>JAODKN010000001.1:29526212-29537239 GCA_026774425.1 Petrocephalus zakoni
ACAGTCATACATACCCAATTATACACACGATCATACACACAGTCATACATACCCAATTATACACACGATCATACACACAGTCATACATACCCAATTATACACACGATCATACACACAGTCATACATACCCAATTATACACACGATCATACACACAGTCATACATACCCAATTATACACACGATCATACACAAAATCACACACATGATCATACACACCCAATCATGCACACGACCATACACGCAATCACGCATACCCTATCATACACACAATCATGCAGACATTCACACACATGATTATACACACCTAGTCATGCACACAATCATGCACACAGTCACACACACCAATTCATACACACAATTATACATTTACATTTACATATACCTGCCTAATAGTTAGGGAAGTGCACTCGTGGATGAAAGGTTGCTGGTTTAAATCCATGACCAACAGGTTACCACTGACCAAGGTATCACTCCCAAGCACTCCTCCTGAGGCACTGAATATTAGCTGCCCACTGCTGTCATGATGTCACTTATGGGCTAAATGCAATGTCACTTTCACCTTCATACACATGATCACACGCACAATCATACACACAATCACACGCACACACACACAATGTTGGGATTTTTAAAATCACAATATGACCATAACTAAACAAATTAATCTATTTCCATGATAGATGCATAGGCAGTGAAGGGTAATGGTGAACCTGCATCCTACCCCAGGTGGCACAGGGGAAGGTGCACTAGACAGGACGCCAGCACATCACAGGACAAACATATGCTCATAGTAATCAAGAGACACCCAATCATCTGAAGCACATGTCTTTTAACTGTGGGAGAAAAACAGAGAATCATAGGGGAGAATGTGCAGACAGTGCAAAGAATAAGCACACACAGGCCTGCAGCCTGCGATGCTGCCCTCTGAGTCCCTCGACAGAGTACAGCTCAAACATGCAGCGCATACTGTGTCCTACTGGGTGCACTGGAAAGGAAGACCTGTTTCCTCCCTGTTTCCAACACCCGTTTCCTATCTGTTCATCATGCCTGCTATTCCCAGGATGCACCTGCATCTGACAAACCTCTGTATGATCCACCTGTAGCTGTCAGAGTCTGAAATTAGCAGTTTGAATACAAAGTTCACCTTTTAATGTTTAGTGATGACCTGGTCCGTAACACGACGATGCCTTGAGCCATTTAAACTACTTATCACCATCATTATAACAAGGGTCCTGGTGTGATGTCACAGGACCCGATAAGGCAGACGTAAGCGGTAAGTGTCGCAGGATGATGCCAAGCATCTGCTGCAAAGATGTCTGGGGCTCGATGTCATAAAAGCAGAGGTGTTAACCAGCACAGGGCCCACAGAGGAATGATAATGGAGGAACGCCAGGCCGAGTGGCTCAATTCACCTCCCCAACGAGAGCACGAGCAACCCCCTGCGAGCGGTTCTGGCCTCCTTGCCACCAGGCTTGCGTGTAAATGTGACCAGCTAATTATCCCCTTGCCGGAAAGCGGGGGCGCGATACACGGCTTCATGGCAACGATCCCGTCCCGGATAATGACCTTCGAGGAGCTGGGCATTTCCTCCACCACAGGAATCCATGTGTGAAGGGGCCTCTGGCTGCGACTGTTTGTTATGGGTGTGAAGAGCTGCAGAGTTGAGCCTGCACATCCCCTAGATTGTCCCCGGAGAGCGCCGCCTGATGGAGGAAGCTGGTATGGCATAATCACTTAACCATGGTGGAGGCCTACAGGGATCCTCAGTAAAAGACCCTACTGATATCCAAAATCAAAGACCCCCATAATTCCCCTTCACTAAACATCCCACTGGGACCCCCATTTAAAGCCTGCCATGGCTTCCTGTGTTAAAAACCCCACTGAGACCTTGAGTTAAAGACCACAGAGGGGTGAAGTTAAATTCCCAACACAGCATTGTATTAATCACCTACTCAGGGCCATTTGACCCCTGCAGGAGAGGACAGCACATGTCTATGAGACAGAGGGAGTAGATTAAGAGTATATGAAATCAATTCATGTGGATGCACACCAATGATAATCAATTCTGGGCATCCCTTCTAGAATTGCAATCTCTCCAGTCCAATTGTGAAATATTACAGCCCGATATATTACACAACGAATCCCTGTCATCTCCTCTCTTTGTCATATCATGCAAGACACAGACAACAACATAAACATAAAGACAAATCACATTTATCAGCATTTTGTGTGAGTATGTAAGACTGGTGTTTACAAAACCCATTTTGACCCATTTTATTGAGTTGTAGACTACCTTTTTATCCTTTTTATTTTATAGCCTTGCGTCTGGAAGTCCATTGATAGGCTCTCAGATGCCTGCCGCTTTCAGGGATGATGACTGACGGGCCAGTGAGGCTGGGGGAGAGACAGGGCTTCTGATGAAGGCTGTCACCCCGCACTGTGAACTGAGAATCACAGCATGTCACTAATTGCACTTGGAGGGAGGGGGACACTCTGACAGTTGTCCACCCCTGCTTCTGTCATTTTGTAGCAGCATGCTGGGATGCAGATGCTCCCAGTTTTTCCCACCCCCCACCCATCCTTACCTCCCAGCTCTTGGTTCATGATCTAACTCAGCCATCGAACCATCTCTGTACTGCATATATCCCAGCCAACACTGGGCCCTATGGATGACGTTCTGATGCTGCTGGTTAGCATGCTACCCAGGCCTGACATTAAGGGGCACATATGACCAGGGGATACAGGATAACCAGAGGTGGTTAGAGTCTCTGGACCTGGTTAACTGAAAGAGCCTGGCCTGGCTGCACACCACGGAGGCACCTTTACAGCCGTGCATGCTAAAGGCTAGCCAAATGACGCTACAAATGCAGCTTAGGATGGGGAAGTGAATGTTGTTGCAGTGGGCTGTGTTAAAGGCCAGCTAGTGGTGTGCTGTCCATTTAAGCGGCAACCAAAGTCTGCTCTCCACCAAGGCTCTACAAAGTAACCAAAAGACAGTGAGGTCAAGGTGATGCAATATGTTTGTAACATTATTTGTAATGCATAATTGCCCATCCATCTTGCTAAATCTTATCCAGTGCAGGGAATATACTTAATTATATTTTGATTATTATTATTTTTGTTTGTTTTGCATGGAATGTAAACAGTATCATCTGTCTGACTTCCGTCCCTTAGAACTGGATCACCCTATAGTCATTTGGGTGAATCTGGCCTTGGGTGGTTCAATAAATATCAATGCATACATAGAAGAAGTTGCCACTGGTTACGTCCTGAGCACTAGGTCAGCTAAGCAAGCAAACCCTTGTGATATCAACTCCAGTGCTAGTGGTTTTCTTAAAGGCAGTGAATGCGGTGCTTGAGGGGAGGATAAATGCCATGTTAATTGATGGATTCCATTCCCTGCCAGTTTGGACCAGTCTATAGTAGAACAGCTATTTTATATTGTTTAGTTCCTGAGCAGAGACTTCTCTTCAAAGCTTCCACATTTATTACACAGCTTGCATGCTTTTTTTTCTAATATTTTTATGCAGGACATTTTCACTAAGGCTATTCAGGTTAAGCATACAGCCCAAGGCCATAGCAGCGGGGGAGTGTTCCTGGTACTTCTGTACCAACGTCTTTGCTTCTGAATCCAGGTTGTTAACTACTTCTGTCAATGCTGAACTGAGAGAGATATAAAGACTTTCCTTGTGCTGCATCTTGATGTTCAAACTCTAGGATAAAAGGGCCAGAAATAAGAGCAGATCAGTGAAACACTGATAATTCCTCTGCAAGCAGCCACAGCATAGCATGGAGGGATATATGCTGTTTTCTGCGGAAACTTTCATCCTGCAAAGAACCACGTGGTTTAACACTTTAGGCCCTATTCCTGCAAACGTCAAGGAGGATAAAACACGCTCACACTCACGAAGTGGGCAGTAACAGAGCAGAAATACCGAAAACGAGCTACAGGTTACGGCATTCACAGGGTTACCCGAAGGTATCCTGTTTTACTGGACTGCAAATGTACAAATCTGACCTCAGTCCAATTAAGAAAAAGAACTGCTTCACCGGGCGGCCAATTAAAGTCCGTTCAGACGAAAATGGCTCAGCTACTAAGGGAAGCTGCCAAGTTCGAATGGTGACAAGAGGTGGCACTTCCCCTCCCCCACATCTGTCTCCTGCCCCGCTGTGGCCATGTCTAGTCTGGGAGGATGTCCAAGCCCCCGCCGCTGGTCCGGGGCCTGCTGTTACCCAAGCACGTGAAGCTTGTTTGTCTCTTTCCGGCGTAGAACGAGCCACGAGACCAAACATAGCAGGCGGGTCTGACGGACTCACTTTGAGGGCTTCTTCACAGCTAAGCAGACGTGGTGGATCGTGGGCGGCCCGGCCAGATCCTGGCGTGGCCCCTCCCCCGGGGGCAAGGAAAACCAGGCCGTGCCTGCGTGCCGACAGCCTGGCAACAGGTGTGCCGGTCAGCCAGCTCCCAATATAGCTCGGCATCACACATGAGCACCCATGCCACGCCCTCTGCCCAACGGGACAGCAATGCCGGGGCCCACTCTCCGGCTGCGGGGTCGGAGGAGGGCACGGACAGGCCTCCTGTCGCTCGTGCTGCCCTGCACATGGTCCAGGGGACAAATACGTGTGAGTGTGGGACCAGCAGTGCTTGAAGGTGCCCGCTGATATGCCTGTATAAAACATACATGGGAGGAACATTTGGCATGTGCTTAACAGGCAAACAAAGTGGTGTTTATCTAGCCATCCAGCAGGACATCAGTAACTTTATGAAGAACAGAACAAATTCACTTCTTGTTTTTATTGTGATACTCTTAATTTGCATATGTTCCAATATTAAATGGTGTTTGTTTCTGAGCAATATACCCTTACTCCCCAGAAAAATAGCTTTAAGCATTGTCTCTGACTAAGACTTTTGCATGGTACGGTATAAACATTGATGAGCCAAAGCTTTATGACTATATTATTTATATATTGATTAGATGGTAAAAGTTGACGATGTCAAGGTCTGGGATATATTACCCAGTAAGCCAACATTTGGTACTCCTGACTGATGTGTTGAATGCAGAAGAAATGGGCAAGGTATGGCCAGACGACTGAGTCTGAGCAGTTCCAAAATAGCAAGGCTTATGGGGTGCTCTTGGTATGTGTGTGTGAAAAATACCTGTTATTTTGACCTCTTGGGGACATTTTTTGGGGGGAAACTCGATTTTATAAAAGTCTGTGAATACAATTAAACACCTAAAAATGCCAAAAGTCTTATATTTTGTTTGGTTAAGGTTAGGGCTGGGTAGGGGTTATGGGTGTCATAGCTGGGATTAGGGTTATGCCTAGGGATGGGTACAGAAACTTGGTATTAAACGGGCCCCGGAGCTAAATTATTAAAGACCGTAGTATCAATAAGCGCCAACATTACTGGTTCTGTTTTCAGTACTGGAGAGATTAAGAAAATAGATTTCCTATTTATTATTGCTACATGGAAGTTCTCATGCACATTTCATCTCACCAGCTCGGTTTCTGCATTTTCTCTATTCTTAATCCACAAGAGAGGGATGTCTCTCGTAGCCTGTGTGTGAGGGGTGGGGCGTGAGTATTGAGTGTTGGAGCTGGTCTTCCAGCAATGGAAGATGACAAGAAACAGGTACACGAGAATACAGGTATGGTCAAGTATGCACATGGAGAAACACTCCATGCTTTTAGTGAAGATGGTGGAGAGAACTAAACGTTCAAAAGTATGGTTACAATTCACTACAGCTGATGCTGACAATGATCGTTGCCAAAAATGCAACATGTCTTTTGCAAAGGTGGAAACACAAGCAGTCTGTCGAAACATCTAGCGAAAGTCCATCACATGCATCTGGACAAATAAACAGTTTTCAGGGACTACCAGGCTCATAGTTTATCAGCCGTTGCTCCAGCTATGTTATGTTATGCTAGCGGCCTGGAGCCCACACACAGAGTTAACTAAATTATTCCAATATGGATTAATGATTATAGTCAGCTGATTGTTATGGGCGCATTCATACAGTCAATCTGAAATGGTCAGAGCATCATTTGTCTTTCTGAAATTAACAGTTTCAGTTTCTGATAATGGATTTTGTTTTTTTGGGAAAAGCTAAGGTTATCACACAGTAAAATTACTGTCAACATCCTGCATTCTGCCTTTCACTAAAAAGTGAACATTGTTTTTTACATTTGTTGTACATTTCCATCATTGCAAAAGCAGTCTATTATGGTGAATTGTTCAAAACATTGCAGTTTCTTTTGCTGTAAAAATGTATTTTGCATTTCAATAATCACATTACAGTATAATCTATAATACTGACTTGCTGACAAATACTGACAAAACAATGTTGTCGCAGTTTGCAACTGAAATGTTTTTATTTTGTTTCAATACACATGATAAAATGAAGCAATCTTATAACTTGTTTCTTTTTCTCTCCTAAATAAAAAGTATTGATAAGAGTGTTGTTAAAGTACTGGATTGATCATCAGAGTAGCAGTACTGTTAAAATCCTAATGATATCGCAAGTTATGCCCGTAATAATAAACTGAGTCCCCACAAAGATATAGATACCTGATCTATGTGCGTGTGTGTGTTGAGATGCTTCCAAAACAAATGTAGCAATGTAGTACAAAACTGAAGCTGATATCTATAGAACCCTCCCCCTGTTATAAATATACTCAGATTTGGTTTTCTGGAATAAAATGGAGAATGATTTGACTGATAATTATTTACAACAAAGGAGGTAAGATGACAGGCAGTGGAAGACGTTAATTTAGTCTTTTTTATTTTCTCTGGTCTTTTGTCATTCTGATCAGGGCAGTTGAAGAAATAAGCCGAACAAAGACCACATGATGTTTTATCATCTGTATATACTAATATATAATATGTAGATGTACCCATATAAGCAACATTCTCAAGCATCATTCATGCCTCAATGGTAATATGACATAATTATATTTCTCTTACATTTTTATGCAAATATTTATTTTTTGCATTAAAATTCTTATCAGATTTTTCAAATACTACAGGGCATCACGAAACAGCTTCCAATCTCCCTGGGTAACAAACTGGTCTTTCTGCACAGCATTGAGTGACAGCTTGCTGGCACCCCTACAGAAACTTTGACTTCTTAACTGGAATCCTTCATTTGAAAGAAGCTGGCAACCATCTCACGGCTGCGTAAGTATTTGAGGGAATGGCACCAAAAAGTGTAATGATATGAAGAATGTTTCCTGTTACAGAGGACAGACTGGGACATCTGCTGTAATACCCCCCCCCCCCCCCACCGAGGTTGTCCTCCAGGACAGCACATGTCACGAAATGTATATTGTATATTGTTCACACACACACACACATCCCAATAGTGACCCTTCCAACCCCTACCCAGGCATAACTTTAACCATAAGTGACCAAACAAAATACAAGACTTTTGTCATTTTTACTTTTCTGATTGCATTCACAGATTTTTATAAAGACTGAAGAAATATACCTACGAGGTTTTTCAATCACCCACTGCTCCTGCCTCTGTTTCTCTGGATGTGCCTTTTCCTGTTTTCCTTCTACCGAGATTCATACTTGTGAATTTTTTGTGACATCAAAGCACACAGTCAAGTAGCTGCTAGCAGTGAGCGGAACAAAAGGTGGGAGGTAGCATAATGGCTACAAACCCATAACCTGAAGGCTTTTGGGTCAAGTCCCAGGAGATGCCCAGCTATAAAACCCTTTAGCAATATGCTTCCTCATATTTCTTCTACCTCCAGCTGAGGTCCATGCTTAGGGCTTGTAGTCTCTCTTTCTCCTCCTCTCTTCCGCTTCACCCGCTGTGCAGATTTGCTGCATCTCTTTCCCCCCATTTCTAAGCCAGTGCCCAGTCTCTATTCTCTCCTCCGCAATTCCTCTTATAAATCTCTCCCCATAACTTCTGTCTGGCAGGGGGAGCTCTCTCCCACTCCTGTCTTATCCTGGAGTATTATTTTCCAAAACATTAAAAACTGCTCTAAAAATCCCAATCACCAGCAAACTTTTACTTTTCTAACTTTCTCATTTTTTCATTGATATAAGCATGTTACTTCTTTCTCCCTCAGTTTTTAGCTGCTGGGTGTGCCGGTGACATCTACCACTGTTGGTCCTTTGTTCCTTTCCTTTTAGGGGGCTGTCTCAGGGTGTGTTTGGGGGGCGGTGGTCTCTTCTGTCTTGTTCTTTGTTGATAATTCTTTAATAAAAATAAATAAAAATTTGATCACAAAAAAAGAAACAAAGGTGAGGCTGCAGTATGTTTTTAAGTATTATTCTTATATTATTATTTTAGGTATATTTTAGGTATTAGGTGTAGATATTAAATTGCTACCAGAGGTGGACATTTTATGAATCAGGTGGTCAAGGCTTCCACTATGCCCCGTGTGATGGCTACAGCCATACAGTGAGATTGTAAACATGATCTCAACTCCTTAGTTGATTATTTGTATTTGATTATCTGCTTTAGAATAACAATGTATAGTTTTTATTTTATATGCAGTGCATGTGTTCATACTGGAGGGGTGATATGAAGGGTTTTGATTTTGTAGTTATTTTGGCTGTGGAGGATGGTCTTCTACTAGTTGGTGTAGGGGTGTGGCTGAGGGTGGAGGACTCTTAAATGGGAAAACCCTCCGGAGCTGGAGTGAACCATGTGCTGCCAGGGCAAGAGGGGGGAGTTGAGGTTTAGCTGTGGTTTTCATGTTTAGTTGTATGTAGTGTTTATGTGGTTTACGCCTTTGTGTGTTAATTGGTTTGGCCAAACCACTATATATGTTCCCTGGTGTCTCAGTGCAAACATGTCAGTTTGCTTCAGTTAATATCTTGTTTTTGTGATATTAAGTTTTGTGGGTTTTTTGGACCTCTTTTATGGGCCCTATTACCAAGGAGTTACGTTTTGTCAATTGTCTGTATTTTTGGAGGTCAGTAAAGCCCTATTTTTCTTGAGTTAAACTCCTGTGTTTGTGTTGCCTGACTGTTTGGTCCATCAACCCTGGCAGGATGTGGCCAGTATTTAAGGGGTGGTTTATAGTGTGGCCATTACAACCTCATTGTAGTTTCCGAGTCTGCTCTGTAATCATTGTTTCTAATCACAGCTTTTATTCTATTTCAAAACACCTGCAGGTCTCTGTGACATGGCACTCAGACATACTCCATACCACCATACAATAGTAGCCAACTGGATAACATACTAACAGGTAAAAGCACTTTAGGTCATATACACTATGGTTTCCCCAAGACAATCCTGTCCACATGGAATTTAGCAGAGTACTGTGTGTAACTACCACGTGACGTTGGACGCCATGCTGCATCATCACTCTGCGGGGGCGCCGCTACGACTCCCTCAACAAGGGAAGTCAGGCTCAGTCAAGCCTGGGCCACAGCATTTAAAAAAAATGATGCTACTGGCGTGAATGAGAAGGAAAGAAGGGTGATTTTTGTACATGTTGCCACCATGACTGCTAAGTTCATCCATTTTCTGTACCTGCTTGTCCTATGCAGGGTCATGGGGAACCAAGCCAAACCCGGAAACAATGGGCACAAGGCAGGGAATTACCCAGGACGGGGTATCGACCCATGGCAGGGCAGAAACACCACTCACACACAGAATAATGAATTACGCCTACAGAACATTCACAACAATCAGAAGAGGAATTATTTCACCTTTCAAATCCATAACAAAGTCATACATTCATTCTACATTCATTCTATTTGTAAACATTGTATAAACAGTATATTTTTCCTGACTGATTACTAATCATGCACATTTGTACATATGTAATTTTAAAAAATGAATAATACTGAGAATACAGTTTCACCATTAATATGTATATGTATCAAATATCCGTAATTTTCCCAGGGCAAAGCATTTGTATATAGCAACTATATTCTTTAATAAAACATTAATATTCTTACAATTGTAGCTAATTGCTTTTTGACTTTCATTTGTGTGTGAAACCAAGCAGTTTTTGACAGTACTGAAAACTCGTTCATTGTGAGGTTGGAACATTGAACATGACCTTTCTGAAGCCAAAAGACTCTTTAAACAAACAATGCAGAAAAGCACTGCTGAGGTTGTTTAAGCCGCTAGAATTCAGCACAGCTGAACACTCTCCTTTCTAGGTAAAAAGAGCTTGGACATGAATGTTTTGTTCTGTATCTTCTTGTGGTTGGTTCATATAATCAGGTTGCAGCATCTTCTTTGCACAATTCTGGTAAAAGTAGTCACCGTGTCAAGTTTCGCTTCCCTTAGTAAAAGCATGATCTTTTGCCTCACCCTTCTATATAAGAGTCAGATCAAATAGTAAACTGGCTACTTCATAAGAGCATACGACAATGCTAGTCCCTCCACTATGAAGACACATGCAAATTTTGTGAGAAGATTAGAGAGACATCCAAGTCTGTATTTAAACAAATAGGCATGAAAAAAACATCACCCTTTCCCACTGTCAAAGCACGTTAAGATCTGACATGGTGACCAGATTTGTACATCGTTCCCATGTCAGTTAGGCAGCTCCAGTTAAATCATCTACAAGGGCGATACCCATGAACTGAAATTCACACCAACCAGCAGCTGTTCTGTTTGTACCGTAGAAGGAAGCTGAGAATTCCATAGCGTTGAACCATGACACAGCTGTAATGTGCACTTATAGAAAACAATGCTACATCTGCATGTTTTCTAAGGCACAGGGTATATTGCATTTTATAATGAAATAATCCAGTCACAGATTTTTTTTGAAAACATATTCCCTAACTAAAAACAAACAAAAAAGATTTAACAATCGGTTAAGAATTTTGTCATTTAAAAAATAACAATATATAGTTATATTATATACAAATAATATACACTCACCTAAAGGATTATTAGGAACACCAGTTCAATTTCTCATTAATTCAATTATCTAATCAACCAATCACAATGCAGTTGCTTAAATGCATTTAGGGGTGTGGTCCTGGTCAAGACAATCTCCTGAACTCCAAACTGAATGTCAGAATGGGAAAGAAAGGT
>JAODKN010000001.1:29537339-29555740 GCA_026774425.1 Petrocephalus zakoni
GGGTCAAACACCGTATTAGTATGGTGTTCCTAATAATCCTTTAGGTGAGTGTATATATATATATATATATATATATATACATACACGAGGGACATTCAAATCACTTTTCAACAGTCATCTTCCTTTTCCCATCAGCAAAAAAACACCTTCACCATTTCCAACGAAAATATAGAAGTGCAGAAATTTCCCACTTAGTTAGACTTTGTTAAAGAAAAGTGTGGAAACTTCCCTCGTAGTTAGACTTTGTTAAGGAAGTAAACACTACACAAGTGTTAACATTAAGGTGTTTTATACATTTACTATGCTACAATCTAAGCTAAGAGACATATGTTTATAATCCATCATATAAATTAATTAAGTTTATTTGTTTGTCAAATGATTACATCATTCTGAGATAATGTCTCAACTATCATAGTGGACTAAAATATATGTAAGAAAAAAACACAGGCACAAATAAAGGATTGTTGCCTACAGGTATATAAACCTTTCCTAACAAGATGTATATGCAAAGTACCACTAACTGCATAAACAAAAATAATGAACTGTAAGTGATACACTTCCATTGTGAAACGTGTGTAGGGTGTGAAATGTGTATACTCACGTACAAAGGGGACACATCTTGTGCTTAATTAAATCATGCAGGTGTTTGATAAATTATTTACACTTTTTGCATGGTCAAACCTTCTTTTACACGATAGGCATGGCCACACTGATAAGGGGAGGATTTGCATAACTCAGAAGTCCATAACTTTTTAAGCATTTTTTTTTACTTAAGTGCCTGATGGGAGAATAAACCCCAAAGTGATTAGTGTAACTCCATGTTACCGTGAATAAATGATAACATCATTTGTTTTTCCAAGGAGGAGGATATTGTGCATCCACCTCAATGAATGAAGGTCAATATTTACATAGCCTACTAAGACCGAATTCCAGCAGTGGTTTGTTCAGTTTCCAGAGCCTCTGTATCAGAACAACCATGCCAGACTTCCTGCATTCACAGTGACTTATCAAAATGGAAAGCGGCGGATCATGTGACCAAGGTTACAATGGCTCCGGTTATGGATATCAAGTGGGGTTACAGCACTGGCGAGCTACGGCTTTGATGGCAAGCTACGGCTTTGATGGCGAGCCCCCTGTGTCTAGTATGCAACAGAGCCCATTTCACCTTTCTCCTAATTATATTGTCATTGAGGGGAGGGACTTCCTGTAACAGCAACAAATAATGTTGGGTATGTGTTATGTACTTTTGAACTAGTTCTTATCAGGACTGGAGCTTCACAAAGCAGCTGGCAATTGTAATGCCAGGCAGCCCTTCCCAAGCCTCACGGCCATTAACCGAACAGGCTAGGGCTGCAGCGGTGCGTAACATGCACATGTGCTGCATCTGCAGAGCCAGTCACGCAGCGATCCATCCAATGGCCGTGGCCCACACACACACCTCTGCCTAGCAACAGATCCAGACATGCGGGGTGCCCCGGATTGTAGCGTCACTGCACTGAGCCGTCAGTCCCAGACAGCTGGTTTGGCATACTAAGTGTCATAAGGGGGTTCACTTCTGTGGGGGGGTGGGGGGGGGGGACTACAGGGACCACGGACCAGAGTCCGAGGTGATGGATGCTGATACGAATACTGCAAAGTGTCTGCAGTGCATTGGTATAAATAAAGTAGCTACCTTTGATAAAATTGATGTCGCAATTCATACATGATGAACAAACATGAGATCAGTATTTAATTTGTGTTATTCATTACTTGCTCCTTGAGTAGTTTACAAAGGTTTACAGATTTAGCAGATGCACGTAGCGTATTTATATATATAACTATATATATATATATACTATATATGTATAACTGCTTGCGATAAATGATGCATCAAGATTCACAAGATCGATATGTAACTAAGATTTAGTTTGTGGTTAATTGAAGTATACATAAGAGCATAATACTATATTATTTGTGTCACCTCAACTAAAGTGTTACCATCGCAACTGTTCCTTGTTCCACTTGTTTCCTGCGCAAATGGGTATGTTTTTTCAGTTTTGTCCCCTCATAACGTACCAGCACAGGCTTTCACCCAACAAAACCGAGTACAAAACCACCACCTCAGACACTTTACTTCCTTCCCTGATCCATGAAAGAGCAACAAAGTTCAGGCTAATATGCCCCCCACCCCCCCGTGTAATTTACATGTCCCCTAAAAACAATAATCCATTTTATTGGAGGGGATCATGAGGCAGAAATATTAATTTTCTCCCAATGCGTCTGAACCGGGGAGGGGGACTACAGGGACCACGGACCAGAGTCCGAGGTGATGGAGGCTGATAAGAATACTGCAAAGTGTCTGCAGTGCATTCGGGAAAAGCCCAGCAGAATTGGAGGATTTAACTGCCAACTTAAGCTCCGCATTCAGGTTCATGGTCTACCTATATATCCGAGAATGTTTCGGCACAGTGGATACTCAGACATTCAGATCCGCCCCCAATGTGCTTTTTTCTATTTCTGCAGCTGTGTTAATTACATTTTTAGTGGCTGTTGGCCAGTCAACATAATTTCAGGGTGTGTGCCTTTTAAACCTCACATCCTGCTATTGAAACATTTAGTCACTACCTTTTTTGAGCAGTGACCTTGCCCTGGATGAGCAGGATGGATGGATGAATGGATGGATAGATGTCTCTTTTGAATCCCAGAACCAATAGGCACAAGGCAAGGAATAACCCAGAACAGGATGCCAACCCATCGCAGGGTACACACACCATTCACAGACACATTCATACCTCCGGACAATTTGAAAACTCCAATTCAATGTAGCGTTTTCTTTTTTTTGGAGAATCTGGAGCAAACCCCACGACGACACTATGCCACTGTGCCACTATTGTCATAACCATAGTGACCTAAATGTAGACATCTTTAAAAATTCTACTAAAGCACAGTATGTTTTTTTCCCTATAAAAAGCAGCATTTGCAATAGTTAATAGCTGATAGCTAAATACATGTAACCCTCAACTGTGGTGTTCCCCACCACTCAAACCACACATTTGTGTGGGGCCACTAAGTTTTGGGGGCGCCTGTTGGCTAGCCCTTCTTGGGTGCGTGATGCTGTACACTAAGAGGACGCGTGCGACAGCAGACTGAATGGGAGCTTTATTACCAGAGATGGGTCTCCTTTTAAACTCTGTCAGTCTCCAGCCAGGTATCTCAATGGTGTGCAGGGGAGCCAGAGATATGTAACATCATGCTTGTCATCGTTTCTGACTGCCTGGGAACTACCCTAGCACAGTGTGTGAGGGTATTTATGGAGGGGAATTTACACTCCTGTAAGCAAGTACGCTGTAAGGAGTTGCAAATGTATGGGACAGCTCTAATTGCTCAAGCAGCTGCACATCTCCAGAACAGTCACTAGGGGGCAGCTTGGTCAGTGGTGCTGTCTGCTTGACCATCTACCACTACACTATGCTCCTCTGGTCCAGTCTTAGCAAGTGATGTGTTCTACTGGTGCTTAAGAATAGATGAGGCTCTTTCCTTTGTAGACTCAGTGTCCCGTTGCGTTCCGGGGGAATTCAAACACAGATGGGCTCGCTTTGCGTCATCATTGACCCTTTGCCCCATGGAGACATGAGGTGGCCGATTTGGATTGCCTGGGTATCCCAGTGTTGTGTATCTGTGCTCTCCAGGCCTGCTGGTCCCCTTGACTCTGAAGCCCCAGCCAGAGGAGCCCATCACTCATATTCCTGTCATGGTGAAACATCCATCTCTTATTCAGAAGTCAGTTCAACAACAAAAAAGGAGGATCAATGCTGAAGAAGCTCATGCAGGATGTCAATACCCAGATTTGAGTGGCGATGTGAAGGTGTGGCTGATCATTAGTCTCTGAAATTAATTGCAACGGTAACACAAGTCAGCACTTGATTTGACGTGACTTGACCTTCTTGAGGGGGAACAAATATTTAGCAGTAACTCAGTTACTACTGAAGTACAAACAACGAACAAATAAAGTAGCTACCTTTGATAAAATTGATGTCGCAATTCATACATGATGAACAAACATGAGATCAGTATTTAATTTGTGTTATTCATTACTTGCTCCTTGAGTAGTTTACAAAGGTTTACAGATTTAGCAGATGCACGTAGCGTATTTATATATATAACTATATATATATATATACTATATATGTATAACTGCTTGCGATAAATGATGCATCAAGATTCACAAGATCGATATGTAACTAAGATTTAGTTTGTGGTTAATTGAAGTATACATAAGAGCATAATACTATATTATTTGTGTCACCTCAACTAAAGTGTTACCATCGCAACTGTTCCTTGTTCCACTTGTTTCCTGCGCAAATGGGTATGTTTTTTCAGTTTTGTCCCCTCATAACGTACCAGCACAGGCTTTCACCCAACAAAACCGAGTACAAAACCACCACCTCAGACACTTTACTTCCTTCCCTGATCCATGAAAGAGCAACAAAGTTCAGGCTAATATGCCCCCCACCCCCCCGTGTAATTTACATGTCCCCTAAAAACAATAATCCATTTTATTGGAGGGGATCATGAGGCAGAAATATTAATTTTCTCCCAATGCGTCTGAACCGTTACGAAGACATTAAGGTTCTTTTTGAAATGACCAAACTATTGCAGAGCCTCACAGAGCGTGTGAAGGTGCTCAGGCAGAACGGGTCAGCCTAGGAAGGAAGAACTGGAACCATTAAAAAAGAAGGCTGGGTAATGATGGCAATATAGCTGCCCATTTTGCTGACAATGGTCCACTGACCACGTTGCGCTTGACCTGGAAATATTTACAGCCGAAAACGAACAAAAGGACTCCGGGCTAATTCCGAAGGACGGCGTTGCGGCCAAGCAGATGGTAACGTAGCCGGGAGGTGGGTACGCTGTTAATTACAGAGCCTCCCATCTCCATGACGCGGCTGTCCTGCCCCGGCCACTTCCCCGTGACACCGTGCGGTTTTTCATTACCACCAGGAAGGGGACAGCAGCGTCGAGCCATCAGCACAAAACCTGGACCTTTCTGACCTCCTGTGTATGTAGCCTTTGGTTTATTTCTAGCTTGGACCGTGTCCTGGCTCGATAAAATGATAGTGGACACCTGTTTAGGGACTAGAAGTTTCCTAAGTTGTTTTATATCCTTTCTGAGGAGAGTGCGCTTGGGAAGATGAGAAGAGAAACAGTGAAGATGTTAGTATTTACGGCAGGGCGCTACGCAGAGATGTGTGACAGTGGCAGAGAGAGGTAAAAAAAAGAAAAGAGAATAGCAATCAGGATGTGTGTCGCTAATACATGATTGGGTTGTAAATTATCCACAGAGAGTTTTCAGAATTCACGGGGAAGCCAGGCAACCTGGTCCATATGTGAAACCAGCATCTTCATCATCTGATCACACAGTCCATCCTTTCAGAGGTTCAGATTCCTTGTTTTTTTTCTGCTGCCAATTCTAACTCGTCTTCCTCGTCTCCGTCAGCTAAATACCATTTATCAGCACAACCGCTATCCTGACATGAGAGTTGCCATGAAAGCACTGTACAGGTGGGACACATTCACCACAAACTTGTGCAGGGTGCATCAGATTACTGTCAGGGGAAGAGAGCAGTAACTTGGGCGGGCATCAGTCCAGGGCCTGGAAAAACATACCTGTCCCACCAAACGCCCCTCAGCAACTACTCTGCTCAGAACCAGCCAGGACACCTAGGTATACTCTACCCACAGACATCCCACCTGAGGGATATTGATTTCAGGGAGGCAGATGGGGGGCATCCGGGTGGTAACAAATACGACCCACGATGCATTGCACAATGACGTCACCGCCACAGGCCCGATACCGTATATATATATGTATATATACATATATATATATATATATATTTCCAGGACATTGCGCATCATTTGTGGGTGTCCGGGGGCTGCTGTCAGTTTACGAGAGACTCCCGGAAGTTCCGGGAAAGTTGGGATGTCTGCCCTCACATAAAGTAGCCTAATATACAGCAAGCCCTGAGCCTATGATGATTGACAATGGATATCGCTGAGGGCCAGACGTCACAACTTATTAATATATATATATTAATTATATATTAATATATTGCAATGTATTGCTGTTTTAAGTCTTAGCATGCACAGCCTATCACTGTTTCCCGGCCTACCACGGATCATGAAAGCCGGCTTTCGTAAAGAGCCCAGTCTTCAATCAGCACAGCAATTTCCCAGCAGCTGGCCAGTAGTGCCAGGATCTGCGGCCCTGCTGGTGGTAAAGCTCAGACACACAGGTCACTGACTGCTGAAAGCTGCCTTCCCCCTCTGAGCCGTGTTCCTCAGCTTACAGTTGGCACATTAAACACCTATTATGCTGTTTTCTATGACAAGATTACTAAAAGCTAACAGACTCTAGTAGATCTTCGACTCCTAGAAAAATCAATAAACCTGCAGAAAATTGTATCAAAGCTATTCTCCTCTGTGGAGCTACTTTTATGGGTCACTATAACTGCACAAATAGAGTACAGACCTGGTGTTTTGTTACAGAATATGTATATTACATTCCTCAAAAGTAAAGAAAGTCAAATAACTAAACAAGCATACTTAAAACAGATAGCTGTATTGTAATGGATTGTCTTCCATTTATAAATACCAGATCACAGAAGTATAGGCTTTTATTCTGAACACTGGTGCCGTAAAGGAGGGGAAAGTTAGGATGATTAAAAAAAAACTGAAACATAACTGGATTGGTCTGGATTGGGGAATCCTTTGATGAGGCCTAAAATCTCTAGTGATTTGACTTTCCCCTTTTTGGGAACACAGGGAAGAAGCCAGGCAAAGAACAAACACAGGACCTTTGTTGAAAAAAAAAGACCATCGCAGTGGAGAGGGGACGGTGCTTTTCATGGGGCAACAGCCAATGACAGTCTAGTGTCTGTTACTTGTGGATACTTCTAAATCAAACTGAAATGTATAATAATACTGGAAAATGGTAGTAGTAGAATGAACCAATCTGAGTATATCTGGCTAAAGGACATTCACACAGTCTACAGAACTATTAAAATTCTTGCACATGAATTGTGGCATACACATTTTACATTTCATGAGTTACTTTTACTCTCGGGATCATGGCTGTAGTAGGTGCTTGTTGGCATAACCTACTGTATATACTAAATGGGTGGATGTTTATATAGCATTTAGCTGTGATAAAAAAAAACACATCTGAAAAGTCTAGCCAGTAGATTTTGTCAGCTCAAGTACCATTACTAACAGGATCATGAGGTATTTTTCAATCTCTAACTTGCTAAGTCCTCCAGAAATCCCATAATGCTTGTTGATAAAGGAAAACATTAGTTGCCCTTGGTGACTGGAAGGAGTGGGTCTTACACCTGTGCTCTCTGGCTGATCACTGTAAGACGACACCCTGGCTGAGCATTAATGGTGATGCCGGCTTTGGGCACCACCAGTTTTAGCAGGACCATTACCATTGGAATCATTTCTGCTGACTGGGAAGCAAGCGTAACTCAAGCCGTCCACCATGCTATGTTCCGGAAGGTTCTTCACCTCAAAATTATACAAGGAATGTTTGGCACCAGCCTGTTTTCCGGTCCTATGGTTTCACATCTCGATTAGACCTTGCTCATGGTTAGCGACCCGGTTTGATAACTTCCAATTGCTGTCCTCAGATCTGAGAGGCTGCACAGGGTCTTCAGATTAGATCATCTCAGGATGGGGATGCCGGCCAAGTCAGGACATCTAAGGCCTTCTACGGCTCCTCCGCTTTGGCTCTTCAGGATGATTCCTATTCCCTGGATCTTACCACCACAATGATTTTCCATGGACGTGCCCAGCCTCGGCCCTTAACCCCCAGCTCCTTGGGTGCCACTACTGGTGGCTGCCCTTTGCTGCTAAGCTTGCTCTCAGGTACAGAGAACAAGTCATGGTAGGCAAAACGAAAATTTCCACATGGGGATCAATAAAGTATAATCATCATCATCATCATCATCATCATCATCATCATCATCTTAACAGACTGTGCAGAATGCATTGCAATTTTCCTAGAAGGACGTTTGGTTTGACAACAAGCATGGATATATTCCAAAGATGAGTTAGACTGAGCGCCAAGGCCTTATCTGACTACATTACAAGACAGCAAGACAGCTCATACCTAATGCCTCTCTGTTCGCATGTGTGTGATCTTAATGCCAAAATCCGATAATCTGTTGGGTTGTAATAATATATATATATATATATAAACTGATTTTACCCAGTAATATATTGACATAAATCAAAGCCACGTCTCAAAGTCCCCCCGCATGATAATGGGTTGCTGTACGACCCTCGCTACACAGAGCACAGGGGCACACAGAGGAAAACAGGGCGGGAACCGCATCTCGGTCAGCAGACGAGACTCGATGCCAGGGTTCATTAGTGTGGCGCTACAGCAGAATACTAAGCACAGCCTGGTGCGGGTAACATGCCTCCACAGACGAGAAGGCACACCGAGTCTCCCCAGAGGAAGGGCTCTGTTTGTGCTATGGACATGCTAGCAATGATGAGGGATGAATGCTAACAATAATAATAGAGCTTTATCACCATGTGCGATGTCCTATGTTTGTTGGGCTCATGGGCGGTCAGCTGTGTTGCCATGGTGATCTTTTGTCATGCTTCGTTTCCCATTCAGTGACAAGAGGGTGAGGCAACCGTGCCAAAAAAGTTCTTCTTGAGAGCTAGCATTAGCCAGGACAAACCCAGCATGTGGCGAACATGCAAGGAAGAGTGGGGCATTACCTCGGCGTGCATCCCAAAAGAGGATTTAACAGGTTAGCAAACTGACTGACAAAACCTTATGACCTATGGACCTCATGCAGATGCCACCAGTTTACGCATCATCCAAAAATACTCTCCTCTCAAGTGACACAGGAATTCAGTCACTGACTGTGACACCACAACATTCGTTGTCCAGGATGAATTCTCCTTGTGCTAAATTAGAAGTTTGTAATCCATCCAACCAAGATCCATAACATCCAACTATTTTTGGTTCCTGAAAGATAACAACATCCTCTGCAAAAAAACCTGAAAATCTCACCAGAGAAAGACACCAAGGCAGAAAAAGCCCTGAGTCGAGCACCGCTCACATTGGAGGGACACAAGATTTATGACGCGGTTTGTCCTGATGAAAGCTGACAAGATATATGCCGTGAATGGGCTGTGCTTTGATTTAAAGTACGCCCGCTGAGTGTAAATGGCATTTCTGCCGTTTGCCTTGGCACACAAAGCAGCCTGATGGTATTGAAAAAGAGAGTGGGAATTAGCAGGATTTTAATGAGCCCTCTCAATATACAAGGCAGATTTATGTACAGTACCGCAAAACACAAGCTTTAAACCTTTCACATCTTTGTTTTCTCTGGTTTCCTAAAACTTTTGAAACATCTGTGTGAGACATATTATAACATGTCTTGTGCTGTTTGTTTCAATAATTGGTGGATCAGGAGTGCTTCCACAGCTGTGAGGTCCATGCCTAACTTCCTCCTGTCGGTGAGATTAAAAGGCTGCAGTGCTGCCAGGCTTCTCATGTCAGAATTCCTGTAGGGGCGATGGAATGTCCCTTCATGGCTGCCTGTCACACAAGCCTGCCAAGAGGGGCTGTAAATCACCCATTTCCACCTTAGCCCTGAACAGCTACTCACTGAAGAAATCTGGATATCTAGAGCCAGCTTGGCTAGCCCGTCATACCCATAATGCCCAGGGGCCTGATCCCCTGTGTAGATTAAGTGGGCATCTATAGATGGGGACAACAGCTGCTTGATTTCCTGGCTCTGAACAGCAGCAAGACAATCCAGCGTAGAGATGCAAGTTTGAATCCAGCACAGAGTACGCATGACCTCGAAATTTGCATGGGTTCAGCAGAGGTTGTGCTGAAAAGGAGTGCCATAGTTGTATCCAGTGTCTGGTGTCCCTGACTGAATGCATCTCTTCTAATTTTGGTTTTTAAGATGGACTCTAGTGGAAGGGTTTAGGGTCTCACACTCAACATGCTTAACTATGCGTGATGGCCTTATTTATTTGGAGGACTCAGTGGGGGTAGTTTTGTAGCGCATCATCCTGCAACATGTCACAAAACTGTAGCTGTCTCAAGGAGGATTGCAAATAAAAGGCTGTAGGCGATGACAGTCAGAAGTGTGTCAGGTTAATCCTTTTTCACAGGAAGGATGGGTAGTGGTCAGGTAGAGTAAATCCAGATGAGCATGATTATGGACATGTCACCTGACTACCACATGTCACATCCTTGTACATTGTGTTTCTAGAAATGAATGTTTCTCAGTGTCAGTCGTGCGAAATTCAGGCCAGAACCTTTGATGCCAGCCTTCGGAAATTTGATATCAGGGAGATGAAACTAGATATTAATCTTTTGCAATTTGATATCAAACAATAAAAATCCAGCTTTTACAACTATATATCAACTTATTGAATTAGAAAAGGAACCAACACAAAGCTATCTTCCTGTTGTGTAGTGTATCTGGAAACATTGATTTATTTTTCATTAATACAATCCTTATGGTTTTCAAATGAATATCAGTATGACATTGTATACGTGACGGATATCTTCCACTGTATGGGTATTTTGTTCCTGTCAAACTAGTTATAATGAGTTGTAGCAAGAACGTATTGAAAAACACTTTTATTGGCTGGCCAGCTATTTAATAACACAGTTATCTGGATCAATCTCCTTTAGCGCCAGGCAGCCTGAATGGTACGAGCAGCATTTCGTTTGATCTCGTGTACTGTATCTATTTATAAATAGCTTATGAATGCTACGACTGCTAACCAAGTGCTAATATTTTTGTTTTCTATGTTAGCCAGTTAATTTAGGTCTAATCTCGGTCCGTAACATGGATCTATTCATGGAGCAGAAACCACATTTTATTGATTGTCGTTATTATGAGATGTCAGTTCTTGATATCTATATAGATGGCATTGCTTCAGAACATTGTCTTCTGTCTTGGTCCTCTCCCCCAATTTGAAAAATACAACATGGATTTGGTTATCAGTTAGGCACCCCACTGAAAATACTCATTGTATTATCACATTCTGAGGAACTGTATACCCGCCATATAAGTGTGTGGATTTTATTGCAGTTCAGTCCACAAATAACTTCTAAGCCATAAAAATGTCAAACACTTGGAACCGTATTTCTACAATACACACTAAATTTAAATCTGCCTCGTATTACAGTTTATAATCACACAAAGCATGTGAGAGATGTGGTCAGGGCCAATGGCATGTCACAAAAGCATCTTATATGAAGATACTAGAAGCTGTGCATAAGCACTCCAAGGCATCTAAAGCTTTGCTAATCTGTTCATAGTAATGAGATTTAAAAGGAGCCGTATGGTGTGAAGTACTGTAGTATCGCGCCCTGCCCGCCATGTCCACCTGACCCTCTTGTCTTCTCCCTAGCATGAACCTGCCCTCATGTTAATCACTCCCAGCTGCCTCTTGTTTGCTCCCTCGTTAGTCTCGTATATACGTGCTTCCAAGTCTTATGTTTCCCAGTCCAGTCATTGATGTTGTACCTTCATGTTGCCTGTACCCTACCCTGTTCCAGTCCATTCTGATCCTTGCGATCCTGTATCTTTCCTGCCTTTGTTCATTTAGTCCAATAAAACCTCTTTTTGTTTCACCTGCCCCCAAGTCCATTGTCCCGTTTGTCGTGACAAGTAGTTGTGAAAAGTCACATTGGAAGCAAAAACATAAATGGTTCTCTGCAGAGAGGGAAATGCAATGGGCCTGAGTTGCGGATCAGGGTTAAATAAGAAGCTGAAGACACAGTAAATCTGCTGCATCTCCCCTGAAGGAGATTAAATGCGCTGGTTACGGGAGAGTATCTCTGAGATATAACAATGTTAGCAATTAGTTCAGGGCACATGTCACCATTATAAGGCCTAATCAAGGGTTATTTTAATCTGAAGCTCTGAAAAAAATTTGTTAAAAACGTTAGCAGAATTAAAAATAAGATAAGCTGAAAGCAGGCATTCCATTTTATGTGTCCTCCATTGTGCTGAAGGGTCATCTCTCCTTTTGGTTTCCTTAATACCCAAAGTACTGAACGTTTCCTCGTCCTGAAATCTAGTTGGTTCATTAGTACAGGGTTGGCAATTTTGGTCAGCTGGCTGACATGTGATTTCCAGTTTTCACACACATGCACACACCTTGTAAATAGTCTGTAGGGTTTGCAAACTGCCCCAACATATTTGATGGATGTCTTTATGGAGTTAGATGATGAGGATGCGCATTCAGATAATCTGTTCTGTATTCCCAATCGATATATCAGATTGAGACTTGCATTCCTGACCTCTTTAGAAATGGATCCTGATGTCTGACCCTGTGGCCGTAGCCATTTGCACCACATAATAACTGTGTGTGTCTGTGTGTGTGTGTGTATGTGTGTGTATGTGTGTGTGTGTTTTATCTGACATATAGATGGTAATCTGGTGCTTTATTATCTCTGGCCCCGAAGTAAAATCCCTCTCCAGGTGTCATTTTGTCTGCAGCCCTTCTAAGAAAGATTGTTAGAGTAATTCATTTACTTCAGATACTTTTATCAAATGTAAGTTATCATTCAAATTTCAGTTTTGATAGAAAAGCAAATGGTGAGACCATCGCTTACTTGTTGAAGAGTACAAGTGCAGAGCTCCAGTATTTCTGGTTTCTCAACCAATAAGCTTGGCCCAGTTCTCAAGATGCAGCCCATGGACACCTAGGAGGTACAAGAAGAAAAAAAATCCTCACTCTCCTCTGGGAGGATTTACCCACTTGTTCACATTGAGACCCAAAAGCAAACCAGCCTAACTTTGCTTTGAAGGAAATGTTCCCAGAGTCTAGACTGCCTGGAGACATCGGGGGGCATGATCCTTGGGCTTGAGAAACGCCAGTCCACCAGATAGAACTAGGTCCCCACAACCCTTCACTTTTCCATCCTGGAGTCCTAAGCTGCACTAGCCAATCAGTGACTTCCTGAGAATATCATCCCAGCCCATCTAGGAACGGAAGACAAATTAAGGGCAGCCTTTCGAGGAAAAGGCGTATCCCATAGCCAGGGAGCATCAATATAACAACTGACTCTTATCAACAGTTAGATTATCATCCAGCCGCCATCATAGCTGTTCCTGTTATCTGTGACAGTTTAATTAACAGCAAAATAATCTGGAGTGGTGGCGGCATTGGCCCATCGCACCCCATCACTTTCATGCTGTCCCTGACTGACTTCACGTGTTTGTTTCCAGTGTTCTAGCGGTTTCTCCTATTTATAGATCCCTCAGTTGCCGAGTTGTGGCTGTAATTGAAACCCATATAATATGTAATTGAAACGGACTGTGGATCCGGCCGTCACCCCTACCGCACCCGGTGTGATCTGATTGGTTCCTCCATGGGCAAATGCAGTAACAGTATATGCAAATCTGCTTTGTGGTCTTGGTCACAAGGGCAGCCCGGCAACTGATGTTAAGCAAACTGACAGCTTTCATTGACCACTTTTACAGAAACCAGGGGATCTTCCCCCCCTTCGGCAACGACAACCACACAGCCAAAGGCCAACCTCAGCTATGCATCGCTTCACTGCTTCTAATGTCTACTTGGGGGGGGGGGTCCTTTAAAAATAGCCTGGAAGTGGCCGTGCCTGTACGTGATTGAGATCATGAGTCAGAACCCAGGTGGCACAGCTGGGAAGGATAGAACGGGCATGTCAGGAATCACACCTGAAGAAAAAGTGTCTTCCAGTTCAGTCATATATCACTTACCCCGTCAGGCTGAACAAGAAAGGGCCCCTGGGTGATACCTTTCCATTGATGCATTGTCCATAACTGTCGCGTCTGACCTTCTTTTCATCCTAGCAGCTGAATTCATGTTTCTGACACCCATATAGAGAACGGCCGTTTCCGCGCTGACACGTCTCGAGCATACATCCTACCAGCCGACCGTATCATGCGTTTATCGAGCGCTGTCCTGTTCTTCCAGTTATTTACTTTGTTTGCTGATGGATGGGACTCGCCGCTGCATTGTGAGACTCACCTCCAGGGCTCGTTCTATAACGAGCAGCACGTTTACTTCGGCTTTCCGGACTTTTATTTTGAATTTAGTTGCCTAGCAGGGGCTTACATTGGAAATGACTTTTATACTGTGTTTTTTTTTTTCCATGATAATTGCTTCGCTCAAGGGTATAACAGCAGGACCCTTCCTGGGATGGAAAGCAGTGGCCGTTTCGGTTACAGCGCCAGCCCCTGAAGTGCCGGTACTCCTGGCTCACCGAGATGGGACGTCCTGCCGGGGTGTTTCCCGAGCTTCCCCAGCACTGTTCCTCAGAGCCAAACCTGCCCACCTGGTAGTAATAGGGCCACAGCCTCAGCCAAACCGCACAGGCTCCCCCGGTGCTGTGCTGTTTTGCTGGTGAGTCCTGTCTCGCAGCTAATGTTGATATCAATAAACTGTTTTTTTCCCCTCTTTCTCTATCTCTCTCTCTCTCTTTCTTTGTTTCCCCTCAAAAGGAGTGCGAAGCGTTTGATTTATTGCAAAATTATCAAAGGCGCGTAATCTGCACAAGGCTCAGTGGACGTGGATGTCGCCTCGAGCGATGTGTCTAACACTCAGCTACTCAGCACGGCCGGTGCGTTCTGTGTTAGTCATCTTAAATGACTGTGCCGTTATTTACGTAGTTCCAACCCCACGCAACATATTTTCTAGGAAATGTAACTGGCAAATAAGTCAAATGCTTTCTAAACATACAGGTTAATGGGAAAATTATTCTGTTTTCCAAACTGCTTATCCTAGTTAGGGTCACGGGAGGCTTGGAGCTTGTCCCTGGCAGCTTAGGACAAACGTCTGGGGAAATCCTGGTCAGGATGTCAGTCCATTACAAGATACACACACACACTGTGAGCAATCTAGTAACATGAACTCACTTAAGGCATATTTTTTGAAAATAAAGAAAACCCTCACACAAATGACAGAACATCACACACAAACAAGAGCCAAGGGCAGGATGCAAATGTGCTCCCCGCAGAGCCATGCTACCATGGGTAAGGAAGCCCCATAACTGAGTCAGTCTCAAACTGGACAAGGCTGTGAAAGAGCTGTTACACAGAGCAGCAGCAGATATGAAAATCAGTAATATGCAACGGCACACAGCTGTCAACACGCAGCTGCTGAACTCTTTGAAGTCTCTTGAAGTTGTCACCATAAGCTGAGATGGGATTCCCAAAGAGGAGAGAGCTGAAACATTCCTGTCCATCTCAGCAGACCCAGAACTGCAGACCGATATTGACAGAGGGCTGACCGCAGTTTGGGCCTCACCTGAAACAGAGCCTCTTTAATAGACAAACAAGCATAATTCCATTGTACAATCTACTGCACTTGTTATTCTTGGTATTAGGGCACAAATGTCAAATAATATGTCAGCTCTGTGTATTTTATAATAACAAATGTATTCATGGCTCTGTTCATGACACTTACCCTGAATGCATAATACTGGCTGCAAATCATTATGAATTAAGATGAATGAAAATCAAGGCTAAGGGGAAAAATTATATATATTTTTTATTTTATATAATTGGTGGCATTTCAGCTGATTGTTTCAAATTTCAGAGAGGAGCTGCTGTGGCATCCTGAAGATGATTTCCCCCCGATCTCCTGTATCCCCCGAAAGGCTCGTCCCACTGTGGCAGAAGCACAGGAGTCTGAGAGAAAAACATTCTCTTATTGTCCACCACAGACAAAGATTTATCACCGGCGGCAGAAAAGGAGAGAAAGAAACCATTTCTTTCCCCGGAGGCCGGTTAAAGCTCGATTAAAGCTATTACCAAACTGTCCTACCTTCTCAGGGCCTGTAAAGAAAGCACAGCGGAGGAGTCGCACTCCGGGCGCCGCGGAGCGCTGACGAGTAGACGATGAAGGCATTTTCATGCAGAACGGAGCTACAGGTGAGAGACTCAGTAAAGCTGAATCAAAGGCTTTTACCCACAAATGTGGATATGGGTTAGAGGACAAAAACTAGGCGCAAAGCCACCTGCTAATTAAAGGATTGAAAAATATAATAATGATGCAGGGTTGTCAGGGTCCATTTTATCACACAAATAGATAAAATAGTGAATATACCGTGTAAAAATCCAAAGCATAGCTTTTAAGTACAATAGCACCATGTTGATCACTGGATATTTTTTTCTGTTGATCAGTACAGTATTCAAAACTGTGTGGCAATTGTTTATACACCCGTAAAGAGAGCCCAAGAGACAGTGATCTCAGTGGATGCCCTTTGGCTATGCTGACAGGGACCTTCCAGCACTGTGTCGTCGTTCTGCTCATGTACACGCCACCAACACGCCAGTGTGTTGCCGTGACGGCCGTTGCTGAGCCTGACAATGTGTCGGCGGGGGGGGAGCTGAAAAGAATGATTCAGCCCCAGCTGACAGGGTCGAAACACTGGGAGGGCCTTTCAAAGCGAGCCGAATGGCACCCTTTCCCACCCAGGCTGGTGGAGGGGAGTGCCATTTCTGTGCACTATGGTTGGCCAGCAAGAGGAAAGGTACCCCATGGCATGCAGGCCGATATCATCACCTGGCTGGCGTGGGGAAACCATGCTTTTACCTACAGTTTACTTTAAGTTACTGTTGGAAATCACAGGCTTAAGCTCTTATTTCGGCAGGTTAGTATTCACAGCTTGTAAAATGGAGCAGCTAGCACTGTTGCCTCACACCTTCAGGGTTGGGGGCTCAGATCCCATCCCCACTCTGTCTGCTTGGAGTTCCTGGGATTCCACCAGATACACTGGTGTCCTCCCACGTGGAGTTAAATGGTGTCTAAATTATCACAGGCAGTTGTCTTGTCTGTGGAATCCCTGAAGATTACATAACCTCAACCTCTTTTATGTGTGAGCCTTGCCATGGACTAAAATCCCATCCAGGGTCTTATGAAGTGGAGGCTGGCACCTACCCCAAGCAGCAAGGCTGGGTTACACCCTGCAGAGGATACCAGTCCATTACAGGGTACCAGTCATATATATGCATTTGTTAAATAGGCAAATTAAGACTTAAGATAATTTAAGAATAAAATACAGTAATTAGCCGTCCCTGTTCCTTCCTCTCATCCCCGTGTCACTGTCACATCTGACGCTGAAAAGGTTCAGACAGGTAGACCTAATCAGTACTTCAGATTCATGGAGAATAACAGGTTTTATCAGGGGGGGTTCTGTTATACCCTTTAGTTAAATAACCATTCTCTATTAAAGGACAGCTAAAATATTAATTTGATTTATACTGATGGGGAAAATCATACTAAAATTGTCTTTGGATAAAAATGTCTATCAAGTATAGAAATAATAACATTTATAACAATAATAAATTCTAAGTCAGCAGTCAATCATTCCATGTTGTAAAAGATTTGGGACTCTGAAATTAATTGACATTTGAAAGGTAAAGAGGACCACAGAGAGCATTAAACTGGAAGACTGAAACAGGGAGTTGTGCATAAACACACACAGATGAGTTAAAAGTGCGAGTGAGACAGTCCATTGATAACTAACAAGCCAGGTTGCCCTGGTAACGAAGACTGACCTGATTCCCACTATGAAGCAGAAGCGCCAGAGCAGAGTGACCATGTTAAAGACAAAGGGGAAGGCAGGCTCACCTCAGGTGGGCAAGGAGTGAATTGGCCTCTCAAAGAGTTTGATAAGAAAGGTATGTCAGGATAATACAGGAAACATATTTGTCACTAAGCTGGGAATTAATAGTTAACCGCAAGGAAATAAAAGCCCATAAAGCGTAACCAATAATGCAATGTCGTTCTTTTTATGTTAATTGATTATTCCATGTTTTTTTCATTCAAGTTACACTATAATGCCAAAAGTATGAACAGCAGTTTGTGTGTTATCTTATTATGAAATCAAGGGTATTAATATGAATTTGGTTGTGAGGGATGTAGTGTAGAATGGGTTCTAGCCTCTCATGACCCTGACCAAGATAAGAGGTTAGAAGATGGATGGATGGATGGATGGATAGAATGGGTTCTAGCCCCTCATGACCCTGGCTAATATAAGAGGCTAGAAGATGGATGGATGGATGGATGTAGTATAGAATGGGTTCTTGCCCCCAATGACCCTGACCAAGGTAAGAGGTTAGAAGATGGATGGATGGAGTATAGAATCAGTTCTAACCCCCCATGACCCTGAACAAGGTAAGAGGCTAGAAGATGGATGGATGGACGGATGTAGTATAGAATGGGTTCTAGCCCCCAATGACCCTGACCAAGATAAGAGGTTAGAAGATGGATGGATGGATGGATGTACAGTTGGGGGGGGGCGCCCGGGGGGGGGGGGGGGGGGGGGGGGGGGGGGGGGTGGGGGGGGGGGGGGGCGGGGGGGGCGGGGGGGG
>JAODKN010000001.1:29555840-29571468 GCA_026774425.1 Petrocephalus zakoni
TTCATGGATGAGCGACCGATTGGTGCGCAAATAAGAAGAGAATTTCAAATCGAGAGGGTTTTGCGCGATCGGTAAGATCATTTATTGTTTCCGCTTTGTATTCTTTTCAACAGATACGGCTTCAACCAAGTTGGAGTATTAACCTTCAACAATTAAAAAAAAAGTCTGTCTGGCCCTGAAATACATCCTCCGGGGTCCCATAGTTTGTCCCGGATACCAGCGTGTGTGTGTGTTCCCACGCCTGCTGTGTGCATAGCCATGAGGCCCACTTGATTGTCAACTTTAACTGAAACAACATAATTACTTATATGGATAAATTTAAAATGAAAAAATGATAAAAGTCAGACATTTCCAAACCTTATTTTCTTCCTTAGACCGTAACATGTATTTAACTGATTGGTTCAGCATGGCTTCAGGTTCATGGTGCCATGGCAGTCCTGTAGCTTGAAGCCTCCAGATTTTGTGATCAAGAACCACTTCCACCTGAAAACTGGTTCTTAACCCATATTCCTTCAACATTATCAGTTCCTCTTATTGAGGCTAGGATGTTATGGAACGCCGTTGGGGTATTAACCGTGAGACAGGATACGTATCGCCACTGCATTTTTTTCTAGTCTAGATATGGTAAAAATGCATGGAATACAGTCAGGGTATAAACTGTGAGACAGAATTTGTCTCTACACAGCATTTTTGCCCTTTAGGAAATGCCTGGGTTTAGGTGACATAAAAAAATACATTTAAAAATCCAGGTGTAGGCATGCATTTTTATGTGAGAGAGAGTGAATGGTGTGTGCTGCAATGGGTTGGTGCCCCATCCTGGGTTGTTCCCTGCCTTTCGCCCATCGCCTCTGGGAAGGTCTCCAGACCTTCTGCAACCCTGAATAGGACTCCTGGGTACAGAGAATGGATGGATGATGATATGTAGCAGATAGCTATATGAGAAATACTGAGTTAAAACCCCAGCTGAATTGAAGGTTGAGTAAATATTGAAGGTTGAGTAGATATTAAAGGTTGAGTAGACAAACTTCGTTGGGTGTTTCCTTTTTCACTTCACCTTTCTTTTCTATGTTTTTCTCTCCAGTTGAAGAGCAAATTTCCGAAACTCACTCAGTCCTTTTTTATGTGATTATGAGATGAGACCGTGAATGACCCGAAGGCAGGCTTCCTCAACATATGTTACAGATCTGGGAACCAAAACTCATCCAGTCCTCATGTAATCCAACTAAAGAACCTTCAAGTTCACAGGATTTCTTTTTCTTTTTTTCCTCATACAGTCGTCCCTCACCACTTCATGCTTTGACTTTCGCAGCTTCACTCTATCACGGATTTTTCAAATACAGTACTGTGCTCATTAAAGTATTTACAGTACTGTATGTTCATTAAAGTATATATAGTACTGTATATCCATTAAAGTATATACAGTACTGTGCTCATTAAAATATATACAGTACGGTGCTCATTAAAATATATACAGTACTGTATATCCATTAAAAAGTTGGTCGAGACACCGTGCGCTCGGCTGTCTGAGTCCGTTATATCCTCTTCCTATCCTGGCCACTGTCTGGCTCAGACTCACGCAAGTGCGTATCTCTCATACACGCTTCTACACCGCTACGTATCGGAAGCATCTTTGTTTGCGATTTCTGAGAACTTTTATCTAAGCCCCACGATGGCTCCTAAACGTGCTGCTTCTTCTAAGCCTTCTGCTTCTTATTTTCATAGGTTAGTGGTTCTGTGTAAGAACTATGTGTGTGTGTGTAATTAAATGTACAATAGTAATAATAATATGATATTAATGTCTAATATGTCTTATTTTCTCTTATTTTGTGTAATATATTGGGTAATATGAGTGTAATGGTGACTAAAGGGTGTTGTTTCATGTCTAGAGGGCTCTAATAATGTTACAAACCCTATTTAGAAGGTCGTAAACAGGTTTTCTATGTTCTAACTACGAAAATATTCGATTTATAAATAAAGAATCCTACTTTGCGGAAATCCACTTATCGCGGTAGAGTCAGCAACTGATTAACCACGATAAATGAGGGCCGACTGTAGTGTAGAATGGGTTCTACTCCCTCATGACCCTGGCCAAGATAAGAGGCTAGAAGATGGATGGATGGATGTAATATAGAATTGGTTCTAGCCCCCAATCACCCTGACAAAGATAAGAGGCTAGAAGATGGATGGATTGAGTATAGAATGGGTTCTAGTCCCTCATGACCCTGGCCAAGATAAGAGGCTAGAAGATGGATGGATGGATGTAGTACAGAATCGGTTCTAGCCCCCAATGACCCTGGCCAAGATAAATGGTTAGAAAATGGATGTATGGTTGGATAATCCGGAATTTTTTTTTGGTTGGCCACAGCACTGGCTCACACCCCCAGGGAGGAGGGTTCAAGGCTTATCCCACTGTTTATGTCTGTGCTGGCAGGCAAAGGCTCCAACATCACTGAGACACTATAATGGATAAACAGCTGGAAGCTGGATCGATACTTTGGATATTTTATAGTATTTTATAGTATTTACTTTATTACTGAATGATTCCCAAATGTCCCTTCCCATCCTCCTACTGGATTCTTTGGGTCTCACGGAAATCTTCTTATTAATTATTATTCTTATTACTTATTATTATAACTTTATTACACTCTGGAAGACAAGCCCTGGCTTCTTGGTCGCTGAGCCTCGCGTGTGTTCGGCTGGGCCAGCCCTCCTCCACTCTTGGTGGGCGAGCGGCATAAACATATGTGCAGACAGCTCATGCGGGTTTTAAAATAACGGCGTGGATGTAAATTGCACACAGATGGCGCTCAGGCTCTCCGATGCTCCCGTGTGCCTCGGAAAACCAGGCAGAATTCCGAGAATACACCGACCCGCACTTGTGCTCGGGGTGTGCATTCGAGGCACGAGTGCCAGGTTCTATGTAACTTTTTAACTCTATACTGAATAAAACAGTTTTTCAGAATATTCTATTTTGTATGTTGTGCACAATTTTAAATTTGTTTACTAACCACGTTTACATGTTTGCACAACGCGTACTGTCTTTGCACTTTGTCTAGTTGCTTTTATATTTTAGTTTCTTTTTGCACTGCCTTCTCTCTGCTCTATGCACCAGAATTTCCCCCAGGATAAATAAACTCCATATAAATTGTAATTTTAACTTTGCTGTTGTGACATTAGTTCAGCATGAGCTGCACAAACTAAAAGCCCAGTTTTACCAAGATGGTTTCCAGTTAGAGGCTGACGAGTTTTAAACTGGGCAGCTGTTCTTTCCAGTAGGTTCTCCTGCATAGTATTTTTCCAGACTCCTTCCCACTAATAACATTTCCTGTTTTTAATTCCCATGGCATAATGAAGCACCTCTTTACATTTTTATTTCCCCAGTGGTGACTCTTAAATAGTTTGGCAATCTTCATTACTATGATAAAATACATCAATATGTGTCAGAACTAGACCTTGTTTGCGATTGTTTGATAGATTCTTAAGCTCATCTCTTTTTTATCTCCAAAACCCCAACAGGAAAAGCAAGATCTATAACACCACAACAGGAAGCATGAACCATGATGCTTATGTTAAATTATTTATCCTTCAATAGAACGCTCTTTATAAACTTGCATCCCCCACAGGTGACTTTAGGTGATGCGCCAAGACATTATAGACTTCTTTCTGAAGGCAGTTCTTCCGTGATCACCGTGGAAACAAGCCGTCAGCGGGACCGCTGGGATTCAGACAGGCGGGGGGGTGGGGGGCATTATCCCTCACGGCTGCTCTTGCGAGCTGGGGAGAACCATCCAGAAAACATAAAAATGCCCTTGCCTTTCATATCAAAGGGGTCCCAGGATAAGAGGGAGGCGGGATGCTCCCCGGATGAGAGGCTGGCCTTATTAATGTGTCCTGTTCAGTTTCTGCCTGAGGACCGATGATGAGAGGACAGGAGGCAGCAATGAGGAAGGTGTGGGCGTGTGACACTGCCCCCTAATAGCAGAAACTGGGCGACTATTCAGAATGAGTTCTGACATGCATACCCACACAAATACACTCACAAAGGAGGCCTGAATCACTCTCCTCTGGAATCCCTGACATTCATATTATTACTATGATTTTCTTTCTTATTTTTCCTATCGAAAACAGTTACTGGGCATTTTACTGTGAGCTACACGGGTTCAGTGTAATTTTCTCTTTCTGGGATTTAAACTGGAAACCTTAAATGGTTTGCGAGCTATTGCCATATCAGACCCACTGCTAGGCAGAGACAGAAGATCAGGCGGCTCGTCAAGGTTCTCAGATTTTAGAATTACAAAAAGGGACAGCTTTAGAAGAGTAAATATCAGCCGCAAAGGGTTTAAATGATTCACTAATAAAGTCACTCTGGCTAATTAAACAAACATCTGCAGATAATGTCATAATCATCTAATAAGTGCTTTGCATGAAATTATATCATTCTGTAATACATCATTATACATTAAACAGAGCTTTCACGATCAAGTACATATATTACTCATATATACTGACTCTCCCCTAGAAAAATTCTAAATATTCATTTCCATTCAGTACGAACTGCAGCAGAACTAAATCATGAAATGACACAATGCATTCTGGGTAATAAGTTTAAGTACAGAAATAACAGACCTATCCCAATGGGCACTCTGTATGTGGATTAAATCAAGTAACAGTATGTCAGCAGCTTGCCCCTTTGATTCGACCCAGTGAAAAGTACTGTATAACCTCAGGGAAAAACCAGTTCATTTATAGATTGACCTTCAAAGACTGACAACTATAGAAACTGTACAAATAGACAATTTATAACAATAACACCAGGATAATGATAATAACATTAGGCTAATACTAAAGATGCATCCATGTTTTTTTGTATCACAATAAAAGTATGTTACAAGATTTGAAAAAATGTATCAAAAAGTCTTTTAAACCGGAATCCCGGTAAAATATAATTATTCACATCTGATTCATAAATAACTCCATTATTAAGCGTCTTGTGTATACCTTGTTTATAAGCTGCCTACTTTCCAAGGTGAACCTGTCCAAACACTAACTGTGGATCTTCTGTGGATGCACGCTGCAGTGACAAGTACGGAAGCCCTGAAGGGCAAAACACACCTTCAAGTATGGAAAGAAATGTGAATAATAACAATGTTGTTATTACAATCACAATCAAATGTGAAGACACACCAGCAAATATGAAAATGCTTCAACATTAGCAGCACTAAAACAGAAAGGGTATGTACCTACTGATCATCACACGCTTGTCAATGTCAGTCGGCCTCCCATTGTCTTAGAGAAATGAGAGATGTTTTGTCCTAACTGTGGCCAACAGTGTTAAAATATCCCTAACTTTCGCTGTGCCTGTGGCATTTGTCTAAGGGCATGGGACTGAAGGACAGGCCCTCTACTGGTAACAGTAAGTACACTGAAACTGGATGGCTGCCTGTGTAGGGACACTTTACCCAAAGGCACTAAAATATCTACAGTAACAAACATGGCTAAGAGTAAATGACACATGATTGTATTTTTAAACTTTAAAGTTAGCATTTAATTTGGATTGCTGTATCAAGAGCAAAATTCTGTATAGCACCTAATTCATCCTGGGCCCCTTCTCTATACTAGAGGTGCAATGGAGTCTGGCGCAGGACAAATTTTAATCTTTCAATGAGGTAGCAGGTGAGAAGTGACTAATATATTTGCAGGAGCGGGTGAATAAAAATGAATCGCGGGATCCCAAATGAGAGGCATACACCCAGGAATGCACATTCTAGCGATGGGAAAAATGACGCTTCGTGAACCATTTGCTGTATTTTTTGACTAGACGGAGTTCTTGGTTTACATTGAGGTATATTTTGTGCTCTTTTTTTGAACAGGAAGCAGGTACCTTAGTAAGTATGTCAGCTGGGCTGCCCTGAAGTAGATAGGGTTTAGTTTTGTCTTATACCCTGTGTTGTTTTCATTTTCTGTTTTCCCACTCTGGCATCTGATGCCATGGACCAGGAAAATGTGTCACCCTCTCCAACACTTTCTCCATGTGCCAAATCCAGGACAAGTGCAGCTGAGTAGGATCATGGTACTCAGAATGGTACTGTACTGGATCAAGCTATGATGCCCTCATGTAAATAATTCTTTAAATGTCATTGTTGATTCAAGGTCTGACGATGTCATTGCCACTCCAGATGATCCTGAAATGGGGATCGGATGCCAGACTGATCTGACTCTGATCTGTTAGCCATGGAATCAGACATCAGGTCAATGACAAGGCAGCTAGACAGTCTCTACGGGGCCTTTCAAAGATGGGGAGGAAACCATAAACCTTGTAAGTCTCCATATCCATGTAGAAAGAGTGATCAGGCTTGTCCAGAGGAAATATTTAATCTTGCACGGTACTTTACCTTTGGAAATGTTAAATATATAAGAGGGAAACAAAGAGGCTCAAGTAGACATAACAGAGAGAATATGCCATGCTTTGAATCTGTCCAGAACTGTTGTTCTATTTGCGTGAAAATGTTCTGGAATATGAAAAATAAAGCAGCAAGTACTGACAAAGAAAATAATGACCATTTCATTTGTGGTACCATTTGGAGTTTTTTTTTCATGCCTTTAAATATCGGTCAATGAGAAATCTCTTAATTTTGTCATATAACTCATTGAAACAGTGAAATTCTTGTGCCGCAGTTATAGCGGAGGGAACAGGTGCATGGGGGACAACAGGACTAAACACAGTATAAACAGTAGTGCAATAAGAGTGCAACAATAAATCCATACATCCATCCATCCATCCATCCGTTATCTGCTGCTTATCCGGGGTCGGGTCGTGGGGGCCGCAGTCTAAGCAGGGATACCCAGGCCTCCCTCTCACCAGCCAGCTTCTCCAGGGGAATACCAAAGCATTCCCAGGCCAGCCAAGAGCTATAATTTCTCCAGCTTGTCTTGGGTCTTCCTCCAGGTTGCACATGCCCAAAACACCTCCCCAGGAGGTATCCTAGATAATACGCCCAAACCACCTCAACTGGCTCATTTTGATGAAGAGGAGCAGCAGCTCTACTTTGAGTCCCTCTCAAACGTCCGAGCTCCTCATCCTATCTCTAAGGCTGAGCCCAGACTCCCTGTGAAGGAAATTCATTTCTGCCCATTTGTAACTGCGATCTCATTCTCTCAGTTACTACCCAAAGCTCATGACCATAGGTGAGGGTAGGAACGTAGTTTGACTGCTAAATCGAAAGCTTTGCCTTCTGGCTCAGCTCTCTCTTTGGCATGACGGAAAGGTACAGCGTCTGCATTGCCGCTTGAGGAAACAACTCATCCCCCACCAGGAGAGGGCAATCCACCCTTTTCTGGTCAAGAACCATGGCCTCAGGCTTGGAGGTGCTGATCCTCATCCTTGGTGCCTCACACTCAGCTGCAAACTGCCCCAGTACCACTAAATGAAGAAATTATGACCATGAAACTATATAATAATGAATGATGACTAAGCAAGAGATTTATAGTTGCACTTACTCGTGAATACAACAAAATATTTTGTCAGCTTCAGCGTCACAACGATGTTTGAAAAACCATATCCTCATATCTTACAAAAGGTGACTCACAACCATCTTTCACTTTCAAGGTGCATGGGCACATACATTTTCATTTTACATTTTTTGCTTGTGTCTGTCGGTAGCTGATTCACATACACAGATTACTCCATTACTATGACTAACAAAACATCAAGTTGGCAATTCCAAGGACCTAAATATGGAATAACTAGTTATGACTGTCGGCCGATTGAGGGGCTCCCATCCAATCAGTAACAAGCATGTGACAATCAGTAGGTACATACCCTTTCCGTTTTCAATGTCACTAATGTTGTACAGTTTTAGTATTTGCTGGCATGTTTTCTCATTTGCTGGTTTTCCTTTTTGCTAATTGATAGCTGCACGTTACTAGAGAAGTTGTCTTGCGTCTAGATTAAAAAAAAACAATAATAATTAAAAATGATAATGAAAAAATTTATAAATCAGGATAATTTGCTTATTTTTTATTCTCTCACGGGCCACCACACTGGCCTCCAGGGGGCGCCAGTGGCCTGTGGGCCATGCGGATTGTCATTGGTAGAAATTGGTAATAGTCATAGATATCCGATGCGCCAAAAAACGCGTCAGACAGATAATAATACGAAATGCATCACATATTTATTAAACACAATCTTGAAGAAATGGATGCAGTAACACTGCAAATGGAACAGTGTAATACACTTCGGAGAGAGGCAAATGACTTTGGTCATATGGGCATAAATGATGGAAATTCATATATGCCACATCACTTGATTCCAGGTGTTATTTGTCTGATTCTAGTTTCAAGGGCAATATTGGAGGTAGGGCCTGAGAAGAGGGATACTATTTTTCTCCTATGTAAAAGTGTCATTATGATTTATGACAGACACACTGTTTCCAGCAGGCTTCTCATGGAAATACTCTGCTGAGCACCAAGCAGGACCATAAAAGGTAGAAATCTCCCCACACCTAAAGCCATTACTCCACCATAACGCATATTCATTTACATAGCTCTCACTGAAACACAGTCATACTGGTGTACCACTTAACTACAAGCACAAGATTATGTATATGCAGCCTACAATAGGTCTAAAAGCAGTATATATAGGTTTAACTTTAAAAGTGGGCAGTGCCATCTTCTAGAGCAAGTGTAGGATCACCGGAAACACAGGGAAAAAAAACACACACAACAGGATATCTTTCCACTGAGGAATGGAGCCAGAGCACCAGGTAAACACGCAGACACACACACGGCCAGTGCCAGGGACCCCACACCACAACCTACAACCGCTGAGCCAGTCACTACATGTTTCATACTGAAGTAACAGTCTCGCTCCGTTTCAGTACTACATTCTTTGAGGGGTCCATGGAAATTACAACCTATAACATTGTCACAGAACAAAAGTACATTAATATCAAAAAGCAACTTGTCCGTTTCAGAGCGTTTGAGAATGGTGACGGACAGCTGGCTAATAAGGAAATGGCTGTGCATTTGATACCATCAGGATGCTGTTCCAGACGACCTCCACCTTGACGATGCAGCAGGACACATTGCTGTCTGGGACGTTATTAAATATTGATGCCGTATGACTGAACATGACTGACTGAAAGATGTCAATCGGTCTTTAAGTGCAGTTGTCTAGGACATATAGGGAAAGGGCGAACCAGTTGCCTGCACATTTGGAAACTGCACAATAGCTGAGCTCCTTTCACTTGGTCAGCAGATGGTTTGGTAGTCAACAGCTGGATCTTTCAACAAGAGCTTGCAGGTTCAAGTCAGATGGTCAAATTGATTTCTGCACTCAGGCACAGCACTGCAGAAAGACCTTGAAAGCAACTGTCAAGCTCATAAATATAATGGAATTAGCCTGTGATCCTATTTGATGATTAAAAAGAAATAAAAACAATGTAGTCCATAAATACACATACCAGGCGCTAAATGATTCAACCAGTCAAGATAAAAACATGAATTAATTTTACAGTCGTTAAATGAGTCTGAGTTCTCTCAAGGTGCCTTTATTTAACAATTATGGATCTCCTTGGAGCACATTGGACCATCCACTGGTCTAAGCAGTGCAATTGTTATTGCTGGATTCATTTGCTTGGTTTTAATTGGATAAACTGAGTATAAGAAATAAGGCTTACAAAGTGACAGTGGCTGGGATGACTGTGTGCCATCAGTCACTTATGGATTAAATGGAAGACAAGTAACCAATGGGAAGCGGGATAAACCAGCCAGAGATAGACAGCCCACGATTATCCCGCCCACGCTGGGTTCCCAAGCCCCGTTATTCCATCACTATGCCCTATTCTTATATCTTTCTGGTGAAATGCAAGTGTTTTTCCCTTTTACAAAGAAATACAGAATTCTAGTTTCTTTTTTCATTAGCAGAAGAATGAAATCAAATCCATTTTTGTTCAAAGCCCGCCCACAGTGAGCCCACATTGAAAGAAGGGCTGTCATATTTGGGCAGCTCTGTCCGACAGGGTGACCGTGATCCGAAAGCCGCCTCGCCACATAGTTTCCGACCCATTCTGACAGGTGCATCGTATCTCAGATGGAGCGCACACACCACCCCAGATTAATCAGGAACATCACCATCGAGCCAGATGAGCATGCAGAGAAATCAGCCAGCCAGCCAGCCTCAGCCCAGGGGTGACAGACACCCACCCATGTGCAGTCTGTGGGCAGCTTTAGAGCTGGGCCCCCCTCCCTGGAATGGAATTTGTGCTGCCAGGTTTGTTTTACAGAAAAAGTGCTGCTCGTTAGGGTAAGCCTATTTAAATGAAATACTTACCATTGTGGCTGACTGGGCAGCACCAATACCTCACGCCTCCAAGGTTAAGGGTTATAATTCCACGTCTGCTTTGTGTGTGTGGAGTTTGTTCGATAGGTTTCCAACCGCAGGCCAAAAGCATGCAGTTAAGCTAATTAGTCTCTCTAAATTACCCGGAGTGGCCCCTACCTCATGCCCTCTGCTACCTGGGATAGGCTCCAAACCCTCCCACAACCCTGACCAGACAGGCAGTTAGAAGATGGATAAACATGTGCGTTTTGGGTGCTGTCACCAGTTTGTTTCAGCATGTTTTTAAAAGGCTTTTTCGTGGCAGACGGTTGTACAGGTCCTCCTCATCCCAATAATTAAGACAAGAAACTTTATTCAAGGGTACAACAACACTTACCCTTCTTGCCCTCAAGCCTTTCTTTTTCCCCTCCCCCGTGTCAGTAACTATCATGACTCCCACTCACTGCCCATTTTGGGCCTGGTCGTGGGTCTCACGTATTTCGGGTTGGATGTTCCAGTGTTATTATACACTATATGGACAAAAGTGTTTCATTCAGACCCACTGCCACAGGTATATAAAAATCAAGCACCTAGCCATGCAGTCAGGTTTATAGACAAAAAAATGTCAAAAAATAGGTCATTCTCAAGAACCCAATAAATCATACTTATAATTTATTCCCTACTAGATACTCCATAGAGAACTATAAGTGGTATTATTGCAAAGAGAAAGCATTTACGAACAACAGAAACTCAGCCATGAAGTAGCAGACCAAAAGTCACCAAAAGTTGAGGTGCATAGTACGTAAAAATCACCAACACTTTATTGAATCAGTAATTGCAGAGTTCCAACTTTCCTCTGGCATTAACCTGAGCACAAAAACTGTGCGCCAGCAGTTTCATGGAATGGGCTTCCATGGCCGAGTAGCCGCATGCAAGCCTCACATGACCAAACGCAATGCTAAGCATTGGATGGGGTGGTGCAATGCACGTCGCCACTGGACTGAAGAATTGAAAACATATTCTGTGGAGTGACGAATAACGCTTCTCTGTCTGGCAGTCTGATAGACAAGTCTGGGTTTGGCGGATGCCAGGAGAATGTTACCTGCCTGGCTGCATTGTGCCAACTGTCAAGTTTAGTGGAGGAGGGATAATGGTATAGGGTTGTTTTTCAGGGGTGGGCCGTTTTCTGGTCCAGGATGACTGTGCCCCAGTGCACAAAGCAAAGTCCATAAAGACATGGTTGGGTGAGTTTGGTGTGGAAGATCTTGACTGACCCCTGACCTCAACCCCACTGAACACCTTTGGGATGAATAGAATGGAGATTGTGAGTCAGACCTTCACTTCCAACATCAGTGCCTGACCTCACCAATGCTCATCTGGAGGAATGGGCAAAAAATCCCACAGGCACACCCCATAATCTTGTGGAAAGCCTTCCAGGAAGAGTGGTAGCTCTTGTAGCTGCAAATGGGGGACCAACTCCATATTGATGCCTATAGATTTATAATGATATGTCATAAAAAGTTCTTGCAGGTGTAATGGCCAGGTGTCCCAATATTTTATGTCGTGTATCAGATACTCATTTTTATACTGGATGGGGAGCTTGATCAGTGATGGTGAGCGAGATTCAGAAACACACGGAAAACATGACCTGGGATGTTAGCAGAACCTTTATTTCAATGTGATATTGATTCCTGGGTTTATTTCAATAAGCGCTGACATTAACAGGGGGCAGGGGGTCTGGGGAGGTTGATTTTGAGTGTGCTGATTGGATAAATTGTGGTAAGAGGCAGCCACTTGACTTTCAAGCTGATTGCTTCTAGCAGAGGTAAGAAGGGCCACCACAAGTTGACTTTGTATGGAGGGTGGGGCCTGTTTGGCCACGCAGAGCGGTCTGTTTACTCCCCTGCTGCTCCTCACTGAGCTAGCCGTGACCGCCACACCAAACACTCGTCCCTCACCTCACCCAGACGTAGGGCTGCTCTCATGCACCATTCTAGACAGACTGTCTGCGGTCCACTGCTTCACATCCTCCCACCCCCCTTCATGCAATGCAATGCCCCCACCCCCCCACCAAGATGAGAGTGAGCCCAGTCCAGCCGGGAGGCACTCTGCAGCAACGCTGACATCTGGTGGCCGCCTGTGATTGGTGCACAGCCACCAAACATCCAGATGTCAGAATGTCAGACACCCCCCCCACCCCCTTTTCCCCATCACAGGCCCTTCAGCTTCCTGTCACGTCCAGGTCAACTAGCCGCGTCCCGAGGTCGCGGAATGGGCCCCTGTGGAAAAGGACATCCAGAGACTGCATTTGTTTAAAGGAGACGTTAAAAGATAGAGAAGGAGTGTGGCCTTCCGTCCTTACAGCAACACCTCCCCCGGTACCGCCATTTATAGCGCCTCGCCAGTGAAATCATGCACATAAAATAAACCAGTCGACACACCTCCTTGGTTTTAGACAGAAGGAAAGCCAGCTGGTCAATTTTTGGGGTGTAAGTACGGGGGGGGGACCTCAGAAGACCGAGTTTTCCTGGATCTTCCACCAGTCTAGCCCCCGTTTCCTGACCCAGCTGACGTTCCCGGAAGACCCCCGCCAAAGTGTCTCCAAATGGCAGTAAGTAGCCCGAGGGCCTCTTTTTGAAAGGAGGTGCCCTGATGTTCATCTCTTCTCCTGGCCTCGCTGGGTATTTTTAGTGCTCTTAAACGATGCGCGGGACCAAGCTCAGGGTGCTCTTTGTCCGTTCCCATGACACACTAAATATACCCCACCTTTGCCCGGGCTATGATTAGGAATGCCGTTATTCCGGGCGGGAAGCCCTCGCATTTTCCCAAATGCTCGCCGCCGTTTCAGGGCGGAGATGCTCACAGTCAGCATTTCTGCCCCACACTGGTGTTCCTGTTTCTGCTTCTCATCCCACCCCAATCAAGAGGGCACGCGGGTACCAGCATCCTTTGTCACAAGCTGAGCTGTTCGTCATTCTCAGCCTCTCACTAGAATGTTTGGATGCATGGTTTGAGGCCAGTGAGTTTGAAAAAAAAAATTCCGATCTGCCGCTCATTGACTGTAATCAACAGATACTAATCATAAACCTGTAAGCTGAGTCAATATGCCCCAAATGTGTAGCAATAGAGAGTCAAGCCCATAAAAACACTCCTGAAAGTTTTGTGGGAATCCTGTTCATGCTTCTATTTGCTGAAAAGGGACTGTTTATTCACGCCCATGTGAAACCCAAATGGACAGCCTGCTCATGTGAGATACATGCATAGGTTTTATACAGGTACTTGTAGCTACCAAAAAGGCCAATATTCTACTGCCAGGAATTGTCACATTTATGTACAGAGGTCTAGTTTGTGTTGCTCGTTATTGTGAAATATTGTTTTCTTACAACGCTAACTGAGAAACGGTGAAGACCAATAGATTAGTGGCTTATATCGTTAACATTGTACAATTTTTCCTACTGCTTGGAATAGACCTAGATTAGCATTCTTCCCCAAGATTTATGCGATTTTTAAAAGCTAACAGTCTTCAAGAGTCTTTACCAAAATGCACTGTACTGCTGATGTAACAGCAGAGTCACAACCATCGCAAACAGAGGGAACTTCCAAAAAACAGATCCCTGGCCACCCTTGTAGGAACTTTTCCTGGAGGTACAGACTCGGAGGTCACTGGCGGATCATAAAGCTCAGTGGAAAGCACTGGCTGTTCATGGGTTAAACTGCATTGGTGTACATACTAAGAGCAAGGCCACACAGAATCAGCAAGGGATCGTGGTCCTGATCCATGACCTCACATTACAAGAGACCACGATGTTGGACAAGGTGGGCCAGAACTATTGTGACAGCCCACATTTTACTCCAGTCCTGGGACACCAAAATGTTCCTGTTTTCTCACCCTCTATTGGTATCTACTCCTCAAAGACCCTGGGAATCATATAGACGAATGCATTGAAATTCATATAGATGAATTTCAACTAGACAAAGAAGGCATATGAACTATTACTGAAACAGGATCCATTTTAGCCACATATATATTTCTCTGGTCCATGTCGTCTCCTGTCATGCTTATTATAATAATTATATAATTATAATGTTATATCCATATATTTGTATATGTCTTTGTGGCTGACTGACATTCACTGGATCCTTTAACTCCATTTATGCTAATGCACCATACCCACTTCTTGTCCGTTTTGCTGCAGTCCAGCTTCTCTTACCATTTCATGTTCATCACGTTCCTTCAAAAAAAAAAAGGCCCGGGTAAACTTGACTTAGCCCCTAATCTTTTCAATACCTAGAAACACCCCTGGGTCATACTAATAGGATTTTATTAGACTGAATTAAAAGGGTAGGCCACTAGTAGATGCATTCCTTCATGAATAAAAATTTTATAGATTTATTTATGGATGCACAAATTTTATAAATTATATAAATCCAACAGTTGGTTCTGATGTTTGTAACAATGTGTGTAAACAATCACTTAAATAACCCAGTGTCAGTACTGAAAATTTGTGCTAATTAAATTCATTTGCTAAATCACAGAAGGAATTAAAATGTTTTCTAAAGTACAGAAGTCATACTGATGCCATCCAAGACGATTATAATTCTGCATCTGTCTCCTTTAGGATCCCTTATTTTAGTATTTGTGTTTTATTTGTATGGGGTAGCAGAACACACTCTCCTCTCTTCGAAAAAACAAACTGCTGATCCGTAACCATGCCAACGGCCACGTGGCCTTCATCCTGTCATTACAGGTATCCAGGATGTATCACAGATAAGTTCCTCTCTACTCTTATTTTTATTTTTGTTCCATAATATGATGGGAGGATACAGCTGTCTCATATTGACCTAAAATAATAAAAATAAAAAAACAGGAGATATCATCTGTCAGTGCAAAAACCCTAAACTATGAGCTATTTTTTGTTGTATTACAGTAACATTAAAACTAAAAGGATTAATAAGTTTGTGCTCTTCCCAGTTACAGTTTTGACAGTGATTTATACGGAAATTTAAGACTCAATCTAAAGGTCTCCCCTGTTGGGATGTGTGAGACCAACAGTGACTACCCTGCCAGCTCCCGCAGCTAGACAGGTGTCCAACAGCCCCCCCCCAGCAATCTCTGGTCATGTGACATGCCTGTGTGACACCAACAAAAGTGGGCCAGGTCCGGTAGAAATGAAAGCTACTAAGTTATGTACCACTTATCGAAGACAGGGGTAGAGTTAGATAGATGTAAGTGCATTACAGTGCATGACATACATACCTGTATATTTACAACAGCAATGGTGTCTCACAGCACAAAACAGGCACTTCATG
>JAODKN010000001.1:29585790-29596715 GCA_026774425.1 Petrocephalus zakoni
AAGGAAAACCTCAATTTTATAAAATTCTGTGTCTGCAATCAAAAAACTAAAAATGCCAAAAGTCTCACATTTTGTTTTGTTACTTATGGTTAAGGTTAGGGCTGGGTAGGGGTTAAGGGTGTCATAGTTGGGATCAGGGTTATGCCTGTAGGAATGAATGGCGTGTCCCCATAAAGATAGGAATACATGATGTGTGTGTGGGGGGGCATCTTCTGAGGGATGTATTGTACAACATGTTCTGCGTAAGACACACCAAAAGGTAATCTAAGTAGGGCAACCATGTGAGAAGGTCTAAGCAGGGCTCTTGGAAGAGGCTGAACCATGAGGGTGATGAAAGCACGCTACACTTCCGGATTGCGGTGTGCTGATGCAGTTGCTCTAGCAGCACTGAGCAGAGACTGTTTGTCTGGTAACCATTTGTCGTTGTCCTTCTCCATTCGGTTTTGGTTTTCTTCCTGTCCTTCAACCTACAGGTTTCTCAGGAGAGCATCATCAACAAGATGAGTGCATCCAACTTGGCATGCGTCTTTGGCGTCAACCTGACCTGGCCCCGCCAGGGATCCGTGTCACTCGGTGCTCTGACCCCGATCAACATCTTCACGGAGCTCATCATCGAGCATTACCCCATGGTGTTTGGCTCACGGTCACCGTCCCAGCTGGTGCTGCCCTGAGGGGCCACCCTCCTTCCGTCGCCAGCAAGGCCCTGATTTTCTTCTGGACCGTATTGAGGACTAACGGGCCTGGAGTCGCGCTGCCTGCCCCTGACACCACAAATGGGACCGAACCTGATGCCAAACTAGCATTAGTATCGCAAGTGATCGCTCCCCTAGTATGGCATCTTATAATGAAGGCATGGATCATTCAACTGTTTTTGCTCTGCTGCAGGACAGATAGGGTTTTTAATGTACTCTTATTTTAATAATATTCTTTATTGGACAGTGTACATTACCATCCAATTTCTTCTACTTTTAAGGTCAATGACACGTGAGCCGGAGTGTAGTTTGGTAGAGTAGTGAATGATAAGCTAATGATAAGCATAATGATGTTAAGAGGATCCTTTTCAGTCCTTGTGTAATGTTTTTCTTATGCCCATTGAGCCAGCTGTGGTTTTTGTACATTTTTAAAGTGTACCTTTATAGAGTCTCTAATTGGGTAGGATGAGGAGACACCACCCCCCTGACCTGCTTTTGTGTAACCAAGTGACCTTTTCCCATCAATAGCTACCCAGCTGACCTTCTGCATGCATATACACTCTTATGAGAACAGAGGAGGTGTGAGAGTGACAGTCCAGGGTCAGTAATGTGTGTTTAGACTGTGTTAGGGGGCTTATTCATCGCAAAGACGGTAATGATGAAGGGACACTGGGTATAAGGATACAGGGATTTCAGTTTCCTGGTCCAAGTAGGGCAGGGCTGGTCCTCTAGAGAGAAGGACTGTATTTCCCCCCTCTTTCTTTCCCTATGAATCAGAGTAGGTCTTTAAACTGCTGCCTTAGGGCAAACGGGCATAGGATGATGTCTGTGGATGGTAAGCTGGATCAATAGACTGGGAAGGGGTGATACCCCAGGGAGGGGGAAGTGACTGCTTGTGTGCATGGGTGGGGTAGTTCATTAGCATCCTGCCTCATTTTGGTTAGCAGTGGTCCTCTCCCTATAAGCAGATGACGACTGAGAATGTAACTAACTGTACTGCTTAATGGCCACTAAAATAATCTTGTTTGCTTACACCTTGTGTTTACTTTTACTATAGGCTGGGGGTTTTCCTCTTCAGGCTTGCAGCAGGACCAATTTCAAATTTCAGATTAATGAGTAAAAAGTACAAATTTTCTACCAAATCTGTTTGACTTTTTCCCTCCAGGTACATCAGCATTGAATCCCAGTTTTGCTGACCTTAATTGCATCCATCCATCTTCCATAATGGCCCATGCCGTACACAGTCACAGAGAGCCTGGGGCCAATCCCAGATAGCACAGGGCGCAAGGCAGGGGGCACCTTGGATGGACTTCCAGCAGGCGCACAGTATGGGCAAGGCTGAGACACCAGTGCTTTGAACTGCATGCTTTTGGAAGAAATCCATGCAAAGAGGGGATTACATAAGCGCCACGCACACAGGGTCAGAGTTGGGCCTTGAGCCCACAACCTTCTGGATGCCTGGCCATAGTTCTGCCCACTCTTCCAGCATGACCTTAAGTGACACTCAGGGTGTCTGTGTCAAGCTTGTCAAAGCCAGTTACTTCCTATATTAGAAGTCTGGGTTTTATTACATGCCACTTTAGCTTATGATTGGTCAGGTTTGGGTTCTGCTGTTTTTATTAATAGGATCAGCTGTATTTTTCCCCTACCAGACTGCAGAAATTACTCATGACACAGCAGGAAGGCAGCCTTTTAGTGGCTGGCAGCATAACATGCCATGACTGATGTTTACAGAGCACACGCTTGTTTGTTCAGGCCAGACGATTATCTGGAGCCTCTGCATAGGCTTCCTGGTCAGTGTTGGTCTCACCACAAGTGGGATACCAGGCCTTCACAGTACACACACACAATGTTCAGTCTAAGGCAGGGGTGGGCAATCTTATCCGCAAAGGGCCGGGGTGTATGCAGATTTTCGGGATAAGAGTTAGGTCAGCTGTTCAAATCCAGAAAGGGCTGTTGTGTATGCGGGTTTTCGCTTTAGCTCCCTAATTTGATTACTAATTAGAGGACTGATTTGCTGAAATGTTCTCACACCTGGGTTTGAATAGCTGATCTAAAGGATACCCAGAAAACTTGCATACAGACCGGCCCTTTGTGCATAAGATTAACCACCTCTGCTTTATGCTCAACTCATTGGTTGAAGCAAAACTTGGCCTGGATTTGTACTTTCTGAACTTGAACTTTTTACCTCTGCATTTACCGGCACAACTACAAGCTCTAAAAGCTTTCCAGCTGTTATTCTTTTATTAGTTTGTTTCTCAAAGGAATCCATATGAAAAAAAAATGGAGTCTAGGCTTCATCGATCATCAATTTCATTTAACTGATCTTTAATACATTAGAAAGGAAAAAAAAAAACTACATTGGCATATGTAGGACAAACACTTTCCCTGTACACGTTCTACTGGACAGTCCCCCATTTAATTACAAAGAAAGGCGATCTAAACAGTTCCAAGACACATTCCTGTATTCCTTCCGTAGTAAATGAAACACTTTCAGCTTTTCGCAAACAATGTCTGAATGCATAATTGGCAAACAATAAACTTTCAAACCCCTTTCCTCCTTTTTTCAATTGTTCATTGATAAAAGAATATAAAATGTTTTATTTTTCTTTCTTTTTTGTTCAACAGTGTCAAGTGTATTAAAATAGATCTGTATTACGCTGCACAGTTTCTTCCGGAGAATTCTGTAAATGGTTGACGGAGCCGGGGACACACCTGCGGTTTAGTTGACACATGGGAGTGTGTTCTTCTCGTGATGCAGAGGGCTGATATGGTATGGGGCTTTTCCTGTTTCTGAATTATTCCCACCGTCTCTCTCCCCAGCTTTTCTCCTGGTCCCGCTCCTACAGCACAGCGGCATCCCCTAAAACAGGCTGATGACTGATAGGGCCAAGTCCACAGGTCGGGTGGTGACTGATATGTATGGGATTCCTTCGGCATCTGTCAGATTTCCATCCGCCTGCTTCTAACTGCCCGACTCTGGACATCGTGTTGCATACCGTGTCAGAGTCTCGCGTTATGAATGGAGCTTCCATAGTGGGGGATCATGTTTGTCAAAAAAAATATATATATAAAAATCAACCACTCATCAAAATCGGCAACACTGAATTTGAACCGGCTGCTTGTTTATAATGTTCTGTCCATGCGGGGGTCGGATGTTGCGCTGTAAACCTGCTGTCTGCTCTCTCTTTCTGCTATCATTTTGTTCCAAGGTTAGTGTTCATCAAATCGAAAATGGACATGGGGAGGAATGTAAAAAGAAATGCAGGATTTTCTCCATTTAACTTCCAACTTCAAAAATAGTGCTTCTTGTTGGATGATGAACTGGAAATATTGGAGAAAACTTTTACTTGCTTTTTGCATATATATACACACACACACACACACACATGCATATGTATGTATATATGTGTGGCTGTGTGTTTGTTCAGCTTAATCCCATGTGTGAAAAATATTAAAGGAATAATTGCAGAGGGAAACTGTCTTGTGTAGACTAGAATGAAACACAACTGAATTACGCAATACCTGAAATTTTGACATAAAGCTGAAAAACGAGTGAATGTTGCCCTTGAAGACCCAAGTATGACTTGGCTCCAGAGAGTTCTGCCTATGCTCCGGGTTGCCTCAGATTTATACACAGATCTCTCCACAGAAGCTGACTGCCATTCAAACGGCACAGGGGGAACACGTGTGATCCTTTATCAAATCACAGGACTTTTGTAGCCGCTTTGCACATGGACAGTAAAAAAGAACATGAAAAGGCGGAGCCATCGTAATGTGTTCACACAGATATGTCTACCCGCTTCTCGGGTGGGAGACGGAAGCAGCTACCATACCTGGCTGCTCCTCTGTTGCCTAAAAACTAGCCCTCATGTATGAATCGGTGTTGAGTCCACATGAGTACTGTATTCCAGTTGTCTGCATCCAACTAAGCAATTTGATCTGTAATATTAAAAAGATGTGAAAACCCATAAACACCAAGTTTGTCACTGTTGGATGTTTCCTTCCTGCCAAAGCATTTTGGAGCGTGGCATTGCCCACTGTGAAGGCTGAACGTAATTGCATGTGAAGCAGCAGAGGGAGGCCAAGACGCCTTCCCTGTCCTCCCAAAGACCTTGGTGTAGCAGGAAGACTAACTGTAGGAAATCACTGCGACGTTCAGAGCAAAATCTGTCCCCCTGAAACGGATGCTCCAGGAAGTGTCCTCTGACTGGGAAAGAATTTAAAAAAAAGAACATCAGGAAATCACTGATTGCTCCTTGAGGCAGGGTGGATTTGAACTGTCGCGCAGATAAAACTCCTCTAAGCAAACTCTCCCCAGGAAAATGTCATGTACAAAAAAAAATTACAGCAACAAACAAGAAAAAAAACAGCTGTGCATTGATGCAACAAGAAGACGACAGACTAAATAATCGAAAGACAACAGACAATAAAAAAAAAAGTTTCCAGTACAAAAATGAAAGATTTTTTGGCATAATTCCTATACTGGTAAAGGAAGGACAGTGACAGGATGCAGAGTAGCACGCCTACAGGGATGACTAATTACTCTTGAAAAACACCTATTTTTGTTCGCAACCACAAACAAGACCATCATGGATCTGAAGAATAATTATAAAAAAAATCAAAAACCGGCATTAACAATTCAATTTCTGTACAGCAAACCCCTCATCAAATACTTCATTTTACATTATCAACAAGCAAGAAAATACTACATTTTTTCACTAAAAATGCTAAATTTTGTAGTAATTTTAAATACTTTTTTAGCTATGTTAATACTGAAAAATGTAATTCTCTGTTTTTTGTTTGAAGGCTCATGTTTATGCAAGTAATGACACCCAAATTGCATCCCGATCTCTCGCTCTCCCAGAGGAACCCGGAGACAGTCGGGCACGCGGCTAAGGCTGGCTAACGTTTCAGCGTGCCGCCCAATTCCGCTCCATTCTTCTCATTAATTTGTGACTACTTCCTACTTCTAGGCGCTATCAACCTCGCCCCTCTACATCAGAGAACGTTTGCTCGTCACGGCTCCCGGCACGTTAAAAGCACGACATGGCTTTCCCCCGTGTCTGCAACAGGCGTACGTTTGATCCTGCTTTAAAAATTCATAAATACATTAAGGCCAAGAATATTAAACAAAATCGATACATTTAAAAAAAATTTCATAAGCACTGAAGGTGTGTAAAAAAATACTTGCTGAAGACCTCATGGGATGTCTTTCCTGTTCCCACAACAGCTCATTAAAAAAACGAAATCTTTCCCTTTCGACAGACGTTTTTGATATTACCACAGATGCTTGCTTTTCGAGTCTGTGTTTCTGGGATGAGTTAGGGTGAGGCCAAAGATTTGGCAGATGGCTGCTTGGCTCAAAGGTGCGAGGGTCTGGAGGTTGGGACCGAGGTGGGGTCAGTTGTTGCTCGTCGTCTGCGGCAGGGTCTTCTGAAGTAGTGTAGAGGTCCCAGCAGGAGGCGCTGTGACTGTGCCAGTGGGCTTAATCCAGGGTAGCGAGAGGAGGGACGCCCCGGTGGTGGTAGTAGCAGTCATGGTAACCTGGATCATCTGGTCTCGCTGGATGAGCCGGATCAGAGCCTTCAGCCGCTCAAGAGAGGCCTGGGTCTCCTTCTGCTGGCCCAGAAGGCCATTCTTCATGTCCATGCATTTCTGAACCAGACCAGAGAGTCACTTGTTATTTCTCTGAGTCAAACAAAACTTCCAAATTAGCAATCAAGCCTTTAATGCTGCAAATGTTTTCTTCCAGTCTGAACAGTACTGAAGGATGGCGCTATCATCAGGGGGTGGTAGACTTGTGCCAGGGCAGGTCTGTCAAGATGCACAGACAGTGCCACATGCATATCATGTGACCTGTTAGCCCACAGTATACAGGTGGTGCCACGTCATGTGACCTGTCAGCCCACCATACAGAGTTCCTTCTGCTTATGTCATGTGACTGGCAGACAGGCCACACCCCGGCTCTGACATACCGTTAGCGACTCGTTCAGCTGCTGGTCCCGCTCCTCCAGCAGGGCGCACTCTTTCTTTAGCTCGCTGTTCCTCCTCATCAGCTTCTTCTTCTCCTCTTCTCTCACTGCATAAGAGCACAGGCAGACTAACATGATGGATGCTGCCTTCCTCTCACTAAGCAATGCACTACACTATGGAGAGCATATCCATCACAGGGCCATTCAGAGACACAACATAAGAAGCACATGACACAGAGACAGCATTCAATCCCCAAACCCTGGAGGCACGAGGCAGCAGACTCACCCACTGAACCTCCCTGAACACACACATCCTTATTTTTATTTTATTATTTTATTATTATTTCATGGGCTTGTTTACCTGTTTTGTGTGTTACATAAGAATGAATGAAATTCTGCGGCCACGACAAGTTGTCTTTGTTCAGTACCTGGAAGTAAGAAACACATGAAATAAAGATTTTAATCCAATTCTTGCAAGAGCATAACTTCCACATTAGGAAGAATGTGTTTTGTATTTCTGAGCCCTTAAATTTGTGAGCCTCTGGGCTTCCCTGGGCCACATGTCTCTGGCCACATTCACAGCCAGCTATTTGTGAGCCTCTGGGCTTCCCTGGGCTTCCCTGGGCCACATGTCTCTGGCCACTTTCACAGCCAGCTATGTTGGATCATTACAACAAGCTGCTTCTCTAATGAGGCTCACAGGGGTAGATCCCTGTAGTGACAGCTCCAAAATTAACCAGTCAACTTTATACAATATTATTTATTCCATTAACCAATGTTTTAAAAGCTGATCAAACTAAATGTAGCATCAGTTTTGGAAAAAAAAAATCATGACTACGTATTATTAAATGGCATAATAAATCCTAACATTTTATTGTTCTGTTTTTAGTTGAATGAGTCACTTGCCGTCTTTATGACTGCAACATCTGATACTTGCAGTTTCTTAAAAGGTTGTTTTTGGACTCCAGAATGGCCTCTAATCAGCTCGAGCATGGCTCCTCTCATGAACAATTTACCTGCCTTTTTGGTGATTATCTTTGGCGAGGACTGAGATTGAGTTGGTGTGGGGGGTCTTCTTTAATAACCAAAATATTATTAGCATATAAAATATGCTAAAATATTTGCAAGGCAGAGGTGCTACACTAACAGTTGTCATGATCCTATTCCCAGACAGAGCTGTCCAGTTTGGACACTAGATTAATAGATAGGACATTAATTAGTGTGGTGTGTACAACCATCTTCACTTAAAAACACGTGTTGCCACCTCCCTCAGAGAGTGGCTGGTAAAGGCTGTTTGCTGGGACCCACCTTCTTCTGGCACCTGGGGCAGGTCCACGGGCCCCTGGCGGGACTCCTGAGGGGTGGGTGGAGGCAGTTGAGGTGGTAGGCGCGGGTGCAGTTGTGGCAGGGCTGCAGATCGCCTTCCTCCTTACACACGGCGCAGCGGTCATCATGCTCCAGCAGCTCCTGTCACATGAACAGATGGACCAATCACAATGGTGTGAGTGTGGTAGCCAGCCAGACCACACCCCTCAGCCCCACCCCCCCCACAAACACTAAACCAAATTCATTAAACATTTCTAAAAATAAGATGAAGAAAATTTAAGTTTAGTTCTCCTATCTCCATTCAATATACAATTAGATGGTTTTTCGTAAAGGTAACTATTGTCATGTTGACATTAACCATTACACATAAGTTTGAATGTCTGACTGTTTTTTCCTATATATAGCATTGGGAAATGGGTATTGTTATCTTATCTTTTTTTGTCTAAAATTGATACTGGAGCTATAAACAGAACAAAAAAATAAGATTATAAAAGGGTGGAGGTCAGAGTAAGTATAGTAATCTTATAATGATCTCATTTCAAGTTGTCCTGGGATAACGGTACTGATAAGGAAAGACTTCTAGAAAATCTGGCAACCTTTCAGATATCACTTCAGAAAAACAAGAGAATGTGAGTCCAGACACCAGGCAAACGAGAGTGAAGTAACTTTTGGTCTCTCTGCAGCTTTTCCATTCTGCCGGGTAGTTAAAGATTTAAAACAAAGATGTATTATGCATGTGATTTAATCCAACACATCTACTGAATTTATCCACGGTTGGACTCTCGCTATTTTCATGTGCTCAACATTAACAATTATAAACATATTCATATATATATATATATATAAAGCTCATCTGGGTTTCAGGAAGTTGCCCGAACTGAACATGGAGAAGGAGCTACAATGTCAGCCTGGGATTAACCTGCCTCTCCGTGGGTGAGTGAGGAGACCCTGTCAGCCCAAGACCCAAACCCAAAGCACCTAATCGGCACAAATATCCCAGCTCATGGGCCTGCCGTAATGTAGATGGGGAGTGTCGAGTATCGAGTTCACCACACCGTGCAGTAATGCTGGTGCTCTCCCATGCTGCACCCGCATGGCATTGGAGATAAACACCAACCGCTTCAGTGGACAAAACAGACCAAAAATCCAGCATGCCTCGAAAGGGCAGAGGTACACAATTAGGGAATTCACTAGAAAAGGTACCCATACATCTGACATTTACGTCTTACAGCTGAAGTAGTTACAAGGGATCTAGGATGACAGCTAGAAGTGAAATAAATGAGTCTGGAAGGGGGGGGGTAGCTGCTGAACAGGTTCATGTGTCGTATTCCACTCTAGCTACCAGAAACTGAAGTCTGTTTCCTAAAATAACAGCACATTTTTCAGGGCTAGTATGAGAACATTTTGCCCTGATCTGTAATATTCCATATTAATCCTGTAAAGTGGCCCGCTTTCTAGCAAAATATTATTTAACTGAATCAATACAGTCAGTCCTGCTACAACGCATATCACACCACAAATCTGTTCTAATGCGACTAATATATTAGTACTCAACTCCAAAACGCATATATATTTGCCTGAATTTCAGCTGGATAAAAAAGCACTACACAAACAACATGATATGGTCATGACAAGAAACACTACTTGCACGCAAAAACAGCTATCCAAGTGAATAATAGTGATGTTTGAGTTGTGAACTAATCATTCTTTTGAACCAGTTCTTTTCAGTGAATCATTTGAACCGGTTATTAACCCCATTTCTCCCATTTGATATGTGTATGGAGTATCCGATTTTAGTGAACGCAAGATGTTTTGCATTGTAGCAGGACAGATTGTATCAGTTTCTGCATGTATGCGTCGATACATGGTATCGGCAATCTTCATTTCAACACCAGTCCAGAACAGAGGAAAGTACCAGTGTTTCTTACGAGGGAAGCACAACGTGAATATAACAGCCAAAGCAAGAGCACCAACACCCACAGACTATAACGATTGTTTGCTCGTCCATGTGGATGGAGTGCTTTGGTAACGGTGGAAAGGACTGGACACTTGGACACCGACAGGCCACTCAGGGACACCACTTACCTTCCAGTTCAAATCCTCAGTGTCTAGCGTGTGAACAGGAAGCAGACGAAAAGGGTTAGTAGCTTGAAACTGGCTCAGACAGACAGGTCAGCATAAGGGTTAGGAGATCAGTCAGGCGAGGCCCTTCTGAAAAAGCCTTAAAGGAGTGCCAAACTGACTTATTTCATTCTGTAACAATGTCCCCCTCACCAATTAGAATATGTAGCATGAAAGAAGGAGGTGTAATCATTATAGTCTAACTTTTAACAGAAAAATGCAGTAAATGCTTAAAAAAAGACCTTTCGGAAACTGGTTTGTCCCACTTTTGACTGGCTACTGTACTGGGAAGAGAAAAGTTACTGACAGCACGTAGTGATGTCACTGCGTTTTAGTTTCTAAACCTCATTCCGACTGTCAGAACTCCTACGCTGAAGGTTGCTGGCTCAGCCTTTGATCCAGCTCCCCATATGGGTAAAACGCCATATAAAACTCCGAGTCGTGGATTTAGAAACAGCTTCCCTAATGCGTCTCTTTTTAATTGCCTCAAAGCTGCTTGTAATGTTTCTGAATCCAATGCTGAGCACTTTAGGCAAACCATTTCAAGAAAAGGGCTGTGGAAGAATGAAATGAACATCCTTGTGTGTGTGTCTGCGTGTGTATGTGTGTGTGTGTGTGTGTGTATGTGTGGACATATTTATATTATGTTATGGGGACCCAATGTCCCCACAGTGTGATAAAAACCAGTTATTTTCTACCTTGTAGGGACATTTTTTGGTCCCCATAAGGATAAGCTCAATTTTATAAAAATCTGTGACTGCAATCAAAAAACTAAAAATGCCAAAAGTCTTGTATTTGGATTGGTTACATA
>JAODKN010000001.1:29601357-29618590 GCA_026774425.1 Petrocephalus zakoni
CGATAGGTTTTAGACATAAGCAGTTGAAATATAACACTTGGAAGCCAGGAACAAAAATTGTGTTACATTGTGTAATCAATCATTCATTCATTCACTCATTTGTTCATTCATTTTCCATGCCTGCTTGTTCTATGCAGAGTTGCGGGGAGCCAGAGCCAGTCACGGAAACTATGGGCGCAAGGTGGAGAACAACCTAGTATAGGGCACCAACCCATCACAGGGCACACACACAAACCTGTTAAGACACAGATTCACACCTATGGGCAATTTGATGACTCCAGTTATCCTCAGCATCTCTTTTGACTGAGAGGGGAAAACCAGATATACCCAATACAACAGAGGTGGAAAGTTCAAGTTCAGAATGTACAAATCCAGATTGTGTTTCAACCAACCAGTTGAGTGTGAAAGTCACTCTTTATACTGAAATGGTTGGTTGAAACAAAATTGGTCTGGATTTGTAATGAAACTGTAATGTTGTTCATTTCTGCAGAAAAATATAACAGTGGGGCTGGATTAAAGTGCATGTTTTGCTATATTTGCTAATCCCGTCGCAATGCCACAAGGAGCCACAGCACAACCACAGCTGCCTGGTCTTTTGGTGCAGTCATGTGACTCATTATTGAGGATTCAATTCGCTCATATAACAGAGAGAGACATTCACAGGCACATGGGTATTTCTTCTAGAACTACTCTATTGCAGCTGGAATCCAAGGCTAATTACAAGTCTATTCAATATGCTAAGCACTGGATAATCCCCGTTAGTATGCTACATTCAAAACATAACCTTTCAACTTCATAAGAAACCCATTACATTTACAAAGATTAAATGAAAGTTTTAACGTGAAAAGGTTATCTTGAAAAGGAAAGAAATTTGAAAATTTGCAAAGTATGTAAGGCCCCAGGTCCCCCGGTGACCTTAACGAGGAAAAGGGGTTTAGAAGATGGATGGGTGGATGAAATATCCAGCAGTCCAAATTGTTTTAAATCGGTAACACACTTGCCCCATGTGCAAAATGTGGGGTACAATGTGCAGTGGATTCAGCATTGTGAACTGAGAAGCTCAGCCAATCAAAATGTCCCATCTGCCATGAGTTGACCAATGAGGAATGGGAATCAGCCCTGACCTTGTTATCTGCACTGAAGAGCAGTGGCTGCACCTTGACAGCCTCGGACGTAGCCGAAGAGGAGGTTGAGTGGCTCGGCGAGGCGGAGATGATGGCATACGCCACGCCAGCACCACTGATCCCTGTGGACATGGTGGGCGAGGCTGGCGACGAAGCAGGAGCAGACTTGCCGTTCGGCCTCCCCGTGGGGCTGAAAGTGCTGTTGGCAGTGGGCAGGGCAGGGCCAGGGCCCTGGCTCTTGGAGCTGACCACAGCGGGAGCCTTCTGCAGGCTGGGAGGCTGGCTGGACAGCTGCTCCTGGCAGGGGCTGTGAGGGAGGCTGTCCGGGATCAGCGTCTTTGGCCTAACCTGTAGATTGGTCACAGTGTCATTCAGCAATGCATTTCTCTAGAGCACCTTACAGTCCTGCCCATTTGATACAGCTAGAGGGCAACATGGTAGCTCTTTGTCTCACACCCCTAGGTTTGAAAGTCTGAAACCCCCTCCACTGTGTATGTGGGAATGTGGAGTTTTCATGTTTCCTCTCATGGTCTAAAGCCATGCAGGCAGGTATCTCTGCCTTGCATGTATATGCCCTATGATGGACTGTCATCCCATCCAAGGTGTATCCCTACCTTTTGCTCAACTGGAAGATGGAGGAACAGCTAGATATTTGGTTTAAGGAGCTGGGCCCCTGGGATTTTATGTACCTCACCAACACGCAACCTGCTGCCTTTTCTTGTGATCAAGAAATCCAATCTTCCATATCCACTATATAACCACATTGTTTAAACAAAACTACCAGAAAAGACCATCGATTTACATTTGTTAAGCATACTTCCTGGACAGTCTAGAACTGCCACCTCACTTTTAGACTCTTAAAGCTAAGCACCTTATAAATACCTAAGTACGAGATTTTCTGTTAAAATAGTCAGAAAGATTGCATTACATGGCTAGGTGTGGGCCTGACTACGGCACAGTAGATCCTTTAAGGGTGTCAAGGGCGTTAGGCCCCATGCCAGTCACATTCTAATGTGCCTCTAATATTTAGCGCAAAGAATGCAACAAACAGCTTACTACATCTGCAAAAGAAATGCCAGAATTTCCCCTGCAAACCTCTCAAGTAGTGCCTTTGCTGGAGCTCAGGTTTCACTCATAAGCACTCCACTTTCACTTTAACAAGGGCCATTCTGCATTAAGAATTGTGTGTGTGCTGCCACCCTGTGGCCAACGGAATACTTGTCCATTAATGTTGTCCTTGCTTGTACGATCACATTAATGCTTTAGTGAAAAACTAGGCCACAGTTTTCCTCCTGATAATTCCAAGTTGATTGACAAACTAGTATTTCCATATACATGGTGGTAGCCACAAAGTAGTCACGCTGTACAGTTAACTGGTTTATAAGATAACCGCCAAGACTGAACAATCCTGCATTACTCACCCTTCAAGGACTCAGATCCTTATTCTATTTGCCACAGTTCTAAGAATAAATCAGTTTTCCTTTTCTTCTTCTCTAACAGTGCAGTACAGGAATCTAGCAGAACATTTTAGAGACTTGGCTGTTTGGCATCACAGTAACTGCATAACATCACAGATGGCTAACAGCATATTGTAATGGATGGTGGTCAGGTTCAGACCATTTCATCCATGTGACTAGTTGTGAATGGTTCATTTGACAAATAATCATAAACATATTTTTCTCATTTAGAGGGGGTGGAAGGAGGCTTTCCTGATACCCCACTTCATCCCTTGGCCCCAGATTGCCTACATCATGCACGAGTAATTCCAGGCTGTCATCTGAGAGCGAGGGCAGTTCAGGCAGTGTGGAGTACCTGAGGTAGCAGGGTGGATGCCTGGCCCGCCAGCCGCTGCAAGGAGCTGACGTGAGGCACCTTGATGGGCACTGCTGTGAGGGCTCCCAGCACCTGTGTACAGACAGACAAACCCTGAGCAGCTCAGCTGGACCGTGCCATCTCCACGCCTCGCCCCACTGCGAAAACAGTCTGCTCTGGGAAGTTAGGACAGCTGTTTGCTCCCGTCTTACAAACACCAGCAACTGTAAATACATGAAGGTCATCTTTAATCCCGTTCTAGTTTTTTCACCAAGTCCACACAGTTTCTACTTTGACTTTTGCAAAAAATATACTAACGTTCAAATGTATTCATTTTTCAGTTCAATTCAATTTATTTTTATATAGTGCCTTTCACAACAAAGTCACCACAAGGTGCTTTACTGGGGTGCGTTGTGACATATTCCAACATAATTTATACAAAAAGTACCAGAAAGTACATTTTTAAAGAGATTCTTTTATCAACAGCAAATAACAAATATAAAACCTTCACTATTTAAACAGCAGGATATGCTTCTCTTCACTTGAATACCCTGAGGGCACGGAAGTTGCCCTACTTAGGCATGGAAGTTTCTAAAAGTCTGCTGCAGAGAAACACTTCATTCATTCCATTAGAAGGAGAGACACGTCATGGTTATGCAAAGAAGACTTAAGTCAGCTGTATAACCATCATACCACAGAATTTTCCAATCATAAGTCCAAGAATTTCCCCGGATAACACGTTTCTTTCTCTACAGCAGAACAGAAGTAACCACATTACAATAAAGGGACAAAAATGTACTTCTGAGGAACAATAAACTGAGGTGTCACATTCCTCATACCAAAGGGCAACGCAAATTACTCGCAGAGGCCATGGCTCTGAGGTGTTTGGGCCTGAGGAGGTGTGTACTGCAGAATAGGCCTGGAAAGAATACAAAAGAAAAAAGGAAAGGAGACATAATGACAGGCCTTGAAAGACAGTCCACGGTGACACTTCATGCACGGCCTCAACTGTCAGGCATCGGTCCAGTTCTACTCCGTCACGGTAATGAATTTGTTTCAGATCAAGGGCACAGTGAAAGTTTCTCTGCACCGTGACTGCTATGGGACGCAAAAGCCCACCATTGCTGAAAATACGCTCTGAGAACTTTGCCAGAGGCCGTACCATCTGGCCCCCAGCGATTGCATACGGTAAGACCCCAAATTGTGTTGCTGGTGCTTTCTGCCAACTTTCGCTTGCCTCATTATACTATTTACCTCCGTGTCTTAGACTCTCATTTGAACCCCTAAACAATGAGTACTAACAAATAAAGAAACTGTATCCTGACTCAAAGTCTGGCAGCCAGTCCTGTTTCTCTTTTCTGAGAGTGCCAGTTATTTGTACGTACGTGCTGCCAAACTTCATGCCCTTTCAATACTTCTTTCACTGAAGTCATCTTTATTCAGTATTAGTTTGGAGTCAACATAAACCCTTTTCCATACTTTTTGACCCACACATGGCATGTTTATCAGGCCTAGAGGGGAAAGAGAGCTCATCAATAGGAATATTGGATTGTTAGCACTTTTAAATTGCAGTTAAAAGCTATATACTTTTGGGAAAAGCAAATTCGACACATACATTAAATTCTGCTGATGTCTGTTGCAGCCGCTTTTGTACAACGTACCCCTGCAACTGCGATTTGGCTCAGTGTGTCACTCCAGCCAGGCTGATCCTGCTGAAATAGGGCACTGCAGCCCCCCACTGCCATCTCCGAGCAGGTCAGATGCGTTTGATCAGAAAGACCCGCAGATTATGCCGCGTGATCTTGGCACATAGACGCACTGACCTTGCCAAGGTGAACCGGCCTGGACTTACGATATTAATACTGCCCCCACCCTAGCATGTTAGTATCCTGCACTGATGCCCAGGGGGACAGGGGCGCAAGAGAGCCAATTGCACTGTGCCACTCACTTTAAAGCCATCATCCCATCACACACAGAATGGGCACAGGAGGGGTGACAAAATCGATTATAAAGACTGACACCCAGGCCAAGTCCCCTACCTACTACTTACTTTCAATGCTTGTATTTTAAACAAATAGTAAGAGCTAATTTTGTTTATCCAATCCATACTTAGTCACAGAGGCCCATTTAAGTGAGTTTCCCTCCAATGGATCTTTATAACAATTTTGATTAGACTAATCTTTCAAACACATGAAACTAATAAAATGGATATCACTTTTAAATTCTGCTATCGAACTGCTATACTCATTAAAATAGTGTTAATTGAAAGGGTTATGCAATTATTGGGCCTGTACCAGTGGCTAAGTGATGTGAAATACTCTGTGTATACTTCCATACAGATAGTCAAGTATAGCCACTGGAAAAAATAACTGATTTTCATTCATCTCAGGATACAAAAATGGAACAAAATTAAGACCAAAGCGCTTTCAGGAAAGGCAAGGGACATCCGAGTTCTTCTGCCACAAAAGCTGAAAGCCTCGACGTTTTCCAACCTAAGTCTCTTAGCTTTGTTGTGTTATGGGGAAGAAGGGATCTGTTCCCGTGGCAACGAATAAGATAAAATTCTTACTCTGAAAAGGCATTCATTTTCATAATTGCTGCCTGCTTTTAAAACCAAAGCACCCTCACGTAGACCTCCTCAAACACACATGGTGTAGCCTTGGAGGCTTGGGTTGATTTTTTCTATTTTTCCATGCACCCCCCAACCCCCCCGCCACGCCTCCTCCCTTGCAGTTGTCGAGAGTTGTACGATATTCGTTACTGCCAAACTGAACAGTGGTGCCCCTATGCCTCTTGCCCCAAGTCTGCCAGGAGTACCAGTGAATTGTCTGTCAAGGCCCACCTTTTGCGTGGCAGTGGTGACGTCCTGGTAGCCCACGTTGGGCTAATTCAGTTTGACCAGACCAGCAGTATCCAGGAGGCTGTTATGAAGGGGGCAGGCTTTTCTAAGTCTGTCTTTTATTCAAAGCTACCCTTTATGCTGCCTGAAGAAAGCGTTTACTGTCCCATTTTTGCGGCAGAGAACAAAAAACATCCCTTTTCACTGTACGTTGCATCTGTCAACCTTGGCCTGAAACCCCACATAGCTTGATGAAAGCACATTAACGAAACAAAAATACCGCTTCCTGCACTACTTTTCTGTTCTATTCCATTGAACTAGAGGGGAGATGTGTGGAAATGCCATCATGCCATTGAAACATTGAGACGGAAGGATTTATGTTGAACAACAAAGACAGCAATTTTTGTAGTTTGTATACTTTCCTTTTACTAGGAAAATAGGATTCAATAGACCATTCCCACTGAAATCCTTCACATTCTGCATAACTGGAGGACCAGGTAAACACCTCAGCATGCTCAGCACCCATTACTGAAGAAAGTGCAGGTCCCTGTGCATTAAAGAAAGTGTTAGGTAACCATAGGTTACACGTTATACACGGGGGAAAAATGGACATTAAGTGGTATAGGAAAGACCACCAAGTGTGGTCCAGGGCAGACTCCTGAGGGTGGTACAGGACAGACTTCTGAGTGTGGTACAGGGAAAACCCCTGAGTATGATACAAGAATAACCACCGAGTGTGGTATAGGTAAGACTCCTCAGGGTGGTACAGGGCAGACCCCCCCAGTGTGATACATGACAGACCTCCAAGTGTGGTACAGGGCAGACCCCCCCAGTGTGGTACATGACAGACCTCCAAGTGTGGTACAGGGCAGACTCTCAAGTGTGGCACAAGTCAAAACCTTGAGTGTGGTAATGGAGAAACCCTCGATTGTGGTTCAGGACAGACCCCCAAGTGTGGTACAGGACAGACTTCAGAGAATGATACAGGACAGATTCTCATGGGTCAAAACCATGAGTGTGGTAAAGGGGAAACCCTCGAGTGTGGAACAGGGCAGAACCCCACATGTGGTACAGAGCAGACCCTTGAGGGTGTTACTGGGCAGACCCCCAAGTGTAGTACAAGGGACATACCCCTCTGTAATGGAGAGAACATGGCCTTTTAGGTGCCTTAAGGGTGTGGCATTTGACCATCACCTCCATTAAGCATGTTCCTTACGACTGAGGAGCTCCCAACACAACACATTGTCAAAGATCTCCTCCATAAAAAGCCCTCAGCAGTTCCTCCCATGAGTGATTTCCCTTTCCACTCCAACCATGAGGTTACATCTTATTTCTCTGTTCGTGCTCCCAAAACGTGGCCTCCTGCTCGAAGAGAGCGGCTGAGCAGCAGCGAAAACCATGCAGAGCTGAAAGGATTGTTTGCGGACCCCGTGAAACACCACAGATAGCCTCTAAAAGGCTCAGCAATTTCTGCTCTGGCATTATAGCTGCATTTATGCAAGGTTTCAAAGAGACCATAATGGTGCTTCCTAACTGCACTTATGTCCAGAGACACTATCCTTCAACCATTTGATGAGATGAGATGTTCTCCACAATACTGCTGTGACATATGAAATATGCATATAACAATGAACTGTAGTATCCTGGAAGTAGACGTTCAGTAGATACACACTCATTGTGTATGTATCATTGTTAATGGCATTAAGAACAATATTGGTGTTCACATATGTTAATTATGTTTGTAATATTTTTCTATCTTGGTCATTAGAGCTACATATGTATTACAATCAATAATATTCAAGAAAATAATACATCAAGAAAGCAATAATATAATAAGAATTTATCCTAAAATTTGACAAAAGACCAAAACAGAATTAAAAACAGTGGAGACAGAAGCACAACAACTTAGGTTCTCTTCACTACCACTAGGTGGCAGTGTAAATTATAGGCCTCACTTGGAACAGGTCCATTCTCCTTAAGAAGCCCTGCTGAAGAAAAGGCTTGCAAACAGACCTACACTAATATTGTTTTAATGCCATGAACACTTAAAATCAAGCTAATTAAAATTGTTTAAATTCAAGTGTACAACTTTCACTCGGTTCAGTCGACTGCCAATTCCAAGGTTTCCTTTCTAAGTGGACACATTCATATAAATGAAAATGTCTATGTTCAGCATTATAAAGAATTTGTCATGTTTCTTTACAGTTTTAGATAATTTTGCTGTTTTAAGGATTGTGTATTTCAAAGCCTTCAGAAGCACTCAGGCAGGCTTCAGAATTCTATCCATCACTATTTCTCGCCATTTGCAGCACTGTTAGATTCCACACTTTTAAACAGCTGTTTTACACTTATTTATTTAGAAGACGCTTTTATATACCTTTTGAAATACAAGTGAGGAAGGCTTGGGGTCAAAGTGCATAGATGGCCAGTGTCCCTGGAGCAGTTGGGGTTAACGGATTTGCTTCAGGGCCCAGTGGTGATATGATTACCCTGCTGGCCATGGGATTTAAACCCATGACCTTCTGGACACAGGCATAAATGCCTAATTACTGAGCTACCCACCACCACTCTGTAGAGCAAGTTGCATTGTTTTGAAGTTGGGGTCTGCCAAGGCAAATATGTGTTCTACATGTTAAAGGCACTGTTGCCTCATGCCTCCAGGACTGGGGGCTAAAATCCCACCTCCACTGGGTCTGTGTGGAGCTTGCCCATTCTCCCGATGTTGTGCAGGTTTCCTCCTATAATCCAAAGATATACCATTGGGCAAATGGGTGTCTGAATTGCCTATCGTGCATGACTGTGGCATCCCGTCCATGGTGCATCCTAGCCTTGTGTCCTGTACTGCCTGGGATAGGCTCCAGGTGACCATCACTAGGAAAGGAGGTTGGTGATTAAGCAAGACAAGCCCTCCCACTCCCCTAAGGTCCACATCCTTGCAGGCTTGCTCCAGTTTGTTTTTCTACCCAAAGCCCATGTAGATTTTGGATGTAGGTATGGGATTGACCATATCTCACAGACACAGTATTTCTGGGGTAGATGTGGTAGAACTTCCACCATCCTATTGATTATCAGTCATTATCAGTCCTAAATAAGTGGCCAGGTGGTCCGTAGATCTGCATTTTCTGACCCCCACCAATCAGAATCGGCCCTCTGGCTGGTTCTGCTCTTTGACCTCTAAGTTTGATTGGCAGCTGCAATCGGGGAAAACAATGCAGGCCTGGGGGTTTGTGCCCCCCCCCCAATACCACTACATCTGCGGAAAGGAAGAACATTCTGCTGTTCTCTTTCCATCTCCCCAGGCCCGAACAATAAAGCCCAAAAAGCAGTAAAATAATCAAGTGGGCTGGCTGCTGTCCCACAGACTTGATGGGACAATAGCTAGCAGAAGGGCGAGAGAGACAATGAAGGAGGTACAACATCTCTAATGGGACTCGTATTGCAGATGGAGAAGAGATAAGGCTGCTTTGCTTGGTAAGTAATGCGTCGGCAGACTTTATTTCCACTCCCATCTCAGCTACTGGGAGCATATCCAGCTACTTTAGCTATTTACAGCTTATCCCAGCATCAGAAAGAAAACACCTAATCACTTGAAACTTGTTTTTAACATGTGTGAGGAGATGTTTTCCTCTCCTCTATTCTCAACATCAAATGTCAAGGTCTTCTTGTCATGGTGTGTTCCAGCTCAAGGGCCATCTATATCGCAGATGAACAACTCTGGATAATATTGTACCATCTACCAACATGAAACACTGCGAAGCACACACACACACAAAAATGTACCATATATAAAAGTACATTTTACCAATATATGTGTACTGTCAATCACTGCCTCCTGCGACCTAACTGAAACAAAACTGCGTCTCACGAGAGACATCAGGCATCAGTTGATGGAGCTGATGCTTAATTGTTATTCATACTCATTTCTACAAACAGAAACTTTGATCCACTACAAAACCAATTCAATAAGATGGGTATCATTTCGACTGAATAAATGATATGAATGGAAGTGAAGGGGGCATATTAGGGGTGACCAGATGGACCCCCATTCCAAGGACACAGCACTAGGGGGATCAGCTCTGGGTTAAAGCTTAACTCTCGGAGGATGGCAGCAGTCCGTAGCCTCCCTCGAAAAGCCGAGGTGTTTCTGTGGCACTTCTGCTCCAGGCCTTTTAGCTGCCAAGCAGCTGACATCAGATACATGCACGCCAGTGCTGCATTTATTCGGCACGTGTCCCTCCGTGTCTCGGCCCAGCAGCCGCTGATGATAAGCTATGAGGCAATTACACGCTGAAGGAAACAAAGCACTTGTTTACGCGCGACTTTTCTTTCTGTTGCTGCGTGAATTTCCTTCTGGGGACCTCCTTATGTCCTTTACAGAATGCTGTCAGTGTGTGAGTGCATGTGTGAGTGTGTTTCTGGGGGACGGGGGGGTTTGCTGTGGCGATATTAAGGCAATTAGCTGAACAAGTGCCTCCAGTGAGAGGCATTACATTACATCTGCCACCGTCCTGACTTCCAAAAATGTGGCTTCATCCATTCAGCGCCACCTATAAACATGGGTGCCTGCATCACACTAATGTGAGTCTGCCACTGAATTAAACACCACTTTCCGAACTCAAACTCAATCTTCTGAAGTTTAACTTTCACATACCTGTTCAATAACCTACAGACTTACCACAATGGAGTGAACTTTGTCATAATTATGCTTGTGATGATGAATAATAAAATAAACATTACTAATATCTATCACAATCAAAAACAAAAAGGACAATGACAAGAAATATTGTAATTTTGCTTCAAAATAATTGTACTTATTCCAGGATTTTCTTCAGTAAAAAGTATGTAAAACTTAAAAGAAAGAAAGAGTATCTTTTAAAGGCAATGGTTTTAGCTGATCCTAAAAATACTTACTGATGAAACCTTTTAATGCTCCTGCTTGAACAAAAAAGGCCATATATCTCTCCACTGGGTTAATGGTTATCACCGTCTCCCAGAGTTTGCATTGAAAAATATCATTTCAGATATTAGAAAGAAAAGCAGCTTTATGAAGGTTAAATATTGGTGTTGGCCACTGCATTAACACAAAGTTTGGCCGCACTTCTTAAAATGGCAAGGACTGAATGTCTTGAAACCTGACTGTTATACTAATTCCCCTGACCCTGTCCAGGACAAGCGCTTTGAAGATGGATGCGCAGATTGATGGAGTACTTTACAACATATTTAACAGAAGCTGTTGTTTACCAGCTCAATAGGGAGCTTCAAGTGAGTTTTATGGTATTGTGTCTGTCACGGCAGCAGGCTTTGCAGCAGTGCTGCAAAGTGCAGTAAAGCGTTGCTCGCCCGGTACCTGTGAGTGCTGCTGTTCGCTGACTCTCCGGCCCACGGTGGATAGGCCGCTCCCAGCCACTTTGCTTGTCGTTTGCAGGTTGATAGGGGCCGTCTGCAGCGGCTCGCCGCCTGCCGCCTTTTGTCCATTAATGTGTGCGGTCACCATGGAAACGGGAGCCTTCGCCGGCACCACGGAGATGGCTATGCTCTGGCTTGGCGGCTTGATGAGTGAGACGGGTTTGGCGCTCCCCATAGGACAGCCCCTCACCGGCAGCTTCTGTGTGAAGAAGGGAAGACGAAGGTGAAAGGCAGTCTGGCTGGAAGGAGAAAGATGAGCATCGGCGCGTCCGACAGCTCCGCCGTGTTTACTCCAGTAGCGTGAAGCTCTGGAGACTCTTTGGGATCTCCCTACGGGGTGCTTTCAAAGGGCCTCCGACTGAGAGCATTAGCAGTGTTTGCTGTGACCAGACAACTCCAGCTGGAGGACACAGTAACACGGCCTCAAACACAGGGGCTCCGTTAAGGCCCAGTGGGATGGGTAGGCAGTCACAGTGACCTTGGCTATCCTTCTACGCCTCCATCATCCCATATGTGGATCATGGGCCAGACAGTAACCTCTTTCTTGTGCAGAAGTAATGCATATTAATAAATATATTCCCTATAAATTAAATAATACATATTAAACACAAAAATATTTCCAACAATTATGCCTTTCCATGCCTGCTTTCCTCTTTCATTGCTGAAGTATGTTATGTTCAGCTACAGTGGATTTGATGTTAGGAGAGTGTAGAAGAACATGGTAATTTTATACAGGGACATGAGGGTGCTTGCAAAAATAGATCAAAGGACTTCTTTGTGTACTTGTCCCTGCGCTCCTACTAGTCATCTTAACCAGCATCCTAAAACCTTTTCACTCGCCAGGAGTAGAAGCCCTGGATGCAGTGCTCACTTTGAAGCGAGTTCACGCTGGGCTCTTCTCCCGGTGTTGTGGCCTGACAGGGTCGCTCCACACATAATGAGGCTCATGGCCCTGCTGGACCTTGAAGTGGGCTTTGGCCCTCGCTGCCTTTGACCACACCACAGCGCCCCGCGGGCTCGCAGAGAGCCCAAGTCAGCATCATGCCACACATACACAGCATACCCCCCCAACTCCCCTCCCACACACACCCCACTCCTCCTCAACTCGGGAGCCAACATAAGTACAGCCCGCTTTCACCCTTCTTCTCTCCTCTCCTCTTCTTGCAGACTGACACAACCAGTGAAACTGGATGAGAGCAGAGCCTCTCTAAATATTTCATATCCTATTCTACTGCCCATCTTTATTTTTTGCCGCCTTTCATCGCCTTATAAGGGGGGGGGGCACTGGGGCGGGGGGAAAGGGGCCTTTCATTCTCAAATGTGTATTGATGAGGGGGATTTTGTTCCTCTCCTTCTATGCATCTGCCAGAGATGGTACCCAAATGCCCTGCCATGAACACTTAAAATCAAGCTGCAGAATGAAGGCCAGACTCGTAGCAGAAATACCAGGACCTTTGCTCAAAGGCATCACAGATTTAAAAAAAAAAAAAAAACCTCTAAAAGATCTTGGGGTCTTAGAAGAGTCAACAGCTTAAGGATCCTTTGATATGAATTGAATGATGCTGTAATAATGGAATTCACTGAAAGAAAGTCACACAACAACATCACCTCCACCAAGCATCTTCAGAGCAGTCTGGCACAGGTGTATTTTCTCAGTTATAATTAAAAAAAAGACACTCATAAGCCACCTGATTGGCCGAGTCACCCAAGTTTTCTCACGAAAGCCTGATGGGGTGAAAGAATCAATCTCTACCCAACCCTATCACAGCTCAGCTGATGAAGAATCACCCACACAGGACACGGATGTCCTGCCCTCTCATTACAGAGGCAAAACACGGGGAAGTAAGGGGATGCTCTAAGATTAATTTTGAGGCTTCTGGCCAGGACAATGTGTATTTAATCAGCCCCCATAGCCTGCAACGGTGAGCGTTTTGTGTTCTTGAAAATGAAGGCCGGGGGAAGGTGGGGGCTGTCCATGAAGTCCTATTTAGAATAAATTCATGGAATCATAAAGGGGGGAGGGGAAAAAGAAGGAGGGGTGCCAGTCAGAGAAAAGCTTTTTGGGGTGGAGGGAGGGTCTCCGTGGAGATTCAAGTCTCGCTTTGTGTCAGGACCTGTTCTAGTCAGCAGGCGCTCTCATTTTCTTTGGCAGTATGGTTCGAGAATAGAGCACTCCACTCTGAGCCACCATTAGGAGGCCTCACCCACCCCCCCAAAATACACACAAAGTAACGGGGCACGTGACACAAGATCAGTCACTATGAAGCTGCTCCATCACACCCTATAGTGAATTTGGATTTGAGGAATTATACGTTTCTTTTGGCCTATGAGGGTTTCGATGCTTCAACGCAATATTAGCTACTTTAAAGTTGAAAGATACGTCCCCCTTCTTTACACCCTTAGTTACAAGCCTCAGAAAGAAAAAGAACCTATTTTTACCATTTAAACTGAGATGCAGTTATTGAAGAATGCGTTGTCCAGGGTAACAGCATTTTTAACTTTGTCAAAATTTAGATTTACACTTCCAACTCTGTGAACTGCACAGATTGTCTGCGAAGAGAGAGGTAAATTAACCACTGGCAAGTAAATCGAAAGCAAAGGAGTGAAACCAAATGCGAAAGTCACCGTTAAAAGTGCTGCAGCCAATTAAAACAGCGCGAATGATTCCCTGCCGCAGGAACAAAGAGCGTTAAAAACGGCCCGAGATTGCCGAGTGAATAGAGACTTCATTTGGCCTGTTATTTATTTATCCTTGGACAATGTGTGCAGCGGAACCATTGTTTTAGTGGATCAATGTAATCCACAGGCAGAAAAAGCACCAGCCAGCATCTGGGAGAGGGCGGCCGTTTGTTCAGTCAAAATGCTTCCTCTGATTCTCTCAAAGGTCACCCATTAACATCCCCAGCCTAATGGTATGGTTGGAGTCCCCCCCCCCGCTCGTCCCCAATGGAACAGAGAGCAACCTGAATGGGTGGGTGGGGGTTACAAACTAAGACTCATTGTTTTCGTGGGTGCTCTCTGGGACGGCTAGAAAGCAACAATTAGCTCTTCCGGATTCCGAAGTCCACGAGGAACATTGATGAAAGGCTCCCCGAATGTCGATGGGACCCAAGCACAGCGACTCTTAATGTAAACGTTACACATTTTCGGTTATTGAATATTAATGGTATATCGCCGCAGTTGCTGGCCAGCTGCCAATTTTTGTCATCCTCTTCACTGGAGATCAGAGAACTACTTCTGGAGGGAGACTTAATTGCAGGTATTATGTCATTAGAGACCCTTGGGTATGGACTTGTAGATTGAAAATCACCCTAATGTACACTTTGAGGACAGCACTTTGAGGCTGTTTCTCAAAAATTGCCAATATGAGTGTAATTGTGACTATTAACCATGGAAGGAGCAAGCCAGGTACCAGCAAAATGTTGCAAAAGATGTGTGGCGCAGCCGCGCAACATAGATTTTATTCAGTTTAATAAGCTTACTGACATCTATTTGAACACCACTGGTGCTTTAGCTAACATTTCTTTCAGTTAACCTTTAGCTTAGCCGTGGTCAAGGCGAAACCCTCAGGCTGGCTATCTCTGACAGCCAAAGCTGTTCAGGATCTCACCCCAAAACAACAGGATCCTGATAATGCTTGGAAGAGTTTGAAGGCTCGGTTTCAATCGACAGATTGTGTGGGCAAAGCAGAGCCAATCAGCAAATGCAGCTGTTGTTATGGCGATGGCGCATGCAGCCAGGTGCAAAAGGAAGAGAAAGGCAAGCGAGACTAGAGATTCGACAATAGCTTTCACTACAGCATGCTGGAAGTAATTCTTAGGCATAGACAACTTGCTAATACCCAGAGGGCCACACTAATAAATTAGTCTCCATGGTATTCTTAAGAGGTACATGCTTCACAAGTTAACACGTCTAGAGTTAGCAGGCAGTTAAACTGTTGCAGAACAGGGCATAGCAGGTCACTGAAAGCCAGGAAGGGTTCTGCTGTCCTTTAGGAGGGGACAGTTGTCATGAGGCTAAGTTCCCTGATAGCAGGATACATGGGGTACAGCTCTGTACCACATTAGCATGACTGTTTATCCGGAATAATAAAGGATGTTAGTCAAAAACGAGCAGCAGCCAGACTTCTGTGACCCAAAGCACAATGCAATTCCATTAACAGCTTAGCTTAGCGGTTAGATCTTCCTGTATTATTTGGAACTTTTAACATAATTGCTTGCTTAGCTGGACAAATGTGCATGAGACCTCTGGCACAGTGTCCTGCTGGTGGGGGGGGCTGTGCCACTGTGTGGAGGGAAAGATCAGGCAGTCCCAACTAATGACAATGAACTACAGGTGTGGTGAGCCGCTCATCAGCTGATGTTAACAAGAGCTAATTTAAATGGAAGTAACTTTCAAAAAATAAGAGCAATACACTGGAATGAACTGACCTGTAACAGAAAGCTCCAGAAGAAATGTTGTAAATTCAAAGTGAAGAGCTCCTTCGCTGAAAGTGGAGGTCATGGTATTATGGCCTTATGATTATAATTAAGACTGTTAACATTTCCAAGAACACTTGGCAAAACAACACTGATGTGATTGTGCAGCTCTGGTTCGTGTCACAGAACAATGGCAAATGGCAAGAACCGGATGAGTGGGTTTTGGATCGATTACGTCGGTAATCCATAGTTTCCGTCTCCTTGTGGATATGACTGAGGTAACCGAATTCCTGGGAAGGAAGGGCTATTTTTACCAGCTGTTTCTCAGTTGAACCCCAGCGAGAAAAAAGGACACAGGCATCATCTCAAAGTCACCAAATCAGACCATCAGCAATTATCAACGTTTACTTAAGCTCCGCCCTGAAAACTTTCCAGGAAGTTGTCCCGGCTAATCAGGCCTCATATCTTCAGGCTCTGTAACAAATGCAGCACCGCTAAGCTAATCCGGCGTGTCTTCTGAAAAACACGGTCACGGAATTAATTATCTCCTAGACGGCAGATAAACAGCTCCTCTTAGGTTGAATTTCCCAAAGATACGTACTAATTGCATTTTTTTTTCCTTTTTCCTGCTTTTTTTTTCTAGTAACAGATAACGCAACGCATCGACCGTTCATTATCTCGCCCCAGAAACGGCGAGCGCAAAACTGTCCTGTGAAACGATGATTTGACGGCACAGAGAAACGAAATTAAATTCTGACTCCCAATTTCCGTCCAAGAGAAAACAATTTGATCGCATGGTCCCGTCTATGTCTGTAGACAATAAACCCATTTAAATGCAAATCGTACAGAGCCAGGCTCAGACTCTCCCGACGTATACATTGTTGCATTGAGATGCCACAGGGGGGGCTCACCTGCAGCCAAGCCCCCCCCCCCTTCAAAAATTAAACGGTGAAAGATGAATGGATGGTGGACTCCATGTACATATATGAACTGTTCACATGCCAGGCATACATCATCGGTGTTTTCTAGGCTGAGACTTAAATTGAAAACAGGAAGTGATTTGAAAAAAATCCCCCTCTGAAAGACACATTTGCTTTTTGCGTGTGCTATCAAAACAAGCCGAGAAGCCATTAAGATTTAAACTGCTAAAAATAGGCTTGTTATTCCTCGGAGAAATGCACTGGTGGCACAAGCGTGGCGAGCATGTTCTGTATGACTAATCTCACTAAGTTCAGCTTCTGGGCTCCACTGAATTCTAAATCTGTCAAATATTAAACATTCAGTGCACTCTGGAAATTAAATGGGAAATCCAGGAGCACACACCCCCCCACCCGTCGCTCCTGGCAGTTTTAAGCAAATCGTCCACTCAGATTCTGTTATGCAACTCCAGGGTAAAGGATGCTCTCCCTCCAATAGCTTACTGCTTGATATATAAGATGGTGATTCCACATGGGGGGGACCGGCTAGTCTGTCATGTTTTCAAATAAAGGAGGTTCGTCAAGACAAGAAGTAACATGCAACCCCTCAGGGTGTTTGGCCCCACCCCTGAAACTTTTGAATTGCTGATTTTATGGGATAGTTTCAACGTCCAGCACTATCTACGCAAAACAACACACATCTCCATCCTCTGGCCT
>JAODKN010000001.1:29721411-29731453 GCA_026774425.1 Petrocephalus zakoni
GGGCGACTGTTTGCACGTCTCCTGCAGGCTCAACTGAATAGCATATTCAATGAGCTGATCTTCATCCATTTTATCAAGACTATCCATGGCCTTAAAATGAATAACAGGAAAAAAAATCATCATGCCTCAGCTACACACAGCAGAGTACAGTCAGAGAACATATGAAATATCTCGTTGGTGACTATTTAACCATGACATATGCATTTTATTTACTTTATTTACTGAAACTGTGATCCAAACTGCCAGTTAGAGTCTGAAACGATTTGAAAAGGAATGTTCTGGAGAAAACTTAAACGTATCATGTAGGTACATGTTCAAGATTTATGACTAAAAGAATAAACATCAAATTTTTAGTATTTCTTTAATACTTACCCTTTTCGACTGGCTTGGATCACTAAGCATTTGCACCAAAGACCGTCATGAACTGTCAACTGCGTTGTATAATGCCAGGTGTTATGGAGTCTCACAGTGCAGACACAGCTCTTATGCAGTCAGGCTGGATTTGGAGTTGCGCTGTTTGTAAACTGAATACATTTATATTTAGATGTGACCTGCTTGTCGTGCGGCGGCAGACTGTGAACACAGCTCATGAAACCGCAGTATGTTTTGGTTGACCATGCACAATATTAATGACTCATATTATTTTTTTAAGCAAATGGATGACATTTTTTATTTGCGTTACAGACAAAATACAACATTGAAGTACTAGTCATTTTGAGAACAGTCTCACAACAAAAAAATGAATGCAGATTTCCAAGTGAAAATAAATTAAAGAAATATATGGTAGACAAAATTTATAAAACAGGGAAAATATTTACAGATGGGAGGGATTATTGCCACATGTAAGTGCAACCAACCAGATTTCAAGACACAAATACTTTTGATTCAGATTCTTCACTCTTTTTGGCCTATGATTGTGCTGTAGAGATCATGTTCTTTGTACAGCAGATAGTCCGTGACTCGCGGTGGAAAAGGGACATCATTTGAGCTGCTCAGGTGACAGAGTCTCTTCAGGGTCACCTGTCTTCGGATCACCAGTCTGCACAAGTGTGTCAGCGGTCGTGGGTCCCCTGGGTCACAGATTGAGAACGAGTGGGCACATTACTGTTACTTCCACAGGTGTAACCAGTCTGCCTGATTACTCTGTTGTAACTCACCCAGTATGTCGCAGATTTCAGGCCACTGCCTTTGCTTTTCCAGGACCAGTTTCAGTTTTGAGCAGATGGTCACATAACTGACATAGTCCACAAGGATCCTGACCACTTTTCCTGCCACGTCTGTCAGCCAGGATAGGCTGATAAAGTCACAGAACTACAGAACACAGAAACCAACAGCAAAGATTAACCCAAATATGCCCTAAAAACACTAGCCAAATTAATTATTTAACATGTTCTGGGTGGATGGATGTGTTAACAACTGACATTGCATTGAACCAGACAACTCACAGGAATCTTCTCTCGCAGGTGTTGAGTATCACACGGCTGGTCATCTTGCCACAGCAACGGTGATTCCCACTTGCCGTCATGGTTACAGCAGAAGCACCTGTAGGCATCGTAGCCGTTGTTCAGGAGCAAACGCATCATCATCTCGTCCCGCAGGCAGTACTGCAGCGCCGTGGGGAACACCGTGTCGCTGACCACTGTGAAGTAGCAGTTCACGTCCGCCTGATTGGCCAGAAGCAGCTTCACAATCTCGTACCTCCCAGCCCGGACGGCCACTAGGAGGCAGCGCAGAGGATCAGTGTCAGGGTTTGCACCCGCATTGAGCAGCATCTCCGTGCAGGTGACGTCCCCATTAGAGACGGCATAGTACAGGGGGGTTCTTCTCAAGTCCCCGTAGTGCTCTGAGATGTGTTTCTCCAGGAGTGCGTTGACATTGAAGCCATGGTCAATGAGTAACTGCAGGCACTGTGGGTGCCCTCCATCTGCTGCAGAGTGGACAGGGCTTTGTCCAGATAGACGAATGGCTCTTTTGGTGGTGATTGGAATGAACTTCCTCAGAGCCCTGATGTTGTGAAATAAGTTAAGTCTTAACAACAACCTCAATGCAGTAAGCATAAATATTCCCCATCAACAGAGCAGTCAGGAAATATCAGCTTCCCTTTTGTCAATGCAGTATAAGACATACAGTACTGTGCATCTTACACAGTCAAAGAAAATAATGTTTAAATGATATTCATGTTGATGTCAAATTTGTCTGTCAAAGTGTGTTAGCTTAGCCTTTTCAAACCCACTCCTAATGTCACCCAGTATTTGCCCCAACCATCCAAAACACTCATGCTTAACCACTAGCACACCTCATATGGCTAATTAATACCAAAACCTCGTTGAGTTTTTAAATTAATTAAATTCATTAAGTGAGCTAAAGGTGAAATTTAATGAAAACACAGAACGACTGAAATGTCCCTAAGGAGAGGTTTCGCAACTGCTGAGGAAATTCTTATTAGTTTTTAACTAATTGCTGTTATTTTTTGCATACGTTACCATGTGAAATAGTGAGCAAATATACACTTACTTTAAACTTTGACTGCCTAAGACTTGCACAGTATTGTAGATCAGTGCTTGTCCTATGAAAAGCACTCTAACACTCACAGATAGTGGCCCTCGTAAGCGGCTCGGTGGATGGGAAGGTGGCCACACAGACTGACTATGTTGGGGTTTGCTCCATATTGCAAGAGGAGATCAATGCAGTCTGGATTTCCGGAGCCAGCTGCATCGTAAAGCACACTGTCCCCATTCGCAGCCTGTGCGTTCACATCGCCACCTTTTGGGGAATAAGGGAATTAAATTTTTTTCTCATCTTGTGCTTTGTCATGCACACGCAAGCCAGATACTCCAGAAGCACTAACTCTTACCATTTTTAATAAGAATCTCCAGAACCTCCACATGGGCATATTCCGCTGCAATGCCCAGTGGGGTCACTCCATGTCGCTCTCTCTCTGTAACTCTGCCCCCGTTTCTTAGCAACAACAGCATGATGTTGCCGCAGCCCACCTTCGCAGCTTCGTGCATTGCGGTCCAGTTCTTTAGGCACGTCTGTTCCACAAAGGCCCCAGCCATGATGAGAGTAGACACCATTTCATATGAGCAGCTTCTCACAGCTACACAGAATAGAACATTTAATTTAACTCAATCAGTTTCAACTGAATCTAGATTTTTGGAGATTTATTCGATATAATTCATGTTGTGAGCCTTTAGGTTAAGAAGTGTTTTGGCGTTATGCAGCTTAACAAATATTACCCAGCAGGAGTGGAGTTTCATTCCTGTTGTTGGCATTATTTGGAGATGCTCCCTGCTTCAGAAGGAATTTCACATTCTCCACCTGTCCCGCCTGAACCGCCAGTGTCAGCACTGTCTCACCCTCCGCCGTTTTCTCCTCTAGGGTTAACTGGCAGGAAGCTGTCAGATCACAAACAAGGGCCATCCTTAGCCCTCTGTATTTTCAAATGGTTTCGTTACATAATTGCTTTTAAGCTGTGCTCAGCTAAAGCACAGAGGAGACTCACCAAACAGCACCATTTGCAGAACCTCCAACCTGGGTTGGACAGCAGCCTTGTGAAGAAGGAGCCAGCCAGCGTTGTCCACCTCGCTGAACACAGCTGTGCACTCCGAGAGCCGCTCAAGAGAGTGCAGATCTCCTGGGTCAATGAGTCAGCAGAGGGGGTTATGAGGTGTTATGTGATTAAGGAATAATACATGTAGTAACCCACAGGGTTGACTGATGCCATTAAGTGTGTTATTAACCATCATCTGGTTTTAAGAAACTTTGAACTTAAGACAAAAGACAGCAAATGTTATTCAGAAATGGCAACTGTACAGAACTTCACAAAGTAAATATGTAAAATTATACTTTTTATATATATGAGAATAAGTACCATTTTCAATGGCTGGCAAGACCTTTAGATATTCATGACTGGCAAGTTCTAAACTGTTAAAATAATTGGAAAGAGAAACATATCATTCAAAAGTGAAATTTCACAAAGTTATATATAAAATGTCAAGAATAAATAACGTAATATATGTTGTACGCCCAACTCCCCCTCATATCCATACCTTCCTAATGAACTCAGGAGATGTCTGTCACAATCTTGAATGCTCATTTGAATTACATAGTCGATAAGCTGATTATCTGCATCTTCATCGACATCCATAACTTTTAGAGAGAAAAAAATTAAGCGTAATATTAACAATATACAGCTGAACACAGATCAGTGCATAGGGTTAAAAGCTATATCTTGATTTCTATATGTGTTTAAAACGCTTTAAAAACCAACAGCTGTCTCACCTCTGCAACGTGTGTCACATGCCGGGGCGATGTTTGCTATACGGCGTCAAAACTGGATAAGGCTCTGTGGTTATTTTTAAGCTTGACCTTATTTCATTCGAGCTGGAGATGGAATTTAAAACGCAGGCCGGGTGATATTGCTCTTGCATGAACTGCATCCGGAATTATATTGATTCTAATAATTGTAATGCTTGTAAAATAATTGTAAAGTATTTAATGTCTTAATGAATTTTATAATAATAATAATGACGTTTGAGAAACATCGAGGCTTTGGTGAAAATGAAACCAATACATCGCATAACAATATAGAACGTTTTACAGCTGCTTCGTTATACTTGGAAAAACTCGAAACCTAAAACCGAACAAACTTGATGCTGCGTAGCAAATACTTCTCGTTGTAAAAATCAGTTCAAAGAAATAAATCTACACATAAAAGTTCTATATGCAATTCAAAAACTATGTATCTTTCAGCAGATAGGCTTCTAAATTCATAAAGTGAATTACTAAGTGTACTGTCACGCGAGTAATCCAAAATCAAGCCAAAGACGTTCGATTAATACGTTGCTCGATTACTAAGGCTTGAATTTACTGCCTCGTTCGATGATTCTCCGATTTATTATGTCTGCCAGTACCAGCAGGCTTTGCGTGTAATCATGGCTGGGGTATTAAAAAAGGTAATGTTAGAGGTCATATTTTATTATAATTTTACAAGTAATGGTTTTGTTTTGTATTAATCAAATGGATGCAAGTACACTGATGCTTTATTTGCCATTTCGACCTGAGAACTACTATTTGTGTCTAGATAATTTAGCGTGGTGACTGTGACTGAGCACTTGGCTATCAGGCCATTTTGCCAGATTTGTAGAAGGCGGTTATTTGGAAACCTTTGATCGTTATGGGATAAAAATCTGCTAACTGCTTACACTCACCTTACCTCACGATAAGGTCGGTACTTTTTGCCACGACTCTGATGATCCTTTTTGTTTTTCTTATTCTGGTTCCGAGCTATGTAGTTGCTCACGAGATATATACATACATACATACATACATACACATACATATAAACATTTTAGGAGACATATTCGTGACTTAATGCGGTGTTGTGTGTTTTCTGTGAGTACAAAATGTCGATGACGGTTATCATGACTTTTTATAAAACGTAACAAATGACAAGTAACTTGATTCCACAGACCACGGGCCTGGTGGGACTGGCGGTATCTCAGAATCCACATGAGGTAAGTTGCACTACATTAGCGATTAGCGTAATCACCACACTGATCCATGCGGAAATGTTCTCTAAACGGATTCAGTGCAGCTGGTTTTGTCTTCTATAAACGTTAAACATTTAATTTTCCAGCCGCCACTATGCTTCTATAGTGAATTGCACTGGCCCGGTTGTGTTAGCCACTGACTAGCTCATTTATTTGTAAATCACACAAGGAACAAAGGAAAAAATGGCACGGTGCTGCCGTTATTATTGTTATAATGATTATAATGTTGTAATATTGTGATTATTATTTGCAGCAGTTGTACATATTCTATGCTTTTTTCCCTCCATTAAATATAATGTTGCATGTACAAAATATACCTTTGTCATTCTAGCGTCTTCGGATTCTGTACACCAAGATTCTGGGGTCACTTCAGGCAGTGCCTCAGGATGCTGCATACAGACGATACACAGAGCAGATAATTAATGAAAGGTTCAACATTGTCAAGACGGTAATATCTACAGATGAAGCATTTTTTTTGGCCAGTTGGCTGTGGTGTAGACCGTAAAATGCTTTCTGTCCTGGACTGTGGAAAAAGGGAAAACCTTGTCAGACTATATGTGTCTAATTTCACACGTGTCCCTTCCTGTAGGAGCCCGATGTGGAGAAGCTAGAAAAGAAAATCAACTGTGGACAAATTGAAGAGGTCATTTTGCAGGTGTGGTAATGATCTGATCTCCCAATAACCCACACTTTGCATTTATAGGATTCTGCAGCTGTATGAGAATGAATGATTATGAATGCTATACAGTAAAAGATGACAGAAATTTAGAATGAATGTGGTAAAATGTTAAGAATTATTTATGTATTCATGTCTGGATTTTTTACTTGCTGTGCAGGATACCCAGCAATCACTATTTCTTACTTGGCTAATTCCACTTTATCAAGTTTAAGTTAAAGTACCCACCCACTTACAACTTGTCAACCTCTTGCTTAAGAATCTTCTGTAGAAGATTTATAGTAGACTTCTATAAAACCTGTATACAAATAAAACCTGAACATGTGTTCATTTGTAGGCGGAGAGTGAGCTGACTCTCTCCAGAAAGATGGCAGAATGGAAACCATGGGAGCCACTGGTAGATGAACCTCCTGCCAACCAATGGAAATGGCCCATTTAAAATACGGATTACTGATATTGTTAAATATCTAAACCAACTATTGATATTTGTCCAGTTTTTGTCCTGATGCATGTGTATTCCAGTTTGTTTCACATGCATCGAAGCATGTAAATATTAATAAAGATTTAAAGACTGTGCCTTGTCTTGCTGGTATTCCTTTCTACCGTTTACTTATTTATACAGTTAAAAATGTGACATATTAACCTTTTTTTGTAGATTTGTCTAGTTATGGAATCTTATTTACCTTACAGTTTAAAATCCATTTAAGTAATATTAGTTATTTTATGCATTTTATACACTATTTTTGTTTTAATTTGAACTGCAGTCCCAAGAGCTGCATAAGTTTGAAAGGTGCTATTAAAAGGTTGTAAAACATGCTTGATTGATTTAGGTTGCCTTGGACTCCTGGAATCGCGCGGGCTCTTCCGGTCAGCTGATTGTTTCCATGGCAACGACCAAACATGCTGTGCATTCTGAAGGGAAAGCAATATGTAACACGGGGGATGTAAATCCATATTCTAAGCAGTGTGTGAATGCATTACATTTGCGGTAAATACATCGATATGCAACACATTTTATTTGCGCTTTCAGTTCCTTTGCGATTTTAAACCGAAGCTAATAAGCTGAAATATTAGTCAAGTCCGGGTAAAACAGCGAAATTTCACAGGTGAAATTAACATGGATGAAAACTTGGAAAATTCTGCGAGAAGCGAAGATCAAGATGAACTAAAGCAGGCTCCTCCGATACAAAAAGAGACAGCCGAGCGCATGGAAGACTTTAATGACAAAGCAGGGGACGGGAGTCCTTTGCAATGTATGCAGGTACCGGCAGGATTTTTGGCGTCTGTTGAGGTGGACGATGTGGTGGACAAATCATCCCAAACCCAGGAGGAGGAGCGGAAGGAACGGCATGGTCTCGATCAGCAAGAGCACATGGTGAATGAGGAGGCTACGCTCTTTACTGACGTGGGAAACACGACTGCCACAGGTAATAATTATTTTCGTAGGACAATATTGTAGTCACCTCAAAACTAGCTAGAGATTATGTGCAGTTCTCGATGATAAATATGTACTAGAGGAATTTCAAAGCTGACGTAGGATGGAGCTTACATTTTCTCATTACAGTAGCCTAAGGACAAAATATAGTAAAGAGTTCAGAACACCTATTTGAATTTCTGTTCATTGACTGGCGTGGTAGATCCCTTAAAAGTATTTATAATTGTGTTTGTCTGCTCATCAAGTGAAGATAATGTTCCTGCCAGATGGGCATATGATGACCATAGCGTTTGCTATTGGACTCACCATTCAGGACCTTAAAGACCAGTTTTCAAATGAACTTAAAGTACCATCTGATGTCATCCAAATTTTACTTAACGGTAAGTTTTTAAGTCTTTTGGATGCACTCTGATTTTTCATGCCAAATTGATTAATCTGACTGACATTTGGTATTACTTTACACTCAAGTTGGTTGCATTTGCCTTTTGAACCTGCAGGTGGCGTCACTGAAAACCACAAAACTCTCCTTAGCTTGGGTGCCCAGCCTCATGGTACTATTCAGCTGGAGATGTCTTCCAGTGACTCAGAGAAACACCCAATACGGCCCATCAAACCCCAGCCAGAGTACAGCATGTCAGATGTCATCACCGTCAGGATCCAAAAAGGTCAGCTGAGATACATACATACATACTGTCAAAAGTGCTCGCTTTCTTGCAGTGGCTTAGTGGGCACCACTGTCACTTCACCACAGGGTTGGGGGTTTCAGTCCTGCCCCAACTGTGTGTAGGTTTGCACAGATCACATGTAGGGACCAAAATGCCCCCCGAGTGTAGTAAAACCTGAAACTTTCTTATTTTTGGAGACATTTTTGCAGGTCCCCATTTGGATAACCGAAAAATTTTAGATTTTATAAAAATCTGTGAAAAGTAAAACTGCCAAAAGTCTTGTATTTTGTTTGCTTTCTTATGGTTAAGGTTAGGGCTGGGTAGGGGTTAAGGGTGTCGTGACTGGGCTTAGGGTTTTTCCCATAGAAATGAATGGATGATCCCCATTTAAATAGGTACACAGGTGTGTGTGTGTCTCAGGTTTTCTTGGGGTTTTCTGGTTTCCTCCTGCAGTCCAAAGTTAGATAGCTATCTTTAGTTTGTAAACGTGTGTATGTCCTGTGATAGATTGGAATGCCATCCAGGGTGCTCCCCTGTCTCATGCCTGGAATGAACTCTGGATCCCCACAGCCTATACTGCAGGGGTAGGCAGCCCTGATCCTGCAGCGCCTGTATCCAGCAGGTTTTTATCCTACCTGGGGGGTATTCCACAAAGCAGGATTTTCCAGTTAGCGGGATAACTTAAGCCAAATGTGAAAACTGAATAATATGAAGATTGGTAAGTGACACTCCTATTGGACAATCCTTACATTTGACTTAAGAAATCCTACTTTGTGGAATACCCCCCTGGACTCTGATGAACCGCACCTGATCTCAGGCAAACAGTAACTCATTAGGTAGGATAGAAAACCTGCTTGATACTGAAACTGCAAGATCAGGGCTGCCTACCCCTGACCTCTTTTGGATAAGCAGTTGGAGGATGAATGAATAAGGGAAATTAAAGTACACATCCATTATGAAGCATGTGGGGGTGGTGGAATATGTTTAAAAACATTGAATGAAATGTCACACACATATATAGGATATTCCAAGAAGAATGAACAGATAACAATTTGGATATGAAGGAAAAATGGGAACTGGAGATGAATTCCATAATTCTGGGAACCATCATGCAGAGAGGGGCATAACATAACAAATGGCCTTTGATGGTTAAGATAAGATTATTCCAGATTCCTATCAAAATCCAGCGATGCCTGAGATCAGTGCTGGGGGGCAGTGACTTGGTAGGAGACCACACACATATTCTGGGACTGTGTAAAATTCCCTGGATACCGGGAAAGTATACAAAATGAAAGTTAAAAAACTTTTTTTTAAAAATAAAAAACTGCCCTTGGTACCATCTTACTTTATGTTAGGTATATTATCGGAGGATGTGGAAGAGAATAATTAAAGAGTACTATTGAAAGTCCTTTAGCTAATTGAAGATGATCGTAGTCTTCTGGCTAAGACCACATTTACCCACCGTAACACAATGCAGGAAGAGGGTTAAGGATCTTTACTACAGAACCTGAACGATACAATTAAAAACATGTATTCTTGACCAAATGCTCCCCAGGTACAGTTTTTCCAATTAATGTAATTGAAGATATTTATATTTTCTTCATGTAAACGTCAACACTACATGTTTTTTTTTTTATGAAATGGATATTTACCTGTTTTCTGTGTGTTTGTAGACTGTCACTATTCACCCCTGTTATTTTTATTTTATTTT
>JAODKN010000001.1:29773910-29789451 GCA_026774425.1 Petrocephalus zakoni
TACGTGATGTAGAAGACGTTCTTTTGCAGTCTTGTCCACCACTTTGTCATGTCGTCATGACCCTTCTGGGGCCGCAATAAGTTCCAGATCCCCAATGCCATCATGACCATGTTTTGTCCTTCGTGATGTTTTCAGATGAGAATCGAAAGATAGCCAAATGTTTTATGGGTTTTTTTTTTGGAGACTATCTTTGTTAATAGCCTAATTAGGAATGAAGAGTCCTAAGTTTAGGGTTATTTTATCAGTTTCCCAAGGGAATCTTGTTTCACATTGGCAGCCTCTGATGGCTCTTGCATTAGCTCTGCCCAACCAACCATTGCACATGCTGGAGTGTTAAAGCAATGCACGGCCTGCTAGTTTGGGCCGAACTCTCCAGAGGGGTATGGTTGAACATGGCTCATGACCAGGTGCACTTTAATGCTGGGAATATAGAGCCGGCTGCTCTTGACACTGCATAGAACTGCCGTCATGCTCCAGGGCAGCGTCACATGTGGACTGCTTCAAATCAGAGTGGTCATAAGCAAACTGTACTAATTTGTTTGTTATCTCGGGATTTTCCTATTCTCGCTCGACAAGAAAGTCGCAGCTGATTAAGCAGAATCCATAAAACTCTTATCATGAATTATAAGCTCCCCACAAAGATATAATTACCTAATCTTTGCGTGAGTTTGTGTGTGCACATTTAAAGCGCTGCCAAGCACGCATTCTGTTGAACACATGAATGTTATTAATGTGATATACGTTGCTGTAGCTCTTGGGGGAACACGAACAGCCAGTCACCAGCAGGGTAACCTGTTGTTATTCTGTATCCTTGTCTCTGCAGTGAGGGTGCAGTGGGTGCTGATTTCAGATGTAGCTTAGCTTGTAACAAAATCAGCGACCTCCCTCAGACATCACTATCACTGGTTGAACAGAGGCAATGGCGTAGCAGATACTAGCTCCAGTAGCACTTTAAGCACAAATTATTGCGACGAGGTGTCGTGATGTATGGAGGCCATTAGGGAGGTCAACGTGAAACCAGGCAGGGCTCCACAGGGACAACAAAATGACTGTTTGCCTTCATGTTTACCTTAAGAATCAGCTCTTTTACGGGGGGGACACACTGGGCATTTAATGACAGCGTGCTATCCTACGACAGGTACAAGAAATGGACCCGGCATTTTCCTGACTATTTGTACTATTGGGTGTCATTCTCTAGTCTCTAATGAGGCGGTATGTTCTGTACTTATCTCTAAATAACATGTATTGATCCTTTGTGGATGTGTTTTTCGATAAATTGAGAGCATGTAGTTTGACTCTTGACCAATATTTTGTTTAACAGCATGGTCAGTAATAGCACACGCTGTAAATAAACTGTCATTGTGGAAGTGTTGTGGGGAGAAAATGATTCAGTTTGGCTTCCTACGTGCAACTGCGTCTAACGTCGAAATCTGTCTACACATCTATATATTTATTTGTTTATTAATTTATTAGTTATTGCTTGTGTGGGAAACATCAAGCTGGAGATATGCTGGGTTAAGCAGCAGATAGCTGTGAATGTTGTTACTCTAATCAATGGAACAGATTCATTAAAGGGATGGTTTTGGCATAATGGTTTTGAGCAGCTGAGAAATGATTGGAGAGGAGGAACTACAGTTCACATTTAAGCCCTGAATGTCACGCTGGCCTCATGTGTGTGTGGTGAGGGTGGGGTGGGGGGGGGCACTCTACAATGGAAATATGCTGTTCTTTTCACCCAGCCGTCCTTGTGATGCCTTCAGGGCTGAATGCCATGCCAGGGCTCAGTGCAGTGCATCAAATTAGCTGCCTTGACGGAGGCACGGCTGCGGCCCGAAATGCCATGCGAGCAGGGCTTGCGTGCTCAAGACACGGTGCCAGTGCTCCTCAGCATGCCAGGCTGAAGGTGCCGCTGCTCTTTTCCGGGTAAGAATTAATGTAGACCTTCAGCAAAGCGGAAGTGGGGGGAAACGAGACTTCTGAAGCCGTGAAATATTCTGGGTTATCGTGCCCCGGCCGTCTCGTTTAGCCGGTACCCGGTGGGACCCGGCTTGGCGTATGAATGCCGTCAAAATGCACGATTGGAACTGCAAAAGTGGAGAAACTTCAGCCAGCCTTCCGGACAGCGGCACCGAGGTCGCCGTTTCCCGTCTTCTGAATATTTACTGCCTGCTTATTTTCATAAATATTTTATCCCATTGATTCAGAAATTTGATGGGTGGGAAATTTTCATGCAACACCGTCACATCTGCTTAAAGTAAATGGAAATCCTTCCCGCCCTGCTCTATAGAGAATCATAATCACTTGGCTTTTGGTGAGCAAAAATTATCACTTCCTTCGGGGGGTAGGCGAAATGCTGGGTAGAATAAATGGTCCCTTATTATCTTTTTATTGTAACTTGTTTGTGTTGCATTACTGGCTGAAAAATAATTCGGATTATCTGTCTGCAGCACCCAGGAGTGGCTGCATAAATCAATGAGTGTGTGATGTCGTGTTGTCTTGTTTTTATTGATTGTATTGGTGAATTTTTGAGAAGGGGAAACAACAGCAGTATTAATTGGCGGATTGAATGGCTTCATGTGCCGTTTCTGCAGCTGGACAATGTGGACGAGCAAGCGGCTCAGATCCGGCGGGAGCTGGACGGCAGGCTGCAGCTCGCAGAGCACTTAGCACGGGTAATCCTCAGTACTGTAATAATCATCTCAGCTTCTTTACTGGCATAACTGTACATGTCATAGTGCCTCATAGACTGGAAGAGCCGCCTGGCCACTTTCTGTCCTCATAATGGGCTGCACATTGGAGAGGCAGGTGACTCATGTGCACCAGGCTGCTAATATAAGACACCAAACACCCCCCCCCCATTGACCCCGGGACCGTCACACCTCTTGTGTAATTTCTACCAGCAGATATGACCTGTAGTAGCTAAGACTTGAAGAACGTCTTGACCATTGTGACACAATCTGTTTTCCAGGAGAGGAAGTATCCCAGGTTTATCTCCAAGGACATGGAGGCGATGTACGTCGAGGAGCTGAGGGCCTCTGTGAACCTGCTCATGGCCAATCTGGAGAGTCTCCCTGTGTCCAAAGCGGGGCCGGACTTCAAGCTTCAGAAACTGAAACGTTCTCCGATAAATACCTCCTTCCTGGACATGGTGGAGGAGAATGAAGTCATGCTGTCCAAGTCTGAGGTGGTTTTGTCTTTCACTCTGGAGGTGAGTAGAATCATGCTGCTTTTAAGAAGAAGGTCCTGGGTGATTTACCTAATTTATTTAGTTTAGTTTGCCTACATCGTGTAGCACGTAGCAGGCTTTGGCTTATCGTATATCAGTGAACTGAAGTCCTTTTTTTGGAGGTGTTTTGGCTGTATCATGAGTCTGGGAATCTGGTCAGATACGGCCTGCTGTTTTCGAGTCTGCAGATTGTGATAGTGGAAGTTCAGGGGCTGAAATCGGTGGCTCCCAACCGGATCGTCTACTGCACCATGGAAGTAGAAGGAGGAGAGAAACTGCAGACAGACCAGGCGGAGGCTTCCAGACCACAGTAAGATCCCCACATGTGGGTGGGACTTGGTTCAGATTACTTTTAGAGCTTTAGAGATGGGATTTATATATAGGCTGCCTTAAGATCGCTACACATGGGTTGGGCTTAGACAAAATCACCTTAAGACCTCCATACATAGGGTGGGCTTGGTTTAAGTATGTGTGAGAGCCTCACACATGGGTTGGGCTTGGTTCAAATGACCAAGCCCAATAGACTAGGTGCATATGATTACCTGTACACATAGGGTTTGTTTTGAGCACACTCCGTATGAAATATATTATTTAATAAAACAAAAAAGTAGGAAAAAGGAGTCCTCTTGTGTTGTATGTGCCTGTGCATACATTTGTTTGCAATGCAATGCAATGCAATTTTATTTATTTAGTGCATTATCACAACATTGCATTGTCTCAATGCGCTTTACATTATCTCTGCCACATAAAAACCCCCCACTGATCAAGTCAGAGGCAACATAAAAATAAAAATAAATAATCACCTCCATTTGGTCAGTTCCACACCTATTTAGCCAAATGGATTGGTTTTTTGATTATTACATTGCCAGCACATTCTTTAATATATGAAATGATTATGAATACATGAAAGCTGGTGTCAGAGGGCCTCGTTGTGTAGCATTGTTGCCTCATGCCTCCAGGGTTGGAGGTTTGAATGCCCCCCCTGTGTGTGGGGGGTTTCCTCTGGGTTTTCTAGTTTTCTCCCTGTACAGAGACATGCAGCTGGGTTAATTGGCCTCTCTAAATTGCCTGTAGTGTATGTGTGCATGTGCATCCGGTGAGGAACTGACATCTAATGGGGCCCCCCTGCCTCGGCCCCTGTGCTGCCAGGATAAGCACCAGCCCCCCCCACAAGCCTGCACTGGGTAAACAGTTGGAAGATTGCTGAATAGATAGAGAGGAAGACAAAATCCTCACCAAAATCCACAAAAGTTCTGCACAATGAGAAACATGAGTTTTTAAATCAGCTTTATCTTTGCTAAAATATATATATATATATTATTTTTATAATAATATTATGCCTCTTTTATCTTTGTGGTTTGTGTTGTGGAAAAATGTGAGAAAAGGCCATACATTTTTTTCAAAACCCAGATAGAGGTGACAGTACACAAAGAAGCACATAACGAGCATAAAGCATAATTCATTATATTTATATTAGTCACAGTATTGCTAATGGCAGTGTAGTAACTTCAGCCTATGTTCACTTACTATAACCAATAAGGCTGATGCTGTCAAAATTGCCACTGGGACTGCAGTGTGTATCCAGATTGTGCTGGTGTTATCGCATTTCTGAAATTGTTCCTTCTCTAATAAGTGATTATTGCCTACCCTGTCTGGGTCTCTTGTTTGCAGACAGCACTCCCAGAGAGCCACTGGCTACATTGCTCCCAGGACCGCTTTGACTTGCTGTTACTTATTAAGATAATTGTGTGCCTAGCGGGTCTCCCTGCTTGGCTTCTTCCGGGTTCACCGTTTGAAACCAGTGATGCGGAGACTTGGTGGGTTATCGAAAGAGCTTTGCAGGTCTATTAAATGAGCTTGCAGTCCTCTCTGGTCCGATGCACATTCGTCTTTACTCTTAGCTTGGCACCACCTTAATACCTCAACGCAAACTGATACACAAGAGGGGAACCTGTGACACTTGCAAATGATTGTGCAAATCTCTTTTATTACAGTTGTCAAAACAAAAACAAAATGCGTGTTTTGATTAAAAATGTGTATAATGAATAGACTTTCTATCGGTATGTGTTCAGTAAAGGCATGCTGTCTACAGCACAGGCCCAGATGGTGGCGATTTGAAGCACAGAGCCCGGGTCTTGCGTAACCGCGGTGATACCCCTGATGACTGTCTGGTTCATCCATACTGCCGCCAAGGCAGAGCGGGCGGCCCGCCGGCACCAGCGAGTGGGGCCTCCACCTCCGTCTTTCCTGTGTCCTGGCACCCTGAGCATCCTCACATTGTCCACTCCTCCGTCAGTATACCACAGGGGGATGAGTCTAAACAGGCCAGCATGCTAGCTTCCGGGTGTCCGCTATAGATAAGGGGAAAAACTGTCTGAAACATGGAATGTTTTTAAATTATGTAAGTAAAACGGACAGGTTTAATTAACAGTCTGTGCCTTTAAAGTAATAACCATCATAGATTAGGTAATTATATCTTTGTGGGGAGCATCAATTCATTTCTATGCGGAAAAACCCAAATCCCAACAATAACAGCCCTTACTCCTACCCAGTCCTAACCATAACCATTAGACAACAAACAAAGTACAAGACTTTTGGCATATTTAGGTTTTTGATTGCATTCAATTTTTAAATAAAAAGTCCTCACAAGGTCAAAATATCAGGGTTTTAGCATATTTTGGGGACACATGGTCCCCACAATGTAATACATACATGACCACATACTCAGACAGTGTAACCCTGGGCCCTGGAGCTGTGAGGCTAACAACTGTCTTGCCATATTGTAAAATATATGCAATAAAAAGTGAGGGTGCTGAGGGTATAAATATTAAGTCCATATAAGCATATTTTCTATTTGCTGGCTGTTCCTCCTAAATATAGATTTGGTGTTAGAGTGTATAACCTCCAGGGTTACATGGTATCGTGGTCACCATGTTTTTTATGATCCGTCTCATCCCATGAATAAACATCACTAATAACCATATTAATCTAAATTTAAATTAGAAAAACAGGAAGTCATAGAGTGGAGATGCCTGGATGACAGTCCATTTCTTAAGGAAAATGACCCCTCATTTGCGTAAGATTTACTTAACGATTGTAAAAAGCCCCAACCTCTTTTTCCATTCACTGGAGTTTTATTTCACTTTGAAATGATAGTCCTCAGTGGTTAGTGGTAGGCTCTCAAGGACAGAAGTTTAGCCAGTATAAAGAGGTCAGTATAAAGAATCAGTACATCAGCTTTGTCTGTCAACTAGACCTTTCATTACTCATAATCCAGAATGGCCAAACACTGGCAAACTTAACAGAACCCAGACTCTGAGGCACTCGCAGAACTCCAGGATCCCGAATAAATGAGGTAGACGCCCATAAAATTCTGGTCAACAGAAGTGAAAGTGTTTAATCGTCATTGTTGACGCACCACAGCACACAACAACAAAATGTGTCCTCTGCATTTAACCCATATGTGACATCGTGACACAGCAGGGGGCAGCTACACAAGCACCTAGGGACAGTACCTTGCTCAGAGGACCTCAGCAGTACTTGCAGGTCAGGGTCTCGAAGCAGCAATCTTTTGATTACACGGTTGCATCCCTAACCATTACACCACCTGCCTGAAACAACATTTACAAAAAGGGAGTGATGTTTAACTTCCCCAGATTTCACGTGATATTGGGTCCTTGCCTTTCCAGTCCTGTATCTCTTCCCTGGAGTAAAGTTCTCACTCTCTGTAGGTTTCTTAATTCCAGAAGTGATCCATACAGAGATCTGCAGCTGTAAAATCATCTTCATTAGCTTATTTCACCAGTACGACCAGTTCTTGAACCACAGAGGGAAGTGTATTTATGCTCTGGGATTCGTAGCTCAAGAGCGGCAGGTTGGTTTTGGTTATTTCGGGCTGCTCGGTCCCGTTTGCGAAGGCAGTGTTATGTTAGTGGGAACGGGGGTACGGATTTGTTCCACCGCCCATTGCACAGCGACAAGGCCTGTGTGTTAAAGTTGACAATTAAATAACAGGCTGGGATTCCATAAATATGCGTGCTGCTGCTTTCTGCATGAACACCTTTTCTGAAACAGTAACTTAAACCACACAGACACCCACGGTCCCTGCTGCTGGAACATGCCCTCTGGACCATGAAAAGAAGGAATGGGATCTACTCTATGCTTCTAGTGCTGTGGTCATCCACATCAGTGGGCCTACTGTAGGTGCACTTATCTGCTGTTGCTGTTGGCTGGGGGGTGCGTCAGAGTAGGGGAAGCCTCACCAGCTGTCCAGGTTCCCAGGTTCCTGGAGGAGCAGGATGCTGGGAAGGTCACAGCTGTGTTTTACCCTACCGGAGGAGGTGGGCAGAGACTCTGCCTTCAACCAGATGCTGCTGTTTCCCAGCAAGATGCAAAGTGCTTGCCAAGTCTGACATTCTGGCATTTATCCCACTGAAAGGAACATGCCATAGAAGTGTTGGGGGGGGCACTGATTTCTTTGATGCCAATCAAACACAATCAACAAAGGCAATGTTTACAAAGTACTTTTCCGTTCTAGTGAATTCATGGATAATTTGCTTTGCTCCCCAGGATTTAGCAACAGCGACCACACAATTGCTCTGTTGCCTTGGCAACTCAAACATTCGCTTTTTGCTTTCTCGTTCTCCCCTACCCGCCCAAAAGTGGTGCAAGATTTTTTTGGGATTCTTTGGACCATCGTGCTTTATTGCTGAGCAACTGGGCTGAGAGTGCAGTTTGTCAAATGGATAACCAACTATCTGTGAGCAGTGTGTGGGGAATCCTCTTCCATGTCACAGTGCACATTTTTAGATCATGGCAGGCAAAAGGGAACATGGACCTGTACTGCTCTGGGTTTTATCTATATCTAGATTCGGTGTCCAGGCATGCCACAGAAAATTATGGGCTCTGTCTACTTTAGTCCATTCATATTACTGTCCTTTTCACAACAGGAAGTGTGGTAGTCACATAAATTGCTGATATTTAATGTTTTTGCAGGTGGGGCACCCAGGGGGACTTTACGACGACTTATCCCCTACCTGTCGTCAAGGTGAAGCTGTTCACGGAAAGTACAGGTGTACTGGCCCTGGAGGACAAGGAGCTGGGCAGGGTGAGGGTGATCCATTGGCAGCTGATTGCCAATGATAAGACTGGGTCATTAAACACTGCCAATCAGCTATCCACTAATTAAACAATTGAATATAATTGAAATATTCAGTATTTTTTAGGTAACCTATCAATATATCATATCGTTTTAATTCATAAGAGTAAAGACAATAATAAATATTGCTATATTATAATAAATTGCTTCATATATTTCCTTTGTTTATTGAAACAACATGTACAAATGGCGTTCTAACATTCCTGAGGCACATTTCGCGAGTTACGTCCGTTCCCACGCTTGTGATTAGTGGGAACAATATTGCAAGTGTTTCTTTGTTTTGAAAAAAGAGCCCATCTCCACCATTAAGGCTTGTTCCTCTTTAGTCCTGGCGTCTTACGTACAAGTCTGTATTGGCTGTCCTGAAGCACTTGCACTGCCCTTGTGTCAGTAAGTGTTTGTGAAGAATGCAGCAGTGGAAATTGGCGAAGGCTGCACCCCGTGTGTCTCAGCCCGTTTTCTCAAAGGGGCCCCCGTTCCCCCCGTTCCCCCCTCCCTGACAGGTGGTTCTGCATCCCACCACCAACAGCCCCAAGACGGCAGAGCTGCACAAGATGGTGGTAGCAAAAAGCAGCCTGGACACAGATCTGAAGATCAAGCTGGCCGTACGCATGGACAAGCCCCCCAACATGAAGCACAGCGGGTAGGGGGTGTGGAAGGAGGTGGCAGTGGGGATGGGGGGCATTGGCAGCCCGGGGCGGGGGGGATTCCTGCTTTGCCAAGCATAACTGCCTTGTTTAACCTACAGGGCACCAATAAAGTTACCAGCAGAAAGTAGGGTAGTGATTTAAACCCCCCCCTCTGTGGGGCTTAAATTTACATTTCCCTTGTGGAGCAGCAGGCCCTATTGGGACAGGCAATCCTGACCTCTACACATCTGCAAAAACGCACTGCTTTCTGCGGCTTCCAACACTGATCTAGCAGCCAGCCGGCCCAGTCCAGCCCTCCATAGACAAGTTAACCATGACTACTGCAGCTTCAAACAGGACATGATTCAACAGGAAATCCTGTTCCTTAGAGCATGATCTTGTGACTTAAGTCAACAGAGTCTCTGCTCTGTTTATTTAAGAGCACGATTTGTAGTTCATCACCCTGGATCCATGCAAGGGTGAGAAGGTGGGTATCCTCAGCATACATCACTGTTTCTCAGTATGTTCTTTAAATGTGCAAAGAAGTAAAATGATTGAAGCACTGGAGTTATTTACAGTCTGCTTTTACAGTTATTATAGAAAACGAGAAAAATTGTGCCCATGGCTGTTGATTATTCTTTTAATATCAGTTTCGTAGTTATTTTAACATCCCAAAATTCTCCTAAGGAATAATGAGAAGGTGAGGCGGTGAACAGTTGCTGTGGGGCTCCGAGCTTCTAATGAAGTAGTCTGGAGAACACTGCTCTGACAGTACTGCATTGTAGTCATGTTTTGCAACAGGGGATACAGTAGTATGACAGCTCCCCCTGCCTGTCAGAGTAAGATTGTAAAAATGAGGAATGCCAGTCTTAAAATGTGCTGTTTTTGCGTGACAGTATTCAGAATAATTTTTATCATAGGCTATTTATGTGTGGTGTTTATTTAAATACTTAATATTTGATCTTAAGTTATGGCACAGCAACACTGATATTTTTTATAAGTATTTAATGTACTATTTTTAAGGCATTGGAAATTGTACTAATTTTTTATGATAGCCTTAATTTAATTGGTGGTTTAACTATAAATATTCTACCCCAGGAATATATATAAGATTTTAAAGTAGTTCTATATTTTTACCACCCTTAAGATTTTTCCTCTCGTATTTCGCTTCAATAATTGGACCAGTAGAGGGCAGTGCAGTCAATGATTGTAATACTCGGCATGCTCTGTATATCTAAAAGTGCAAATCATTATTGCCATTGTATTGGAGTTTAATATGCTATTTTAAAATAAGCAGAATGTGGCTGTGAACTCTGATAAACTTTTCTTTTTAGAATTTATCCTCACATTATAGAAATGTGGGTGTTGGAGGGAAATGGATACTCTGGCAGATTCAGAGGGCCCAGCACTTGACAGAGGCCCTTGATTACGAAGAATTAGATGTAAAAAGCATTTTAAAATAGACTTGAACTTCAAATTAATATTTTAATGTACAGATTAAATATCCCTGATGCATGGGGTTGAAGATGGTGAAATGCATTCAGAATGAAAAGCCTCTGAGGAGCATTTGATAACATTCTCTGTAGTTACAGAATTAATCTTCCCGATATTACATCCTACCATGCCCGTATGAATAGAGTGAATGGTAATGAGCAGCGAGGAGGCCCCTAATTGGCCAGAGTGGCAGATTTTAATTATCTTCTCAATTGACCCCACAAGTGGCTAGAGGAACGTCGTTTGGAAGCCAAAACCGCAGTGTCTGCCGGGGGTGACGGCGCGGCACCCATGCTTACGTACACGCCCAGTGAACGCTGACGCTTGTGCCTTGCACGGGCAGCAAGTGCCGAAACTGTGGCTTGAGCAAGACACTCGCACGCACACACGGCCTTCGGTGTTATAGACCATGCCTTGGCCCGTCTACAGACCACACACCTGAGGATCCCCCAAGCTCTGTGATGGGATGAGTCGGGTTTGGGGGCGAGGGGGTGGGGGTAAGGGAGGAGGAATTTTCAGGTTGAGTGCTTGCTGTTAAAGAAGCCATCTGTTGATCAGAGGCAGGGAAGCTGCTTTTCAGGTTCCCTTTTAGCCCAGCTCCGTCTCCGCGGCCCGCTGGCGATGCCGGAACCCTCATTAGGCAGGAAAGCAGCGGCGCTAGACGGCGAGGAAGAACCAAGGTCTCGCTAACAAAGGCCAGAGCGGGGAGCTTTAATTGCAGATCACCCGGCAGTCGCTCAAACATAACGTTGTTTCACATGTCCAGCGCTATTCAGAAGCGCCTGCCCCCCGCCCCCCCCCCCCAGCCTGGAGCATTGCTCATGCAGAAGTCGCACTGTAATTGTGCGCATTCCTCGTCTTAATTCCCGTAGAAGGCAGAGCGGAAAAAAGGGAGAGGGACCATTAGCACATCAAGCCTCAATTACAGTAACAGCTGAAAAACAATTAAGCTGGCACCCAGATACTAGGATTAAGGCCGAAATCATCGCAGAGTGTTTCTCTATGGTTTTGTTTATCTGTCTCCGTCCGTCACATGGTTACGTTAGTGGCAGTTAAATACCTCACCAGTGTTACACAGTGCATTGAATTACTGAGTAGTATTAGAATTTGAGTATTATGTCTGTAGTGTGTATTGGTAATCCTGCATAACACATTTCAACACACTTTTGGGGACTGAAATATCTTCGTCTAAGTAAAACGACTCAAGCTGAATGTGTATTTTAGTGTCAGAGTGTCCTGCCTCGCGTTAAGGTTGCCACCTTGGCCACAATGACAGATCCTCTTGCCATGTAATTTTAGGAGACTGTGTCCAAAAATACGGCTTCAGTTTTTCTTTCTGTCAGTTGTTTTGTCATTTCTGACAGTTCTGCAGTTTGTGTTCTTTTGTTATTTCAACATTTCTAAGAGCATCTCCCTAAAACTACTTCTGAATTTCACCGGGGGGGCGCTGACTGGTTGGCTACATGCCAGCAAATATGTTTATAATCCAGTAGTTAGGTGAGTGAGGCAGGACATGATTTAGGGAAATCGAGATTTCCACAAGGGGGCACTGGTATTTTAAAATAAAGTTTTTAAAACTTCAAGATCGAACTTTTTATAATTAACTGGAAAAAATACGTTTTCTATTCAGCTACTTGCACTAGTTAAAACTGGATTAAAAGTGCTTTCACATGCACTTATATGTGTTTATATTAATTATTCAACTATTTCTAGCAGCTTAAATATTGAGAATAAATGTGCACGTGCAACTCCTCTGTACTGGATAAGATGGACGGATGTCCAACATGCTATACAGTAATTTCTAAGATATCCTTATTGATAATGTTAGTTAGATAGCTCACAAACCCGCGCGATCCTAACCAGGTTAACTGCGTAGAAAATGGACGGATGTATGATTCTTACGTGGAATATCAGACTAATATCAAAAAGCACCGGACGATCAATCAGGCTTCCCTGAAATGTTCTCCTAATTGTGAGATTCGTTAGAAATTTACGGTACCGTAACGTTTAATATGTAGTTAGATTTAATTGTGAAACGAAACAAAAAAAGGCATTTACGGTCACATTAGGTGTCGGTGGCCTCTAAAACATAATCATGTCAATTTGGTGGTTTGATCTTTTGAACGAAGACTTAAAAAAACGAGATAAAGCAGGGAGCGAGTGAATGCGGAAGGAATGCGGCCCGCCGCCGACTCCTATTATCCGGCTAGTAGCGGAGGTGCGCCGCTTCGACTGAAAAGTGCCCGCGGCGGTGAGGTCCCATTGGCTCCCCAGTCCACGGCCGCCGGGCCCGCCGAGGGACGTCTATTGTTGTCACCTAAATGGGATCATGAGTGCCTGAAAGGTGTTTGAGAAGGAACTGAAAATCATTTTCACAAGTGGCTGATTACTTCTGCCACATGTTAACCCAACTCCAGCAGAATGGTCCAAATTGCACAGACGGCATTTATTGCTCTTTCAACCTTGACAGGGAGCTTTTATCGTAGGGGGTACCCCCCCACACACACAAGCTTCCCCGCATAGCCCCTTCAATGAAGCGTCTCAGCACGTATTGATTCCTCTGCCGCTCCTGTAATGCGCGCACATATTTTTTATTGTTTGATTTGCCCGAATGGCCGATTGATTATCAGACGCCAGATTGCTTCATCTTTCACATTTTCTGGTTATTTTGACGCTCGAAAGAAGGAAGCTGAGAAATAGATAGGGGTATTAATATAGGCCTAACTTTTTAAGTTTCTCCCTCGCCATAAGACGAGCTGCACGTTCATTTCTTCAAATGCTTTATCTGTCAGTTGTAGTTCGATTCCCTCTATAATAATGTCCAGAAATCTAGTCATTTTTACACTTTACAGTATATTATTGTTACGGTTCGTATATGCTACAGAGAAACTAGACAAAAACTATTTAGCCTATAACTAATGCCAGACAGATAACAGCGACTGATTATTATTATTATTATTATTATTATTATTATTATTATTATTATGTCTGCCATGTGTCCTGTCTTGGGGACCGCCTGGCCCCGTTGTCCGCTTTGGGTCAGTGTCATTGCCTGATTAGCAGCGGGTTTCCTTTCCTGGACGCTGCTATATTTATTTACCCCCCCACTCCCCCGGGTTAGGTACTAGTATTGCATCATCATGGGGGGGAGGGGGGTATTAATACCCCCATTCATGGTGTGCCTTTTCTTAATTAATGGCAGAATTGAACAACAAAATATTTAGTTCAATATATTACCCAATTTTATTTAGGCTTTAGTTTCTTCCACCAGTAACTCCATTTTACATTCAATGAAAAATTCTGTTATTCTGTGATGAGATTATTATTATTATTTTTTTCATGGTTATAATTTCAAGGTGTTTGTATAATGGAAGCATGCCATTCAGTCACAAACGGCATTTTGTCTCTTCAATAACAAGGTATCTCTACGCTCGTGGACAAAGAACATGGAAGCGTTGGAAGAGGCGTTATTTTATACTTGTACAGGTTAGTTATTTCTTTTTTTCCCCCACCAGTTATAAAAGAGATGTTCCTAAATTAAATATTACCATTGCACTTATTTAGAAAATTTCTGAATTAGAACAGTTTTCAAATTTATTATTATTATTTAATCTTGAAATAAATCTAACCAAATCTGATTCATAGACAAGAAAGTCTGTTTTCCACTGCCAAGTACTATATACTTAACAGCTTTTCAGTCAAAGAAAAAAAGTGCTGTGTCTGTGTGTGTGTGTTGAGGGTTTGAGAGAGAGAGAGAGAGAATGAGTGGTGTCCTTTTCCCCCCTTGCTCTGTAATACATTGTTTCTGCTGCTTCGTGACCCTTTCTGCAGTCTCAGCTGTGCGATGTTGTGCGCTGTGATGCAGGTCAGCCAGTACACATTTGCCATGTGCAGCTACCGGGAGAAAAAGGCAGAGCCCCATGAGCTGATGCAGCTGGAGGGTTACACCGTGGACTATGCTGAACCCCACCCCGGTACGGCGCCCACGGCTGCCAGCGCCACCCCAATTTGCTTGCCACGCTTGTTGTCACAGCCATGAGGGGACCTTACCTAGGGTCTTGTATGGATTTCCTTTCTCTTTCTTCTGCGTTATCCCAGATCTCCAAGGCGGACAAGGATTTTTCAGGGCTGTGAGAGAGGGGGATCACGTGATGTTCGCCAGTGATAACGAGCAGGACCGTGCGCTGTGGGTGCAGGCCATGTACCGGGCTACGGGTCAATCCTACAAGCCGGTCCCGCCCTCGCAGAACCAGAACCAGAACTGCAGAGGGGCAAACTGCCAGCCTGACACCCCACCCTCCTTGCTCAGTAGGTTTTAACCTTGCCCTGTATTTATAAATATCCGACAGTACAAAGATCTGTTGAGCATGGATCTGCCATTCTCCTGGGGGCCTGTGATTCCAGCTACGCAGACGGTCTATTCAAAGGACATACATCTGCAGAATGTACTGCTGTGCATCTGCTTTTCTCACTGTGAGGATGATGCATACAGAGTACAGCTCGTGCATCCAGTAACGGTATCTGCAGTGGTATAAGACTGGGCCACCACAGACTCGTATCCCTGTAAACTGCCCGAGGAGCTGAATGGATCAGAGGTAAAGACTGCTGGGAAATGGCAAATAGTGCCATGTGACCTGTGGGGGGTGGGGCACAGAATGACAGGTTTATAGGGGGCGGGCTTTCCCTTTTCAGGGTGTACAGGTTCTGGGCACCATAGGATTAATCCTACACAATGCACGCCCACTCTTCTCACAAACAAGGTCCAGGTGCAGTGAATCAGCAGGAACCCTTCCGACCAAACCCTTCAGTCACCTGACCTCCGGTTATTGGGGCGGAAAGTCTGCCATCTATGAGTGTATCCTTGCTCACATATGTGCTCTACCTGCTTTCTACTGTCAGGATGTGAGACAAGGTGCACCCTGCAGGTTTTTATTTTTTTATCGCAACAGAGCACAGCTATAAATTAGAAGCTCGCTTTTGTAAAGCACAGACATCCAGTTGTGTGTCACCTGACGGCGACTAAGGGGCCTGTTT
>JAODKN010000001.1:29847160-29860499 GCA_026774425.1 Petrocephalus zakoni
CTAATTTCTGCTCCCCCTCCTATGTACTGCTCCCCCTCCTAGGTACTGCTCCCCCTCCTAAATACTACTCCCCCTCCTAGGTACTGCTCCCCCTCCTAAGTACTGCTCCCCCTCCTAGGTACTGCTCCGTCTCTCTTATTCTTAGATTGATCCGGGAGCTGTTACATGTTTTGCTCATTATTATGCAGCCTCCAGTTTGTATTCGGCAAGATCACACAGGTCCTTCAGGTGTTAATTAGAAAAGTATGACTGACGAGCTGCTTTGTTTAAGAACATTAGTACATTTAGACTCGTTGTATTTGGCTGCCTCATGTGTCAAAGAGCTCACCTCAGGTGGAATGGTGCAGTTTGTACTGTATTTAGAGCACCCGTGTGTATTAGTGGGATTATCTGATGATCGTTCACCTCCGGGTTTGTGGGCTAGAATCCAGGCCCAGCGCCATGTTTGTCTTTTCTGCTCGGGTTTGGGTGGGTTTCCATCCAGTGCATGTCAGCCTGGTGAATAACTCATTTTTTTTACTCATTTTGCCTTATAAATTAAAGATGAATTTAACTTGCTCCTTTTTCTGTACAACCATTTTTAAGAATATCTTTAGTTTAAGTACTAAAAACGTAGCATTTCAGTAATTTGTATTTTCATCATTTTAAAAGGGAGTTTTTCATTTTTATCTTTTGCCTTTATGGGGTCATTGATTCATAGATTTTATGTGAAAAGTGACAAAAAAATAGTCTATAATTATGTTTAATCTCAAATGGCTTAACATGATTTTCTCAATCATGTTTATCATTCTCAAAAATGATAAAATTGGGTTCAGCTAAGCCATAGGGTCATGGTTGCCACCAGAACGGGGCATACTCCTTTCACGTGGGCACTAGATTCTAGCCATCCATTTTCTGAAACCGCTGGTGCTAATCAGATCCACTGGCGGTCTGGAACCTATGGGCACAAGGCAGAGAACAACCCAGATGGGCACCGAACCACTGCAGGGCATACTCACGCATGTTTTTGGACTTTGGGGGGAAATTGGAGTTACCAACATGCAAACTCCACACACATGGTGGTGACTCGAACCCTGGTCCCAGAGGTATGAGGTAACAGTGCTAACCACTGTGCCTGAATATTTAGTCTGTGTTTGTCTCTACATGCTGGAGTTGCACAGTGCAGTGATGTCATGCTTGACATTGCCCATGGTTACGCCTCGTTACTGTAGACCTTGGCATCCGCCTATATTGGTAGAGCTCATTTTCACCCAACCTGCCCACATTTGAACTGGAGCCTGAGCTGACCCTTATTTTAACATTTATATTATCTAATGAGAATCATGCTGGTGTAAAATCAGGTTAGTTTTGGTTTGTGGAGCTCTCTGCCGGCTTCCTGTGTTACCAGTTTATTGTTTTGAATGCAGCCTTTTTTTTCCCTGATAAGAGGTTCACTGTAATTGAAACTGCCAAACTGTGTGTGTTTTCTGTTTGCTGAAGGGGGGTTTATGCAAATAATAGGAGGTTTTATTCAGGTTTAGCGTTTGGATGAGGGATAATTCACCCGTTCGATCCTTCAACTCAGTGCTTGAAGTTCTCAATATTTACCTGAATACAGATCTACCTGAATGCATCTTTTCAAATTAGACCCAAAAAAAGATGGTTTTAAAGTATTGAATTACACGCTTTTGCACGTGGCCGTGTCCCATTCAGTCTGGTAAATGAGCGCTTTGGTTACATGTTTGATGCTCGTGTGGTTGCCCAAATACACCAAATGCAGCTGCAGTATACCTTCTCACCTTCGCCTGTCGTTTTGTTTTTAGTCATTTAATCGGCCTTTTTGTTAAGTTGCACGTGACCATTTCAGAAGCAGCTAAGAGATCATTCCTGCCTGGACATGCACTCGCTGTGTTAGCCTGGCCCATTTGGAGACGGCTGTGGTATTTTTGCCCTCCAGGGAACGGGCGCAGATCCTGAAGGTCAGCGGCAGGAAACGGGTTCTGCTCCTGGGTTCTGGCTACGTCTCCGGTCCGGTCATAGAGTACCTGACCCGAGACTCTAACACTCAAATAACTGTGGGTAAGAACATCTTCAGAAATAATAATAATTGATACCTTTTATTGACCCCCATGGGGAAATTTTCATCTTACCTCCTTAATCTTGATCTCCATGAGAGCAAGCTTGGCAATGAAGCTATCTCTTGCAGCATCCAGGGAGTTCAAGGGCCTTGTTCAAGGGCTGAAGCCAGGCTTGAACCGTCAACCTTTCATTCACAGCCGCACCGGCTCAGCCCACTGAGCCACACACCCGTGGCCGAAATTATTCAGCCACAGATCAAACCTCTGTATTGGCACAACAGAATTTCAGAGTGGCCAAATGCGAGATTGGATCTTGTCTCATAAACCAATGTTTGGATCTAGTATCATAAGTATCTGCAGACATTGGAATTTCATCACCCGGAACCCACTGTCATCTTCATTTTTACTTCATTTAGCATCCGTGGTTCTGAGCCAAGCTGAGGATCTTGCGGCCAGATACCCCAACACCATCCCTATCATGCTGGATGTAACCAGCCAGGAGAGTCACCTGGAGTCCTTGGTCAAAGACCATGATCTGGTCATCAGGTACAGAGGGCAAATGATGAAATGCATGCTGGTGTGACTGCCCGGCATTTCAGTAAATGGGCCGTGTTTGTTTTTCTCAGCCTGCTGCCTTACGCACATCACCCCATGGTGGCCAAGCACTGCATCAGTAAGAAAGTCAACATGGTGACAGCCAGCTACCTCAGCCCAGCCATGAAAGACCTTCAGAGGAGGTACAGAGGGAGGGTGCCGAAGAGCCGTCTACAGGGGAAAAGAGTGTTTCACTATAAGTGTTTCACTACAGTGTTTCACTATCAGTTGATATACAGTTGAGTGTCTGTCTGTAGTGTATAAGCACTTCAGAAGTCCTGTTCCCTTTTTACAATTCCCTTGACTATACTGATCGTACTGTGAGGCCCATGTGAATGTCCTGTGATAGATTCCCCTGTTCGTTTGTCTTTCATCAGTGCCAAAGAGGCTGGCGTCACTATAGTGAATGAAATGGGACTGGACCCTGGTATTGACCACATGCTGGCTATGGAGTGTATTGACCAGGCCAAGGTTGACGGCTGTGCTGTAAGTGTCGCTGATTGTGTGCCTTTGTGGATGTGTTTGAGTCCCAGCCACCATCACATTGCACTTCTGCGTAATGCTTCATGCTTCATGCAGATATACTGCAACATTGAAATCATAATTCTCATGTGCAACATTTCAGCTATGTATTTTGGAGGATTTCAGGGCGGCCTCTTTTTTCTGTACCATGTTTTTGTTTACAGCCACCAATTCGTTTTGCATCGGCATGTTTTGTAAATGAAAAGCTGGGTCACTTAACACTGCGTGGGCGATTGCAGGTGGAGTCCTACAGCTCGTTCTGCGGGGGCCTGCCGGCCCCCGAGTGCTCGGAAAACCCCCTCCGCTACAAATTCAGCTGGAGCCCGTATGGCGTCCTCCTGAACACCATCAGCCCCGCCCTCTTCCTGAAGGACGGGCAGGTGAGCTGGCCCCGGGGGGAGCGGCCTCCCGCTGCAGATATGTGGGATTATTTATTTACACACCAACCTACTGCACTCTCTTTTCACTCACTGAATCATTTACACTGAGTCACCTGACAGCTGCTGGTGCAAACGTGCTGTGCTTACACTCGAGCGTAACAGCATGTGAAATATGCGATCAGTATGACAGTGAGGGCAGAATAAGCTTGAAAGCTTGGAGTAAACAGTACTTAGTGTATCACCTATAAATGACTGGCGTTTAGGAATACGGTGCCGGACGGGTCTCCCTGTGGGAATATCTTAACGGTTGTTTCACAGATTGTAACCTTCCGCACGCCAGCTTCGGTAGCACGTTTGATCATTTTGTTTTCTCTAACCTGCAGGTGATGAAAATCCCCCCTGGCGGAGCCCTGCTGGAGTCTGTCATGCCCATGGATTTCTTCCCGGGATTTAACCTGGAGGGTTTCCCAAATCGGGACAGCACCAAATACGCAGAGCCATACGGGATCGAGTCTGCGCACATGCTGGTCCGGGGCACCCTGCGCTTTAAGGTTGGCCCTCTGTTGCCATACCGTGAAGGCTCACGTTTAGGAATTTCCTATAATTCCCCCGTCTCTCCTTCAATCATGTCTCCTCTGAGAAGCTGAAATTCTTGTGTCATTTCACCAACTAAATGGACACGTGGTCTCAAAGGCCTTTAATACTGAGGCCCATACACGTTAAATAATTACTGGTAATTACTGAAGCAGTATACTGGTTAAGTGTCATAGGGTGCAACATCTCAGGTGGTGTTTAGAGTAGTTTTGCCTCCTCCCATCCCGTAAAGAATGGCAGGAATGAGAGAAATGTCTTCCTCTGCAGGGTTTCTCAAACGCGATGAGTGGATTCGTGAAGCTGGGTCTGGTGAACACTGAGCCGTGCCCGATGCTCAGGCCCGCGTCTGGCCCCGTTTCCTGGGTAAACCTCACCACCCTGCCTGGGCTTTACATTCACTCATTTTACAGTAGATGACCAGAATGAAGATTTCTTTGGCGTCTCCGATCACCTTAGTCAGGGCACAGAGGTTAATATTTCACAAAGTCCTGTGGTCCATTTCTCCACCCGCAAATGAAACGCTTTTAAAAAATGTGGCCAGACTGACTAACCTTTGGTCCCCACCCAGAAAGAGCTGCTCTGTCACCTCATGGGAATTCCATCCTCGACCAGCGGCCCTGCCTTCCAAGAGGCCGTCTTTGATAGGATAGGAAGGGATGAGCACAGGATGGAGATGCTTAAGTGGTGAGATGTTGGCAGCAAGCGGTCTGATTTTGGAAGAAGGCTGCAGACAGAGAGGGTAGATGTTTATTTTGGCTTTTTCTTTGTCCAGGTTCGGTATGCTGAGCTGCGAACCGGTGCCCCATGCTGACACAATTCTAGCTGCGGTTGCCAAGCACCTGGAGGCGAGGCTGCCCTTCGGTACGGACAAGAAGCCCTGTACTAGCGGCCTGCCGAAGGCGCTGGACCTGTAACGTTGAGTGCGTCTGCCTGTGCTTTTTTACTACAGAGAAGGGCGAGAGGGACTTGATCGTCATGAGGAACGATGTGGGCATCAGACACACCACTGGCGAGCTGGAGACGAAACACATCAGCCTGGTGGTGTACGGAGATCCCAATGGCTTCTCTGCCATGGCTAAGACTGTGGGCTACCCCGCGGCCATCGCTTCCAGGATGGTCTTGGACGGTTAGTGCGCCAGCAGTTCTGACAAAAGTTAACACGATGTCATGCGGTCTTTTGCCAAGACAAATAGGGCATGTTCCAGTTGTTCAAACTCCAGTTATTTGAATACAACACAGGAAATAAACATGTCAAGTAATTTCACCTGACTATGTCATTAGGTATTTGTTTTTAAGAAACCATACGCTTTGTGATAAAATAAATGTTCTTTCCTTTCAGGTGAAATTGAGAGCAAAGGATTGGTGTTACCACTGACTAAGAACATCTATGCCCCAGTTTTAAGACGGCTGAGGGATGAGGGCATTCAGTACAGTACAAAGAGCTCCTTCTCCGAATAGCTGCAGTGCTTCATTCTGAGGGGCGGATGACGTCACGCTACCACTTGACAGAGCACACTGTATACGTGGTAAAAAGATTTTTGAGTGACGATCCATGGAAACTGCTCGTGTGCTGCACTGCATTAACACCTTTTCAGTTTCCAAAGACCAAAGTGTGCAGCAGTCAAACCACTACTTGAATTCATGGTCCCTCCCAGTGATATTCGTCCATTAGAACACGTATACACGTGTGTGTCTGTGTGAATGTGCAATCCTGATGCCTTAAACCAGTGTTTCCCAACCTGGTCCTCGTGGACCCCCAGACGGTCCATGTTTCTCTCCCAGCTCCCTGCCAGACAGCCCATGTTTTTGCTCCCTCCCAGCTCCCTGCCAGACAGCCCCTGTTTTTGGCCCTCCCAGCTCCCTGCCAGACAGCGCATGTTTTTGCTCCCTTCCAGAGAGCCCATGTTTTTGCTCCCTCCAAGCACCCTGCCAAACAGCCCGTATTTTGCCCCCTCCCAGCTCCCTGCCAGACAGTGCACATTTTTGCTCCCTCCCAGCTCCCTGCCAGATGGCCCATGTTTTTGCTCCCTCTCAGCTCCCTACTGGGAGCCTATTAACTTTGCCACCTACTGGCATCCTCACCACTATCTTTAGACAGTTTGGTGTTGTCATGTGTGCTCCTCAGATGTTTGCTATTTTTGGTATTAAATTCTATAAAGTGCAACCATTATTTTTAAAATACAAATTTTTATGTTATTTAAACCCAGTTTTGAGGGGAACTACTTTAAACTCCTAAATTAAAGCAAATTTCAGAAAAAAACACTACAAATTGAGTGATTGACATAAATTATTACTAAAGTGAAACGAATATTATGATTTAAATGATGTTCTAAGTGTGAAAGTAAAAGCAGAGTGTTCGTTGTGTGATCTTTTGGTAATGGTAGTGAATATAGGCCCTTTTATTTGACTACTCCTCTGATTTCAACTGGTAAAGGATGTTTCCCTACATCCTAAAACCACTGGGGAACCTCTTCTCTTTGTAGTTACAGTGTGTGCTGGTTTTTGGGTCCCTGTACAGTCAGTAACCGACTTCCACTGGAATTGAATTGGATTCTACGTCAGCTTTGCCGAAAGCACTGAGAGCGGAGGTGGGCCACATGCTGAACATGCCATTGGCTCTGCTGGTCAGCAGCTCTCAGTACAGCTGCTGCCAGAGTTTCTGAGTGCTTAACCGTCTCCTGCTCTTTTGTATTCCATGGAAAATAAATGACGGATCTCTTTCAAAGGTGCGGCTGTATCCTTGTGTGGATGAAATGCACATTCACCTCACTAGGCACTCGGGTCTTCGGGTTTGTCCTTCACGACGCACCTAGGTAACAGGTGAGCAGCTCAGGATGTTGGGGTGTCGGGGGTGGGGGTCATGCACGCTTGTGTCTGAAAGGTTAATGCTCAAGAAATTGCAAGCATTTAGAATTCAATGCAAAACCTTCAGTTACTCAATAGCACTACAGGTAAACATTCCAAGTACATTACATAATGGTTTACCAGCATTTTATATAAATAGATCACAGTGCTTTCTTTTGAAAGAGAAGAAATCTTTTGAGGAAGGTAAATCTTTTTCCAAGAATTAATTTCATTATAAATCGGAATTAGCAAATAAATCTGTAAGAATAATATGGACAGTTATTTAAATATAGTTATGTCCTAGCTAATGATAATTGATCAAAAAATACTAATTTATTAGACATCAATTTTAATGAAATATTCTGGTTTTAAAACATATACAGCATTGTATATAAAAGCAGGTTATCAATGGTTCCTTTGCTTGCATTGTGAAAATAAATGATTCTAGTCATATAAAAAACAGTTCATTTAAGAATGTTTAATTTTGGCTATCATGCACAAGATCATTAGAAATATAGTTAGTTAAACTTTAAAATGCAAATTAAAGGCCTGCTATGCTGTAACTTATTGTCTAGATGCTTGCCCATTTTATCTGATTAAGTAACTAGACTACCGCACAGATTTTTAAATAATTTTTGCAAGGGTTATTCTATGCCTAGATTAAGTGCATGTAGTACATATACACACACTGCTGCCTGCCACTTTGCTGGGGGTTTGGTAGACTGTGTCAAAGGTCTGCAGATGCTGCTCCCTTTCTACTGGAAGTACCTAAGCTCCAGGTAGCTCCAAGCAACTGTATTAAACAGTTCCCTGCAATTACCTTCTCCAGCTGGAGAACGCCAATTTTACCCTCTTTTAATACAATTTGACAACTGGTTGGACAAATAAATTTAAACAAAATCCATTTTCTTTGACTGTAGGAGATCAATAAATTTTGTAATGTTTTAATACATTACGTTGTCTCAAAGTGTTTACATCATCCCTGCTCAATGCCCACAGAGCATAAGCCAGAGGCAACAGTGGCAGAAAAACTCCCTCATATGAAGAAACCTTGGCAGGAGCTAGACTCAGCCCTCAGCACAAATGAGATTTTTGTGATCTCAGACCAAAGTCTTCCCAATAAAAATTAAATCAAATGAAAAATACATATCGGTGTTTTTTTAGACAAAGTAAAAATGTTATTATCCATGCTCTCCATGACTTACTCTTCTTCCTAATTTTGTTTGGTCATTGGAATAACAGCACCAGCATCTCTGAAATAACCTAGTCTTTATTGAACTTTAACAATGATGCAAGACAACTAGCCAAAGGAAAATTCAAGCAACTGGTTTGAGTTTACTTATTTTTAAAAGTCTGGTTACGGTAAACACATTAAATGTTAAATTACATCTGTGTGCAACTAAAACAAGTAAGTAATACGTGCTTCATTAATTTCAATTATCTATAGAAGTTTAATATCAATAGTTTAAAATCTTCCATTGTAATTATTAGAATTCAGCATTACCTTTCAGAATAACTAGAAAATGATGCAGTAGTAAAATATAAAAGTCTATAAGTATAAATAGAGTTTTGGTCCATTGTTTTGATCACTATAATACTATTTGTATTTACATATTAGAACATTACTCCATGGTCCTATTCAGCATTGGGATATCTAACAATTAAATGGTAATGTATTTACAGTATCTTTGTGTGAATATGAGCAATGCCCAAATTTTCAGATCTACAAAAAGAAATCAAAAAGACATTAAATAGATGGAACCTCCCCTTTAAGGGCTAAAATAGGAATATCTAGCAGTGAATTGAAAAAAAAATTAGTATAAAATCTGTTAGGTGTTCAACGGGAACTATATAAAGGCACACATTGCAAAATCATGTCATGTCCAACAGCAAAGTCAAGTCAAAAAAGGGGATTCACAGCATTTCTTAAAAAACAGAGAACCATAACACGGCCTCGGAGAGCGGAGGTTTGAGGATCAGTTGCCATGGTTACACGAGGGACTCCAAACTCTCGGCAGCGTTGCTGGAGCTGAGAGCGGTCCCGTTGTTCTCTGCACTCTGAAGCGCTTGTTCGTCTTCCTTAGTGCTAACAAGGCTCAGGATTGCGTTGTAGAGGAACTGGTACTGATCCTGGAACAGCAGAAACACCAGTGTTACCTTCTAGTATGACCTGTGTTATATACAATTGATATCTACAGAGAATACACTTGGCTACTGGGACACATGTATTGTACTATGGCGTTGGAGAGAAGAACTCACTATATCACTGAAGACTCCTGGTCTCATGAGGCTGGTCATCTTAGCCACCTGATAAACGTTGATGGTGTTCTCCATCTCTAGCTGGTTTGATAGAGTCATCAAGGCACAGAAGGTTGCAGCAGTGACCCCGCCATGCCTGTCCAGGAGAGCCAGTGCATCAGCGAGCCTCTTTGAAAAACACAGCAGCTAATGCTAGCAGCTTGTCGATTACTAATCACTCTTACTTTAACCTCAGCACCATGTCATCCTACTTGTACATTACCATGTATATTGAATGGACATTGTACATTCTTGTTCTCACTGTTCTGTTCTTTGCTATTTATTGTTCTTTATCGTTATACAGTGGTGTGCAAAAGTCATAGGCAGTCAAGGAAAGTTATGTTTAAATTATTTTCATGTTGTGCAAAACTGATTTTATGTTTGTCAAAGTGCGTCAGCTCAACCATTTCAAAACCTCTGTGGCAACGATCCAATATATCAATGTATTTTTTGACTCAACCGCTAGCATACCATGTTGTTGATCAACACCTCATTGACTTTTTTTTTTAACTAATTAAACAAATTAATTAAGTGAGCTGGAGATGAAATTTAACAAATGCATGAAATGGCTGAGGCGCCCCTGAGGAGAGGTTTGGGAACTGAAGCGGTACTCATCAAGCCATCCAGCAAGATTTCAGTGGCTTTTGGGAAAGCAGAAGATTATTCCTGTTCGTTTTTATTGTGTTACTCTTAGTTTGCATATGCTCTAATGTTAAATAGTAGTTTTACTCTGAGCCAATATACACATTTCCTTTGACTTCTGCACAGTACTATACTGTATGTTGTTAGGTTTGCCTGGAGAGACACAAGCAAGTACTTTACGGTACTCAAAAAAATGACAATAAAACTACTGAATCCTTAAATCCTAATGTGGGGTTTAACAGTCCAAAGACCACTGAGTTTATGTACAGGGAGAGGCTCTGGTGTTGAATGCTTGAGCAAGGAACTTATCCTGGTATAATCCAATATAATTTTATCCATTTATGCAGCTAAGTAGTGCTAATTAGTATGTCAAGCAACTAAATATTTAGTTAAAATTATCAGATCTTAGCTCTTGCCCTGTAGTTAACATTGTTCCTTATTTCCTCTCAATCGTGTTTCTTACACTACACGCAAGGTCACAGCGAAACTCCTCTGGCAGCGACGCCCCTAGCCTACTGGTTTCCAGATGATGGGGGGGAAGAACCCCTCAAAGCTGGAAAGAATGAGGTTGGCGCCACATAGAGATATTGTGACACGGAAAAAAAAAATTCACTTACTGCTGAAAGCACAAGGCTGTGGTATGACTAAATGCTATTCTGCCTCTTGGGAGTGTAAACATCAAATGAATGAAAAATCAACAGCTTGTATGTGAAACTATGAAATGCCAAACAAGGGTGGGCCAGTCACCATGCACAAGGTGGGTGAATCTTTGGACTTGAGAACAACATGTTCCATTACTGAATGAATGAGCTCCTCTGATTTATGTTCAGAGGACTGGCACATTAATCTGGACGAGTGTGCCTTACTGGTCATGGACCACCATAGGGCCATCTCGAGACCCACTCTCCTCTTTGATGATGTTGACCAGCTCAAAGGTGTTACTGATGGGGCTATCCGGATTGGGCCATTTTGGCGCACGGTACTGCCGGACCTCCAGCGCGTAGTCATCCTGCCGTACATGCAACAAATTTTGACCAACGTCAAGGTTTGTTTTTGCTCCTACAGATGAAGCTATGTCCAGCCCTTAGAGTTACACAGGGCTCACGTGAGTGGCTACAGAGGCTAATCCTACCTGTGTGGCTTCAAGGATGAAATCCTGCATCACCAACATCTCCTCGTTGGAGAGGCACAAATGATCCTCTCCTGTGAAAGTGACTGTGAACATCTCACAGCTGATTGGTTGATCTTTGCTGGGCCAATAAAATGCTGCTGCTTCAGCCTGAGAAAATGATAGATAGATATGAAAGATATACATTTTTCCCTTCACTTGTGCTGAAATCCCTCTGCCAGTAGCACACCACAGCACACACTATACTTCCCGTGTTATAGTTTTAGTATATCACTAATTAAGTTTGGTGTCATGTCTACCCTTACACCTACCTCATGCCTGTGTGTTCCTGTGATTTATGTAAATGACTATTGCATCACAAAAATTCCCCCCTGGAGGTAGGAAGTAATCTGAATCTGAAAATAAAGACTCAATATTCTCACCCTTAGGATGAATAGTGTGGATTTTTGGTTTCATTACAATTTACCTAGAGCACATGCATGTGTGGTAAATAATAAGCCCCATCAGAGCAGTGTTTTCAAACCCGGTCCGTGGGGACCCCCAGACATTCCACGTCAGGCATGGATTGGGACTAATGTTCAACGCAGGGATTTTATGCCTAAGACCAAACCAAGCGGTATTCGTTCTGGGCGAACTTTGATAAATGATGCCACAGTTCAAGTCTAATACCATCCATCCATTTTCTGAAACTGCTTGTTCAGGGGACAACCCAGATGGGGTGCCAATGCATTGCAGTCAAGTCTTAAATTTATTGCTGACATCCCAAGAAAATATTAAATAGGATACAGAACTGCTTAAGCACTCAGACTTTTTCTGCCCAGCCCGGTATCTTTCTTCCGTCCATCACTTGAGCATGCGATTATTTGTATGACCCCCGCAACCACACACTGTGCCCAAGCGACGACATCGATGCTCATGCCGCATATTTCTGCATTTCTCTGTGCAAAGGAATCATGATATATTGTGTGCGTGCGCCTGAGAAAACTCGCTGGTTAACATTCTGAAGCACTGTTGCAGAATTTTAAATATAAAATTGTTTCCCACCGCCGCAATTTTAAACATTTTTTTTTTTTTCTGACTGGCATAAAACCCAAGCGGTCCACGGGGAATTCTCCCCAGCCTCCCGATTGGTCACTCCGGCCCTGGTCCACATTACCAGGAGCAAAAACCTGGACTGTCTGGAGTTCCCCGAGGATCAGGTTGCAATAATTACTCACCATGCCTTGAGCGTCTGGCAGTGAAACAATTATCTGGGCATTATGATCCCACACCATCCTCCAGAAGTCCTTGGTGGTGCTGGGTAGTGGGTTCTGGGTAAGGATGAACTCATTGCTCTGGTTGTAGCCCTGAAACAGAGCCATTACACCTCAGTGCTGTGACGTGGCGTAACCTCTAGCCAAGAGATTTCTGGGAAAAGTTCCTCACCATAATGTAAGAGGCATTGATGTAGTCCGAGGTCTCTCCTGTCACTGGAGACAGGCACACTCTGGACCTTTCCACTGCAGCACAAATTTATGGCCATCATAATATTCTGTGGTTACACTAATATTTACAATCCAACTATATTATTTAAAACCTCAAGAAATACTGTTAAAGGACAGTCATGAATAGCTATTTAGCTGTAAGTGAATAGGCTTTTGTAGAGAAAAATTAAAATCAATCAATCAATAAATTTATTTTTGTATAGTACATTTTCACAGCATTACATCCGTGCCCAAAACCCCCAGAGGTAAGCCAGAGGTGATAGTGGCAAGGAAAAATTGCCTGGTAGGAAGATACCTTTAGAGGAACCAGAATCAAAGGGGAAGCCTATCCTCCCTGGGCCAGCACAGGAAGCCCAAAGTAACATAATTAAATTAAGCTGATTGATATGGATGTGCACATACTTGTATGTAAATGCTGTCCATTTAGAGGATAACGCTGATGCTCACCAGGTATAAGAGATGCATTCCTGTTTTTCTCTCTGTTACCATCCTTCTGGGCTATCGAGTAGTCGCGTCCTTTGGCATCGAGCTGCGTTACCAACTGCAAACACATGATATTTTATTCCAGTGGACAGATAAACTAAACGCTGGACACACCCAGTATGCCTAGGGGTACCACCTAATCCATGTTAGGAAAGACACTTTCAGCTACTTCAGGTTCTACAAATCACTATAAAACTGAAAGGCTCTTGGGCTTGGCTAAATAGTTCAGTTCTCTTTGCACTTTGACAGGTTTGTTTCCTTGATTGAAAGACTCATCCAGCTGTTTCACATTAACATTAGTGACACATGCAT
>JAODKN010000001.1:29863483-29877658 GCA_026774425.1 Petrocephalus zakoni
CACTTTGCAGCAATTCCACTCCTGTGTCCATGTGGCAAGTGGTATGAAAATCACAAGCCTGGTGGGGATGTGTCGTGTAGCCGTTAGGAGATGAACTTAGGAGAGCTCCTCCGACGTCACAAATTACATATATAAACCATGAAAAATCAAAATCAGGCTGTGGCCTGGTGAAAGCTCAGAGGACAAAATGTCATATGTGGGAAAACTCCTAGAAGCAAAAACAGAAATAACTTTGGTTTTTAAATAATGAATTGTATCACAGTTGCAGTGTAAGTATAAATGCATACTTCCGGATGAAAAAACCTTGCTGTATGACTACACAGTATGAACAGAGTGCTTGACAACTTACGTCAACGAAGTTAGCATTGATGTAGTCTCCGCTGTTGCCATCTCTGTCAGTGCTGGCTGAGAGTCTGACTCGACTGTGGTCATCTGAAGCAGCAGAGGTGACATTAGGTTAGTTAGTTAGGTAAGTTATGACAGTTATAGTGACCAATAAGTAATATGTGGGATGCAGTGACCGATAAGTAAGTTCTGTGGGACCCACAGGCTAAGATGTTGATGTATCGGTTCTTGTTCTTGTTGTCCGGATGGGTGGAATGGTCTGATGTTATTCCCAGATCCACGGTGCATGACTGGATCTCCTGCAAAGACGCCATCAGTCAGTCAAGCCCCGAGAGACTTTGGCGAGGCGATCACAGGGTCATGCGAGAGCAGAGCAGGCAAGAGGACACGAGACAGGCGGCCGACTAAAGCTACAATGAAATGGTGATTTAAAAAAAAAGGTAACAGTGCCTTACCTTGTAACATTCCTTCAATATCTAATGAGAGTGAGAATGCAGAGAGCACAGCAATGAACTCCACGTTGGCCACCAAACACAAAGGCACACAGCATCTTCATGAGGAATATTAGTGCAAACATTAAGGCAGGCATCCATGCGCTAAATAGGCCTTAGCGACGCCACGCGTGGGCTCATGCGTCCGCGGGCCACCGAGCAGGATGGCCAGCAGCTAACCCAGCATGCCTTTGCACTGACACCATGCTAGCTGACATTACAGGGAACATAAGCAGGGCAGCCATCCAGAATCAGCGTGAAGTGTCAGGGAATGGCGGCACCACCCATGGGCACACTGCTAACTTAGCCATCCGATTCAAAATCGATCACAGAACCCAAAGTAACTCATGACCCAATTACAATCTGATCCATTTTTAAAAGGAAAATGGATTGTTCTTGGTACTGAACTAAATACTTCTTAGATATGTATAGCAATCCCAGTGTGCTTGGTACTAACTAGTAGACCTTGGCACCATGTTACAGTCCAAAACCAGTACCCCTGCCATCTTGGCATCACATGGACAGCGGGAAATCAGTGCAGGCCAGCGGCAATTCGACTCTCACCTCAAACTCTTGAGAGAAACCAATTGTGTTGTGGAGATCTGCCACATGTCTAACAAACTGCTTCAAAGGCAGAGGTTCATGATCGTCTAAAAAGAGAGAGAGATCCACAGATGGCATGATTTCAAAAGTTAATGACTAGCTTTGAGAAATCTGTGCACATGTTTGAACATTGTACTTTCTCTATTATTTTGATTTATGCAGCATGCTTGTAAGCAGGAGGCCTGCGCACACGTATGTTACCTGCAGCTGTCAGCAGGGGCGTTGGCGGAGTGGAGATAACCCTGGGGGACATACTGTCCTCAATATAGAAATGAGCCGTCTGGAAGCACTTCCTGTCAAACAAAGACCTGGTGAGGAAGGTCACTCTGGAGGTCCAATTCTGAGTCTCTTTCACACATAACACTAGTCTCTTGTGTAGTGACTGGAGTCGAAGGAGTGAAGACAAGTGCATACAGTAGAGAAATTCAATTCAATTAATTTCAATTTAATTGTCATTAACACAATGTGCTGGCACACATGTGAATGAAAGGAGAGACAACCAAGAAGTGTTGTGTTTTCATGTGATCACAAACACCACAATGATGTTACAGTGATCCTTACAAACATTACAATTGCAAATATTTGCTACCTTATTAACACATGTACATTTAAAACATCTCTAGGTGATGCTCAAAGTTATTATTCATCCAACTGACAACTTATTAAGCTTAAGACTGCAATAACACAAAATTGGAACAAAGTTAAGACTATGGTTGCTATGGTTGATTTTCCATGTAAAACAGCTATGAATTCTAAGTTCTCTGAAGTTCTCCCATGTATATAATTGATATGATAATAATCTACTAGGTCATGTCCTCCAGAGTGACAGACAACTAAGAAGAGGTCCAACAACCCAAAACTCCTCTTCCCTAATCCTGCCCCGGCCAGTAACATATACATATTCCCCAGAAATTTAGCCTAGGTAAAGCCTGGCTCATCCTGGCCTGGCTGAGTGATGATGTTTGCACACAGCTCATGCTGTGATTACCTCCAGTAGACGAGGATTGTCAGCAGCACCAGCAGACACAGGATAGTCAGTGTGGAGACCACAGCAAGGGGAACCATGGTCCGCTTCTCCTTCTCCCCCCGTCCCAACAGGCTCACCTGGGATTCACGGCTGCTGTTGCTGGCTTCTGTTGGGGTGGTGGTGGTGGGGGGGGGTTGGTATTAACACAACCGCACATCACTTTCTTGCTCCCTCAAAATCCTTGACAAAGCCCCACCTCAGCATGAAAATACCAATAGTGTCCTCCAAGGATTTTTTTTAGCTAACATTGAACAAGAAAGGCCTACAAATAACACCTCCATAGACTACCATAACTTTATAGTGGTGTACCTCACCACTCAAGGAGCCCTCAGCAAAGGAGGGTGATGCTCCCCAACCCATTCAGACACATTCTCCCTGTTCTGACCCATTCAGGCACGTTCTTAATGGACTACCAGTCAACAGCAGAAGAACTCTGCTGCTACCTAGTGTTTGGTTTGGTTAACGCCATTAATGGTCAACGTGCTTGATCACTGACATTTAATAGTAAGCATCCATCCATTTTCTGTTAATAGTGAACAATAATAACAAAACAAAAAAATATATATATATATATATAATGATAATATATATAAAGAACAGTTTGGCATGCATTAATAGAATGGATCATTCTCACAACCATCTCTCCTTTTCTGTTAATTTTCATCATGGAGGGTTTAAGATTTTAAATCCTTTTACTTTGATGTTAAGCATTCTCCAAACGCCCACTCACCTCATTGCTGCTTTGCCCATTGTAAGTTCCTGATCATTGATAATTATGGCTGATGGCATGTTTTAAGCATGTAAACTAGTTATCACTTGGCTATGCTATGTTACCCATCATGCATCAGTCATGGGAGGGATTTAAATTGGTTAGAACTGTTTTAAAAAGCAGTCAAATGACACTGTATATCAGCCACATCATAGATTCCAGAAAATGACTACAACAGAGCATGCTTCACGGGGTACGCATGCACATACAGGCAGACAATGTAAAAACAAACAAAACCCCACTACTGACAGTCATAAACTACAGGAATTCATGCAATGCTTGGTTGCTGGTTTCCCTCTTGGTTTTATATGCGTGATCCTCTATACAGAGTTGGGACAACTACAGAGTGCAAAGGCCGTGGTGATCACTTTTGAGATTTGATGCAAGTTAGATGACATTGCTACTGCAGACCCCCCAAACCTTACCTTACTCATTTGTCACTGGAATTTGTAAGAGTCCCCCTGTATTAAGTTTCTGTGGACTGAGAGAGTTTAGTGAGCCATTCCATTACCCAGTGATTCCAGACATTCCATTTCAGCTGTGGACTTGTCATCTCTGTTTCCAGCTTTCAGACCACTGACTTGTACTTGCCTCAAGTTGCCAGTCACAGCGCCCACTACTGGAAAGCCGGGATACTCTGGGACAGTGGGCATTACCTGGTTCTGGTGTGTCTTCCACTTCCCTTCCGGGAATACTGGAGTCTGATGATGTTTTGTTGGCACGGGAGCTCCTGGGAACGCTCTGACCAGAGCCGCTCTCTTCACCCAATGGCCAGGTGCCGGAATTGGGACCCGTCCTGTCGTCCATGAGGTCACTGCTCCCATTGCTGTGCCCAGTGGCACCGTTACTGTGCGGCGTTGCTACACTCATTTTGGCCGTGGAAGAGGTGATAAGCACAAAGAGACTTGGGAGGACACTTTGGCTCGCTTCCAACTCATGAGCTACACTCCCCGAGGCACTTCCATCTAACTGTCCCTCCTGAAAGAGCAGATGGGTGGAGGGAAGCGCAGAAGAGTGGACATGGCTGGCATCAAGAGGGACCGTGGGGGACAAAGTGGGAAAAACTAATCCGTTGCTCTGAGCACTAGCTGTAGTTGCCATATCAAAAATATGCATAGAACTGTATGGGTCAAGGGAGGAACGACCTAGGGGAACAAGAGATGGGTCTACAGATGTGGTGTCCTCATGAATACGGGCGGAGATGACCTCATCACTGGCATGCAGGGACTGAACAATTTCTGAGGGAAGGATGCTATCAGAGTCGCCACCACCAGAGGGCGCACCCAACATTGAAGAATCCGGGAAGATGGAGACAGAAGATCTCGAAGTGTCCAGAATATCGACACTGAATGACTGATGAGTGGGAGGCACAGAAATGGCAGAGGGAAGCAAGGAGAAGCTGCTACTGTAATGGCTTATCACAGAAGAGTCGGGATCCCCATCTACCACTGAAGCTTTCATAAAGTAGCTTGTCCTACTTTGTCGCACGCCAAAAGAACTGGCACTCTCACTAAATGCTGAAGCTGATGGCTGGAGCAATTCGTCATAATGAGAACGAGTAACAGTCTGCGAAGCCGCGACAGTGCTGAGATATTCGGATTGACGAGGGCTATCCCAGTTAGAATCAGGCAACACGGAATGCACAGTGGCAGATGAATCAGGTAAAGTTTGAAGGGGAACACTATGGCTAGGCATAAGCAGTAGATCACCCGTGACCACAGACCCTGAATCAGACAGCACATCACTATCATCAGCACCACTGGCGATGTCAGCTGTCTCCCAGGTGGACATCCCACTGGAGGGCCATGGGAGAGAGGATAGAGACTTGAGGGATTGACTACCACCATTAGCAGACAGCAGCACTGTTGAAGCATGCACAACAGCAGACAGGCTCTCGCCACCAGAGGGCAGGCTGGAGAGGGTCTCCAACAACATCTCCCTTGACAAAGTAACAGCATGCAAGTAGGTGACTGGCTGGTGGTAAGACAAGCTATTAGAGACAGGGAGGGGTGCAAGGGTAGCCTCACCATTGGACCCCGGTTGCGTGGTCTGCGAGAAAATGTCACTGAAGACTGGAGTGGAGACGTACTGGGTGTCCTGGCTTTTGGGCCACAGTGGCGTCTCAGTGAGGGAGGGGACAGAGGTGATAATGAATGAGGATTTGGGGGCAGGACTGGCTTCAGATACCCAGGAGCCCTGGATAGTGGCTGTTGGGGTGGGGCCCGCAATGTCTCCCGCAGGGCCCTCTGAGGTTTGAGTGGGAGGAGCGCCCACAGCGATGGCATCGTGATTAAGGGGTGGCACTGTCGTCATCACGGCATCCGTCCTGTGAATGCTGGTGCCAGCTCCGGGCATGCTGGTAGGTTGCTGGTCGCTCACTGGTATCCCGGAACTCCGGCTGCTTGTCGGGGCCGTGGGCGGCCCAGCAAACTCCCTGGCTACGTTCTGCTGAATGGACCATGGCTGAGAGCTCTCCTCTGTGGTCCTCTTTGAGCTCGACGGGCTTGTGGTTCTGAGGCTCGGAAGCCGGATACCTTGCTGGTCCCAGGGGGTGGTGGCTGGAACCGAGCTCAGAGAGGTCCATTCAAATGTGCTCCCCGAGCTTTCATCTGGCACGCTGGATGGGTTTGGCTATTAACCCACCAGAGAGACAAAAAGACTTATTTGCCAAAGATGCAGACTGAGCTCACATTGCAAAAATATAACAAAATATATTTTTTTTAATTTCCATATAAAAATCTCTACAAAATTATGTCAGATATGTTCATGCAGACATTTGTTTTACATAATATCCAACAAAGAAGTAAAATTTCGATAAATACCTTGCTGTCGTCCTCTGATTCTGTAGACTCTGAGAAGGGGACTGGATCTGATTCTGGAGGCAAACACATGCATCAGTCAGGACAAGCACAATGCCCGTTTGTTTGGTAAAGTGAGCACAAGAATAGATATTCTGACTGGCTTCAGAGAGCCCACTACCACGTATCAGCTGGAACTCACACAGCACATGTTGTTCACTATTGTTGTAAGAAAAGTCTTTGTTTCCACTGAACAAAAATCAGTCTCCTACAGATCAAACATTTTGCATTATCAGTGTACGGGGAACCACACATGGACTCACGGGTATGAAAAAAACACCAAAAACAATTAAGAAATAATTAAAAACTGTTTCTGTCTATGAAGTAGATTAATTCTGCCTGCCCCGAGGCCTTGAAGAAAACCTTTTAAAAATACAACATACTAATTCTCACAAACATTGTCAGCCAAGCTGGCATTGGACATAGCCAATCAGAATGAATCAGAAGGAAATTGTCCTTCTATAAAGACGGACAACACACAAAGTATGCATTCATCAGCTTCTCACCAAACAAGAGTGTGAAACTAATTACATGAGTATAAAAAAGAAATCTATTCATTTAGCATGATCTCGGTTTCATGTGTTTGTTATAATGGCATACATACTGAATTGCACTGATGATGAGAGCTTCGGATTGGATTTAAACATGAGCTCAAACATAGGAGCAGAAGTGTCACAATAGGCTGATTATAAACACCCAGGGCAGCACAGCAGAAGCTGGGCTCCCACATGCACCCGGCTCACCCAAAGCAGCTCGGGGGGGGGGGGGGGGGCGTGATTATTAACTGTTGGGCAAAGTTATAATGCAATGGAGTTAAGATTCCCAGGGAACTCCATCACCAAGGACAGAGTGGTCATGTTTGGGAAAGGGGCGGAGGGGTGAATTTATTGTGTCCAACATGGATCCCGAAGTAAAGATCTTGTCAAGAGTAGCATAACACGTTACAACACATGAGTTACCCATGCCTCCAAACCAAGGAGCAGAAAACTGATCTTCATCAACACCAATACATCCTTGTTTCAGACTTTCAGAATTTCAGACTGCAGGATGTAAAAAGCACAGCACTCAAGTAGGGTCACACAGGGCAGGGTACACACACATACATACACACGCAGGCACACGGCAGTGTGAAATCCATGAAAGGAAAGTCCCTCTTTGTAGAGGAGCGTCACACAGGCAAAGCCGCTACGTGGCAGGCTGCAGAAATGTCCCTCAAAAACCAGCTGCGGGCCTGGTCAAAGGGCTTCCTTTGTCTGACGACAAGAGCCCGATTCTGAGCCACAGATGGGTCAGAACTAGTTACAACTGTCCACAGAATGGACACTGGATCGGTGCTACAGTGTTGGACCTTAAATCATGCCTGTGACATACAGGTTCTGAATGGAACAAAAGACACGCCACCTATACATATTTAAAAAGAGTTAAAAGTGTGAGTCAGCAGGCAGGGTTTGCTTACCAGGGTCATCCAAGGGCATGTCCACAATCATCTGGTCACTGACGCGGCCACGTAGCCCATTGACACACACGGCGACCACCTGCACCACGTAGCTGGTGTCGGACAGCAGATCCTGGATTATGGCCCCCTAGTGTGCGAGAAGTTAAAACTTATAGTCATATGTACTTCAAACAAGGGGAGGCGCGCGCAAGTTTCCACAGATTGTGAGTCCACAGAATTTTAAAGAATAACTGTAAAACAAAACAACAAATTACGGTGAGTACTAACACAAAAAGATTGTGTCACCAAAATAAACAGCTAATTAGTGGTGGACTATTGCACTATTGCACTATTGAGTGATCATTTGATGAAACGACTATAATTTGGGGACCTTAGTGTCAGTCAGTGAATCTATGGGGCCTTTAATGGAGGGAGAGCATCATTTGTGTTTGCAGTCACCCGAGAGAAACCGAACCGAGCGCCACACCGAAAGCTCCTGACAGGCGGAAATGGTCGCAGTGCGATTACCACATCCTGGTCTCCGTCGGTGAGGTACTCCAGCCTGGGTGGGTCCCCTCCCTCTAGGCTCTGGTAGGAGACAGAGTACCGCTCGATGTTGATGTCGTACACGGCGCGGGGGCGCTCCCATGTCACCAGCATGCTCGTGTAGTTGTACGGGTCGGCCTGCACGTTCTGGGGCTCCGAGCTGCAAGCTGTGGAGTATCATGAACGACAGGTGTGGGCACACGCTGTCACCCATATATACTGTAAAAAATGACCCGGAGCAGCCTCACAGCCCGCGGCGTGTTCCACGGGGTCACAGGGGTCAAAGTTCACTGCTGAAGGTCAGACTCGACTGCCACATCGCAAGCACCAATATCCGTGCAGAGGAAATCATTTAACGCAAGATTATGCAGTACGGGAGAAACTTCTTAAGTTTTAATCAACATTAAAATTATACTGCTTGAAGTAATCATTTCAATAATTCTAAGAATCATTTTATAAATTACTTTAGACAATGAATTACTTGTTTTTGTTATTGGACACATATTAAACACTAGCCCAGAATTTTTTCAACACAAGAGGGCAGAGGCAAACTTTAGAGACACAAATTGGATGGGTTACCAATGGCAGCCCGTGGATAACCAGCTGCAGCAAAGAGAGGCAGAGCTGCCTGTCTGCTCAGTAGAGTTTTGGTCTATACCCACTATACACTGGCACATCTTGTACAGCTATGATGGTAATAACATTATTTTACTATTAAAGCACTTTGGATTGGTACAAAGCATTTACATTTCAAAAGACGACCAAAGAATTGGATCTACCATAACACCAGTAATGAGAGCAGGGTTACCTAGCAACATACCCCCATACAATATAATGTAGCACAGATAAAGATATACAGAGTTTAAAATTTCAGGAGAAATCTAAACACAGTTAGAGAGCATTAAATGTGAGTCTGCAGGGTGAATTCTTCCTGCTATGTGATCAAGCTTTTGCTTGTCTCCCTGTCCCTTCCTCCTGGTCTGCTTCAGCCTTTTTTTATAGTCCTCTGGAGAGGCACATGGACGCCTGTCAAATACAGATCACCAGCCGTCGGCTCTTTCAGGACAGGCCAAGCGAAAAGCCAGGAAACTCTCTCAAAGTTGTTAATCCAGCTGGTCTGCGGCTCGTCACAGCGAATCTGTGCACACCCACCCCCGCGGACTCAGCAGTGCCCCATAAAACCTGAAGGCTGAGCTGTACTTGGAGATCGGAAAGATCCCATGTTTGACCGAAAACAGGGTCCATCCGCCGTAGATTGCGGACAAGGGTCTTAAACAAAAACCATCTGAAGGGGCATACCCACAATCATGCAGCGACTTCCTCTGTGACATTTCCTAAAATGTCTCCAAGCCAAAGCTGGAATAACCCTCAATAAAACAGCTTAGCTGGCATCCAGCCACGGCCCAGGGGTCAGAAGCAAAGGTCCTGGATGGCCACAGACCGCGCCGGTCTGCATTCCAGTCCAATCCTTCGTCGCTCAGCCTCAAACAAGAATCTAATTGAAAGCGCTGCTGCTTTCCAATCCCATTAAACCCAGTATCCGTTCTGTGAGCGTTTTCATTTTCCAGTGAAGTTAAAATTAATTTCTATGCCTCATTACAGTTATGGTTAAATAGACATCCTGAAATGTTTTTACCCTTTAAAATGAAATTTTATTCAACTTAATTAGAATCACTTAATTGCTCTTAGCCCTTGAACAACTTTCTATTGACTAATAACTTTGTTGAGGGATTTAATTCACCAAACCTAAAAAAAGGGGACTCATATTATTAACTTTTAATTAGTTAAATACATCAACTGGACTGGAAAACTGCATTATCTGTTCCGAAACAGGTCATAATAATAACTTAGAACATTTTAATGAGCTTTGTGCTTATTGGACGGCGAAATTGAGCCTGAAGTTTGGAGTAAGGGACCCAGGAGACGGCCGGTGTCGCACATACTCGCCGTCTCGACCGCTTCCGTGCCAGTGTAGGACCCGAACACCTGGCCCATGAACTGGATCTGCTGCTCGCGGAAATTGTTCTGCAGGTAGTCCATTAGCATGACGAAGCCAGCCTGCTGCATGGTCATCACCTCGCAGAACACCTCCAGCTGCAAGAGGAAACGCTCAGCACCACTTCTGGTTTTCATATGACCGATCTGTAAACGCTTCTCTGTATAATACACTGGGCTATGGCCGATTTATGGTGCATGCTGGGAAATGCAGCGAAAGGAGACAAAATGGGAGTCTAAGTTAAATCAGTCTCTTTCGTTCCACACGACATCAGCCCCAGGTGCCTTCGTCAGACTCCATCAGTGTGAGTTTTGCAGTGTAAGCCAGTGACCCAGTTTATGGGTCTGTCCAGCCTGGCCCTGCTGGTGCCAGTTCTGGGACCAGCAGCATTTCACTGCTTCATTCTGTCTTTGCCAGCGGGCAGGATCCAAGCAAGCTGGACTGACTACATGTTGATGTCATGGCAAAGTGAGCTAAGGCCATAATGAGTGTGGGTATGCCAGGCTGAGGAACCATTGTGCTGCTCAGTAAGCGAATTATGTCATCAGGAGGTTTCAGGTGAAACCTATTCCTAGACCAGGGGTGGGCAATCTTATGCAGAAAGCAACTCCATAATTAGGTCACTAATTAGAGGACTGATTGGCTGAAGAGTCCTTACACCTGGGTTTCAACAGCTGACCAGCTGAACAGCTGAAAGGTTATCCCAAAAACCTGCATACACACTGGCCCTTTGAAAATAAGACTGCCCTCCCCTGTCCTAGACTCACCGCCCCAAATTGATCTAATTTTGGTCCGTCAGCTTGGGCTGCTACCAGTAAGTCTGGCATGACGACCTGAGTGGTCAAATGGAAGGAGAGGGAACCTGGGCCATGGCCTTCAATCTCAGTGGTGATTCGCGATCCTTTGCTCTATGTACATATTCCCATGTTACGTAATCCTTGTGCTGTGACTCATGCCCACTCAATGTGGCTGACGGGTGGACGAGAGGAATCAAAGATAATTAATTGTTTGACCAACGCTAATAACTGGTTGGTAGGTCGGTGGTCCTACACGTAGTTGCCAGACCTGCCTGTGAAGGCCGTGTACATATAAAGGGCAGTTTCCTGCAAACGGCACTAGAAGCGTTGGTGAGCAGCATCACACACCTGACAGAGCAACGACCAATCCCAGACAGATCAAGCAAACCTCAGACACACATACACACATCCCTGTCTGCAACCAACAGATTCGATCCAGGAGACTGAACAGAAGCAAAACAACCCTCCTAGAGAAATGGCTGCACCCCCACATACCTGGCTTTCAGAGATGGTCACGGTGTCTTTGAACACGATCCACTCCACGGTCTCCATGCAGGGGGGCGTGGTCAGGGAGCCATTGTAGGTGAAGTATTTCTCGGTCTGGTTTGGCAGCAGACCCAGCAAGGAGAACGGCCTCAGGGTGCTGCTTTTACCTGGAATAATACAGAACCAAAAAATCCAGACTAACTCGAGATCCCTCATGAAGCACTGTTAGGACAGATCCCATCTCTAGGAGCTTTTAAAGACACACTGAGATCCACAATCAGGTACTTAGATGCTATTACGGTGATGAATGAATTAGATTTCTTGGCTGAGTGTTTATATCCTTTCAAAAATGCTTTCAAAAACCAGGAAACGTAATGCAAAGCAAGACCTCTCGGAGACGTACCATATCGGCTCACAGAGCCGACCCCTTCAATCACTGCCTCATAGTTCTCGTTATCCATCGGGCTGGTCTGTAGGAGACAGGTAGGGCACTTTACTGTATCATCACCCCCACACACACACTGAGCCGTGACATAACACGGGGGTCGAAGTTGGCGTGCAGTGGAAGCTGCTTCCCGAGAATGTGACACCTGAGTATGCCACTCACAGAAATGTGTCACCGGCACAAGACAAATGCTGTGCAATTATTTAATTATATTTAAATGATAAGGAAATGTAGGGCCACTAGCATGCATAAAACATTCTTCTTTCTTACTGTAAAACCTGTTTTTCTGAATGGTTTCCCCCCAGGTTCTGTATGATTAATCTGTGTCCTTCTCACCTGGTAACCAACTTGTGTTGCACTTGGGCAGCAGCCGCACGCCCCAGGCCATGTCTCGACCCACTTCATTTTCACACACCTTTCCCATTTACTTGCACTCGTCTCTACTCTGGAGCACCCCAGAGTCAATATGACCACTACTCGGGCAGCAGATTCTGCTCCGTCCCTGCTCCCCATCCCAACTGAGACGTCCATGGAAATGACCGCGCATGTCGGGTAACAGCCCAGCATGCTTTGCCACGTATGAAAGTCTGGGCCCTCTGTGCCTTACCAGATCCTGCAGAGAGGCCATCTGAGGTAATATTCCGATTGGCACTGAGGAACATTATGCAGAGCTGAACCTCCATCCAGGGGAACCCCCCCATCACACACAGACACACACACACACATACAAAACACCATCCCCCACCTTCTGTGTTGAAAGCCTCTCAAATGGTGTTTATCAACATCCATACTTGACTGTACTTGTTTTATCACAACCCTGGTTCATGTTATCATCCATTGCTGAAGTACAGCTCCAAATCTCCAGAGCAGAAGTACAGATGTTGTTCTTGAACAGCCCAAAATAGCAAGGATACTGAGAAACCACGAAACAATCACTGGCCTCAGCATTGACAAAGAATCTGCGCAGAAGAAACCCCCATGAGCTCTTAGGCATGAGAGCTCAGAAATTCTGAATTCTCAGTGTGGTTCTAAATACATAAAGCACAAAATGAACATACTTGTGTTCTTGGCAATAATGTTCTTGCAACTTGCCTCCCAAGAATGAACTTGGGACCCAGTGAACCATGGGATTGTTCTCCTTGACAAGGATGCAACCGATGCACCTTTAATATTTGGAGTTGAGCAAGAACGACATGCAGAGGTTTTTTTCTGTTCACCGTACTTCTGTTTTTGAGTATTGTAACTGTACTTCAGCAATGGAAGATGATGTCCAATGGGTACGCGAGAACACAGGAATAGTCAAGTACGAATAGTGATAAATACCCTTGATAAATCATCAGGCTCCACAGGAAGCATTGTTGATGCAGGGGTGCATTGCTTGGCTGTACCCTCAACACTCACACAGACACACACCTGTGTTTCGTTCACTCAGGAAAGTAAACACCCACCTCAAACAGGACAGAGAGGGCAGTGATCCTTCCGCCATTTTTCAGGGCATCATCGATGGACTTGAACTTGTGGACTTCGTAGCAGTAGATCTGCATCTGTAGGAGAGCCAGGTAGGCCGGATGGCCAGATACTGCTAACACCATTGAGTGCTCACAAAAACACAACCGTCCTGCTTCTTTCATCTTGAGCTCTTCAGATTCAGTCTGAGATTGTCTTCTGGCTTTTTCCTCGAACAAATTACATTCATCTTTGTTATCACATACTGTTTTGTGATGCTGTGCGTCACAAGGTCATGAAGATCACTGAAGTTCTGGGATAACTGCTAAAAGAACATAGTGATGGGAAAGACAAGGCTTTGGGATGACAGGGGGCTGCCACTCAGTGGAGAAACCCAAAGGGAACTAATCTACTACTCAACGGGAAGTGGGTAATGTATCCTACTCACTGTGCCTTGCAAAGCTCCATCCCTCCCATCACTAACGATAAATGCCGGCAACCATAGCAACACCAGCCACATTAACTTTAGGGACTACAGCATATAGCTGCGTTCCTTAGGTAGGGCACAATTTCATCATACTTTGATCTTCTAGTGAGATGGAGTAAGGTGGAACTACCTCCAGGGGGAACTTGACGCCATTGAGGCTGTGCTCAGACCCGTCAGATGAGGCGTTGCACCTGCCCCAGTGGAAGGTGATCCGGCCCACCTGGAATCTGGACCTCAGTCCTCCTCCACTGATATAATACTCACCATTCAGGTTGATGGCCACTGAAAAACACACAATCAGTAAAAAACGTTAGGGTGCCGTGTCACTCAATCAGAGTAACACCTTATGGCCCTGTATCTCTAACACGGAGGGTAAGGGCCCCCTTACAGTACACACACTACAACACACTCAATCAGAGTAACGCCTTACAGCCCTGTGTCTGT
>JAODKN010000001.1:29881487-29903810 GCA_026774425.1 Petrocephalus zakoni
AGGGTAAGGGCCCCCTTACAGTACACACACTACAACACACTCAATCAGAGTAACGCCTTACAGCCCTGTGTCTGTAAAGTGGAGTGCAGGGACCACCTTAGTTCACATGCTTTCTCACCGGTCTTGCCATCATTGTGGATGGTGGTGCTGTCCAGCGTCGCCTGCTCCCAGCCCTCCAACCTCAGCTGCTGAAACTGCACCTTGACCTGGATGAAGTCCTCCTCGATGTCGACCGGGGACTGCTTGGCATTGCTACATGATGGGTACTTCTTTGCCCAGTTCTTTTGGTTTAAAGTCCCTGAGGAGGGAAGAACCGTAACAAAACTATGAAATCGTTGGCGAAATGGCTGCTTACGGGCAGCACACACCGCGAGTGCAAACAAATATTTAACAACATCAAATAATATTAACAAAACATGGCATATCCCACATGTGCCTGCTCTGGCCATCCGCTGGATTTAGAACAAAGTCTAAAGGCGTAAAAATATACACTGTAAAGCAACAATCGATCATGAGTAATGCAGAGCGCTGGAGAGGCCCTCAGCCCCCTCCCCAGCAGCCAGGGGTGATGATGAAGGGAGATACGATATAAGCAAGAGCGAAGGAGGAAGAGGGCTGAAGGACAGAGGGAAAAAAATAAACACGTCAGCTGTGGGCAGAGGAGCAGAGAGGCAGCTTGTGGGTGGCTGGTGACTAACTGGATGCTTTTTTTCCCAGCAATTACCAGTGATGCCCATGTCACTGATCCACACCCACAATGCACTGCAGGATTAGCTGCCACACTGAGGCACCGCTTAAACGTATAAACCCAGAAGAGTTCTCCAGCTTTCGCAAAATGATGCATCCCGCGGCAGATGAAGCAAATATAAACTAACCGTTGGGCTGTTTGCTTTTTGAATGAGCTTCCCGTTGCAAAATCTGCATTTTTGGTTGTTATAGAGCTAAACCCGCTCATAAATATAAAAATTTATAATTGAGAAGATTAAACATCCTTCTGCTGTTAATGGCCAGGTATTCCTCCCAGTCTGTTGGGGTCCAAGATTCAAGGAGGGTCACACCCCCAATAGGATGCCCCACCCACTCCGGAATGCCCCACCCACTCCGGGATGCCCCAACCACTCCGGAATGCCCCACCCACTCCGGGATGCCCCACCCACTCCGGGATGCCCCACCCACCTGGCGCCACCTGCTGTTCACAGAAAGCGGCAATAAAAGTAGAGAGTCAAAGCAAAGAACAAACTTCAACGCAATGAGACTCACAAATAATTAACGTAGACAGTCTTATAGATATTTTATAGGCATTTATACATTTTGCTCCTGGAGTCTTAACAAAGACAAAGGAGAATTAGGTCATCCAGAACTCTGCATTAACATCTCAATAGGCTCCACCATGGGGCGCTGTGAAATAATTTGGCCTCTGTCGTCAGTTTTCAACCAGCCCTCTCCCCGGGACATAAATTCATCTTCATTTGCATGATTAAGACGGCTTTCTATGGGCATAAGGACCAAGGAATTACTGCGTAAAAAGCGGACTTCCTTAAATTAAAATCACCCGCCCAGAAGCACATTCTGGTGAGAAAGGGTAATCCATCAGAAAATCTCACAGTGAGAGCTCTTCGTTTAAGCAGGATTCTGCGTGTACTGAACCTTAATTCCTGATCATCTCACTCTAACCCTGTCAAGTCATAATTCACCATTTAATGTCTATAGATTATCTTATATGGCTTATTATCCTCCACTGCCTCAAGTCACATCTCACTCTGAGACTGAGCTGCCGTCTCTTTTACCGTTAGCCACCTATAGCTGCAGACCGTCACATCTGCCAGCAGGATTCCCCGCTGAATATTTCGGCGACATGTTTGCTGTGTGTGTGTACTTGGCCTCTCATGCTGCAAATAGGAGCTGTCAGGGTAGAGCCTCCTGACGCCTCTGTTCCAGAAATTTCATTACTTTCGTGAATTTGGAGCAGCTCTGTGAGGAAGAGCTCATGCAAACTTCATGCAAATCAGCAGAATACAGGCATCAGTGGCTCTCAGGGCAGAGAGGACCACACTAGTGAATACAGGGAGATGAGTGTGTCTTCTTTCATAAGGAGCTAACATATTCCATCCATCCATCCATGCATTTTTTGTACCTGCTTATTCTATGCAGGGTTGCGGGATTCAGAATAACTAATGCTATTTAAATCTGATGTGAGCATGAATAGCTAGAGTGGTAACAGAGGGCAAGGTGAGTTCAGGTTGGGGGGGGTGGTGGTGACTGGGGTCACATGGTACAGATGGCACATTAGCAAACCCAGCGAGCAGTGTGCCTATGCAGTAGCGAGATGGGCAGGAATAACCTGCACTGTGCCGTTTTGTGCACTTACCACTTACTGCAGGGAGAGGAGAACCCAGGTGCTGCCTGTTAATCTAAGCAATAATGACACTGACACCCCCCCCACCCCCATTGGTCCCTGAGGGAGCCCCACCCACTCACGGATCTCAGGAATCAGAAGCCTTCAAGGGAAACCCTGCCATCAGTTAGATCTCTGGGCTGATAGCATTCCCCTGCTAATGACACCCCTGCACGTGACCCTCTGCCTCCAGGGGGCTTAACAAAGACATTCGCAGGTGAGGAGGACCAGAGTTCAGAGGCTGCGTGTACATTTTGGTCAGGGGGAGAGGTCATGAATGTAAGAGCCGTAGGCATGCACACACCTCGAATCTGAAACACCTGTGGGATGGGAATATTTCCTCTGGACACCCCCGTCAAAGGTACACATCCCAGCACAGGAAACTAAAACTACAGCCTGTTAATCCCAATGAAAAAAAGTTGCAGGCCTTCCTCTCACAGCTTACCGGTTTGGCTACATTACAATTGCACAGACACTTATTCTAATGTCACTATAGTGTTGCAGCATATATATTTCAACCTAGAGGCAGGTTCTTGGTGCAAATAAGCTGCAGCCACAGGTGTTTAGCCACAGAATACTGAAATGAAGGCCAACCCTCAGAACAGCATTTTTCAGCAAGCCTCTGTTGTAAATATAAAAGAACAAATTCATGAATATTATGTCTTTCAGGGTTACACTCTGAAGTTAACCTCTGAAGTGATTATTCAGGGTGCTGTAGCTGAAATAAAAAAAGAACATAAAACTGAAATGCATCCTCATTAAAATCGGCAGAGGAAACCTCGCAGGGCACAGTTTCTTCTTTCTTGACAAATTAAGTTGTGGATCTGGATACAAATAAAAGCCTTTTTTAAACCAAGGGCCCGGTGGATTTTGGTTTTGTGCTCATGATGTGAGACAGGATTACAGTTAACAAAGAGCAGCCCCCGGTGCTCAAAGATGACTAGTTTCCCGCGCATTACCCCCCCCCCCCCCAGAGCAGCCTGAAACACGATATCTCAATCTGCCACTGGAGGCCGTCCGCTTGGGAGAGAAAAATTACGGCAAATGATAAATGGCTGTGACCAGGAGTGTATGAAGAGGCAGGGCCACAGGGGTACTGGACCCAGCTAAAAGCTGACTGGTCCCTACAGAGCTGCTTCCCTGTCACTCAATTATTCAAAACATATCACTGGCTAAGGATAAAGTCGGCCCCTCATTTTGTTGTATTTTCCTACTGTGAGCTTGCTGCGTCACTCCCACCCTTTCAACCCTTAAATCAAACTCCTGCCCCAAAACCTGTCAGCCACAACCCCCCCCCCAAAGACCACAGCGATGGGAAAGCGGCTGAGAGAGATGTGACCCCCAGGCCGGGCGCAATAATGAGAGCGTCGTCATGAGCCAAAGGCCACAGTCGAAACAGATGGAGACGGAACAGGCAGGTTAAAGCCAAAGAGAAGGGAGAGGAGCCAGCAGAGGAGATCAGGGTGGCGTGGGCGGAGGAAGCCGCCACATGCCAGCACTGCCTGCGGATAAGGGGTGGATGTTTAGGAGGAGCGGGTCGCTGCACAGCACCGCCATGCCTCCTCTCCTCCGCGCAGCACATTACCAGACGGCCATCGGCCATCCATAAAACTCCACCTCACTCACTGTTTACAGAGACCCCGACTATGTTCTGCTAATTAATTCTAAAAATTAATATTGTCATTCTGAAATGCACACTGTGGCGATGCACACGTCTTCCAGGACAAACCCCCCTTTTTTAAGCTCCTATCAGGGGAATATCAATAGGCTCTTTTATGAATCTCTCTGTGTTAACCAGGCTGTTCTGATATTCACACTCAAGTGCTCCCTTTCACATGGAAATTCGATTATTCATGCCTCGGCGCTTGTATTGACACACAAATCTCCAGCCTTATTCTGGGGAGAGAAAATAACTGATCCCCACTTGTGACAGCTACCTACCCAACGGGACGAGAGCCCCTTCATGTGACAGGCGACAGCTCCCACGGCAGGGCCCAGCGGCCAGCCCAGAGTGGCACGGAACCCATCTGCTTTGGTTATAAATACATACTCTACCTGTCGGCCTACGTCTAAGGAGCAGCCTAATATCACTGCCCGCGGGGAGCAGGGTTATCTCCGCAACTCATACCGGGAGCTGCATATGTGCCAGGATGTGGAAAAGCTTGAAGTCTTGAGTAGAGCGGAGGGTCTCACCCCCACACCACCCCCGCCTCCCCATCACCACGTCTGGCTCTCATAATGCCCCCATTGTACTGACAACTTGCTGCCCCCCCCCAGCCTGAAGTCGGCGGGCAGCTGAGGTGGTACCACCCCCCAATCCCCAGGAATTCCTGGGGCACAGGAACACGGAGCTCAACTAAGGGTGGGGGATTGGGGAGCAGCGATGCCCTCTCGCCATCACACTGGAGGCTTCACTGATGTCATACACCCAGGTCACCCAGTTCGTCAGACCATCCTCATCGGAATTCCAAACGGGAGCGATTTTTCCAATCTGCCCTTTTTCCTAAGACGACCCAGAGCAGTTAAGAAAGAGCCAGACAGATAACTGGATGTGTCACAACCTGATTTTTTACTTCTGCTGGAATTACTTTCACCGCACAGTTCGCCAAATTAAAATCCCACAGGGAGCCAAGTCTGTACTTCATCACATTCACACAGCCTGACGAATCGGCCGTCTGCTTGTTAGCAAATTCATTAAGTTGTCGTCATCTCCGTCCCTCTTACAATACCTCTGAATGCCTGGCACACAGCAATTATGGCTTCCAAGATGACATAGAGGAGATGGAAATGGGGTTTGCAAATGTGCAGGCCTGCTGACGATGGAGAGGCCTACCAGTCCTGACACATGTGGTGCAGCAGTAGCCACATGTTCCTGGAAAAGTGAAGTAAGCAATCAGCAGCATGGCTGAATCACTCTCTGGTGGTGAAAAAACCTGATGGACACCTTGCCTGTACGGAGTCTCAAAGCCCACTGTAAGCAGGTCCTCCAGTTTATCATACGTGCAAATTCCCGCAAGCCTAGATACATATCTTAATACTTTAAATAAATAAAACTGAGTACGTATTTCATGTGGGATGGAGTCTTTCAAGGAGACCCCAGCTATCGCCTGCTTGCTTACCTGTGTACGACCAATCGATGTCCTCTGTAAACTTCCGCTGTGTTCGGAAGAACCCATGAACGACATCAGCTGAAATAAAAGACAAACATTAATTAAAAAATACACCCCCATTACATGTTCACACAAGTTTCATCTTTGCAGTAAGAATAGGCTTCTATGGGATTTGACTTAAAGAATATCTCTCACGGGCCTAAACAAGCTTTTTATGAGATAACTTTTAAAACAGTAGTACATTCTACTCAATTTGGTGTTTCTGACACCAATTAACTGAAGCTAATTACAACAGCTGATGGGGAGAAGGCAGGGAGCCCTGCTACTATTTCCTGAGGCACAGGGAGGACAGATCAAGGACTAAGCTTGGTTGGGGAACTGGAGACAGACTGACAGAATAACAGAGAACGACGGACCTAATCCAGCTTCCGTGATGCCTCCTGTGGTCTGAGAAACGATGAGGCCACAGTCATGTCAATGCCCTCGTGATTCTAGCTCACACTTTCAAAGGGGATACAGGTGCAGCCCATCACAAATGCAAGAAGTACCAGTCCATGGAACAGACATCGGCAGCAATAGCAGATCACACACACACACACACACACACACACCACAGGCTATATGTAGACTGCCACACTGTACACCTATAAGCATCTGTTCAAACATGTAGCTAGCTACTATGTAAATAAAGCAAAATAATATTCTGTTATTGAACTTTTATATATAGTGCTGCAACAATTCTTTGGTTAAAACCCTAGAATCAGTCCTACGTATTTTTTCAACCAAAAAAAATACGACAATGAGACGCAAAAACTTCTGGGTATCCAGGTTGTAACATTTATTAATTTATTGAGCCCTGGCCTCAGAGGAGCAAGGAGGCTGAAATAAGAGCATATAAAGCTGAATGTGTGGACCAGTGTTTCCCAAGCTGGTCCTCAGGAGCCACAGTTGGTCCATGTTTTTGCTCCCTCCAAGCCAGACAGTAGTGCACATAAGGAGCTGGGAGGAAGCAAAAACGTGGACTGTCTGTGGGTCCCCAGGGACCGGATTGGGAAACACTGGTTTAGGAGTATGGAGGAACTGCCCTCTATGGGGCATGTGGAAATGAAAAACTACTGGCTCATCCAACAGGCCTACAGTAATAACCCCAGAAACCTGAATTTAATGAATCGTTTCCTGAGCGTTGGCAGCACTACAGATCACGTTAGCTTGCATAATTAACCACAAAAACAGCACCACATTTCCAAGCCTTCCTATTGTGCCTCATTGGGCCTTATCTGGGAACATCAAGTGATCAGTGACACAGAACTGTGCCATTTCCCAGAGAAAAGGCAGCACACCGATGGACCCTCTAGATTCTGACGGTGGCTACCTTGCACGAGTGAAAGGGAAGCATTAAAGACTCATGGCTTCCTTTTGTTACTGTTCTTTAAACAGGGTGACACACCTGTTTATTCTGCTGGACAAAGGGCACTGTGCCACGTGCGAGTTGGAAACCAGCAAAGAACAAGCCTCAATCCAGCCCCCAAAGCAGCCAGGTTCCCTCAAATCAACCAAACAAAATATTTGTCTTGCATAAGGGAGGCCAGATATTGGCTAGATAGATTCTATTTTGGTATGTTTCAGAACAAAATTTGTACTGTACTAAATACTTTTTTTTTTTGGGGGGGGGGGGGGTGACTATTGTGCTGGGAGTTATTTTTGTAATGCAGTTGGACGACAAAAATTTCCCCCCATGGGATCAATAAAACTTAATCTCTATAAGACCTACTGTTTTAGAAACCAACTGAGCTGCTGAAACTCGATCAGACTGAAGAGACACCTACAGCTCCCCTCAGTCAGTAAGAGTCAGGCGGGGGGCTTATTAACACTCGTTCTGCTGTGCCATCCAGCACTGGATCAGTTTGTCTTCTTCTATTAGCATTACTGCTGTTCCTGCTCCTGACAGGGATCAGATGAGCCATAACCATTGGGATCAAAACACAGGGCTGCATTCCTGACCTCAGGGACTCAAATGCTACAGTCTTTGCTTTTATTTTAATGATCAGAGGACTCACATGCAGAGAGTGCCAGGGCGGACAGCCGCTCTATAATAAAGGTGCAGTATAGTGTTGTATTACAGAAGAATACTTTCAGCTGGATCAACAGAGGGGAACTCTGAAGCAAAGACTTTGTTGCAAAGTGGTGGTTCCTGGGAAAGAGTTTACTCATGCCTAAGTAAATTATCCCTTCACTGGATGCCACAGAGGCCTCTTAATACTGTATTCACATCATTTACAGTTAGCAGAAGAGATGTTTCTGCCTGTTTAAGATCCAGACTCGTGAGCAAGAGATGGTTGTCTGCTGGGGGAAGGGGGTGGGGGCAGGAGCTGTGCTGGTGTAATATCATGGGCTGGGGTCGGTTCAGAGGATTAGTACTACCCCAGGAGATTCTTGGCTGAAACCCTTGGCTGAAACTCAGGGAGACCATAGCTTAGCTGTCAATGTCTGACTAACAATTCAGCGCGCCGAGGGCTCATTTCCTGGATGGCGGACTTACTTCTCAGGGTGTAAATTGTCTGCATTATGGGGAAAAGAGAGTAATGTGTTATTTATGCTGGGTAAGCAAACAGCCAACGGGTTCTTTTTAGGTTTCCGGAACCAGTGCTGCCGGAGAACTATCCTAACCGCTTGGCAGTTGGCAATAAAGAGGAAGGAGCTGCAGAGTATAAAGGACGGCGGACGGACGAGAAGGAGACTTCTATTTGAAACGGCAACATTCATTAGCAGGTATCCAGTGCCAATGAGATGGCAGGTCACCCCATATCCAGTTGTGCTTGGTAGCCTGATGCTTATAGATGCTAATTAAATTCCATACTATAAGGCCCTCAGATATGCTTCCATCTGTGGACACGTTGCCGTGTGGGTTCAGATAGTCATCAGTCAAACATGCTGCAATGCTCTTGGTCTGATCACACTACCGGAGTGAAAAAGAGGAATCAAACGGCCAGATCATGGAAGTAGACACAGCCGTCTACAATGTCCCAGACAGACAGACAGACAGACAGAGAGAGAGATAGCAACCCGGAAGTGTGACATCAGCGTAGGCAAACAGTCCCTCTCTGGTCAGTTGACTGTGGGAATAACTGACATTTGGTTTCACGGCACATCAGTTACATCATGGGAAATGTGGTTTTGAAATACTGTACTTCAGATAAAGTCACAGACATTTCAAGTCACATGGCACCCTTTCACAATGGAGTGAATGATGTCACACACATTTCAAGTGAACTACAGGTTTAGATGATGTCACACATGTCATGTCACCCACCATACCAACAGGGAATTGTGGGCCACAGGTTCTGATGATGTCACACACGTCATGTCTTTCACCACACTAACAAAAATTGATGGACATCTTATGTCACCTGTCATACCAACAGGAAACTCTAGAACAGATGGTTGGATGATGTCACACATATCATGTCAACTGCCATACCGTACAGGAAATAGCGGACTACATGGCCCGATGATGTCACACACATCACACCACCTGTCGTACTAACAAACTTCCACAGGGACAATGATGATCAATGTCTCCTGAGCTGAGCTCAGTTCAGTAGCAGTATATATAATCAATCCATATGCTTGTTTATAGCCTGTAACTGATGGCAGTGAGGGCCTATACTTTGGTGCATGCTATAAGCCAGCTGTTGCCCATGCACTTGTGACATACAGTAACCGTGAGAATGGCATGAGGTTTGTGGGGGGTGGGGGGGGTTTACTCACATGTTGGGACAGCTGAGTCTTAAACGTACATAATATACTATCAGGCCAGCCGCCACAGATATGAAAAGCTTGGTTTGTGTATTCTGTTACCCAGCATTAGACAAAACATACATGCAAATCTGTGTCTGTCTGGTCGTATCACAAGCTCATAAGCTGAAAATATTTAGCTCATAAACCCCCGTGGTGACCTGTCATAATTATCTGAAGAGCTTGGCAGATGCTTTGAGTTGAGCATTTTATTTTTGAGTCTCAATTCCCTTTGATCACATGACTTTGACCAGTGTCCGTATAGAGACATGCAGTGTCCCAGTTAAACCTCTTGTGTTGGTGTTTGGGGGAGCTAGTGCAGTTCCTGTCCATAGAGATACTAGCCAGTGCTAATCCATCCTGTATGGCTAAAAATACAGGTACTGGCCCACTATCATTGTATACGCAGAACCAAACATAGACATGCAACCACACATTGCTTGGGGTGACCTTTTAATTCATCATCTTTTGAAGACTTGATTCCCCAACTCCTTACCTCCCCATAAAATGACCTACATGCTTTGGAGTCGTTTTGAATAAAGTCCATTTCCTAAAAGTTCACTGGCAATCAGTGGATCATGTTCCTGAACCAAAAACAAATCTTGGGTGATAGGAATTCCTCATTCTTTGAAAATTTGATAAGACTGTACAAAAAGAAAAGTAAAAGCAAATTGTAACAAAAAAAAACTGAAGCTAAAAGTCTCCAATCACAAACCATTCTGGACAACAACACTCATGATTGCGAGAATGACATCTGCTCTAGGGCTGTCAAGCTCACGCAGACTGAATGAGTCACAACTGTGATACACAATGTAATGGCCACACGACTCAGTTTCTAAGCACACAATCATCTTCCTATAATCAGTTTCACAAGCTCTGCTGCTGTAAAATGCCGTAAAGTTAGAACGTAAAAACTAGAGGTTAAATCAGATTTCAAAACACTGCTCATGAATGGAGCAACAATGAGTGGGATCACTGTTAATGGTTGCCTTTCCTCACATCCAAATGATTAGATTACTGGTTCATTTTGGATCAAACCAAGCAGTGGTTGACAACATGCAGTAATCTGACCTTTCCTGCATTGCAAAGCCTTGTTTCACCCATCGTTACGCAAACAGCCTCTGTTGATGAATAGAGAAGATGACAGCAGAACCGTTTGATGTCTTATTGTCATGTGTTCCAAGGAACACAGTGAAATTCTTGTGCTACAGTAGCAGGTTAGGGCATCGCGGGATAGGACCAAGAGCACTGCGATGCAAGACATGATAGTGCAAGACAAAACAGTGCAGCATAGAAATGAGTAGGGAAAATAACATATTTATGTATCAAGCGGATTAATAATATAATCCTCTCGAATTACGCAGAAGAAGACGCTGAAATTCCAGCATTATTTACTGGTTTCTAAAGTCATCAAATTACCAGTATATTAAGGAAGAAGATACTTGACTTGGTGACAAACTTGACAGGGACTGACAGCTTTCCTATTTGGTTAAAACGCTGCCATCTGCACAGGACGGAGAGCAGAGCAGCGGATCGGGTGAGGCGGAGCCAGCAGCCATGTGTGTCTGGGGTCGCTTTTGCACACCTTAGGCCAGAGGCCTGGCCCTAGAAAATTAGCATGCAGGACGTGTCCAACTTGACTCCACAGAAACAAGCAAACCTTCTCATGCCTCCTCACCATTGTGACTTCGTCCGGCCCCTCGCCCATTACCATGGACACAGATTCAGGGCTTCTCCTTTCACTTGGGCTCCATATGAGTTTGTATCATTTTAGCAGGATAGCATGCAGCCAAACTCTCCCCAACCTGAAACAGCCCCATTTCAAGCCAACTCTACCAGTCAGCCTTTTCAGTGGCCGCGTCTTTTGGGGCTTCACGCACAATGCCCGCCATTTTCAGCAGTGTGGATAACTTCAGTCCAATTTCTCAAAGAAGATGCTGGCTGAGGGAAAAAAAAACACAGCAAAAAAAACTGAGAAAAGAAACATTTTCTGTCCCCCACCCCGATGTGACTTTAGCATCTGAAGATTTCCAAACATTTACCATAAGAGTGCGGATGTTTGACTCACACATCATTGAGCATGCTGTTTATTTAGGGGATCGCAAAAGAGCAAACCTGAAAAATATTTACTTCAGTCCCTTTTTAGCTACAAAGTTCACCAGCAACTTCCTGCTTGTCCATCCTTATCTTGACCAGACTCACGCCATAGCATGTTCATTTTGAGGTGACTGGTGATAACAGTGCTTTCCTTATAGGCTGATGCGTATTGGCGAAAAGACACTATTAAATAAGGGAAAACTCCCATTTGACAGTCAGCTAACATGACAGCTCCCGCAGGACGATCTGCCGACAAGAGGCCCGTGTCAGCAAAAAGTCATGACTTGGCTTGAGGACAAAAAGTCATGATTTGGCTTGAGGACAAAAAATCATGACTTGGCTTGAGGACAAAAAGTCAGCCAGGCAGCATCTCTGTCTGGACATTCCATGGTTTATCATCACTATTCTTAAAATGTTTGCCTCATAGTGAACAGACTATAGACATATAGAATTAATTAAAGCTCTACGCCAACCCTCCATTCCAGCGGTGGAGCATTAAACTCTTCAGTTGGCTACTTTTGGTTAGGTTACTGAGAATTTCAGGCATATCCCATTTCCAGCCACAGAGCCAGGTTCTTGAGGAAGGCACAAGGCATGTGTGGATTACTTCCAAAAGACGCTGTCATCAAAACATCCTCTACTGAGGGGCACTGCTGTAATTCCGACTCTCCAGCAGGTCGGCGCGGCCCCACTCAGTATCCGCCCTTGGCCCCTCTTCCCAGAATCCTCTGCTGAGATTGACGTTGGAATGCCTTCATTCTACTACTGTTAAAAGTTCAAACTACCATAATGTGAGGGCAAATCTCTTCAAATTTGGAAACACCATAAATGCATGGGTTTAGGGGATTTATGCAAAAATAATTATATACTCATATTATAAACGCCTAACCTGTTTAAGAGAAAGACTGGGAATCAACAGAAACAATGACGCAAGCTTATACATCTGCACCTCCCCAGGTCTGTACATTTGTATACTTACATAACAGGAGGTAAAAAAAACACACAGCCCCGAAGGAAAGAGGTCATTGAAATAGTGGCCTAAATACCGATATAGAACATTTCTGCTTGTGTGCCGTTGCTCACCCAAGTAAAGGCAGAAACAAATGTACTTTGGCCAAGTGTGTTTTTAAGCACTAGTTGAAAAGTTTAGCTTCTTCTGCATGATGTACGGTACTGCCCTATGTATCTTCTCATACATATAAACAGAATTCATAAAGGCCAGCAGAATTGGGCTGGCATGACAGTCTAAGCCATCAAATCAAGAACTGATGGATGTAACTTAGGAGACTTCAGTGACAGCCTCGCCTGCCTTCCCCACGGAATTCCCCGGCTCTGCACGGGTTGGCTATGGCCATGACGACATGCAGCTAATCCTGGGTGGCACTTCATCCGGCTTCCTAGCGACACCAACATCAGCTCCCCCCTTTCGATGGAGGGTAGTGTGGAGGCACTCATCTGACCCACTTACTCACCACACCCGTAGGCTGCGCCAACACTGAATCCCCTCGCCTTCTGCCTGCTCTCCCACCATCCAGTCATGTGACCATTCCCGCCCGACATCACTGTAGCGTTAGCATGGCTAAAGCTAACCACAAACTCTTCAAGCAAACATCAACATCATGATGCTTACAAACTGGATTATGACCAGGTCCGACTTTCTCTTACACATCTACAGCTTTGTAATTATTTTACACTAACGGTGCTATAAATAAATCTATTTTTAATTAGCCGATGCGAACAGAGTAGTTTTCCTTTCAGCTGACAATGACTCAGCCCTCAAGATCTTTAGGAAGACAAATATGCAGAACACATATTTTGTCACAAGACTTGTTAAAGATAATAAAACTTTTCAAAAAATGTATTTGCATGCACACTCTTGCAGTAGTGAATCCCAGAATCCTTACACGGTTTTCACTCTACATACATTTTACCATCCATTTAATTTCCCTGACGAATTTATGCTCCCAAAAGACCATAATGGAAACACCATACTGTTTAATGACCTAATTCCAAGTGAAAACCATGAAACTGGGGCATAGCAGCAGTTAGAGAACCAAAATGCTAGCAGTGTTATAGTTGGTTGACTCTACATTCATGTTGCTCAGTTAAGGTGTTAAGAATACTGAGGGTGATTCAGGAGAAGACTGAATGTCTCCTTCAAATGACTTGTTGTGTTTGATGGCCTTTGTAACTAAGCAGTTACCTATTTTGAGTAATACCTTAAGTGAAATGTAATGAAATCCACAAAGACATAGAGAGTGGTAGTGGGAAGCTGGTCAATGATTGGTCAACTTTTGACCAACATATTTATACAGGGTGTTGATTCACCTCAAAAATCATGGCTTGGAAACTCAGCTAGGTCTAAGCTTCAGAATGATTACAGGACTGGCCTGTATTTTTATAAACGTAAAATGCCATGTATGTGCTCAGAAACATGCTTTCACTCACAACTGGAACTTCCAGCTCTGACAGACACCACCTATTAGGTGGTGGTGTGTGGCTCAGTAGATAAGGATGGCATGCCTCTGATCAGAAGGACACCAGGACAAATCCCAGTTTGGGCAGAGCAATTTTACTGTTGTGGCCCTTAAACTTTAATTGCCCCAGTAACTATCTGAATCTGCTTTTGCAGAAATGTACATTGCTGGATAAACAGTATCCACTTAGTACATAAAATGTACAGACTGATGGACATAATATATTTTCAGGATTTCAGCCAAAGCAACAATTTATATTTCAAATGTACCCATTTACAAAGTGCCAGTCAAAAAAAATAACAAATTTTAGAATTAAGTTATTGGATTGATTTAATGGGGTTGCATGGTGGTGTGGCTGCAGCTAACACTGGTGCCTCACACCCCAGGGGGATCAGGGTTCCATTTGTGCGTACTTTGTATGTTCCCCCGTGTTGTTGTGGGGTTTCCTCTGGGTACTCCGGTTTCCCACCCCCACTGTCCAAAAACATGCTGACGCTGACTGGAGTTAACAAATTGTTTGTGAGTTTGTTCTGCGATGTGCTGGCACCCCACCCTGGGCTGTTCCCCGCCTAGTGCACGGAGGCTCTAGATCCCCCCCCGCAACCCAGAACAGGACAAGCAGTTTCAGGAGATGGATGGATTTATGTAGCGCCACGCAGGCCGGTACCACAACACCAGAATTAGCATGTGCCAGTCTGGTAATGGTGCAAACCCACAGAAAGAACATGGGAAGCTTTACTCCTGTTCCCCACCCCTCAGCTGTGTTTGCAATCTGCACATCACTCGAGAGATTCTCTGCGATAAAAACATAAAACCACAGACGCATCGTTCCGTTCACCCGTTAATGACAACACTCTGTCTTTCGAGCCAAAGCCACCCAAGTAGCAAGTGAATACTTCCAGAGCTCTGCTCAGTCTTAAGAGGGCACCTCGACGTACCAGAGAACAGACAAAAAACTGAATTGAAGGGAATTGTCATTCCACTTTCCATCGCGAGCGCCATTGGATGAGGCAGCACTCAAATAGACCTAATTGTGGCTCAAACCAGAAGCCATTGGCAAGGTTTTAAAGCCTAGTAAAAGGCCGATTCTTGCTTGCTTACAGCTAACACTGAACAAGAACTGACAAGTGGAAGTTCACAGCAGAGTTCTAGGCCCAAGTGGAAGTGCTATACCCCCCCTAATGGCCTTGCTACAGCGGGTCCTTTCACATGGACGCCAGGCTACCCCCGTCTGCCACAATTCATTAAACGTCTCAGTCAGGAGGGTGACGTTGTTGGCTGAGAGACAAAAGACCAGAAGGAGCGAGTCATAGCAGCCGTGATGTGACAGGGGGGGCAGGCGCTCCAAACTGAGAGCTACAAAAAACAGGGGTCAGGAATGGGGGACAGAAACATCACGAGGATAAACAGAGGGCACTAGACAGAGGTTAAAAATGTGACGCTGACAAATTGGGGTGATGGGCAGCGCTGTGCAAGGACAAGTCAGCGGCGCTCCTGGGGGCTGAGGGGCGTGTAGGCAGCAGTGGAGGGGTGGGTGTCATCCGTAGGTGGGCTGATACGCGCAGGAGGCTGGCGCAGGTGAAGAATGTATTACAGTTTTCCACAACCCACTCCCAGGACAAACATGTCGGTTCTGGGGCTCAGCCTGCCAGCACAGGGTTTCGGTGAAACAGACACACAGCCACTGACACGTGGCAAGAAGTCACAAACAGAGCCACTGACACAGGGCCAGATGTCACAGACACACAGCCACTGATATGGGGCCGGACATCACAGACACACAGCCACTGATACAGGGCAGGACGTCACAAACACACAGCCATTGACACAGGGCAGGACGTCACAAACACAGCCAAAGACATGTGGCCAGATGTCACAGACACACAGCCACTGAGACAAGGCCGGACATCACAGACACAGCCACTGACACAGGGTCAAATGTTACAGACAGACAGCCACTGCCACGTGGCTGGACATCACAGACACAGCCACTGACACAGGGACGGACATCACAGACACACAGCCACTGACACAGGGTCGGACATCTCAGACACGCAGCCACTGACACAGGGTCGAACGTCACAAACACAGCCACTGACACATGGCTGGACATCACAGACACAGCCACTGACACAGGGCCAAGTGTCACAGACACACAGCCACTGACATAGGGCCGGACGTCACAGACACACAGCCACTGACACAGGGCAGGACGTCACAGACACACAGCCACAGACACGGGGCTGAATGTCACAGACACACATGCTGTCATATACACTGTCATTCGCAAACATTCTGACTGCAGTAATACTGAATGCCCCCCTTGCTCTCTCTCTCACACACAGCAGGTCCCCAGTCCTCCATGCTGTTCCTGCTCCTGCAGCTGACTCTGTGCTCTAACGCAAAGCTCCAGGTCAGCTCTCCTGCTCCATGCAGCCTCTCAGGGCACAGAGGTGAGTAGCAACCAAATGAGCTGGCCGCCGTCCGCTAGGGCACGGAGGCGTCTCTAGAAGCCTCAGGGTGCTTGTGTCCCAGACAGCCCTGTCTCCTGAAGCTTTCTGTTTGTGCCTTATCTCCACTTGGATCAACAGCACAGGCCCTCCTGAGCGATGACAGAGACACAAGAATGCTGTTTCCCTGTAACACTAAGCGACATTTCACCGAAGCAACGGAAGATGGGGCAATCAAGCTGCACATGCACTTAGTGTAGTATGGACTTAAGGTAATGTTCTCATTTATAATGACTAGTTTGTTAAAGTGAGTGACCACTTAGCTTATATAACAAGAAGCGCACGGCTAGCAGGCCGCCTGCCAGTTATTACACATCAATAGAGGAGGAGAAGAGATGTTGTACCTTTCAGCATTGTGCTTTGACAACTTGTATGGAAAACTGTACATCGCGTTGGATAAAATGGAAGTGTAGACAAGACATCAATAAAGAAGCATTGGCATTATTTTGCAGATAGCTGCGTGGCAAGTTTACATTTGCGAGAGAGCGGGGAAACTGACAGGACCGAGGTGACGTATGTCAGGCAGGACTAGGCCATGAGAATTCCAGCCGTGGTGTTTTAGTTAGCCTTACATTAACGGTGAGGTGACTATGGGCTTTCTGTGTGACTGCGCTGTAATTCTGACGTTGATAAACCTATGACAGATGATAAAAGGTTCTCTCCTTTGTCTCTAAAAGACACTGGCTTCAAACCCCATTCTGTGCTCTATAATTCATCAAAGATTCAATTTAAAGCATTCACAATGAGGGATGGGGCTGGCTGGGGAGGGGAGGGGGGGCACACAGTGAGTATTGAGCAGGTACTGACACATTACAATAGCCGAATGCCAGGGCTCTCCCATAAAAGGCTTCTTTCTCCAAGCTCCCTAGCTTTGGCCAGCTTTCTCTTTCAATCCCTGGCAACCCCTTACGCCCAAAAGATTAAACCAACATATCAGTCACCTCCTTTGCTAAACATGCGTAGAAAACGGAGCTCAGTTCAGACAATCTGAAACGCAGCTAAGTCCGGCTGAATTAAAGCCATTCATTCACACCTTCGATGTTCCTGACAGACAGGGTCCATTGTCTTTGTGAAATTCACATGATGTCAGCACAATCGATAAAATCATCTACAGATCCTTCGGAATATGAACTGATAAGGACAAATATACAACCCTTTGAGAAAGCTATACATACTTAAATTCATTTGCAGTTAACCCTGTAAGAATTTAATAAATCGCACGTACAGTATGGACAGACAGACAGACCTCAGAGAGAAACTCCGACTTCGCCTCTAAACTTTAGAAAAGCCTTACTCAAATTAAACTACTCTTTCATGTCGGATTTGTCAGGTGCACTTTGGATTTACCGATTGGCATCAATACGCCTCAAAAGCGCACAAAATAATCCTCAACTGATAGCGCCTAATTAAACACCCAAGGGATTAAGCTGGGCTTCTCGGTCCTGTAACAGTACAGCGTGTATTCAGCTGCAGTTTTAAAATCGGGCACGCAAGCATAGTCCAACATTAATGTATTAATCTATTCAATCCGCACCAATTAAAGCAGAATCGGTGCCGTAGTTATTTTTATTTTTTAGAGCAGCTGGATATTAAGTCTTAAACACCTGTCTGGAAATGGTGTCCCGCTTTTTCAATTAAATTCTTCGTATAGCTTTTCAAATACTTGTCCCAATCACTTTCTCTGTTTTGAGAATGTTATGCACTACTGGGATTTTAACTAGTAATTAACTAGTGTAACGCAGAAAGCTAAACGCATAGCAAGTCCATAAATGACTCGTTATCAGTAACAAGAAGCCCCAAAATAAACTGCGAAGTTAACGCAATAAGCCTCCCCTTGGCGGAGGCAAAGCTGAGCAGCGCGCTTGCCATGACAGAAAATGCTTAAGGCTTCTCTGATGCATGATTTTATTGCTTGCAGGAATTAATAGCCTAGTACATGCGCAAAATAAAATCACAAATCTGAATGCCTTACCTATTCGACAAATGAAGAACAGTTGAGCGAATAACAGGTATCTTCTTTTTATGGAAATTTCCATATTCCCTCTCTAAATAACACTTGGAGACGAAATAATAGTATATATGTAGGGGGGAAAGCAGTCTCCGTCAGGGGAGTTATACTCCTGAAGTGCATGGAGATGCTAGATTTCCCTGATGCCGGCGGCGTCCCCGCATCTGACAGCCGGCTGTGCCCTGCTGCGGGTGGCTCTCGGAGCTGCCGACTCGGGGGCAGATAAGGGAATAACTGGGCGCGCGCGCCGCCCACAGCCCAGAAGTAGGTAGGGGCCGGGAGGAGCCGCTCCGTCTCCACAAAACGCATCGCAATACCAAATGCTCATATTTTACTAATCATGTTTCAGCCTGGCACTCAGGGTCCTACAAAAACACGAAGAACTGACATATACATGCAGTGCGACCGCAGTTTACCCACATTGCCAGCAGGCCTACTAAAATAAAATGCATACAGATTCCGATTTCTTATGCGGTATCAATGAGTCAAAAACATTTGATAAACCTTTAGGGAAAATACTCGGTAAGACTTTGTAATAAGGGTACAAATCATATACTTAAGTAATACCTAACAATATGAGGCTTCCAACGTTTTCATAAAGTAGAGTAGCCAATAAGACAAACGAGGAAAAACACACCTAAGAATTTACAGCAAGCAATGCATTATTATTGCCATAAAATGTATGGAGGCGAACGTTTCCAAAATGTAGGTATAACTTTTGGGTCATGCTGGAGTCTCCGGAGGCCCCAGACAATTCAGGTTTGGGATCCAAGTGAGCCTTCTATTAATTAACTTTGACAGCTGCTTCCACTGAGCTATTTATTAAATACTGTAGGCTAAAAAAATACATTACAATGAACGACTAAAGAAGAGATGCCTAAGGGTATTGCTTGTGGCAACCACAAAAATAATCCTAGAAGTATGTCCCAGTAGTCTACAGTTGCCTACTAGGTAATTGTGGCCTCAGTTTGGTGGGAAACATGTATCTATACTGAACAAACAATGGCTCTCACATAATATTAAACTTTGTATAAGTCAAATGTTACAAAGCATTTAACAGCGGGATTATGCGGTATATGTGTGGAGATGTTAAATCATTTCAGTAACTTTAAACTATAGGGTTGACGACTTTGGTCAGCTGGCGGGTGTGAGATTTTCAGTTGGAGACAAGTCTGCATACTCATTTACATGTATATGCGAGTTTTATTACCTTATAAATCATCTGTTGGGTTTGCAAACTGCCCCAATGCTTTGGATGTAGCTGATTTTAGGTTTATTGTTATTATTATTTTCCTTAAGATTTTTTGCGTCTGAAACCCCAAGTGTCACGCCAGATGCGTGAGAGCTGGCAACCCTGAGGCTATTTAATTATTTTTCTCTCAAACAATCTCAAGGTTGACATGGTTGCCTCTTACATATGGGCTAAACACCTACTGCAGTTCAATACAGTACTTAAATAACATCTCATTTTTCCAAGCAATCACATACAGATGAAAGATCTACTCCAAATGCAACACTTTTATCTTTTAGTACGATTTTTAATAGTTCAGTGCGATGTTGCCCTACTGTTGTTCATTGTACCTGTTCCGAACATAATTAACTTTAAATGGTGCAGGGCTCACAAGCAGAGATCCCACGTATCAGACAAACACATCTGGACAGGTGTTTCTGAGTGAGTGCATGAGTGTGTGAATGTTTGCTGTCTGTTAAAAATATGATGTCTCTTCAGAGTCGTTATATAAGGAATATCCTTGTGTTATCTGTCCAAAGTCCAAAACCAAATAATTTTAATGGATTTTAGTGTTATTAATTTTTATTGCATGCTTTTAAATTGATGCATTTCAGTCCATTAAGCTTTGCTAGTTGTAGTGGTGAGAGTTGGGAGCACACAAAGGCCTCTCGAGGGCCTCTTAAAGATCTGTTGTTCCTAGAGAGCATTGTGATGGTACAGGCATATGTTGGATGGGAACAGAAAAACCAAATGCAGTAAACGTCTCACTAAACCGAGTGAAACAGAGAAATAATGAAATGGAAACCAGAGGAGACAAACCATTAAACACCCAAAAGGTCACTGCAGTGAATCACTACAGTGCAGGGGAGGTTTACTGAGGATCAATACATGTGGGTGCAGATGTGAAGATCCACCAGAACACACACAAATAGGAAATAAAACGGAGAAGTTAGACAAAAGTCTTTTTAATATTCATTTTACATGTTCCTGTATGTTTTTCTGGTTTTTCCTGTGACACAGTGTGGTAGCTGTTGACTCCATTAAATTGGCACTTAAATGAGAATCTTAGAGAACAATGGAAGGACCTGTGCTACCTTTTGCCTGCCACATAGAAGATCTAGAATTTGCCAAAGTATTTGGATTAGGGTTAGAGGTTATGCTTTACGCAGACCTATGTTCGACATCACAGAAACTTGACCCAATGGGAAACAATAAGGATATAACTAACCATTGACTGTCCAATCAGATTAAAGGAAGGAGGGCTTATCTTCAGCGTAATCCACAGTTTGGGGAGTCTTTGTGATACTGTTTATATGAAGGATTTCTGGATATTAATCATCCACACTTCCACACGTATGGGTGACAGCAATTCTATTCATCTGTTTTTTTTAAGCTTGTATTTAAAGCAGTGTAGAATCCAGTATCACTGTTATTGACAAGTAGCAACGCTGTCTGACTATTTCAGCCTCTGGGGTGCGGGGTGAGAATCGATGGCTGCTTCACAGGATCAAACAGGATGACGTCAAGAGGCAGTATTCTGTACTTTCCATTAGGTCTCTGCCGATAAAGCCTTTCATCTGATTAATCGTGTGATCACTGGTGGTGATGAAGGCAGAATTCAGACATTAAAAGTCAAATGACAGTTCTTGATATGCACAATGCCGTCCATCAAAAGTCATCTTCAATGTGGTCAAACATTGACGACACTTTAAGATGTTTGTTTATCACTATCTGCATAAAAAGAGATTGACTGAAGAGTGGTATAATATCCATCCAACTGCAGAACCTGGACAGGGTCCTGGGGAGGGGGGGAGGAGGGTTGGAGCCTATTTCAGGCAGTAAATTGCACTTTGCAGGGGTAAAAACTTAGACAGGATGCCAGTCCAGCACAAAGCACATGCACACAAACCAACTACAGGTAATTTACAGACTCCAGTTAGCCTAACTGCATGTCTTTGGATTGTACCCAGAAGGAACATGCACACGCAGTAGAGGTGGGATCGGAACCAGAAGGAACATGCACACACAGTAGAGGTGGGATCGGAACATGCACACACAGTAGAGGTGGGATCGGAACATGCACACACAGTAGAGGTGGGATCAAAACCCCTTACCCTGGTGGTATGAGACAGCAGTGCCACCCACTGAGTCACCATACCACCCTCTGTGGGTGATTATGCAATAGCCAGCACTGTGCATGTGCAGTCAGATAGCATCCAAAAGCCAGTCATTGTACAGATAAAAATACTACACCCAAAAAGCACTGTGTGTCCCTTTCCTGGCATGTCCTGTAGGACGGAAAGACCCAGGGCTGCTGGGAAGCTCTCTACATGTCAGAGGAAGATGAGCACTCTCATACAGGGGCCAGAACCAAAGAAAGAGAGGGAGCGAGAGAAGGTAAAGGATGAGAAAAAGTGAGAACAAGCACTTTGAGAGGGATTAGTCCAGATCCCCGTGACAGCAGCAGCCTAAGCCATGTCAAGGTGACACAAATAAAGTGGAAATACAGCCGGCCACTGCAACAGCATTCCCCCTCTCTCTCTATCACACACACAGTCCCTCTTACACTCTCTCTCTATCACACACATTCCCTCTTACACTCTCTCTCTATCACACACATTCCCTCTTACACTCTCTCTCTATCACACACACAGTCCCTCTTACACTCTCTCTCTATCACACACACAGTCCCTCTTACAC
>JAODKN010000001.1:29931149-29954343 GCA_026774425.1 Petrocephalus zakoni
GGAGCGCGCCGACGGGAGCGCGCAGCGCGGCGACGCGCGGAAACCGGGGCCGGCCGAGCAGCACCGGCGCCGGCACAACAGGTGAGCTTCCCGGGGAGCCGGCAGGGGGGCGCCCGCTGTGCGCGTTTCTCCGGGGCCGGCAGCCGCTCGCCGCCCTGGCGGCCTGTGTGTCGGAATCTGTGGGCCCCGGAGTGACCGCGGCCGGAAGGCGCTGCGACCGCAGGCGCCGGGCCCCCTTCGCGGTCTGCCCGCCTGCTTCCGCGGCGGCTGCGGCGTGTCGCTCCGATTCCGGCCTCGTCGGCATTTCGGACCGCACGCCGTGCCGCGCTGGCTTTGTTCCAGCTGAAGATTTCCCGAGATGGGGTTATTTATTCGGGCGCATTTCTGAGGGGGTGGCGCTGCGGCCGTGCATCTCTTACACGGCGCATGGACGCGCGAACGGGGGCCGTGCATCAGTAATTTGTGCTGAGCCAACGCCAATAATGAAACGTAATGCTCTTTATTTACGACTATTGACATCAGGTTATATAACGTAACCCTCCCCCCTTTCTCCAAAGAGACTAATATTAAGTGTACGTTTTTATTGCAAATTATAAAACCGATTACCAGGCCGCGCATATAGGGTGGTATGGGACGCCGCCGTCCCCGTCGTAGCCTGTGGCCCGCGGGGGCGCGCCCGGAGACGCCGCCGTCCCCGCGGGGGCGCGCTCACGCAGAGCCTGTTTTCTCTCCTCCCGTCAGGTGTAGGAGTGTGTCAGTGTCTTACTGGAATCCCTATTGGAGGCTGCCCCCTGCCGTTTGCGGGACGAACTGCTTAATGGAATCGTCTCTTAGGTAGGCTTGGCGGAGACTAATCCCGACGGCCGCAGGAAGGGGAAGCTCTCACAGTTTTCTATAAGAGGCCGTTAAGCAAACGCAGGTTTTGTTCTAGGCCTATTTGTATAATTGGTGGTCATTTCCAGCACGTCTTAAACTGGACCAGACACTAAACCAGGGGTGGCTAATCTAATCCACAAAGTGCCGTGTATGCAGGTTTTCGGGATAACCTTTTGGTGTGCTGTTCAAACCCAGGTGTGAGGACTCTTCGGCCAATCAGTCCTCTAATTAGTAATCTAATTAGGGAGTTGTAGAGAGAACCTGCATACACACCGGCCCTTTGCGGATAAGATTGGGCACCTCTGCCCTAAACCAATTAGGTCAACAACGTAACCAAGGTCACTCTTTAGCAAAACAACATACAAGCTTTAAGTAAAATAGCTGGTAGCTTTAGGTCAGGGGTGGGCAATCTTATCCGCAAAGGGCCGGTGTGTATGCAGGTTTCGGGATAACCCTTGGGCCAGCTGTTCAAACCCAAGTGTGAGAATTCTTCATCCAATCAGTCCTCTAATTAGTGATCTAATTAGGGAGTTTCAGCGAAAACCTGCCTACACACCAACCCCAGGTGAAACCCTGCTGAGAAAAACAGGGATTCAGGCCCGTACTTTAATCTTGTGCAGAAGGCGTATGAGACATGGACCATGTCACTGTTCACGCTGTGGGATGGGCAGCCCCCGCAAGCAAAATATGGCATTGTTCATGCTTCCATTTCAGAAACTATGTATTAAGAGGGGTGTATTTGCACCCCTTTTAAAAAGATAATGATTGATTGATTAGGTATGTTAAATAAACTTTAATGTCCAAACACAAAATGTACCTGATGGTTAATGGGCAGAAATGCTGCTGTCTCCGGCGTAGGCAATTAGACGCGGGCCTGGCAGTCAATCAGTAATGTTTCGGTTGCCTTTACGACCCTCCTGGATATCCCGTATCTCCCCTGCCTTGTGCATTTTGGTTCTGGGCCCCAACTCTGTAGAGGGCTTGTGAGGTATCATTCAGCAGGCCAGCGTCTGGTTCATTTCAGGTACATCCTGAGGGACGAGAAGCCGTTACGGGCCGGGGGATCCGGGCAGGAGCCGGTGCACCTGGCCGTGGTGGCATGTGGGCAGCGGCTGGACGAGACTCTCACCATGCTGAAGTCCGCCGTCGTCCTCGGCCAGCAGCCGCTGCGCTTCCACATCTTTGCCGAGGACCAGCTGCACCCTGGCTTCAGGGTGGCGGTGAGTGCCCGTCTGACTATCCTGCAGCCTCTTCATGGAGTTCAGCTAATCATTTAACCGCTGACACACAGGGTGTAAGTCAACAAGAGAATGATTCAGTGTATTGGAAATCTTTAATTTCTACCATTATTCAATTAAATTAATTGATCTGAACCTTTTCTAACCTTACTGAAAAAAAATTACCGTATATATTTCCATGGGAATCTAATTACACACTATTAATGGTTTACAAAGACAATAGAATCTCTGAACTTTAATCATTCATTATTAAACAGGGAGAACACACCATTTCACTATGCAAAAACAAAAATCTAACTTGCATTAAAGGATTGGGGGGCAGTGGTGACATTTGACAAACTTGTTGGCACAGATTACCACAATGCTACCTCATATTTTTTTTTAATCTGTGGAAAGTGAAAGGTTTAATAATGAATTATAAATGTGTTGCTGGAGGATAAATTGAGACCTCTTCTAAGTGGCGATTGAGCCAATGAAATCATTTGTCCTCCTACAGAAAATGGCTGATCGCCCAATGCTATCATCCGCTATTTCAGTAGTTGTCTATAGCTCTGGTGCTGCTAATTTTGAATATTAATAAAGTTTAAATATAAACTAAGATTTAGTAGAAAAATAGAGAATTTTAATAGAAAATTTAGATTTTTAACAAATACCGGCTGATATGTTAACTATATGAATATGTCGCTAAGGTTAACATGACTTTTTGATTAGCTAGCTAGTTGGCTACCTCAGCGCCTTGACCATTGGTAGTGTAGTTTGCAAAAAGAACTGCTTTTTTGCATTACAAAACTGCCATTCCTGTAAAGCATCATAGTTCTATGATCAAATTAACCATTCATAGAGTATTCTGAATTACATCATGGGCGAGTTTCCCAAAAGTGCAGAGATCAGGTATTTCTTCTTTTTTTGAGTATTGACAAACCTTCCCCTACCATCCTTAGTTTGTGTGCTGTATTTACGTTTCTCTCCTTTTGTGCGCAGCTGGAGGCGTGGCCTGCCCCCGGCCGGTCCCGCTTCAACTACACACTGTACCCAATCACCTTCCCCGCAGACAATTCCGCTGAGTGGAAGAAGCTGTTCAAGCCCTGCGCTTCCCAGAGGCTCTTCCTGCCTGTGAGTCCTGCATGCAGCAAACCCTGGCATTTTGTCACATCATGAATATTCTTCAGTCTGTTCTCTGTAATCGCTGGTCCCCTGTATGGGGAAGTTAGACCATCACAGGAGAGACACTGACACGTGCATGCAAGATTTACTTGCGCAAAAATGTTTGTCAGATGTCAGACCAACCAATCAGATGTATTGATCCCATCTTTTCTAGTTTCTTGACTTGCCCCCTCTACAATATGATTGGTTATCTCTCTGAACCAGTCATTTTTTTGTTCTGCTCTGAGAATTTTTGTGCAAGACTCCCACGAGCCAGTTGCACACCCACAAGTAGAGTAATTGGTGCATCAAAGTGACTAATCCCCATGTGGGAATACCTGGCAGAACCCGTAACAGAAACGCCGAACTGAGGCAGGAACCAGATTCCCCACCCCTGACATATGAGGTCATGGTTTACCCCATTAGACAAATTTATGGGGTGTGGGAGCTTTATCCCTTTGTCCTCAGCTGAACTCTGTTAAAGGTTTATCTTAATTCTTCACCTGAGCTGCACCCTCCCTTGATGAGTTTAATTGGTAGTGATGGAGGAGGTGTAAGGTTAGCATTAGAAGGTTGCCAGTTCGAATTCCAGGGTCTGCAGAGTGACTTTTACCATTGGGCCCCGGAGCAGGGCCCTTCACCCAGACATTGCCTGATCTTGCTTTGTCACTTGTATGTCGCTTTGGATAAGAGCACCCGCTAAATGAATGTAACTTTCTCAGCTACTCACCCCAGGGCATTCTCAGAATCCAGTGGTCCCTCAGACAGCTGGCTGTGGTCTGCTGCCCAAATTCAGCTCATTCTGGTTAACCACAGGAGAATCATGCTTACTGAAGCTTCAGCTGTTTTTGAAGGTTCTTCAGTGCTGAGCTGGCCAGTCCTAATCCCTGAGAGTGGGACTATTTGAGAATGTGTTAACTAGCATCTGGTCCACAGATGGAGAGGTTATTTTATATATAATCTCATTGATAAAATGATTAAGCATTGAGAGAGGTTGTGAATGGGCTAAACGGTCTGTCCATTATACTGATTGTGTGTGTGTCCCCTCTCCAGATAATACTAAAGGAAGTGGACTCCCTGCTGTATGTGGACACGGACATCCTGTTCCTACGGCCCGTCGAGGACCTGTGGTCCCTGTTGGCCCATTTCAGCCCCAGCCAGCTAGCCGCCATGGCGCCGGAGCACGAGGAGCCGCGCATCGCGTGGTACAGCCGATTCGCCCGGCACCCCTACTACGGCAGGACCGGCCTCAACTCCGGCGTCATGCTCATGAACATGACCAGGATCCGGGAGAAGCACTTCAAGGTGCACCTGCTCTTCTGTGCCAGGAGGATGCTAAACCTTCCCATAGTCTGCTGAAGATCATGTATCATATGCTCATTCTGCAGTACAGTCGTTGACCAAGGCTTTAATTGGTTTGCAGTTTTAAAATTAGTGGGCTGGTTGCTGATAATTACAGCGCTTTAACTGAATGGGAAGAGGGGGTGAGCTATTGAATTAAATGGATCTTAAAACTATTTCTGTACCTGTCCCATGGACAGAATGACATGACCTCTGTTGCCCTGCGATGGGAAGACCTCCTAATGCCACTGCTTCAGAAGTACAAGCTGAACATCACCTGGGGAGACCAGGACCTGCTCAACATCATCTTTTACCACAACCCCGGTGAGCCTCGTTTCGCTGTGCCCTCCACTGTGACGCCAGTGGCCATGGACTCGGGGGGGGTCAGCCTCACCCAAACTGACTGCAGACCATTGCCTTGCAGAGAGCCTCTTCCTGGTCCCCTGCCAGTGGAACTACCGGCCGGACCACTGCATTTACGGAAGCAACTGCGTCCCAGCGGAACAGGAGGGGGTCTTCATTCTCCATGGCAACCGGGGTGTCTATCATGACGAGAAGCAGCCGTCATTCCGAGCAGTTTACCAGGCGTTTCAGAAGGTGAGTGGGTGGGATGCAGGGGCAGCGATATGGGAAAGTCTGTCCTCATTCTCTCCAGTGAGCCCCAAACACTGGGCTCATCACTGTAACGTTTACATTTACATATTTACCAGATGCTTTTGTCCAAAGCAATGTATTACTGAGGCAAATGGCACATTGTAGTCATACAGTAATAAGTAGATTTGTGAGTGAGAAGTATAAGCAGTATTGGAACAAGAGCTAAAGCGCTTTCCCCCTCCAGTTAAATTTATCTAACTTTGATCCCTGGTTATTTCTTCCAGAATATTAGTGTGCTGTCACTGTCATTTTGAATAACTAACATTCTGCAAGAGTTTCCCAATCTGGTAGGGAGCTAGGAGGGAGCAAAAATATGGACTGTCTGTGGGTCCCTAAGGATTGTGGGAATCTGGTCTAGAATTAGAACTTAAACATAATGGAAGTCAAGGCAGCAGCAGTCAATCACTGTGTCTGGTTGTTCACTTTACTCATTATGAGGCTGTGTGTAATTACGCCTGTTAATTGTACTCCCCGGGCAGGGAATGCATACACATTAGGGACCCACTATGGGTGAGGATTTGGACCGGCTCACATTTTGATATGTACAGCACGAAAATTTCAGCAAAACTGCAACGGAAGGATGACCTTGGAGGACCTTTCACCTTGTAGACATGAAGCACTTGGCCATTTGGTCTTGGATTTGATCTTAATGTCACTTGACAAAATAATATGGGTGAGATCTATGGGTGAGAACTGATTTCACTCCTCCCCAAAAGAGGGGGAAAAAAAGCAAACGATCGAAGCGGCAATGCTCAGTAGCAGCAAAGGACAGACTTGGTGGCTGCTGTACTCCACCACGCCATGAAGTGTTCCATTTTCCGAGCATCCCAGGAACATTGTACTGGTGGGAGGGGTCATGAGATGCCGCTGTGAATATACTTAAAAAAATAATTAAATTTTCAGTCAAGCAGAATTTATATGTAGCAGTCCTCTAGCTGGGCCGCAAAATGTATCTTTGGGGACCCTTTGGAATATTTATCGTGGGGGGCACCCCCCCTCCTTGCCAATTAGGTAGAACTTGTTTTTTTTTTTTATCATGTTTGCTATATACAGGTAATTAGAAATGCTATTCTTTTGTGTACCCGGTGAGAAATTGGATAATTAAAATGCTGTATCTTGTTTTTGTTCACAGTACACGTTTGGGGAGGATTTGGTTGAGTCTTTCTTGCTACCTCTGGAGGAAGATTTACGCAAGACTACTCACACCTACTGTGGCCGGGTGGGACATCTGTTCACCAAGAGACTCCAGCTGAGTGTGAGGACTTCTCGGGGGAACTCTCCCAGAGGACGGTGATTGGCGTCTGCCAGAAGCAGGAAGCCTAGGAACTCCAAACCAGCATTTCCTTTAGCATAACGCTACACTTAGCAATAGATAACCTTTTCGAATGTTCCACCCGATATCTGAACCTGAGGGTGATCAGGCTCCACCTTGTGGGCGTGGCCAGAATAGCTCAGGTGGAGCAAGAGGAGGAGCACAGCGTCTAGCTCTTCCTGTTTGGTGGTCTTCAGTGCTTGTGGAGATGTGGCAGTGGTCCAGATCCACAGAGACTGCCAGCTCCTGATGAGGCGTGACAATCATTTTCTAGGTTTTATGACTTTGCGTGTGTGACAATCACGCAGATTCTCTTGGCGATCTAGCAGATAGAAATATTTTTTTTCTCTGGAAAGGGATTTTTTGACTGAACAATTTTGGTCATTTATAACATCATTGTTCCCAGGGTTCTGAAATGTTAGCATAATTTTTCGTACGCTATATTATCTCCCTTGTCATTGGGGAGGAAGGGGGGAGTTATATATATTTTTTAAGATGGTTTAGCATAGTATGCTACTTATATCAGTAAGGTGTTTAACACCCAAAAAACTGGTTGGGTTGTGGCATTTAAATTACTTTTAAATGCCCTATAAATGACTGTACTTGGATGCCCTGTACATTTCAGAGGCATAGTGGTCGTAATGATTTACATTGGGTTAATTTCAAGTTTTGCTTTGTCTGTGAAGATTGTTTATGGTAGAACACTGACCTCCCTGCACTAAATGCAAGTCTGGATGCCAGTAAAACCTTCGAGATACAGCTCAGCTGCAGACTGCTCATTGGGTCGGTAGTAAATGAACCAGTGTCTTATCCAGGGTGCTTCCTGCCGTATGCCCAGTATGTCTAAAGCCAGGCTCCAGACCCCCATAGCCTGACGTGGACAGGCGTTTGTTGAAGGTGGACGGACGGATGGACGGAAATATTCAGTATATACTGTACTTCAATGATGGAACTGCTAATGGGCTGTTATGTTGGTGTACTGAAATATTTTAAAGTAATTTTCATTTCAATGATTCCTATAGTCATGTCCTATCTAAGTAGCTAATGCCAAAAATGGTTCCATGTGACTATACATAGATTTTTGATTGAAGCAAAACACTAAAATCTGTTTTTTTTTTTTTTATATAAACATTTCTATGTTGATGACCTGAAGAATATTCTGAATGTGAACTTTGTTTTTTAATGTTGTGCTAATGTTGTAGTAAATTTACAGTTTCATTTTTTGTGGGGGAAACTTAACATTGATTTTTAAATGCAATATATTTTTAAAAAGATTATTAAACATCAGGTTTTTATACACGGTGAGCAAACAATGGATTTCCAAAATGTAAAGATTAAAGAAACTGGCTATTAAGTGTTGTTGTGGTCTGGAATCTGTGTATAAATGAGTATTTCTGCCTAGTACTTCTACTTAAACAACATTGCCCCTAATCTATGTTAGTCTAGTTAAGAATTTGTCCAAAATATTAACAGGCATTTTTTGACACACAAAAATTAGTAAAAAGTCTAAATTCGTCTAAATGTTTCAGACTTCAAACTTTACCTTATTTATCCACAATATTTGCCCTTTTAAAAGATTTCCTGGCTGCTGAGATGTTCCTTTCTCCACCGCCACTTCAGTGCTTATAGCATCGAAGTATACTGTACCAAACCATAGTAAATGGTATAATGTGCTCCGCTAAATGTTTTAATAAACATAAAAGATTACAAACTATACAGATTACAAACTTTTTGGTGTCACAAAACGCTTTTAGGCACGCTACTAATCTGCTTAAATTATGGGTGTAAATAAATGTCTGTATAGTACCGAAAAGTTGGTGCCTTGGTGATTATTGCACATGTGCGATATATTGATACACTATATTGCAAAAGTATTGGGATGCCTACCTTTACACACACATGAACTTTAATGACATGCCATTCTTAATACAAAAGCTTTAATATGGAGTTGGCCCTTTGCAGCTATACAGCTTCAACTCTTCTGGGAAGGCTTTCCATGAGGTTTAGGGAATTTAGTGTTTATGGGAATTTTTAACCATTCTTCCAGGAGAGCATTTGTGAGGTCACTGATGTTGGACGAGAAGGCCTGGCTCGCAGTCTCTGCTCTAATTCATCCCAAAGGTGTTCTATTGGATTGAGGTCAGGGCTTTGTGCAGGCTAGTCAAGTTCCTCCACACCAAACTCGCTCATCCATGACCTTGCTTTGTGCAGTGGTAAGAACTGAATATTGGAACAGGAAGGGGCCATCCCCAAACTCTTCCCACAAAGTTGGGAGCATGAAATGGTCCAAAATGGCTTTGTATGCTGAAGCACTGGAACTAAGGTGGCCAAGCCCAACCCCTGAAAAACAACCCCCCACCCTAATCCCCCCCCCCCCCCACCAAACTTTATACTTGGCACATTGCAGTCAGGCAAGTACCGTTCTCCTGGCAACCGCCAAACCCAGACTCGTCCATCAAATTGCCAAACGGACAAGCATGATTCGTCACTCCGGAGGACACGTCTCCACTATTCTAGAGTCCAGTGACAGTGTGCTTTACACCACTGCATCTGACACTTTGCATTGCTCTAGGTGATGTAAGGCTTGGATGCAGCTGATTGGCCATGGAAACCATGAAGCTTTCTATGCACTATTCTTGAACTAATCTGAAGGCCACATGAGGTTTAACCTCTGTATGCGCTGTGCCTACCCCGTGATTATACGTTGCCTACCACTTCGTGGCTGAGTTGCAGTTTTCCCCAATTATTTCCTCTTTGTTATAATACAACTAACAGTTGACCGTGGAATATTTCGCAGAGAGGAAATTTCACAAATGGTCTGCATGCCTAGGTGCTTGATTTTATACACCTGTGGCCATGGTGAGTTCAAACCCCACATGGAGTAAAGATACAAAAGTTTCACTTTTAGTAAGTTACTCTTCCAGACAAATTTGTGATTTATACAAGTCTTTTAGGTCTTCTCTGAAATTGCACACATCTGTGAAGTTGATGTGGACAAGAGTTTGCTTGAAGGCTTTGGAGACGCAGCAGACAGAATTGCTGCAGAGGCCAAGAGGAGGAGCCTGGGAAAGGAGATACTCCTCTAGTACCAGAGGACACTCAGGCAGGAATGTGAGGAGGCACACAAAGGTATTTAGAACTTTGACTGATCAAAGTGTCTTTTTCCCCTTTAGGAAACCATTTATGCGGCAATATTCTTGCTCCTTTATCAGTTCCATGAAAATCCAGATAGGCTCCATGTAATTGACATTTTGCTGTATCAAATGGGACTCCTGAAGTCGTCAGAAGAGGGCATACATAATGCTTGACACTTCATCAGAGACTCCTCCTGGTTCTGATTGGTTGTTATCATTCGGATTCTTGCAGATATACAAGCATTCCGTCAGGCCATAATAATCGTTTCAGCAAGTTATTTTTATAAAAGTTACCAACTGAACCTTTGCTGCAAAATAATGCCATTATTTAAATGGGGCAGAAACATTAACCTGCCACTGCAGACAGTTAAATTAAATGGAGTGCACTTGAACACCACATTGTAAATGTCATGTATTCGTGCACACGCTGTCTTTGTTGTGTGTTCCTCAAAGGTGATGAAGGCTCCTGCATCTGTGTTGATTTACCTGTGTAAATCTTTGATTGAGTTAGATGTGTAGAGAATGTAACCAAGACCAACATTTTAATATAGATTTCAAAGAGGTTCCTCCACAGTTTAAAATTGAAGAACCTCCAAAGGTTCCTCAAGGATATGGTTGTTTTAACAGTGCAGAAATACCACTGCAGTGTCCTACACTGGAAAAGCAGCTTGCAAGTGAACAAGAAGCCATCACATGCAAGCCATCAAGTAGGGCTGCAGAGTCACAGAGAAGGAGCCTAGTGGACCAATGGCTTGCTTCCTGCAAGGCTGATATATACTATGTAGTCACCTTCCACTTACTCATTGTTGGAAATAACCCACATTCACCCCTGTGACTGCCTGTGGCACTGTGAAATTGTAGATGGCTACAGCATTTTTATTGCAACAAGGTAGAGGGGGTATATTTTCCCTCCGGTGCCGTAATACCATCCACATCCAGCTGGGGGCACAGTGGAGTCACTGGCCACCAGAACCACAAACCCCCCACATCCCTGACCACTGGCAAAAGGGAAAACACATAACTATTCAATATCTAGATTCACAGACACTTGTCCACAAGAATAATACGTTGGAACACATTGACGTCTGACCTGCATTCCTTTCAACAAGACTACACCTGACCACATACAACACGTGTGCCTATGGACTGCCTGCGATACAGTCACATGACCTTTCACCATGTGCAGATTCGTTTCATTTCCACCACTGTCTGGGTGCTCATAACTTTTATTGTCACTGAGCATTTATTTCTTAAACATTTGCTTATTAAAAATATGCTGTTTATGTGGCATATGCTAAGTGCACTGCAATGCAAGAATGCAGTAAAGTGTCTGCCTCTTAAATGAGTAAAAAACTTCATCCAATATTTATTTTTCCCCACGCAAAACTTGTGGCTTGCTACTAATAACTGCACTGAGTCCATTCCAAGCACTAATGGTACAATTAATGGTCTAATGAGTATAAGACTCATTTATGCAGTCATTTCCGGCACAATGCTTTAAGCATTAGACTATGAGATGGGGGTACATTGGACACCATTTAACTTTCAGATTTAAGTGTTTTTATACGTATTTATTAAAAATTGCACTGTGTCCATTAATCACCCGTGACTGTAAATGAGACAGCTATAGAACATGAAGTGCAACTATAGACACTGAAATATTAATTAAAATTTGCCTGTAAAGAACTCTGGAAAACCAGATAGATACATTATTGTCCCCATGGGGAAATTAGTTTGCAGCATAATTGCAAGGCATTTCATCATAACATCACATATTCAACAATACAACATTGCAGCATTAGAGACACCCATAGGCATGCAAACACACATAGCCACACACATGCCTCCTGCCCTGCAGCACATCAGGTTGACTCAATCGGCCAAACATCCTGCTTATTTTACTCTCCATTACTGGTTTTAAAACTTAACCCCTTGTTGACTAAATTTATTTAAAATTATATAAAAAAGAAATTGTGTTTTTGCTGCAAATCAGATGCTAAATTAAGTGGAGATTAATTTGAATATAGCGCATACAATAGATATAAATTTTGCTATTATGAAAATTTGGCTTAATTTGGCATAATTGTAATTAAACAAATTTTCCAGTTTTTCCAAATTTTTCAGGCTGGAAGAGGTTTGAAGCGATTTCGCGACAATTGTCTACAAGGGATTAATGGCTCGTGTGGACAAATGAAAATGTATCTACATTTAGTGAATAGAGGGTGACAGTATTGTTGCCCAGATGGCATCAGTTCAAATGAGGAGCCAAGGGGGAGTCTTGAGGCAAGTGGTGGTGCCTGATTTTGTTATAAGATATTATGGCCAGAAAGCTCTATGTAAAGCTAACATTACTGTGGTGCTGGAGCTGGTTTAAGCCTGAATCTGCTTTTGAGAAAGAGGGGTTGCCAGCTGGGAATCTAGGGATATGCAGATCAACACTGAAATATTGATTCTTTTGACCTGAATGTTTTCATTTGAGAATCTATTCTAATGTCAAAATATAGATTTTTTTTACCTGGTAAATGTAAATGTTAATATTATTATTATAGGGAGCAGGAAATGAACTATTGCTGACCATAAGGGGGGCGATAGGGGAAGAGGCCCAGACATTAGAGTAATGGAATGGTTGATTCACTAGCACACAACCTCCCCTTCCAGCTCTGTGAATATTGGGATTGGTGTACCAACCATGGATTGAATCAGTAGCTGTATTGATTGGAATCAGCTGTATTGGCCATCCCTAATATTAATCACTTGGGTTTAGGGCTGCGCGGTATCGGAAAATTTCAGATATCACAATATGATTTTTTTCCCCCCAATAAATATTGGGATATTTCTAAAGCAAAAGAAGTTCAAAATAAATTTCTCACAATCCTGTCTATGAGTGCTTTAAACAGCAAGGATGAAAATAATTATGATTGGCTCGGATAGTTAATTTCAAATTCAATTCAATCTCCTATCCCTAATTGGTTTGCTGTGCATGCAGAGCATGCATGTCAATCACTGACAAGAAACACAGTGTATCCAAGTACCCTTGAATCTGTGTAAATCGTGTTAAATCAGATATACTTCTCTTGTAGATTAATTATGGAAAATGAGAACTGTGTGAGTTTTCTTTTCATATTGAGCAGCAAAAAAGTTGTAGCGTTTCATTTAATTTGATGGACTCTTCACCGGCATTCAAACTAAAAAAAAAATTATTCAAAGGGGTTAGGCACAGGAACATTTGTATTGTACCCCAGTTTGCCATTTTTAGTTTACAGTTTTCAGAACCTCCCACCCACGTTTCAATGGAAAAACGGCTGATTTCCCACATCGCTTTTCTCCTCTAAACTCTTTCCATTTACAGAATCTAATTTGAACAGTAGTTTTCTCTAAATTTTTCTGCTTGATCTGCTTTCCAGCAATCAGTTTTTATGCATTATTGGACTATGTCTTTATATTATTTATAGGACAAGATTGACAGCCTTTGCTGGAAGAAACATCCTGCAGCACTTTCGCCACGCCCTGCCTGTTCATTACACGGAGGAACGTTAGCTGAGTTCGTAGTCGAGTGTGTCGAGCAGCCTAGTCTGACCTGTTACTATAACTATCTTCTGGTTGTGCCAGGCTTCCAGCAACAGGTCCAGCAGTCTTAAAGAAACTGAGAGACGATTTCTTCCAAATCTTCCAAACTACAGGTTAGCATTATTCAGTGCTAGACTATTCACAGGTTTACTTTTGCTTCTTTTGTCATTTATTAAGCTCACATGAGTTCTGTACGGAGAAAAATGCTACCAGGTAGGAGTCAAATAAGGAAGCAACAGATGTGATGCGCCGGATTCTGCCTGTGCTCATTGCACACCTCACCTCAAGCCGACAGCTCAAGGACTGTATTCCTCTGTAAAGGACGAGTTCCATCCCCCTGCTCTGTACCTAATGCAACTTGTGCATGAGAAGATCCATCCAAAAGAGAAACCTTTCTTTCCTCTCAGGTGGAGCAGGCAGTTTGAGATCAATACCTCAGTCCTTGGTTTTCCTTTTGATTGAATGATATTCCTGGCTGCGCTGCCATGTTTGACCTAGCGCTAAAGACATCCATGCCTGACAATACTGAGCAAGAGCAGCATAGTCAAGGACTGCTGTCAAGCATGGCTCCAGCCAGCTGCTGGTCTGAAGGTTCTGCAGGATGAAATCCCTGCATACTTCAAAGATGTCTGGGAGAGGTTTAAGTATTATAGTACACTCACGGGCAGAACATTGGGCCAAAGCTTAATGGTGTACAATTTGCATTTGGCCCACGTTTTTTGCCCAATAGTATGGGTATATATCATGATGTATTTGAGGAGTTAATGTAGACTCAAGAACTCCATCAATCCACTTTCCATAACCACTTATCCTAACGGGTGCAAGGCAGGGAACAACCCAGGATGGGGTACCAACCCATCACAGGGGACACGCACCTCCTGGCTATTTTGTAAGTCCCATTAATGTCAGCATATTTTTGGACTGTGGGGAGAAACCAGAGAAAAGCCTGCAAAGACACACGGAGCTACGGCAGAGACTCAAATCTTGGTCCCAGAGGTGTGAGGCAACAGTGCTACCCACTGCACCAACGATTAACTGGAATTTATTAAAATCTTCTACAGGTGATAGAGCCGTTTCTGACTGCAGTGGCTGAGAACATTGAGAGCCTAAAAACCAGCAGTTCTCCCAGACAGATTCTGACAAATTAGACAGAGTATATGGATGCTTATCAGAATAATATATTATGTCTTAATACATGAACTGTTTTTTTTTAAAGGTTCTGACGCCTCTGCTCAACAGACTAAAGGAGAGGCACTTAGATATGTGTTGCAAGGTGACCATCAATGGAGCATACCAGGAGGCCTGGGATTACAAGTGCGTGTAAACTTTTAGCTCAATGCATGTTGGAACTTTGGGGTAGGGGAAAGTGTCATGGTTTGGCTGTTTACCTGTTGTTGTTAATAGCTGGTCAGTAACCCAGACTGAAGCTTTCAGTGTCACCTACCTTTTGTGCCTCAATCTCAAAGCTAGCTAAATGCTCATTTGCTAGTGATGGCCAAAAGAATGTGCCATGAACCATTTGTGGTATTTTTTGAACCCACTAGATGGTGCTCTTTTTCTGCTTCTGGGGGGGGGGGGGTTGAATCCTTGTCACTTTTTCACCCCTGATGAGTTTGCATCCCTGTGGTGTTTGTGAATGTAAATGCTAGCATTCTCTTTGTTGTACTAAATGGCAATGCTTAAGGTTTCCATTTTAAGTTTACGGTACACAGCACCAGTCTGTTGTGTGTCAGACTTTAAGCTGCAAAAAGTACTGGCCCTTGTATAGTACCAGTACTTCTTCTTTTAAAGATGTTGTGGCTGCTGAGGTGTCTTCTTGGGGGCGGTGAGTCACTCAGTGGGGTAAGCCTGTGCCTGCGACTGAAAGATCGCCGCTTTCAGCCTCAGCAGAATAGTCGCATATCGACGGGCCCCTGTGCATGGCTGCATGACGGCCGACCCTGCCCCGCGACCTCCCAAGCTGGCTCTCACGTGCATGTGGCTCGTGTAGAGCAAGGTGGGGTAAGCAAAGACGAGCGTACCTGTACTCACACTTGTGCAAAGGGAAAATAAAGGATCATTGCATTTCTTCACCAAAACTTAAAGTAGGGCTCCCCACTTCTGGTCCTGGAGGGCCAATCTGCTGCAGTTTGCAGATTTCTCTGCTCAAACACATTGTCTAAACCTGGCAAATAGCTGGTGAGTTGAATAAGGGAATCTGCACACTTCAGAACCTGAACTGGGGATCGCTCAACACTTCCACGAGTCGGATATTACTAAAACAGTAGCATCCATGTTGCATTCATTTCTGTAATGCGATAAGCAATGTGCTCTTAAGCAGTGTTCCCTATAGACAGTTTATTGATAATTGACAATGTAATAGTAAGTGCTGTTTATCTTATTAGTTTTTTGTATTTTGATGCATATAGTAGTATATAATAATGCTGACCATAGTACACAATTGATATATACTGATTGCTTTATTTTATTTATAGAAAGACTTGTGAAGGAGGAATGGAGGTGAACAAGAATGCTTAGCAGTCTACAGTGACATGCTGCAATGAAAAGAAGTAATTTGTACTTAAAATGAACCAAACATGTATTGTACTGCTTTGGAGCTATAACGGCAGTCAGCATGGCCCAGATCCTCTGGCTGTCACTGTTTCTTCTTAAAAAATGGAGCTACATTTAGCTATTTCTCAAACTGTTCTAATTTGGGGCTTTTTAATATTTAAAGCGTCTTAATTAAGGAACGTGGGTACAGTCAATAGCGTGCTACAGTAAATGTGACTGGTGTGAACAATTCCCAATGAAGGCTGGCGTCAAACAGACCTACGACACACATCCAATACATTCAGACATTCGGCTCACAGGTTTTAATGGTTCTTTGGCTGATATTTTGTTACCAGACGTTGAATCTTTTGTTATTCTAATTGAAATACAGTGAAGTTAGGCAGCTTGCATCCTGTCCAGCACCATGGCTCCTGGTCTAGGGTCCAGGCTTACTGTGTACTTACTGTGAACAATGTTCAGGCAGCTGCTTTGTTTAAAATGTGTGGTTTTCTACACATCTTGCTGTGCTCTCCAACTCAGGTTCTCTCAGTCAAAAACCTCAAACTGGATTTCTTTAGCACAGGTCCAGTGCAGCACAGCAGTTCAGAAGGTGGCTCAAAGACATGCCTTTGGTTAGTGGATCTAAACTGTATTCATCATTTGATTAGCCGTAATCTGAGTTTGCACAGTTACTGGGTTGACTAGATAATCCATGTCCAAAAGGAAACTTTGAGCTATTTCAGGTTTTACAAACCTCTTTAAACCTGAAAAGCTCCTGTGCTTGGCTAAATAGTTCAGTTCTGCTTGCGCTGGTTTGTTTCCTCGATTGAAAGACTCATCCAGCAAGAACACAGCGCTTTCGCGAAATCCATGTTTACAAACCCTGTGTTAGCTCAGTGTCCTCCTGGACATGGATTATCTAGTCACCCTAACAGATGCGCACTCCTGATATTTCCTGAACAGAACCCAGCCGGATAACCAGTGAAAATGGTGGACAGATTGTGCCTTGGCACTTTGTAGATAAATGAACACTGACAATATTCTTCCTTTCAAAGTAAAAAATGCCTGCTCATCTTCTCTCAAGTGCAAAATGCACATTTATATTTAATGTTGCACACTTAAACATAAATCTTTCCCTTAAAGGTGTTTATCTAGTATAGTATTTCTGTTCTATTTCTTCCTTCACCTATCTCATGTTTGCTGCTGCAACACAAAAATTTCCCTTTGGGGATACATAAAGGCCTCTGAATACAAAGATGACTTGTGTATACACTTTGCCTGCATTAATCTTTATAAGCAATAGAGGGCAGCATTTGCTTTCAAATAAAGGGAAATGTGCCACTGAAAAGACCTAATGTCAACACCTGCATTCTAATTTCAACATACGTCTTGGCATTCTCTATACATAACTTGTATAAGTAATTTTTCCAATGCTGTGTAAAAAAAGTTTCTGCATGTTTGTGTAGATGTGTTGCAAGGACATGCATAAACATCCACCCAGCGGGAAGCTTTTGTCCTGAAGTACATGCAATCTAATACGTCTGTATGTCTAAGACGTCCAGGTTCTGAAGCTGCCTGTTGATTTATGCTGCACTGATATTTAGGAGTAGAACTAGCATACCAAAGGCACAGAAATTACTCCATAGTTTCTGGAGCAGACTGAGCGCAAAGAGCCTCACTCTGCCCTCTAGTGGATTGTTTATTATAGTCCCTATTATCCAAATATCATCACGAAAATTTCAAAGGTGTTTAATATTTAAAAACAACAAACTGATTTCTTTTCGTTTAAAAATTTACTCAGTGTAACAGATTTACTGAAGTAACAGGAATACAGAATTAAAAAAATAACCTTAAGATTAAACCAGGAGAGGTTGTGATTTCTGTGCTGTGAAATGGAAGCCGAGCTGATGTTACCTGGTACACATCCTGCTAATCTGCTCCACCGTAATCATGCACAAAGTACACGCGGCAATCAGGGATAAAGCACTACACAAATACAGGATAGAAAACGACATCCCTTCCAAGTCCTCTTATAAGGCAACTGAGAAAATTATTTAAAAAAGACTTTAAATATATTAAAAATGTTTAAGCACATGTAAAATTTGGCATATGACAAAATAATCAGTGATGGATAATATAAACATCACAAAAATAGTGGAAACTTGTTACACTGCCCTTCAAAGGAGCAATAAGCCTGTTTTGCAGAAGCATTCTTCAGTAGCAGTATGAATCATCTCCAGTTGGTGACTTCGGATGGACTCAGTAGTACAGGACCTGCAGCAAACAGCTCTGGGGCCATTACTGCACCGCTCACCTCTTCCTATGTTGTGCACAGACACGACCAAAGTGCTCAGCATGGCACTGTTCTCAACAAGCCTTTGTGGAAATGCAGTATAAAAGTATATGCAGCACTCATAAAAACAAGGCTTAAGCAGCAGAGGACATCATTATTACATAGGAAAGCTGCATAATATTGCACAGAAATGCAAAAAAAATTAAAAAGTCCAGTTAAAATACATCTCCCATGTTTTCCCCATAGCATTTTCAAATATTCAGATCAGTGTGTGAACTCAGGAATTTTTGGACTGGCTATTTCAACTCATCGATCCACATACAAAAAGAAGTTGCAATGGTCGACATGCCTCCATATTTCAGTGCACTGGGCCAGTGCACTACAGGATCACACAGCTGGACCCAGCTGGCCCCGGAGTGCTGGGGGGAGAGGACAGAAGGCTGTAAAACCACATTATTGTTGCAGAATTCGAATCAGCCAATAAACAGCTAACAGAGAGTGAGCAGACTGTCCCCTCCGCAATGGAGGGAAGGGGGCAGGTTACACTGCAGAGTGAGGTTAATTACTCCACAGCGATCACTTCGATGACATAAGAACTGTAACATGTAACAGTTACTTTCATTTCAGGGATTTAAAAAGGCAGCACCTGGGATAGGACATTAGATTGGTTAAGCTGGCTGGGATGCCTAAGCCAGCCTGGGTTTGGGCCCTGAATCCCCCTCAGGCTGGGGAAAGCCTTGCTGTCAGGGCTGGATATATAAGTGAGCCAGCACGATGTGCGATGTTATTGACATCACATGTGACACACATATTACTGTCACATCCCAAAGACTGAGACAGTGGGCTGGGTTCAGACCGTCAGTAAGTTACGCTACGTGCAAAATTTAACAAAAATAACTAGGAAAAACACGAAAAAGAAGTGGTCACCAAAAGACATTTGTCTTTTCCGTTGTATGGAAATGTTTCGGATTCCACAGAGAAGATACTGAGCACAGGAAGTCATGTCAGCAATGATGTGCACAACTTGCAGCAAAACCAACCAACTCATTCGATAGACTGTATTGGTAGATAAGTTCTATTTGGCTATACTTTACTCTGGGTAAAATTTCCATTCCTTTCAGCTCCTTTTACGTTTATATATCATGCGGTTTGTCACACAAACCTGATGCTCTCTGATGTTATATGCCATACATATTCTCTAACCAAACACCGGCAATGGCCTCCCAAGCATAGCATCCGGAACTTGGGGAGGAAGCTCTGCATGGCAGTGACCCCCGGGCCACCCACGTGACGACGCCCAGGCCCAAGCCCACGTACCCAATCAAGAGCCGTGTGGCATTCGTCTCTGGCTGACATTAGCTATCGGAGGTGTAGATCAAACAGAAGGCCGCAAAGACAGAGATCGTTAGGATAGGATCGGCGGCGCCTCTGGAGCGGACGGCGACCCAGGCAGGCCCCCGCCAGCACCTCCTCCAGCGCCCCCTCCCGCCTGCGCCTCCTCGCCATGCCACTGCCTTCATTATTTATTTTGCAGGCTCCTTCAGCCGCTCGTTTGTCCTGCTGCAGCTCTAATTGGCTCTCAGACTGGAGGTCTTAAATAAATAAACAAACAATCTCAGGCCAGAGTGGAGAGGAGGGGCCAGCTAATTAGCGGGCGGGGGGGGGCTGGGGTGCAGCCTGATAAATGTTTCATTCCCTCCGCAGCCAGCTGGTCAGCCGCTCTGATGGTGACCCCCGCGTGCGCACGCCGCCGCCGCCGTACCTTTCCGCCGGAGCATCCGTCAGTCTCATCATCTTCGTGGCCCGGGCCTCACCCTCCCCCGGAGGAGGGCGGAGCCTGTGGGGGGGGTCCTCACACTGGCCTGTGGTCTCTGCTGTGACCTGTAGGGGGCAGGGCGGGCAGGGAATGAACATGTGATGTTAACGGCAGACAGAGCTGGCTGCTACTCCGGGCTCTGGCTTCAGTGTCTCCGGGGCCGCTGTTCTAGAATCTGGGACGTGCAGTGCGGCATGTGGCGGGCAGAGGGGCTCCGTTCCCCGTGACCGAAGGCGGGGGCTAACTTCCGACAGCCTGCCGACTGTGTACGCGTTGCTGATCCTGCACTAATGCCCTCACCATGTTCCTCTTCCTCCCCGGCTGCGGCTGGCTGGGTCCTGGGGAGGGGGCCCCGGCCTCGTTCTGCGGCTGGGCCGACCGGAGCGGTCTCCTGCATAGGTTGTCCCTCTTCTGCACCACCGTGGTTCTGGAAGCCAGCTGGCTGCTCGGGGAGAAAAAACGGCAGAGTGGGAGAAGGCAGGCAGTGAGGAAGCGGATCTACAGACCCTCAGCCCCCCCTCCGAATGAGTGCCGGGAAAAGGGCCCCCCCTGTGGTCTCAATCCACCTACTGTGGTTTAAGCAAGAAAAGTTCAACTCTAAGTGAAAGTTCTGCAGTACAAGGGAGTGTCATTTCACACCCCAGGACAGTTGTCCCGCCACATTGCAGGGCAGCACGAGGTTGTAGCAATCCCTCGAATCATGCCTCCGATACGAATCACTAGCAGAGAGGGAAACGGTAATATTATCATCAATCACTAGGGGCAGCAGGCGGTATAGATTCTGAAAGACTGATAGAGGGACCTGCAAACCCTCAGTCTCTTGAGACCATGAGGAGCTCTTGTGTCCTTTAAAGAAATGCATCCGCTGATAACGCATCCTTTTTGAGCAATACCACTCAGTGTGATGTCAAAGCCAATAAAGAAGTCCGTCTGTGAAGATTTCAGTCCGTCCATCTGCCCCGTTTCCCAAAAGCTCATCCAGGACAGGGTCACGACAGCGCTTCCCACAGAGCCACGGTGCCGTCTTAAGATTTTATAATTACAAGTTTAAAAAAAGCAAACAACCTTTTTAAATGAAGTCTGGCTTGTTGCTTAGTAATCCATTAAGGCCTAAAACACGCCCACGGACGGACCAACATAGTCTGCCTTCAAAGGGCCGTTTCATTAGCGGATTCCTCAAACGATGCCGGGGGCCCCAGCTTTGCGGGTCGGCAGAGAGCAGGACAGGCAGACACCCATCAGGAGCTAATTAACAAAAAAAAAAAAAACCTCAGACCTCTTGAAAGGCAAATTTGAAGGAGTCACACAACAAACAGCTTTTAATTATGCCCACCAGTGGGCGATGAAGGGCCGGCTGCTTGGTGGCAGAGGAATTAACACCCGGCCCAATGTCCATTCCTCGGTGCCGAATGGAAAGACGTTGAGGATGAAACTCCGGTGTACATTACCACATTAAAAACACCCGTCCCCATCAAATGACACGGGTCTGTTCACGACGGCCACGTCTAGATCTCGTGGCCATCAAACTGCTTGGGAGAACAGTAGCAGTGACACTGTAGCGTCACGTAGGCTGGTCATGTCTGAGCACCAGGCTGGAGCAGAAGACGGACGAGTCACATAGCTTATCCAGGAATTCATCTTCATCATCATCATAATCATCTTCACCATGCTAATCAGATGCTTTAATCCATTCCCCCCAACAGCTGCAAGCTTACACAGCTTTATATTTCACTGCAGCTGGGAGAAGATGGATGGATGGATGGATGGGTATCTCAATATATTAAAACAAGAAATTTCTTACAGGCAGAAGTCTCCCCTGCACATTGTCCCATTGTCCCAAGGCAGTGTCTCATCACAGGTGTGACAAGGCGCGCTGTTTACTGCAGCCCAGTACTGTGCTGGGCCAGGGCACAGGTACAGGCCCCGCCTCCAGCAGGAAGCCCAGTGCATTCTGGTTGTTAGTGCGTAGTTGGTGCTGTCAGGCCGCAGGAGAGACGGACGGGATGTCGCCGGCATCTTTCAGAGTGGTGAGTGTGAGGACCGCCCCAATCCAACGCGCACGTCGTTAGAGTGTAGGTGTGGTGGGGAGGTGATTAACAGCCTCTTTCTCCTGCCATCTGCCCCCTCCCACCCCCCAACAAAAGCTCTTCCTTCAGGTGAGCACGCCAGCCCTCGTCCCTCAGCGTCTCCTTGGCGGCGGCCGGGCCGTGACCCTGTCAGCACCCGAGCGGCAGGCGAGACCCCGGTAACGACCGCCCTGCGGGCCGGCCCGCCCCGGTCAGCACTGGCTGATTAAACTTTTAACAACGTCCCTGGTGCAATAAAGGGCAGGATGACAACTTCTCCCCTCGTCAAGGTGCCTGTATAATAAACTAATTAGCTGGGCCAGCGTGGGCTGTGAAGCCCTTTTAATGAGCAGCTATCGGTTGGCCCCGGTAATAATAGCCAAGCCTGGGCCCCCCTTTTGGGATTCAATTAAGGCAGAGACTGTCATATGCTGGGGGACTGATCAATGCTGCTGCGAATGCCTTCTACTGGCGAGGCGTCTGCAAGGTCGCCGGCCAAGGGCGGACCGGGCCTGGGCGGGGCGGCCCGGGGTGAGCACGTACCCCACAGCTGAGGACAGGCTCCGGTACCAGTCGTTGATGTCCTCCTGGTCACTTGACATCAGCAGGAGCTTTTCTTCTGTGAAGGTCAGCTGAAAGAACAGAGAAAAGGGGAGTCAGACCACAGCGAGCTTCCCAGGTTCTGTTAGATGTGTCGTCAAAAGGGTTTTGGCGTCCTCATTAACGGGCCAAGAGGTCTGCGCCTAGCCTAACCGCGTTTGGTGCCCCCCACCCCCTTTGTGAAGCATCCTGCTCCCTCTTCCTACAACAGTGTCAGCCGAAGGCGGATATCATCTGCAAAAAGATCTGAAGATGCTTCTTGATTGTTGCGCATGTTTCCCTATTAAAAGTGTGACCAACTGCGGTGAAGACAGAGTGGTGACACAGAGGCATGGGCGTGTATGGAGGCCAGATGGAGGGCCTGCCCGGCCAGGTACTGCCGTTTCCATTCTCCTGTGGACTGGGCCGCGGAGAGGTCTGACAGCCAAATGTTTGGGCCTGACAACAGCGTACGAGCGCTACACCCGCCAAAACTCCATCTTGTGTTAGCGTATGCCTGCGGGCACAGCTGCTACCCGGGCGGCACAAACGTCACGGGCATCTTGGCACGGATAGCGGCGCTCGCGCATTTCCATACGTCAGAGCGCCCCTTCCAGGGCTGTCCGGACGCTCCGATTCTGGC
>JAODKN010000001.1:29997907-30016343 GCA_026774425.1 Petrocephalus zakoni
AGAGGACACTTAAATATTTTGACCTTTTCACCTCGAAAAAACTTTGCAAGTTGAAAGAGTGTGATGTTTTGAAATTCAACTTTTGAGTCCCTCTACCCCAGTCCAATAGTATTGAGTTGTAGGTTATGAATTATTTAGATGTCAGTGACCTATTAGCTGCAGGTTGTCATTTAAAACTAGGCGCCAGGCCTTGTTTAAAAAAAAAAAAAAATCATCAAAAAGCTGAGCAGAATTAGGTGATACAAGATGCATCGGCAACTGATTTGGATATTACCCGGCCTCCTACTTCTTGTTAGTTCATCATCGTATAAGTAGCAAAGTTTCAACATATGATGATTCTTGGAGAACTTAGTTTTTGGCGGGATCTCGTCAGTGGACTACAAATGTCGTTCTGTTATATTCAAGTGCAGCAGGATGTCGCCGTGAAGTGGTCCCGTGGCCAGTAGCCTCGGGCCGCCAAATTACCCGCGTGGCAGAGCAACTGAAATGATCATCAGCTTTCTTTGTAGGAGGGGCCTCCCAGGAAAGCTTTAACCTGGAACCTGAAAAGGTAGAGCCGGCACTGAGTGGCCCTCTTGAGATTCACACTTAAGTCCAGTTCTGCATGCTCTGTACTTCGCTCCTTACCTGATACGTGTTGTTCTTGTCCTGAGAGGGCTAGAAATCCAGTGTATGGTCACCAAAAAAGCGCCAGTACAGAGCCCCTAGGAGGTCAGGGTTCCCTCGCAATAGTTTACATGGCTGAAGTTGATTTCTTATTTAGCAGTTTCTTATTCAAAAAATCCATTCCACCTTGAATAGGTATGTGTGATCTGCCATATTCACAACGATTTATCTGAACAAAATCAAAATGTCCGTTCAAAACCTTGATACCGTCTGAAAGAGCAACTATTGCACTTACTAAAATCAGAGTTTGAAGATACTGTACTGTAGAAATCATGCCCTCTGAATTTGGCACTGTTTCCCATTAAGTGTGTGTGATGTGCCATATTTACAGCAATTTATCTGGCCAACATCGAAATGCCCCTTCAAAACTTAATACCATGTGATAGTGCAATTATTACACTTACAACATTCAGAGTTCGAAGATATTCCACTATTGAATTTTAGAAATGATGCCCTCTGTAATATGCATTTTTCCCATTTTGACCCATTGAAAATCAATGTGATCTGCCATATTTGCAGCAGTTTATCTGGTCAACATCAGAACATCCGTTCAAAATTCTAATGCCATCCGATAGAGCAACTTTTGCACTTACTACGTTTTGATTTTGACCAGATACATTTCTGTGGACGCGTTATGCCTATTTAAGGTGGAACGGATTTTGCAAATAAGAAACTGCCAAATAAGAAACCTACTTCAGCCTCGTAAGCTACTGCGAGGGAACGCAAAACTAAAAAAACCTCTTGGGCGCTCCGTACCCCAGTGTAGGGTACACGCACATATTTGGTCTATAAACACACGTAGCCGCTTTCCTCGTTGTTTAAAAGCCCCTTCCTGGAGGTATACTCTTAATTAAGTAGCCATAAAGGTGAATCACAAATAAAGTAATGGAACCAAACTGAATTCACAGGCGAGCAAGAACAAACAAGCCGAACGAGCAGGTACCGCGGTGCCAGCGACGAGGCAGAGGAGGGCTTTAAAAGCCATTTGCTATAATTGTCACACACTTATGTAAATTCCCCCCTTTGCACCTTCTGCAGGCCTGATAAAAGCATTCAATCAGCCCCCGTCACCTGGCACTCCATACTTGTCAGCTCTGTGAATGTTTTCAGCGACGAGCTCATTAAAGCAAAATGACCATTTGGTCTGGGTAATGGGGGGGGGGGGGGTGGAAAAAAAGGGAAAAAAATGGAGTGACACATAAGTAGGAAGGGACCATCAAAACAAGAAGCATGCAAACATTGATGGTTTTTATGGATAATTAAAACTCTCGAGACCGCAATTACTAAAAGCGCTGCCTGACGGGGTCTCGCGCGTGTCAACGAGGTGCACTCCTGTATCGACAGCCCGGATTGGTGCGGGCGCGCCCACGCCACGCCTGTCACTCAGCTGTCCCCCGGCCAATGTGCCGGTATTGACTTTGTGTTGCCACAGACCCGTGGCCCGGGCCGTTCGAGCCCCCGCGACTCCCACCATCATTTCGGTTGTGGCAGCTGTATCTGAATTTACTTAGCGGCAAGGGACGGGGGAAAAAAAAAAAAAAAAATCACAGTCGAGTAATTGGCTGTTCTGTCTACCGTCCCTGCAGAACAAAGTCATAATTGGACCCCTATTGTTGTTGATTTTTCTTGACATGCTCTGCAGTACCACTGGAGTATATGATCATATGCCACTTTGAAAGAGCGATTCAGCAGCGCCAGGAAGCTGATGCTGGCCCTGCCACGTTCTCTGCCTTCTGAGGCCTGTTTCTAGGACAGAATCCCCACGTCTCCTCGAGGACCTCAAGCCACTCCCTACATTTTATTATATTTCACCTCCAGCACACCTGACTGAACTAATTATGAGCTCGAAGGTTGATTAGTTTAATAAGATTGACGCTAATGTAGCTTTCGCTCTCTGCTTTTGGCCTTCTGAGGCCTTCTTGTTAGACAAAGGCCAACAGTCCTCGTATATAGTGAACCCGGAGGAGCGTGTCCTTTCTGAAGGGCTATCTCACTGCTACCGTTTTACTCCCGAGACTCATCATGCTTTTGTTTCAAAGCAAATGCCTAAGTCAAGAAGCTACTGTGAGTGTTTGTGAGAGAATTTAATTTGAAATCATTATTTGTTTGAACGGTTTCATTCAAGATCTTTAGTACCAGGAGCAGAAAGTCCATATAGAATGTCTCATTCAAGCATACATAAGACTGGCTGGCACAGATCGAACTTATGGAGGAAATGTCACGCGAATCAGCATCATTTACATCAGAACCGCTTCGAAAAGAAAGTCAAACTTAGGATAAAGAAAAGGCCTTGTACACAGACCCACAGATCTGTTACATTTAAAATTTAGAAATGTCATTATGCAATGTGGGCACTTTCAGATATTACACTCAGAGTTCGGTTGATCTTTTGGAATAGGGATGACTTTTCAAAAAAAGACACCTGATATTGATAAGGAATCCATGGTTACCGACAGCTTCATACGTCATAGAGGCTGACCCCAGCTCCAGAGGAAGTTCACGACTGATCAGGCCTGCTGTTTACCAGCTGCTAGAAGATCCACACACAATCACAAAAAGTTATTCCACTCTCTCCTCTCTCTCCTCTCTCTCTCTCTCTCTCTCTCTCTCTCTCTCTCTCTCTCTCTCTCTCTCTCTCTGCTTTGGTCTGAGCGCTCCCCCTCCCCCCCCGCTCTCCACAAGGATAGGCCCATGCATAATTCGTACGATATTATAATTATGGTGCCAATTAACGGAACGTCTGGAGTGAAAGTGGTCCCGATTCACCTGTCTTAGCATTTCCTGCCCGGCGATGCTTTGTAGCTGGCGAGTCCTTTAGCATCGCCCCAGGACGTAAAGTGGATCTCTCTTCAGATGTGATGAAGCCAAAGGAGCTGATTTCGACGGAGTTTGTGCATTTTCCCTGGCAGCAGCCCGCGTCGTACATTAAGCACCCCTGCACAGAAGAGGAAAGTTTACTAAGATCCCGACGATTGCATTTTAATGCAAGCTTTCCGCTGTTATTTTGTTAATTGACTCTCATGAATATTCACAAGAGGCATTAGCCTGAACCTTGTCCTGGGCTTTAAATTGGAGAGATTTAATGGTCACCGTGGCCCAGCCACCCGTCCTACACTGCGACGCGTCTCTGAGAAGCGGCTCCGATGACAACAATTAGCATTTTTGCGGTTATTCTCCGGCGTTGCTGATTTGGATGGCGGGTGTCAAACTCAATTACTTTCGGGCTGTTTGTGTGGAGGTGTTGTCTGCACTCTCTTCCGTTAATTGCTTAATTTGCACGATATATTTATATTATTTTGACATTCTTACCATGATAAACTGTATTTGATCATTTTTCTGCAAATTTGGGAAACGCTGGCATCAGTGCCGTTTTGGGGAAAAACAGTAGTATAAATAGTCCAGATAATTAACTACTAATTAGATTAACTTATGGGACTGAATTCAAATTAAAAACAGCAGATAAATAGCCCAGAAACTCAGTTCGACACTGCTTATTTAGACTATTATCTGGTCAGTCCATCATCCACAATCGAACGGGTCATAAACTTGACATGTTTGATTGTATGGAATGGAGTAAAAAGAGCTGAAGATGTTTACTGGCACACAGGGTAAGTATGAATTGTACTGGGTCATAAATAACTAAGCATCTGTAAACAGTAGATAAAAGGGCCACCCTTTGGATCCTGGAATAGGATACTGGTGCCTTTAGTCTCTCAGCTACCTATAAAGTATACAGGAAGCCACTCGATCCTGTCCTCCCATTTCCAAATGGGACCCCATCACCACTCCAGGGTGGCATGGTATACACCCCTGGGGGAGTCTTATCAATCAGATAACCAATCAGATTATAGAGGAGGTGTGACCATGATATCTGATTGCTTGGTCTGACCTCTGACACAAGATATGATTGGTTATCTCTCTGAACCAATTATTTTTTGTTCTGCCCTCAGAATATTTTTGTATAAAACTCCCATGAGCTGGTATACATAGGAGACTCAAAATGGTGCAGAGTAGGTTGAAATCTTTTTTTCCCCAGATAATTATGAACAAAAGGGTTTGGACAACGGAAATATTTATGTGAATATTCTGATTCCCATTATCACGTATCCTCTTATTCAGGGTTGTGGGGGGGGGGGGGGGTCTGGAGCCTATGGGCACAAGGCAGGGAACTACCCAGGATGGAGTGCCAACCCATCGCAGGGCACACTTACACCAATCACTGACACATGCACATCTATGAACAATTTGGGAACTCCAATTAACCTCAGCATGTATTTGGACTGTCGGGGGGGGGGGCAGAGTACCTAGAGGAGACCCCACAATGACATGGGGAGAACATGTAAACACCATACACATGGAGCCATGGCAGAGACTTGAGCCCTGGTCCCAGAGGTGAGACAACACTGCTGACCACTGCATGACTGTGGCCCCCTAAATAAATGTCATCATCTGCTTTTACTTATGGTTTCTCTGTTGTGGGTAAGCAGTTATGGAGGATGGATGGATGGATGGATGGATGGATGAATGAATGAATGAATGAATGAATGAATGAATGAATGAATGAATGATTGATTGATTGATTGATTGATTGATTCAACTAATGAGAACCCCAGGCCTGTCAACCAGCACCTTACAGTCTTGTGAATCAATTAAACCTTTCTTAGTTAAAGGACTTTTAATGTCATTAGGACTTTCAAAGTATTTGTTCCCGTATACCCGTAATAACACAGTTAAGCAAGTTAAGCGCTGATCATGACAGATTAATACCAGCTTTCGCGATAAAGGGGGAAAGCAGGAGCATTACTGTGAAGTAAAGATCTTCTTTACATACTAAGTAGAGGTTGTCAGTTGAAAGCTGTTAATTTAAGAGCAGCTACTCTTTGCTGCGTGAATTTCTTGCAGTTGTTTTCAAGCTTCAACTACGGTGACATAAATTTCAACTTAAAAAGGACAAAACTGTCTCAACCAACTTATTTGAGAGTTTTATGTTTTTAAAGGTAAGATTCTTAAGTTAATTGAATCAAAGCCTGATTTGTAACTTAACTTGTAAATTAAGTGAGGATCTGCTATAAACATTATTTAATATTTATTTCTGGACTTACAGAATTCTATGTCACTTTGACCCTGTACTAGCAGATGGATGGATGGATGGATGGATGGATGGATGGATGGATGGATATAATTAAAAGTGAAATACATCTTGTTTCTACTTCAGATTCTTATCCAGAAGCAGAAACCGTGGCCGCCTGTTATGATGTCGTCTCTGAGGGCCGGTGTCTTATCACTGACTAATCCCCCCAAATGATTTACCAGCAAACCAAAAGGGCCGCTTCCTCGCCACAGAGACAGGTAGGACGTAACGCCTAAAGGGGGCCGGCGACTTTGAACGCATGAGGCAGAGGAAGGATCCGTCTGGTGGTCGGGAACGGGCGCGGCGCGGGTTTTTACGGAACCAGAAGAAAGGCGCCCGCCAAACGAGCGCTACGGGGAGGGTGAGCTAAACTTCTTCAGAGCTGGACGAGAAGGACGTGCAAAAAGATGAGAAAGGCGGGGTGGGGGGAAGGCTCAGGGCGGGGGGGCTCACAGGCTCATTAAAGAGCAGCGGGGGGCTCCTCCTGGGGAAGAGGCAGCCGCTGCCAGGCCGGATCCGCTGGGAATCATTCCCTTAGCCCTGCTTCCGGCCAGTGTGCTCCTGGGATCGAGCGGGAAGGCGGCGACTGCTCCATCCTCTCCTCCCTCCTGGTGGGTGGAGCTTCCTAATGAGAGACCCCACCCCTCCATATCGGGAACACACGGACCCGCGTTGTGCTGCGGCTCGGCTCTGATTGGCTGGCTTCTGGGTGGTGGCGGGGTGTGTGTAATGGGGTCATGGAGGGAGGCACGAGCGACATCAGCAGGTCACTAAAAGAACGAGCCTCCTGGCGTCACGGCAAGGGAATAATATATGGCATAGAGTCGTCACCCATTCATCCATCTACACCCGCTCATTCGGTCGGTACGGGGTTGATGTTGGCCTGCAGCCTGTCCTAGGAAGCATAGGCCATGGGGGGGAGATCCCAAAAGCCAGTCTGTTCCATGCCCATGTTATCATGCTGACGTTCAGCATCTCTTCAGCGAGACCTTTTGCTGCATTATCTGTGCCCATATGTATAATATTTCATTGATGATCATATCTATACACTTCTATTTACTAATATACAAATCCAGGCTTAAACTGGAGAGGCCCATTTAAAATTGGATGGATGGATTGACGGTGACTTAGGGCCGTATATTGTCCATTTGCTGTAACAGTTTTGCCAGATAATGTGGTTGTGGTCCTGTTGCGGTCGAGCTGCCTTCAGCCTGGCTTCGCCGTAAACCCCACTCACCCACTTCTCGCTGCAAGACAAACAGAGTCTATGCACCTTCTATTCCTCTCTTTAATATGCTTCTTTCCGGCAGCAGATTTAATTTTCATGTGGCCTTCTCTCCATTAAATTGCAAAAAAGGAGAATTTCCTGAATACCGGTTGCCATTTACCGAGGGCCGTATATAAAAATCCCATGGAATGAAATGATTCAATGCCATTAACCTTTAAACAAGTATCACCTTTTCTGTAATTCGCTCAAACGTACTTCTGATACCTGAAATGTGCCACAATGGCCTGATGGAGCCTGAAATGTATTTTTTTTTCCCCCTGTCTCGGCATTTTCAACCCGCGTAGCTGTTCTATCCGCCAACAAATATCTATTCTCTCTCAGGGCTGCCACTTCAGCCCCCTCTACTTTTGGGATTGTTTTATATCTGTGTGGGTCGCAAAGTGTTCTGACCGATATAAGACAAATTGAAAGCCCTTTGAATGTATAAAATTTGACGCAAGTAATATTCTCAAAGTAATATCCACATCCGACTCAATAATGCGTTACCCTGAACTGCTAAAGTGCATTTTTCTCTCCTGTTTATTGTTCCCATATTGCATTGCATGGCCATTAAACCCTGAGGAGGGGGGGGGGGGAGAAAAGTAACGAGAGAAAGAATAAGAACAGAATAAAAGCGGATACTTTAGCCTTTGCATCACTAGCCTTGCTTTGACCACGCTAACAGCACTTCAGTCTTAAATTATATATCTTGTAACCTGGCACCTCCTTACTTCAATAGCGTTCGACTTAAATTAATTGCCTTTCAGATTTCAGCCTCGTAAATGGCACTTAAATGGAGATCTGGAGTGGTGGGATGATGCTTTAATTGTAGCGTGCAGAATGTATTAGCAATGACCCGGAGGCCCCGGTGGCGGCTCCATTCAATATGTATGTATGTGCCGACAACTTGGGGTTTTAAAAGGTTAATTAACCTCTTGTGCTAGACCTTTCCTCAACACTTAACTTTGTCTGAATCCTGATAGTGCCATTAACCCTGCGCTTTAACCCCTCACCCTGACTATCATTAGCCACATTCATCTCATTAAAACTTCGCCTTGATTTTTCTTGACTTGTGCTTCCTTTATTATTATTATTATTATTATTTTTTTTTTTTTCCCCCAGAAACAAAAATTAGCGGTTTATTGCATATCGTCAGAGCTACTGGACCGGGATTGGCTGCAGAGGTGACATGCATCAAAACTAGAGAGAGGGGCATTTAGGGGTGATTCCTCATAGTGATTGCTGTGAGCATTAAGCTACTTTAAGTGGCATCTAGTTTCAGCTGGTTACCAGACGGCTCACCCACCAGCCATCAGCTCTAAGCTCATGTAACCACTAGCCAGCTTTGGTGGGCCCGTGTGATCCACATACAGCTACCTAGACTCGATGGCACTGTGCCACAGCTATGAATGGCGGATCATCCATTTCTGCGTGGCCCAGCGGGCTTGGCCTCTTTGCTTGTGCTCAGATGGTCACTGCTTTGAGCCTCGGCCTCAGCTGAATGGCCACATCTCCGTTGGGCCTTGGCCAAGGCCCTTAATCCCCCAAAATGCCCTAGGTCTGCCAGGTAAATGGCCTGACCTTGTGCTCAGAGCCCAAGCTTCACTCTCATCTGTGAATGTCTCAAAGAAAAGCAAAATGAAATGTATGAATCAAAAGCATTCCGTTGTACCTGTACTTGTGCAAAAGGAGAAACACTCTTTAAAACACTCATTTGTTAATCAGCTTCGGAGTTTCAATGTAGACCTACTTGCTACCACCATTAGCTGGATGACTAGATGCAGACCAGCACTATGGGGAAGGATCTTATTATCTTTAAAAAAAAAAAAAGATTTGTTGTAGTATATGATGATCTGATAGATTAGTCAGCTGTTAAATTAAGTATTTCTAGTGCTGTTTCTAATAAGGTCTATTAAATTATCTGGGTCAGTTTGAAAAGCATCAGCTGGGGAAGATTTAACAAGGAGGGTATGAGTATGACAGGGACAGAAAGTATATATTTGTGCCTGTTTTATTTGCTGTTTAAACCAAGGTTCTGGGTCATTTGTATATGGCTGATATAGTAACAGTTACCTCAGAATATTAGATGCATTTTTTGCTACCTTTTGCAAACCTTACAGGCGTCTATCTCGCCTAAATAAAAGCTGTATTTTTTCAAAAGCAAAACGGCTTATTTGCTGTTTTTTTCCCGTCAGTCTGGGCAATGATAACAACATTTATTACCATGTTCACATGGAGCCCTGAAGTCCACAGTTAGCTTTGTAGATTCCTCCCCAGTCTGCTGGGTGAAATTGGCTCCTGTGAAGGTTCAAACTAAAGACGCATATATGATCCACCCCCCCCAATCCCCCCCACCACCACCACAACCCCGCTGGAGAACATGGGGGACGTTTCCATAAAAAGAGAAGCTCTCCCCCTTTACGGCGGAGATCCAGGTGCAGGCCCATTTCCCAGCATGCCTCAGTGACTGATCTACTTCCACTTCCTGTCTTTCTGTGATGAGGATTCAGCAGCCAGACCTTGAATTCTCCTCATGGTTTCATGTGAATTAAAAGCCAATCTGGGATGATTTCCATTCAGCCCACCATCTTCTAGAAATCTCATAATTTGAAATCATGTCTTCATGTGCCTTGTTGTTTATGGGTTTGGGGTGAATTCTGAATTCTGATAACATTCAAGATATGGTCAGATCTGCACAGATGAGTTTTAAATACTAATACAAAAATGCTAATTGATATTAGAGTGCAGATGTGTGCTGTTTGTTCCATGCTTAAAATACACAAAAACACCTAAATTAGTTTACCAGCTCACATGATGTATGCCCTTCACATGAATGTCGTAGGCTGGAATTGGCCCTATAACTATCCAGTATTGGCACAAAAACCATTCAATACTCTCTAGCCTAAAGCACGTTGACCACAAAACTGAAGGCATTTTATCTGAGTTCTTGTTAATGAATTTTAGTAAAATCCTTAAGCTTCAGTGGTTCAGTTGGCTTCATGCCTCCAGTCTCGTGGGCTTGATGCCATGTTAGCTTTTATCCTCCTTATATTCAGCATTTGTCTCTGCATCCGTAGACAGGTTTTGGTTTGGTGTCTGTGTTGGGTTTGTTGCCTGTACTGGATTGGTCATGTAAAAACAGATGGATGTATACAACCTCACCAGCTAGGGATCCAATACATCCTTCAAAGTCTGGTTGTGACTTGAGATTGAGCCCTCTGCTAATGTGAACATGAAGAGGAGTGCAGGTGTCAAATTATCCCCATTGTAAATAGAAATAATGATTTCATCCACCCACCCAATCTAGGAAGCATTGGGCACGAAGTAGCGGGGCACCAGGGGGGTAGGATGCCAGCCTGCTGAAGGGGCATGAATCACAAAATGAGTATCTATCAATTCCAGCAGTTTAATCTTCAAGGAAGACCGATGGATCCCATGCAGCGTGTCCCCGGCCTTGTGTTTCCTGGCTAACTTTGTGACTCTACTGGATAAGCAGACTGATGATGGATGGGAAAAGAAAGATACAGAGTACTGAAAGGTATTGATGATATTGACTGAATGCCAGTGGACAACAGCACCGTTACTACGTTTTTGTGTCCGTATCTCAGCAATATATCAGCAAATGGGTGAATAAGGCCTGGCAGCCTGGCTTTAAAGCCTGCATTGAGTTTACCTGTGTTCTCTGTACTTGTAACTGCTCCTGTTATGCTATCTGCTGCCTTTGATATCCCCGCCTCTCCATCTTACCATAATGCAACAGTGCCGGAGGTCAGCATTCAAAGGTTAATGCCGCGCGGCAGATACACCGAAATAAGCCGGAATGCGATAACGCATGTAGGAAAATGTACGCGCCTAAGTGGGAAACTGCGGCTTTTATTGCTGAATGTCAGAGCTCGGCGAACGCGCATGCAGACCCGCACGGCGGGGGGTGTGGGGGTGTGACAGCAGACCTTCTATGTACCCCACCCTGGCCACACTCTGTCTGCCTGAAACAATCAAGCGCAATTAACGGGCTGCGTGCCAGGGACGCTGTTTGTTCCGTAACCACGGCAACGACATAGATTAACACTTCAACCGATGCCAAATTAATGAAGTAAAAGCTCTCATAAACAGAAAGTTAGCGGGCTCGTGCATTAGCGTTTCTGTGCAGGTGTGATCACACGGGCGTTTGGCGGCCCGGCGGAGGGTGGGGGTGTGCAGTGGAGGGCGGAGTTGGCACACTGAATATCCCCTGACATTTAAGACACTAATATCTACAAAGCAAACCTTTAATTTGATCACTTTTAGAGCTACTTAAATGAAATCTCCCAACTCAATCAGTGGCTGATTTCTTTTTTCTGGAGCTGCCCCCCAGACTGGGTGCTTTCTGAGGAGTCTAAATGGGGTGTGTTTCTTGTTCGTTGTTTCTTGTATTATTTTTTTTTTTTATATAAATTTTAATCAGTCAACCTTTTGATTTTTCTTAACATTTATTTGAGGTTGAAGATCTATTTCCAGGGCCAGATGCATTACAGGTGCCCCCCCTTTACTGCTAATGATTCTGGGTAATCATCCCAGTGGTGTCAGAGAAAGCCATCATCATCAACGTGCATAACTTAATGATCCCGGCTGGGGGGCATTTGAACTGTTGAGTCTGGACCAGAGCAGCATGAGTACAAAGCCAGGCTGGTCAAGTAGCCATTTTGCACACAGGCCGCATTTATAAATGCGACTTTCCCTTTGCAGACGCAACCCGTCTGCCGAGAGCCCCGGGGTTGGCACAAAGGCCGCGCGCTTATCGCGGAGTGCCACACAGGTAGCATCTACGAGGTGAGCCCCGGCGGCCGCCGGCCGCGGATCAGAGTCCGGGCTTCTGCCGAAACCCGAAGATGGCGGCGTAGCGATCACAGGGATTTGCGGCGGAAAGACAAGAGGAAGCAGAGGCTACTGCGGGAAGCCGCCCGCTCGGCGTGGCACTGGAGCCGATAAACCTCTTAAATTACCCCCCTCTCTCCGAATGGCACCCCCCGCCCCTTCCGTCGTCTGCTTCTGGGAGCCCTTTGTCACCGGGGAGTGTTGGCCCTAGGGAAGGCAGAGTGTTGCTCTCACTAGTTGCTGGCAGAGGATGAATAAACGAAAGCGTTCACAGAGAGGCAGGGAGCTTCTCTCTCTCTAATATTTGATGACCGTCCCTTGATGTCTGTTTACCCTTTACTATAACCAAGCACTGGTTCAAATAAACCTCCTGAACCCCATCCATCTGAGTAAACTATAGCACCGAAACCTTGTCTGAGGCTGAGCCTATATTTATTGAAATTGCTTGTTAAATTATAACATAAAAATGGTAGTCAGTTCGGCATATTATAACGAAGATCTTGCTAACCTAAATGATTGGATTTCTTTGATACTGTAATATGCACAGCATGCAGTAAGCCTCTATTAGGGCTACTGCAGTTTCGTGAGGTTCTGGCAAATTTGTAAGTTGGGTACATTTAGCAGTTACTGAACAGGCGGTGAAGCGCACACACAATGACTCAAAATGTCTTGCTCACACAAAGAGTAAATATGGCAGGGAAGAACAGGGAATCTCTGATCCTGGTCAACGGTAACAGGGTAATAGCCCAACTAAATGGGTTCCAAAGGGTTGCAGATTAGGTCAGTCCTGGGGGCCACCATATTGAAATAAAGGCAACATTTATTTAAAAGAAACGTAATAGAGTTACCGTTACAGAAGTTCAGTTAAATCAGAACTAAACAGGATTTCCCCACCATCTTAGCAGTTCCCATATTATACTTAAATATCTCGTTTCCACTAATATTATGAAAAATAAAATGTTACTTATATTTATATGTCTTAATTTAAAAAATTGAAAACAAAAAACATCTATCAATGGAGAGAAGTCTGATGGCTAAATGAAAAATAATGAATAATCATTATTTCACGCGCACTCTATATCTAATTATACTGTGCAATAGATAATGGACTATTCTACAGACAAAAATATTCCTGGAGTTTGTGCCAGTCTGGGGCACTGACAACGCTGCCCTCTTCTGGGTGGGTGGGGGCCCTGCACATATAAATAATATGAACTGGCTGTCAACGGAACATCCCCTTAAAAGGAATGGGTATTTCCTTTATCAGTTCCTTGGTTCTGTCTAACTGTAGCCTGCCTTACCTTTTCTCTTCAGTTTGTGGGGTGGAGCCTATAGCCATCCCATGTACAGTATGTGTTAGAGAAACCTCTTCATACTAGTGATGGAAATGCCACAAATTCAACACGGCTGCTTGTTTATAATGCAGTGAGCATATCCTCTCCTATAATATAGACACCCGTATTATTGTAAGAACTACGGAGCAGAAAAGGGTACTCTCAAACACGGTGCATTTTCATTCCTCACATTAACTTGATAAAAATGATATTGTAAACATATAATTAAAGCAAAACATTTCAGGAATATATGAAAGCACCCAAAGGAATTTAGTGGAATGTTACATAAACTTTTTCCAGTCTGGGAATGTCATGTACATGTTTATTAGTCAAAAATGACACCCTGGTTAACATGGCTACCACAGGGGTGTTGAGGTCCTTTTGGCAGGTTCATCTTCTGGGGTGAGCGGAGTAGCCAGTCGGCAAGGAGAGGTAGCTAAAAGCGTGGAATGGAGGCGCCGGTGGTGAGAAGGCCTGCCTTTCAGCAACTCGTGTAGCCGAGCAGGTCCCAGGCACCCCCGGCAACGTGACAGGTGGGGTGCCCCCGCCAGGCAAACGCCTCCCAAAAGCTGATTCTCATTAGACCCACTGAGTCCCGCGGCCCGTTTCCGACGGCAGTCGAACGCTAATCGCGTCTGTTTACTGCAGACGGGCGGCTGCCAAGGAGAGGAGCCGAGTGGGGGGGCGGGGATGTTCGCGTAGGCTGGGGGGGGGGTCTGCGCCCTTCCTTTTGTCAGCTTACATCCTTGACTCCTGCCCAAAAAAGCAGCAGGACCGCTTCCTCTTCCCCACCAGCTCCCAGGCCACGCCGCCCGCTGGGCCCGCCCTGATGCACCGAGACACATCCGCCATTTTCTCCTCCTAATTAAAAATCCGGGGAAGAGGAAGAAACAGGAATTGGAGGGAATGGAGGCCTGGAGATGGGTGAACCAATTATTTTGAAGGGTATTAAGCCATCAGATTTACTTTTATCTTGATTGCATTGTGGAAATCGTGCATAATTAATGGAGGGGAGCTTATTAGGAAAAAATGATTAGGCAAATTACACAGGTGTCGAATGCATTTTTTATGATAAATTTGCTAGAACAATCCTGCATTTCCATCTGTTCTGCTCATATCAGAATGTCACCGCGGAGGAAATTAATGCGGCGGCACAATGCGAAGGGCTTCATCAGAACAAAATAACAATTAAAAGGGGAGACTTTACGTGCCAATAAACAAAAACGTGCATTTATATTAAACTCTAGCGTTTACAGCATTAGAAACATGATACACAAATCTGCGTTTACTGCTTTATGGACACAATGGCTCAACTTTTAAACCTACTTCTAACGTGTAATGAATGTGAATTTATGCTTTAAACAACACATAAGTATTATTAATGGACTATTTTTCTCTGATTTTGCTATGCAGTATGAATTTGCTGTTGAGCTAGTTTAGGTTGGGGTATAACGTGATGCTATGGAGGCAGGTTAGGTTGGAGTATAAGATGAGGTTATGCCATTGAGCTAGCTTAGGTTGGAGTATAAGACTGGGCGATGCTTTTGAGCTAGCTTAGGTTGGAGTATATGATTGGGCGATGCCATTGAGCTAGCTTAGGTTGGAGTATAAGACTGGGCGATGCTATTGAGCTAACTTAGGTTGGAGTATAAGATTGTCTTAGGTACTTAAGTCTTGGTACTGAACTAGCTTAGTTTTAAAGTATAAGATGGGGTCCTGCTGTTGAGCTAGTTAATAAGATTCTATTGAGCTAGCTTAAGTTGTAATATTAGATGAGGTGATGCTATTGAGCTAGTTTAGGTCGGAGTATGAGATGGGGAAGTGCTATTGAGCTAGCTTAGGTCGGAGTATGAGATGGGGAGGTGCTATTGAGCTAGCTTAGGTAGGAGTATAAGATGGGGTCATGCTATATGCTGTTTTGCACTGGCAGAAAACCCCCACACTCCTCAGCGGGTACAACATGAGGTTTACACAAAGAAGTAACAACTGGCATCAATGCTTCATGCAGCACGTGGCTCAGGAGCAATAAGGCGTGAAAAGTGCAACCATAAACATGGTTTTTCACTATTTACACAGAAAAAGTGATGCAAATTGATGGCACGGTGATAGTTATTTGTTATTGTGCAACTCCCACCACACGCCATGCCAAGTTACTCTCCATCTGCACCATACAGAGGTCACGGCCATACCTGACACCCCCCTGCATACCACCACTGAAGCAAATGTAACTGTGCTACATTTCAAGGGTGAGGAGGAGAGATTAGGAGTCTCAGCTTAACGCTCACGTACCTCACAAATAAGAGGTGGCTACACCAGCAACCTTGTGAAGGTGGATTTCCGAAATCTTTGAACTGACAGCGTCAGATGTTTTCAAAGCCACCAAAGACCTATTTTTCGAGAAAAAAAACTTGGAGCTGAATTGCAGAATCCTGCATTATTATGGTGGGACAGCAGTTGGTTCGTCTTTTGTTTAGAATCAACTAGAAATGGGGCTTTAAAACTTAACTGGCTGCCTCGTCATAAGGGGATCAGTGAAGGGACCAACAGTTGTAGTTAAGTTTAGCACTATGGGTGATAGCGTGCAACACCGGTGGATCTTCTTACCTAAACTTCTTTGCGGTTCATCCAACCGCTCATAGACAAATTATGACTTTATAATATTATAACAAAATAGAAAAAAAGCAATTTTTAAAAAGGTAGCAATGGCAGTTCTGCCTGTCTCTGCAGATGCCTGTTTCGCCTGCCTAAGTATCTGTATACGTTCCGTTTATACTCGTCGCACATGTGACTGCTGTGTGGGTGTGTAATTTCTGACCATCTGCTCAGTGGTTGGAAGACTGGCGAAGCGAGACACGTTGCCGTTTGATTCTAATACGGTCCCTCTCTTTTTCTCCTATTTATTTATTATTTCCTAAGTATCCGTCAGCGCCGAAGTCACCTTAGATGTAGCTTCAGCGATAATGATAATAAACAGATCCGCCTGATGGGTGGGTAAATAGACAGGGAAGCAATTGCTCCTGGCTCCTGTCTTCTAGCTCAAAAGATTGGCAGCGAGCTTCATAAACACCCTGATGCAATTTCCATTTCATTTTTGCAAAGCATGAAATTAAAGCTATTTATATCTGGGGCGATAATTACATTATACTTATTCGATCCAGATTCATTTTCTTGCTATACAATGTCATGCTTTTAATTAAAATGCCTCTTACTCAGTCCTTATGGTCAGCGGGGCTATTTGTTTATTTGCTCACAATGCCGGAATGCATAAATCGTCTCCCTCGCACGGCAAACCGCGGCCGGCTACGCGGCTGCGCGTTAATCACGAAGTTCATAAGGGTGATTTGGCACGGACAGGTGTGTGCATATCTGATCACTGGTGATTGTTTTAAATTTTCAAATTATTTTTAGAGAAGCATTTTAAACTTTTTAAACAACCTCAATGCATTAGTATGATGTATTCATTACTACGGTGTGTTGTATGAGCTCTGCTATACACGGTGTAAAGGGTAGAGGTATATGAGCATTTCTGTTTTTGGTAGTTTAATGATCACTATACACTCATCCCCCATCCCTATGCAGTCCTGGGTAGGACCCCCCCCCTTTTGTCCTCAAACCACTTCTAGGGTTGCAGAGATGTACATTTAGGGATTTGTCTGCACACCGCTGCTGGACTGTACTTTCTCCTATTAGCTTTAACAAGTCTGACCAGTTATCTCTGACCTCTCTTTTTAACAACAGAACTGCCACTAACTGGATGTTTTTTTTTTGGGCATCACATCATTCTCTGGAAACTCAAGGCACCGTAGTTTGTGAAAATCCTAAGAGAGTGGCTGTTTCTGAGATACTGGAACCAGCACATTTGGCATCCGCAGTCACACCATGTTTATGATCACTGTGATCAGGAGTCTTAGCTGTTCTAATGCTCAGCTGAACAGTAGGTGAGCCTCCCGACACTGACTGCATGCTGTATTTAGTTAGTTGGAGCCACATGATTGGCTCTTTAGAGGAGCAGGTTGTTTGCATTAGCAATAGCTGTACCTAATATCCTGGCCAGTTGTGTTAGAGACGTGATGTATGCATAGAGTCTATACCATTAACTCCATACCACTTAGCCTGTGAAGGTGGATCATCACCAAGCACAATGCCAAGCGTCAGATGGGGTAAGGCACGCCGCCACTGGACTCAGGAGCAGTGGAAACATGTTCTGTGGAGTGACATACTACGATTCTCTGTCTGGCAGTCTGATGGACGAGCTGGGGTTTGACGGATGCCTGGAGAACATTACCCACATTGTGCCAACGTTAAAGTGTGTTGGGGGAGGGATAATATTGTGGGGTTGTTTTCAGGGGTTGGTCTAGGCCGCTTAATTCCAGTGAGGGGAATTCTTAATGCTTCAGCATGCCAAGGCAGTTGGACAATTCTGTGCTTCAGACTTTGTGGGAGCAGTTTCAGGAAGGCCCTTTTTCTGTTCCTCAAAGCATGCTCCATAAAGACATCGTTGGGTAAGTTTGGTGTGGAAGAACTTGACTGGCCCGCACAGATCCCTGATCTCAACTGCACCAAATGCCTTTTGGATTTACTTGAACTGAGATTGCGAGACAGGCCTTTACATCCAACATCAGTGCCCAATCTCACCAATGCTCATCTGGAGGAATGGGCAAAAGTTCCACAAAACACGCACCATGTGGAAAGCCTTCCTAGAAGAGTGGCAGCTGCTATGACTGCAAAGGGGGGGCCAACTCCATATTGATGCCTATGGGTTTAGAACGGGATGTCAGAAAAGTTCTTGTCAGTGTAATGTCCAGGTGTTCCAATACTTTGCTCATATAGAGTATTTGGAGTTTGAGATGTAATATCCTGCCTACCCTGCTGCCTGTAACGCCCCTACTACCTATGACATCCTTCTGGCCTGCCCACCCTTCTGCCTGTGACGTCCTTCCTGCCTGCCCACCCTCATGCCTGTGACGTCCTTCCTGCCTGCCCGCCCTCCTGCCTGTGACGTCCTTCCTGCCTGTGACGTCCTTCCTGCCTGCCTGCCCTCCTGCCTGTGACGTCCTGCCTGCCCGCCCTCCTGCCTGTGACGTCCTTCCTGCCTGTGACGTCCCTTCCTGCCTGTGACGTCCTTCCTGCCTGCCTGCCCTCCTGCCTGTGACGTCCTGCCTGCCCGCCCTTCTGCCTGTGACG
>JAODKN010000001.1:30017685-30027901 GCA_026774425.1 Petrocephalus zakoni
CAGGTTAGATGGTAATGACAGGATGGTATGGGCTAGATGATATAGGTTAGATGGTAATGACAGGATGGTATGGGCTACATGGTACAGGTTAGATGGTAATGACAGGATGGTATGGGCTACATGGTACAGGGTAGATGGTAATGACAGGATGGTATGGGCTACATGGTACAGGTTAGATGGTAATGACAGGATGGTATGGGCTAGATGATATAGGTTAGATGGTAATGACAGGATGGTATGGGCTACATGGTATAGGTTAGATGGTAACGACAGGATGGTATGGGCTAGATGATATAGGTCGAAAACCCACATACATAGCGACCCTTTCTGGATAAGATTGCCCACCCCTGGGCTAAATGGTATGGATTCAATGGTATGGGTTAGCTGGTAATGAATCAATGTATGAGCTAGATGGTATGACTTAGCTATAATGACTTTATGGTATGAGCTAGATGGTGTGGGTTAGCTAGTAATGTCTTGAGGATATGAGCTGGGCGGTATGGGTTAACTGGTAATGACTTCATGGTATAGGTTAGATGGTACGGACTCAGTGGTATGGGTTAGACGGTAGACGGTAATGACTGGATGGTATTGGCTAGATAGTATGGATTCGCTTTTATGGGCTAGCTGGTATGGATTTCATGGTATAGGCTTTGTGACATCACATGGCAGTCAATTCTCTAATCGTCGTGTTTCCAAAGACGTGCCAGAAATCCTCTCTGTCTTTACTACTCAGGCAGGCTGCAGACCTGCTATCTGCCGCACATGCGTCAAGTGAGTGATCAGAGTTTGTAGGAGGACTGCACTTTTCTTCACCCCTTTGCACGTCACTCCACATAGGCTGATTGGCAGAAGCATAACCACAGTGACTCCTCTGGCTGCAGCCCCCTAACAGCACACAGGCCTTAGCTCTGCTGTGCTCTAAAACCTCCCTCCGCCCTCAGAGTTCCTGCTCCTCTGTTTTCCTCCATTAAACCAAAATGTGAATTCTCAAATGTTCAAGACAAGAATCAGAGACATATATATTTTGGTGAAAGTAAAAATTTGACTACATCTAACAACAAACAAATTATGTGGCTTACATAAAGGTCTTATATAAATCCTTTAAAAGCATTTTATGTTTTGAATCATGCCAATTTTCTACAAGACTGTTTCTCTCATATCTTCTATGTCCCTGTGCTAATATATATTTTCCTGTTTTTTCGTGGTATTGTTCTGCAAGGTTAGGCATCTATTGCATCCAGCATTTCCTCATTATTATGACCTCAAGTCTATGGTTTTCGTTGCAAAAATTATTCTGGACATGTTTAGATGCCATATCCTCTTTTTATTTAATATAATGGATCGAATCCTTTGTGTGTGTGAAGTTTGAGCGGAGTAGGGAGTTCTGCTATCTCAAAGCTCAGCTGTATTTGGGAAAAGTCCTCAGTGCCATTCGATAAAACAGTTTTAGTCATACAGAAATGACCGATTGACCACACTGACCTTGTGCCAAAACCCAGAAAATAATCCCCAGCTTGACAGACGCTCACAACAACGCCAACCGTAGCATCTTATCAATAATTCACCTCTTAATGTTTATCGAGCGGGACTGCGCTACTGGTATATCGGTTATCCAAATGCCATCAAGCCAGATTGATAAAAACGAGCAAGGCTTATAAACTGGTCAGCAGACAAATGGGCATATAGATATGATTGCCTTACAGAGAGTGTCAGTGTTGGGTTGAAAGACAGAATATTGTTGATGCTTGGAGGGAACAAAATAACACTTCGAAAGGCACTTGGCTGATAAAATTTCATGAATCTTATCACCTATCAATTATTATGGAGATGTGTGAACTGGAAAACACGGATGTTACGGAAGAGAAGAATTAAAAGCTTTTGTCTATGGTTGACATTGTGTTGACCTTGGCTGTGGTTTTTTTTTTATTATACAGTGATTTCTCCCACAATCCTAAACAAAAAACAATCGCCAGTCATTGGAGAGAATCCATTCCTCAATGTCATTTTCCATCCATCTCTCTTTTGACCGTTTATCCAGTACAGGGAGGCCCGGAGCCAATCCGAGGCATTAATATACTCTCTCTGACATGCACGCACACTTGCTATGAGCAATTTCACTGCACTTAACTGCATGTGTTTTAGCTATGTGAGAAAACATATTTAATACGAGGTTGACATGCAAACCCCACAATCACAGAGGAGGGGTGGGATTCAAACGCCCCCCCCAACCTGGAGGTTTGAGTCAGTAATGCTAATCATTGAGCCACCATGCTGACATAGTTTGTTTTTGATGCCCCTAATATGCAGATTTGTGCACCTCCTTCACTTGGTAAATTTCTGGGAGCCCTCCCGTTCTAAGGCGCCTCTCCATTGCAGACACCTGGCTCCGCCCCCCCATTCATGGGCCACAGTCCAATGACCCTGGAGACCTCCACGCCAAAGAGCAGCAACAAAGGAATGCAGGTGGGTGCTCAGCCCCGCATACACCCCGGGGGGGGGTAGGGCTAACCGAGGGGTAAACCGAGGTGTTCGAAAACACCAGTGACATTTAACTGCAAGGTCAAGTGCGAGATGCTTTTTAAAGCTGGGGCACCGGGGGACTGCATCCTCCCCCCTGCCGGCAGGGCCTTTCGCTTCCCTGACAAGCCCTGAAGGGCCGGACGCCGTGGCAGAGCCAAACACACTGCCCAAGGCCTCACAACAGGTGCAGTCGACCTTTTACCCATTCCGGGGGTCGCAGTATGCAATTTTGAGCCTGCCGGTATCATCCGGAAACGTGCCGGAGGTCCACTGTGGTCAAATTAAGAGCATGTCCGTGTTTGTCCAAGGCTCTTTCACTGAACATCGGGGGGGTCAATTAAAAATATTATGTGACTGACCTTCACTCGAGTTCTGTTTGACTTCCTGAATAAGCCCCTAACAGGCCGACAACCTAGCCTGCATCTTACACTTCTGTCAGGTACTCTTTTGCAGCGCTGTTTTTGAAAAGAGGAATATGCAAGTTATATTTTCTATTTACTTATGAAGGTAAATAACCCTTTAGATTTTTTCTCCAGGACAAACACTATTTAAAATGCATTATCGTATCTGTCTGTAGGCAAACAAGTTGACGTTCTGCAGTGATGTTCTGTGTAGGATCAGCGTGTAGGTGTGGATAACCTTTAGCACGGGGCGGGGGGGGGGGGGACTCGGTGACCTGCCTGGGAGCCTGAGTGACATGGAGTCCGCAGCAGCTTCTCCGATAGCAGCCCCTGAAGTACCTGGATCGGCCGAGAGCCAATGTTTTGATGACAGGATGCCATTGCTTGCAAATCAGGGCTCACTTGTCACCCGGCAGGCCTTAGCGCACCCCCACCCCCCCTGCTAGTTAGCGCGGCCTGCTCCAGCTGCTGGCCCCTCCCTGTGTGTCCCCCACATATGCCAGCCTTCCCCCCCTCCCCAATCAGCACCGGTGCCCCCCTCTTCCTGCCTGGAGCTGCCGGGATTAAAGCCTTTCCTTAATGAAGCACCCTCCCTCCCGCCTCTTGATTTCAAACTGAACTGTCCATAAACTGTTTGATCTGCGAGATGTGGGGGCTCCTGAGGGGGGGGGATTGGGTCCCAGCCAATTTTAGCACCGAGGGCAACAGTGGAGTTTGAGGTAAGCCCATGCAGTTTAATTCATTATAGACATTCAGGTCAGTGATGGATCTAGCCATTTGTGGAGGACCACGCGGACCAGGCTTTGTTAATGACCGAAGGGGAAAGATTCACGTGGCAACATTACTGCTGAGGCACAATAAGGTACTGTAAATGCCTTGATCTGGTCTTAGGCTTACCGCAAGCCCCGCACTGGATAAGCGATTTCAGAAAATGGATGGATGGATTATTCTTAAATGTATGGGGCAGATATCTCTGCAGATGTAGTTAGAACCATTTGCATCCTCCACCTGCAGGCCGGATGTCACCTCATTATCAAACCCGGGATTATATCTCGCTCAGGTCTGCAGTTTGTGCTACCCCGACATTTGGGAGGAGGGGGGGTTTGAAGGAAAACTAAACGGAGAATTCATTAACTAGAATTAAGTTTGAATTAAAAAAATGTAGAAAATCATATAAAATAATTAACATATAGCGTTAACAGAAAAATGTACAATGTTAATTGCAAAATAAAACTGCATGGATCTTCCTGGATTATGCTATATAAAGATTTGCTTTGGTGCCGTGGGGGTGTTGCACAAAGTAGCCGTGTGACTGAGGCTGCAGGCCCAATCTTTATTCCACCTGACATGTCTACAACAGCCTACTGTATTTAAACCAGGTATATAAATTCAAACACAGACTAAAATCACATGTCTTTTTGTCCCAGCTGTCAGCAAATGTCCCCCCTAGGGGGCTCCCACCTCTACTGATATCTATAATTAATTATTAATGGGCAGGTCAAAGATTTGATTTAATCTCGTGATTAATCTCACAATTAATTTAATGAAGTTACGCTATAGCACTTGCCACATTTTCTTGTCACAAGCCCACATAAACGTGTTTTATTGTACGGTCGGTCCCCCTGCCCCCTCCCCCTGTATGGTCGGTCTGAAGCCTAGAACAATTAAATGTGCTGTTGTTTGTACATAAATAACTTTTATATGCTTTTTATATGATATTCCTCGATTGGCCCTCTGAGCTATGAAGCTGTGAGCAGTGTTTGTTTGAAGGCCAAACCTCTTCTCTGATGTTGACACACATAGTAACTTTCAGCGCAGCGGCCCCAAACAAAATGTAATGTGCCAAAGTTACCGGCCTGCCCTTTTCTGCCTGATTGCGCGGTTGTCCCTTTTTTGGGAGGGGGGGGTCACGGACACCTGGACAGAAAGGTCAGGTGTATCCTGCCAGGGACAGCGGCGTGATGCCAAGCCTAGGCCGGGCGCCGCGGGGAGGCTGAGCCCACTGGAGGCCGCGCACCCGACGACCCCACAGTATTGACCCCGCGCTGACCTTTGCGGACTTGTCACTGAAGATCACCGTGCAGCACATGACCTATCATACTAAAGGTCAAGTCGGGAGTGGATGTCAAGGGGGTAGCGACGACACAGTTGGTGCAAAGGCGGGGGGGGGGGGGCACTTCTTCAGTGCCCTTGTAAGAAACTTGGCACATCACAGCCCCACATAATGGCATGCTTACAATAAATTATACCATGCGCTCATATTGCTGACTATTTGCTGAAACAGATTAAGGACAGTAATTGGTGGGCAGTAGTCAGTAGTACCATAACACATATATCCAGCATATAACCTTTCATCCTGCTCGTCGCAAATTTGAGTCCTTAATCTTTACAACACCTGATTTGTACGTGAAGGAAACGGTATTACATTTCCTCGAGAAATCTGTAGAGCTGTTGATGGACGATATTGAGACACAACAAACTCACCGAATCAGAAAAATGAAATCCCTAGAGAAGCAGAGATTTAAGAAGTAAAGCTTGTGCTTAGTTCCTGCTGGAGAGGGATCCCTGCCAACTGAACGCCTTTGGTGTCCTAATGCGAGAAAAACAATCAAAATGACATACATTTAACGTAACGGGGATTCGCAGCTCGGCTCGGCTTCCTACGTCTGAGGATGAATTCATTTGAAACTCCTAGACGCTAGCAGTTAGCTGTGGTTTCATTTAATTGTCGTTCCGTCTCACACCATAGCGGGCAAAAAAACAAAGTGCTTTGTGGGTAGCACTGCTGCCTCCCACCTCTAGAGTTGCCAGTTCGAATCCTGTCCCCTATCTGTGTTTGTGGGGTTTGCATGTTCTCCCATGTTCAATAGCAGGTTTCCCCCAGGTAGTCCTGTGCTTCAAAAGCATGCATTTTGGTGGACTGTTTTGTCTACGTTGGGACTGGTTTTGTGAGTGTGGGAGCTTTGCATTAAACTGGCACCTCATCTGGAATGTTCCCCGGCCTGGTTCCATGCTGCCTGGGATAGGCTCCAGGCCTCCCAACACTCCATAAATGGAAAAGTGGTTATAGAAGGTGGATTAAAATAAATAATAAAGCATAAAGCAGGTTGTTCCTGCTGGAGGTTCAGCTATTGGATTTAAGTCTTGTGACTCTCTATAAGACGACGGCACAGGAACTTTCTCTGTAAAGCAGCAGTTTTTTTTTGCTGGATCTACCCGGGAGCCTAAAGTCACTTTTACTTAATATATACAAGTGACTGCTGGCCCGTTTGCATCCCTCTGCTCATTTTAGAGCCAGGAGAAAACTATAATTTATTTCTGGGGCACAAAAGACCAAAGGCAACGTTTACATAATTTACTGGGAAGTTTATTCAAGAATTACTTTATTAATAAAAAATAATTTAGCGCTACATTTTTTATATGGATTCCCACCCAACTTGCGTGGGAATCCTTTCACGTGTTGGTTAGCAGGAAGAGAGTAGTAATGTTGATGTTTTACACATTCTTTGAGCTAATGTACATCTATTATTGAAAGATATTTGCTTAACTCTAAGAGGGACACAATGTGTTAAATCTTCGTGTTTCAAGATCCTGACATCAAGCAAAGCGATCCAGATATAAAAATAGATCTTCTGCCAGACTAAGACACGCTCTTCTCTTGGAAACTGCATTGGTACCTGGCCAAATGTCAAACGATATTTAAATAGCTTTTAATTTCAATTGTGTTTGTGGGAAAATGTCAGTCCCCGGATCTGATCCCGTTCATGTAATTAAATTTCTCATTTGAGAAAGTGTCAGTATTACGTATTTGCACGGTAAATTCTGTATTGTACCAACATTGTCCTGTAATTTATTCATTAGTGCTAGGAGCTTGTTTTAATTACAGTATGGATTCACTGTTTGTAATCCATATGTATAATCTATGGCCTTTAATGCCAAAAGACTGCATCATGATTGATAAGTGTCCTTGAATCTGCACTATTTTTATAATTCTTAAAGAATAAAAAAAAATTTTATTCACAAATTCCAGAAAACATTACCTTAAGGGTCAAACAATTAATAAAAAGTATTATTGATAAAAATATAGAAATATCCCTTTTAATTCTTCAGGCGCGGGATTATTGTAATGGATAACTTCTGGTAATGATATTTTATTGCTGAATAGCACTCTGTGCTACATCAATGTGTTATATATGTGCGTGTGCGTGTGTGTGTGTGTGTGTGTGTGTGTGTGTATTGACAAAGTTCTCTAAGACGTGGCCAATAAGGCAGAGGCTCAGTGCTGATGGCAAGGTTACAGAAGCCGGCAGCTAGAGGCAATGAGGGAAGGAGTGACTAAGTATTGAAAATTGGGAAATGCGATCGCGGCCGAGGGGGAGGCAGACAGGTTGCCGTCCCGCCCGCTTAGCGCCACACCGCCATCCCCTCGCTGCTGCCCCCTGAAAAAAAAAAGAGCCGCCTGCCTTGTGGAGACGGTCGTCCTGCGTTACCGGCATTTGGCTGACATTCCCGGGGGCTACTGATAAGACGGGGGGGGGGAACGGTCCGCCCCAGCTCCGTCGCACCCTGCGCTGCTGGGGCTGGAGTCAGGCTGTCTGTCCGTTTCTAGCTCAGAATAAGACACCCTGAACCCAATCTGAAAGGGAGGGGTGTGTGAGCAGGGTCTGGCTAGGAGATGGCCTTAGTGGTGGATCATATTAACCTTCTGATAATGCGTTCCTGCTCACCGCGAGACATGGGAAGGTGGCACCGCATTTTAGCCAGACTGATCAATGGCACTTATGTGTTGGGTCGAGCGCTGTGTGTAGATGTAAGGCTCGACTTGTCTGCTCGCAATTAAAGGGGAAATAGATTGCTGGGGCACGGTGTGGTAAGATGAACCTGCGGCCGCCCGCTCCCCACAGACTCATTTGTCTCGTACAGTTGAGTGTGGGGAGAGATGGACCCGTGTTTCAAAGTTGAAGGGGACACAGGTGGAGCAACACGCTGACCCCCACTTACCCGTCATACTCGGGGCAGCAGCTTCGGAAATAAAGAGGATAGTAATATAACAAAGAGACCTAATTTTGGGTGGGAATATGCCGGACATGTTGATAGCTGTGTTGGAAGGGCTCTTCCTATAATTGGTCATGCCATTTGGACTCTATGCAGCCACCAGTGGCATAATTACAGTAGATCTGATAAGGGTTAAATGTCCACGGTGGGTACAGAAACACTCTCTGCAGCCATCACTTTTGATGTCCAACACGGCTCCCTCTCCACACTACCTGCCTGAATGTCAAGCAGTCGAGATGGCGTGGGGCTTGACATTATATCTACGGGTTATTATTATATATTTTTTTTCCACCCCTGATCGATAGACTCTCCACCACAATGGTGCTTCTGGGGCACCTGTCACTGCTGGTTAGCGATTGACCATTGGGTATCATTAGGAGAGTCTGCAAGCAATAGTGTGTGTGGTGGGGGGGGGGGGCAAGTCTTTCTTTTTTAGCCTTCTGGACTTAGTTGACCTTTCACTTAGAAAGCAGCTGGAGCACCAAGATATTTAATTGAATGGAGTCTTCAGATGTATTTTGGAGAAGTGAAGAGAGAGTACTGGAGGTATGGGTAGCTGAAGGAAGGGGAAGGAAGGGAGACTGGGGCAGAGGGAGGGAGAGGGGGAAAAAAACCTAGCTTGACCTTCAAAGCCTAATTGATAGGCTTTTCATAGACCTTGTTTGAGATGTGCTTGGTCCCTGTTGTTCAGCAGACCCTTAGAACTCCTGTAGAAGCACAAAGTCAGCTGTAGAAAGGGAGTCCCCAGTGACCTGGTGCAATCAATAGCAGCCGACGCAGTTAGCGAGAGCCGTAGTCCCTCGCTAACTTTCACAGGCTCCATTAACTAGGGGGGCCCTACCCTAATTTTACTGCCATGACTTATTAATCTAAGCAAATGCAGCACAACCGGAGGCAGGGGTGGTATGATGAGGGTGATGGAGCGAGGTGGGGGTCAGCATTGAAAGTAAGGTGGCTCTCATAACGAGGAATCAAAGTTAACAAACGAGGCAGGGGGTGGGGTTTGAAACCAAGGATACCTTAGCTTGCCCTGGCCCCCCAACCCACACTAAGGTCTACATCCCACCAATGTCTAATCGTGCGATCATGTTTGGGCGACACCTTAGCCTGCGTCTTCCATTTGTAATAAACAGTGACATGAGGGGCCACAATGCCTTTTGCTCGGAGAGGGGCCCCGCGACTCATCTCAGCCGCTTTATCCGTCTGTCACGGGGGGGCGCGGGATGAGAAAGCCCGGTCCTTCATCGAGAGCTATTTAAACAGCCTGAACCCCCCCCCCCCCCATGAGCCGAGACGGAGGCAGGCTGTCTTGCTCTTCTGAAGGCTGCGGCCTTGGACACACAGAAAGGATTTTTAAAGGATCATGTAAGGAGATCAACAGATAAGCAGCTAATTTTGTGTACTTAGGGAGCAAATGATTGAGTGCCCTCCCCGCGGAATTCCGCCAACCGAAAGGATGAAAGCGGGCGAGGGAGAAAAGATCTTAAAGTATTTCGGCATTAATGCTGATCGCTAAAATTAAAGATTTATACCGCTTGATTGGGCTCGCCAGCAGCTGCTTGAGCGGGTAAAAAAAAGAAAAAATCTTCTCTTAAAGCTCAAGATGTTAGGAAAAAAAATCATCAGGATTTGCTCTCCTGCTAATTGGAGTCTGAGGATAGGAAACCTCATTTTTGGCGAAAATCAATTTTCTCCAAATGTCATTTAATTCAGGAAATATGACTGATCTGCTCGATTCTTTGATAGGAGATTAAATTAGCTGTTGTCCTTCAGGATATCATATACCTGAAATGTAGGGAGGGCTAATGGTATTTGATAGAGGTGTCCTACTTCAGTAGCAGAAGTCCATCAGCCCACAGGGAGAGGTTTAAGACTCCATTTTTTTGTCTCAAATCTGCCGCCTCGGACCATTGCCGGTGATGGATTTCTACCCTTTTCATTGTGGAAATAACAGACTGGAAATTGATATCAATCAGTATGTGGTTTATAAAGGGAGGGAAGTCACAGCAAGGTCACGGTGGTCTCCCAGTGACGAGGTCAGTCTGACAGCGCGGCTTCCTCGGCATGCTTATCGCTAGGCTAAATAGCGCCTCTCCCTGGAGGAGCCAGGAGGTGCACATGTGAGTCCGCAGACAAACATCTGTAATACTAATGTGCACTATCAAAAAGTAGGAGTGAGAAAAACAAGGAAAATTTAAACTACTTATTCCATATTCTCTTTAATTTTGATTAACTTT
>JAODKN010000001.1:30028001-30042869 GCA_026774425.1 Petrocephalus zakoni
ATCAAAAAGTAGGAGTGAGAAAAACAAGGAAAATTTAAACTACTTATTCCATATTCTCTTTAATTTTGATTAACTTTGACTTTGAAGATTTTACTCTTCAAAGAAATCTGGCGATGCACCATCCATTCATCCACCCATCCATGCATCTGGTTTGTTCATCCATTTAAGGGTCACAGCCAGTGCGATGGTGATAATTATACTAATTATATTTGTCATTTTTGTTATTTACAATGTAAAAAGGTGCCAGAAGATGAGTCTATTAATACAGTGATGCACATTAGCAGAATATGTGCCACAGTACTGATGAACCAACAAAGCTGGTTTTAAAGTCAGTTTAATTGCTGAGAGTGCTTGCTCCTGTATACTGTGCACCATCAGTCTAAATATTGTCAAAATATAATTGTTATACATTTCTTCCTCCTGAGTATCCTTATTTTCAAATACGTAAACTGTGTTTGACATCTGAATTAATATCAACTTGTGTTTTATGTTTATAAATGGTAAAAATATAAAATTCTGCCTTTAATCTATGGGCAAAAGGCCTACATTTTGTCCTCAAATAAAATGTTCTTAATAATCAGTGCCAGCAGTCTGCCAGACTTTTCCCAGGTCAGAACGAGAGTGAATGTTTTGTTGTTGACATCAATGACTCCCCCTCCTTAAGGGAAACATTTGGCCTGATGTATGTTTAGAAAGCTCAGTATTTGGACTTTTGGACGCAGACTTTGGGTTTTCGGTTCACATCCTGAGTGGCATGCCATGGCCACCCCCTTGACCAATTAAAATAAAGACCATCACTTTCTCTCTGCCATTGTTTGTTTGTTCAGAATGTTGCTCCTGGGACTTGTACAGTGTGAAATGTCCTGATTTTTCTAGAATATGCATCACGGTCCTGATTCGCAGGGAACTTGAAGGCTCTGTGGTGTCGGAACTTAGTGAAACTTTGAGACAGATTGTCCCACAATGTGGCCTGTCGGGGGAAGACAGAATTGGAAGTTATTTTATTTTAATGAATTTATGCATTCTAATTTTTCTCTCCAAATCCCAAATGGAGTTCTCTCATCTGTTTGTTGAAATGTAGCTTCACAGACAAATTGATATAAAAATGCACACATAAAATTTGAATGATTTTTTTTATTGACAGATTATTTCATCTACAATTCATGCCTCTGTCCTGGATTTGTGTGGGGAAGAATCCCCTTTTTAGTTATTTTTGTAAAAAAATTCATTTTTGGAGAGTGTTTTAATCTGTTACATTTGAATCTTAATCACATGTCAAGTCAAGTGGCCTTTATTGTGATATCATCTATACACAGGTATACAGTGCCAGTGGATAGCTATACAGTGCCAATGTAACAGAGTTCATCAACGTACAACATCACTGTACTACAACGCAAAACACACACCAATGAATATTAAATTCACACCAAAATCATCGGTATAATCAGTAATTTAAGTAGCAGAATTTATAATAATGGGTCAGTGAGTATTACTGCTGCCTCATAAAGAAAGTTTAAAAAATAATCCTGCATCAATTTTGACCCGATCCAGGACAGACATTGGGAAGATGGGTAGAATGTATAATATTTACAGGAGCAGCTGACACGTGGCATACGGCAGCAATTTAACTGCAATGTTTATGTAAAATACTTGTTTATGCAGGATTTTTTTCTATTGTTTATAGTCATACATTTTTCAAAGTAAATGTTCTTTGTTGTCTAATATCTAAAGTGTTCCTGATCATCGGCACCAAAAAAGCAATTATGATACGGTGATAGTGAAGAAGCAGCGTAGTCTTACAGCAAGGGGAGCTCAGCCATTTAGCCTGTGGAGGAACATGTTTGTAAATGACAGCTCTTTCTGAAGAATGTGAGGGGAGACACACACCGCAGAATACTTTTAATATTCTTCTAAGCATAGACATTTGATACTTCAGTCCTGGGTTAGAATACATCCCGTGACGGATGAATATTGTCTACATTGTTTATTTTGATTCTTATCAACCAATGACATTAAACATTGCTTGTCACTTATCTGCTGAAAGTAAGATGAGTTTTGATAAATCGCTCGGAAATTCTCAGCTGCGTACGCTGGTGTTCACAATTGACGTTTTCGCACCTGTTCATTTCGGCTCGGGTGCTGAAGCATGGGATGAGGCCTGCGTTTCCTTGGTTAAATCTGAATTTGAAGGTCTATAGCCTGGACTGGACATCAGCCCAAAGGGAGATGAATGATAACGGTGGACTTTTAGGTAGGCCTGCGGAGATGGAGTCTGATTCACAGCTGTGCTTCACAGTCCATCAGTGCTTCAATGATTAATCAAAGTGCAGATCTGGCATTTTTAAAAAACATGTTTTATCTCTTCAGTGAGATCAAAGCTTGGAGATACAGTAATCTTTTGCCAAATGTGAGTCTGATTTCGAAATTAGTTGGCTCACTAAATGTATCTTTGGTCACTTAATAAATAATCCATTAAGCAATTAAGATGTGATCTTTAATTGTGGGTGGAAAGTATATATTTTTGTAAAGTTAAAAAAAAAAAACCCTCCATTTCTATTTAGTATATTCTTCGTGCTGCTTGACAGCATAATAGATCAGATATGATATTAAATCAACAATTAGAATGAACTGATGTTTTGGAAGAATGGTTCTCAAGAATTAGAGGACCGGAAAATATGCGAAAGGGAGCCGCTAAGCCAGTGTTTATTTGTGAAGGGGTCCAACACCTCCAAAAAGAGTTAGAAATATTTACTGCAGATATTTATTTACAGTGAGAAGGACAGATCAGCAGTGTGACTTCACACAGTGTTCTAGTACAATGGATGATTCTTTTCAGAACAAAATGTCCTTGCATACAATACAGCATCGCAGCTAGAGCTGTAAAGGCCCAGCATTGTCCTGGTTCTCATCCCGGCTGTCCTTGGCATAATCTTTTCAGTTTCTTGTCCGCTAGCCGGCTCCTTCCTTATCACGCCGTCTCTCGCTCAGTCAGAGGACCCATTGTCTTCCTGTTTTCCGCTTTCTACATTATTATTTAACCCTCCGCACTTGCACTCAACGAGACAGTGTTTTGATTAGTTAATGTGCAGCGCTGTAAAATGATCCCCCCTCCTTCCAGACTCTTATCCATTAGAGGGTCTCCGGGATCCTATACCGGGAAGGACAGGGCACAGTGCAAGGCACACCTTAGACAGGATGCCAGTCCACTGCAGTGCCATGCAAAAATATGTATCTTATACAATGCATATTTATTAATCATTGATCTTGTGATCAGCTTTGATGGAGCATGGCTTTGTGTGGCAGGGCACAGCTCTTTTTATTACAATTAATGAGTGATTTAGCAAATTGTAATTGATTATTAATTTTGCAATTCAGAGGATTAATAATGAATCTATTAATTTGTTGATTGATGGGTTGATTTGTTGATATCTGCACTCCATCTTGTGCGCTGTGCTTCCTGGGATGGACCCTGTGCTTCCTGGGACGGACCCTGAGCTCCCTGGGACGGACCCTGTGCTTCCTGGGATGGACCCTGAGCTCACCGCCACCATGTATTGGGAAGATGGACATATAGAATCACAGTGACACTGTCACGTTTTGGCGTGTTGAGGGTTTACACTATAGGATGAGGAATCTTAAGGGGCCGAGGAGATGACAGGGTTTCTAAACGGGATAAACGAAGCTATGCATTATTGCTGCCTAATTGCAGGAGTTATTTTAGAGCCCTGTAATTCATTTCAATTGCTTTTTGACATTTGCTAAATTGTTCCCGTAATCACTCAGCCCGGGTGCTATATCGGGTAATTATTCAATTAAAAAACAAATTGACAGTGTGGTCTTTTATTAGTTGATTTATTGGATAATTGCACTGCCACTAAAAGGTACTTCATTCTTTACTTTGTACTGGAGACTAGTTTAGGCTTTAAGGCACTCCAATTGGAAGCTGAAAGAGTTTAATGGAATTGTGACTTTCTTTTTTTGTTCCCCAGTCATGACCAGAATATTCTGCTGTCGCTAATATGGCAGTAACTGTCTGCTGTTCACAGAGTAATAAATGTGATCGCTCACAATGCACGTGTTGGTAAAAGCGACTTGAAAGGACAAAAATGTATAGAATAACAAATCATAAGCAAGGGGATTTATGTGCTTTTTTAGACAGTGGTGATGTAACTTACATGCATCTACGGCCCCTCTCGACGGCTCATCAATCTGCTTGTAACCATCGCTGTAAGGCTTATGATAGGACCAGAGTGAAGACGAGCGCTTTTGTATAAAAAGCCATATCTGAGCGACTTGCTCTACACCTCGTTACACACATCACGCATATTTTCTTGGGAATATAGGCCATATTCTCACACACTCTCCTCTCTGTTCCAAGAGTAAAGTCGGGATTAGGAAGAATGTTCCATGATGTGGGCAAAACGTGAATATTACCCTGACATTATAGAATTTCATATCAGTGTCTGCCTTTAAAGCTGGCTTGATTGACGTGGGCAGCCTTCGTAGTTAATGATGGCGGGGAGAGGCTTTGTGGCAGCAAAGTACTCCAGCAAAAGGAATTACAAGACTTTTTGTGTGCGCTAATTGACATTTGGTACAGCATTTGCATACAATAATTCAATATAGCCTTGGGATATACTGAAAGGCGGGAAAACAGTGATTAGCTAAATGTATCTCTCAATGTTCCTGTAACAATGTCGTTTTCTCTCTCCCTCAAATGAAGCACGTCGCATTAAATAACTAACATTATCACAAATATTCATTGTGTCAGTTTCTACTGTAGCAATTTGGGCAAACTGTCATTGTGCAAGGATACTAAAAGGTCAAATCAGGTTTGAAATCAGCCACCTGATCTTCCAAATCAGTGCATGGGCTTGATTGACTACGCTGCTATGATCAGTTATTAACTCTTGTTAACTTTTTTATTAGTGGTTAGGTTATATCACTGTATTTCTTATTTTTTATTTTTCATGTATATTTAATGTTGTGGTCATTTGTATTGCACACTGCTACAGCTAACCTATGGTATTTGGCATCCACAATGCTCCAGCTAACCCACGGCACATGGTAACTACAATGCTCCAGCTAACCCATGCCACATAGTATCCAAAATGCTAAAGCTAACCCATTGCACATGGTAACTAAAACGCTACAGCTAACCCATGCCACATAGTATCCACAATGCTAAAGCTAACCCATTGCACATGGTAACTAAAACGCTACAGCTAACCCATGCCACATAGTATCCACAGTGTTAAAGATAACCTATTGCACATAGTATCCGCAATGCTACAGCTAACCCATGGCATATAGTATCCGCAATGCTACAGCTAACCCATGCCAAATAGTATCCACAATGCTACAGCTAACCCATGCCACATAGCATCCACAATGCTAGCGCTAACCCATGGCACATGGTAACTACAATGCTAAAGCTAACCCATGGCACATAGTATCCACAATGCTAGAGCTAACCCATGACACATGGTACCTACAATGCTAAAGCTAACCCATGGCACATAGTATCCACAATGCTAGAGCTAACCCATGGCACATGGTACCTACAATGCTAAAGCTAACCCATTGGCACATAGTAACTACAATGCTACAGCTAACCCATGGCACATAGTATCCACAATACTACAGCTAACCCATGCGGCATGCCATTCACAATGCTAAGACTAATCTATGCTATAGAGCAGGGGTAGGCAACCCTGATCCTGGAGTGCCAGTATCCAGTAGGTTTTCTCTCCTACCAGGTGTCTGATGAAGCACACCTGATACTACTACTGTTATGTTATAGTGTGGTCAATAATGCGGCTAACCCATGGTGATTGGCACGCTCTGTGCTACAGCTAACGTGCGCCCCACAATGTGACACAGGTTGAGTATAGAAAGGTTGCTGGCTTCACATTTAATTGCATTTGTCAAAGTTACTTATTTGATTATATTTATGCAAATGATGCCCCAGTTGCACTAGCTGAACAAAAACAAGCTCTTTACCATTTTGAACGTGAATCATTTTGAATGAGTACCGTTCAGTCTAATTGCAAAATGTGCTTTTTAACTTTCAAATTTTTTTTCCTTTGTTTATGAAGTACAAACATCAATCAGGGACAAAAAAAGGTGTGCTGTCCGGGAGCCCCTCGGTTCGAGTGTCTTGTGTATTTGTTTACCTCTGCATTTGATAGAGAGGGTACTTCATTGAGCAAAGATCTATATTACCCATTAAGGTCATGAGACAAGAGCATCACCGTTAAAATGGAGCACCATAGCTACAGGAGAACAAACAAATTTAGAATAATTAACGCATAGCTTTTTTTCCATTCTTTTATGCACTTATCTGTGAGCCGGTAATGATTTTTTGGGGGGGTTATTAAAGGCAAAATTATGAGTGCTAATTCAGTGGATGTCTAATGCACGCATCTTGCTTTTCTGAAATTTGGTGCTATTTTTTAATTTGAGAAAATAATTGCTAAATTATATTTTTACAGGTGTCTCTAATTATTATGTTGTCGCCCATTACATTCTTTAATAGTTTACCTTTTCTGGATGCGATTGAAAAGCACGTAACTGTCTAACGTTTATCATCGTTATTACTGTAATTACCGCTAGTCATGGCATAGTCTCGCTAGCACCCAGTAAACTCTTTGAGAGGCACGCCTGTTACTGTCCCACTCTCTTTGCTGAGAGGCTTGTTCCATAACCAGACTAACTTTCAGACACAGTTGTGTATATATTCCATGCATGAATTCCTCCTGCGTGTTTGTCCGTCTGGGAGTGAGGCGCCGGTGTTTCGCTATCAAAAGCCCCCATGGCTGTGGACGCCGGCCGTCACTTAAGCTGCATCCAAACACAGGTCGATGTCACTTTGAGCAGGCCGCTCACCCGGCCTTATGGCCAACGGCCATCTGAGGAGCTCCAGATAACAGCAATAATACTGGACTGGGGCCAGGTGTCAGTGTCAGGGCTTGCAAGGGGGGCAAAGTCATGGGCTGCGCACACCTGAGCGGTAACCAGCTCCAGGGAGATACTTCGCTGGGCCGTGACCTGGTGTCCTTGCCACCGATTGGTAGAATAACAATGATCATTATTCGCTTTGTTTGTTGCAGAGCGTTATGTCAAAACTCTGCGCCGTTGTGGAAGCTCTAACAGCGTTTTGCAATTGTTTGGGTGTGTTTGTGCATTGCATACAAAAACGATGCTCATGATACGTAAGTGAATTCGTGAATGTCATGGAGTGTAATGGAGGATACAATGAACGTTATGCTGTTGGTAATATATACTGTATGGTCGTAAGTGCCTATGTTAACCCCTCCAAAAATGCTCATGTGATCAGTCACGTGATCACCACAAGCTCTCAAGGGCATAGGTTTGGTAGGAACCAACTCAGCCCCAAAACCCCTGCCACCCTAAACACACAGGGTACTTCTCCAGTATTGGTAGGGTGCCTACTGTCCATACCCAAATCTACACCCTTGCACACTCTGCACTGTCCATGTCTCCCTACTGCCACCTCTCATCCTGCCAAAGTGTTCTGGGCCTGGCTCTTGGTTAGGGTTACAGTCAACTTAATCTTCCATATTTCACTTCACAGAACCAGGGCAGAAGTATCTACATCAGACTCTGTGAGAAGCAACGGAACACATTTTTCGAATTGAACCCACGTACAAGAATAAGCAGACAATGTTGCAGAATGTGCCCTCTAAATAGACAAGGTGTACATGTTTGCAGAGTGGAAATGAAGCCACCAAGCCACTAAAACGGGGATCTCAATTTACAGGGGGGCCACTGGCTATGTGGTACTCCCCCGAGGGGGACACGTGAGAAATCATACATCAAAATGGTCCCATCTCAAAATTTTAAATTCACCTACAGATCAACGAGAACAACAGATCAATGAAAGAAAGAATACAATAGTATAAAGTAGAAATTAAACTTTACCACCACGATTATAGTGATGAAAATTATCATGGTTATCAATATTATCGTGGTATTATTAAAATAATAACAAAGCCAATTACTTATGTAAACATACAGTATGAAAACCATATAATCTCCTAAGAGTTCAAGTATTTACTGAACTTATTGAATAAATACAAATAATGTTGTAACATCGCAGTGGATGGAAAATCCATACAGAAGAAGGGAACAAACTGGTTTAAACTGTTCCGTTTCAAGAATATATAAGATCAAATGTACATGGAATTCATTCTTAGGCAATCGGCAAACTATTGAAAAACTATTACATAGACCAGGGGTGGGGAACCTGATCCATGGAGGGCCCATGTGGGTGCGGGTTTTTGGGATGACCTTTCAATCAGATGGACAAACCATGACAGTTTCCCCCATTCCGAAGTTCCACCATCATGCATTGAGCTAAAAGTTACCTGGCATTGGGTATAAAGTATCGGGTGGTGGTTACAAAGACTAAAGACTCCTGAAAGGCTGAAAAATCTCCAGAGAGCTGTAATTGCCTTCCACCATGTTTTACTGACAAAACAAACCCATGTTACATGCTGTGCCTTTGTGCTTATGTCGGGCACACTGTTACTACTGTTGATGCTGGACAAGTTTTTCAAAGAGCGGTAATCAACCACGGTTTTAATGATATTCCCATGTTTCAAATTTGAAACGGTAACACTAACCATCAGGAATTTTACCTTGAAACCAGTAACCATTTCATCCCTAGTACAAAGTAAAGATTGATTTGAGGGCCAAATTAAATAGTAAAATAAAACCATGACACGGGTCTCGCAGGCCTGGTGTGGCCTGTAGGCCAGTGGTTTGAGACCCAGAAAAATTTTATTCAAGCCTAAATTTAATTCAAGTTTTTATTTTAATTTAATTTAAATAAATGTATCTCCTACGCACCCAGTGTTTCTTACTTAATTTTAATTTTTCTGACCACCACGTCCTTCTCTCAAGGCGGACCTCTGTTGTCTGACTCCCTAAGAGTGTCTAGATTGCGTTAAAAGCTACAGTCAATTTCATGCATGCACCATTTGCACGTGTGCAGTAGCTTTGCTCTGTTTTCATTCCTTTTTAGCCCAACAACGGCCAAAGCGACGAAAAAGGCATTTTGATAAGCGGCCCCTTTAATACTATTTATATCTTAGATAGGATCCTCTCCAGGAGGGTGGCCATTCTGGTAAAAGGCACCCCTATTTCAGCTCTTTAAAGTTAAAGATTCGCCTGATTTAAGATAATTCTCAGTGTTCTCCTTCGGCCTAGGACTCAAAGTGATATTTCTCCTCCCGAGTCAATGAAGTGTCTTTTCTTCCAGACAAATCAGAAATATCAATGTGCGAGGTAATGTATAGATGAGGTTTAATCAATGACTCATCTCCTGGTAATTAAGCTGGTTTTACATTATTGACAAGCACGGCGGCAGAAGAATTTGGGAGGAGAACATCTGTACTCATGCATTGGTGTTTGGGGGTCATCTTGGCTACTGTGGGGGTATTTGTGGGGACTGAGTTTGTTTAAAGTGATAAGTGTGCGGCTTTATGCACGAGGACCTGTCACGGAAGCACTCGCTGTGGTTAGCAGGAGTGCTGACAGGCGCGCTTGACTCACGCGGTACAGTTTGGGGCAATCCGAATATGAAATCCTCACACGAGCCGGTGAACCAGGAAAAGATGCTGAAAAGATTGTTTTTCTCCAAACCTCCATTGTGAAGTGTTTAATCTCTCCAGTCTTTTAATCTGCCCCCCCCCCCCCCCCATCTTGTCATGAGGGGGTTTAGTGTGCTGGCTTGGGGAGGATCATTTGCACACACCTGCCCAGAGCATCACACAACACCTGTGACTCAGTGTGCTGCTCCACAGGGTGAGCTCATTAACCCTCGCACCACCTGGCCCCCAGGGAAGATGATGCTCGTCACTGCCCCCTTCCTGGGGGGGGGCGCTGATGTATCGCCTTGCCTGCCGCCAAAGACTTCACATGAGCTGCCTTATTTATCTTTGTGTGTTGGCAGCATGGGCAGTGCCAGGGTCCAGTGCCACAGAAAGGCCACTTAACCCCCCACGCCAAACCCCACCCCACCACCACACACATGCGGACACACACCCTCACGCTCATGCACCGGCGCACACAAAAACAGGCCCTTCCTCAACCACACAGAGGCCTGGGAAAAAAAATCTCACTTAAACACATTAGATTTCCCATTTCACCCAGATAGAGAGGCAATTATCCGGCTTCGCTCTAAAAAAAATCCATCCAGGGGTAATTGGTGTGGAGGGGGAAAAAATTACCCAGAGTTCAATGCCTGCTAGGGCTAAGGGAACCAATCCAGTGAAAGATAAGTCAAGCAGAAAAAAAATCCTGGACTTATTTGATTCTAATCTCGCCACTTTGCAAGCATTTAAATTGCCTTCATCATACCCCTGGCTTTGCAGCTTTGGTACTAACCTGTTATCAAAGTTGAAACTAAATTTTTTAAATGTCAGTGTGGGCTTGGGAGTGAAGTATAGTAACAGGTGCTCCGCTCTTCCTGAACCGTAGTAATCTCCACATTATTGCTTTGGTATAAAGCTGTTACACGTTGCATTATTGCATCTCCATGCTGGCTATTCTCCCGGATAAGCAAAGCTCCATTATTTGTATGAAAACAGCCAAGGCACCTAATGGTGTTTTCTTAGCATAAAAAAAAAAATCTGATTGGTTCAATCTATCGTGTGTGTGTGCACGCGTGTGTGTGTGTTGGCGCATGTGTGTGCATATGTGTGCATGGAATAACCTTGATAAATGCGATTGAATTTTGCTCAGGTAAGATTAACAAGTGGTAATTGTGCAAAGGAGAGGTTTGGTTCTATACAAAAGAATGAAACAGAGGACCGGAAAAAAACACCCCCCCCCACACACACATACACACACCAAAAAAAAAAAAGTGGGGAAAAAATGAAATCTCACATGTTTTCGCTTGCTGCCGAACGACGAGTGCATGTCCTGATTATCATATGGTATTCCAAGTCCTTTAATTTTGCTGAGATGGATTTTAAACAAGATCAACATTTTTAAACCCCAACAGACTTAATTAAGGGTGGGACATAGCACGGCTGGAGAGAGAGAAAGGGGGAGCGGAGCGGGAGGGGGGACAGAGAGATGGAAGGAGAGACGGAATGAGAGAGAAGGGGAGCGGGTGGGCGAGGGAGCGAGGGGGTGATGAGTGTCCTGCTCGGCCGCAGGTGCGCGCCGCTTACCTGGGGCGCTTGGCCCTCAACCTCATGCCCTGTTACCATATTTCCCACCAAAATTAAACAATGTTCCACTGTTGGTTGAGCTGGGGGGTGGGGGGTATGTTTTGTGATGTAGTTAAATACCCCAGTCTCATTTCCATAAAGCTCGACATGGTTCCAAAAGATATGCATAATTACGTGGTTTGTGCGAAATTGCTGAACGCGCTGGGAGGGTGGGGGCAGGGAAGGGTGGGGGGCCCCACACAGCTTCTGCCGCCATCCAGTTGAATAGGTACCCTTCCGCTTACCGTTTGAACAATTAAAAAGCGACGTGCCCTTCTTGGAGAGGAGCTCAGTCATTAACACTTCTCCTTTGCTGGAGTGGAGCTGCTTAAAAACAGCCACACAGCTCCGTGGCAATGAAACCCCCCCCACCTGCCTATACACCCCCCATCCCCCCCCAACTCCGTTCTGTTTCATTACATCTGTTTTCCGGGAATGTGGCCCCGCTGCAGAAGATGGGGGGGGGGGGGGGATGTAAACAAGATGTATTCCGCAAAACACGTTCAGTGGAAGCGCGTCGTTAGCAATTAAAGACCTTCTTATACGGCAGTTTTTTTTTCGGGGCGGGGGGGGGTGACGGAATCACAGAGCCTCTTAAGTTCGTCTGTTGCCAAGCCGAAACAATCCTATAATTCCCACAAACGGGAAGAGAGAAACTGGGAAATGTGGACCGTTTTCCCGAGGGCCTCGGGCTCAGGCTTCTCAAACCTGCCCTGACCTTTACAAAAATGAGGAATCCCGCACGTCAGAACTCCCCGACAGGAGGCATCCAGCTGCCACAGGCCTCAGTCTTATTATTGTTTTTGTGTTGCCTGCTTTTCTACCTCGTGACTGAGACTTGGATCTGCCGGCAGGAGAAGGAACCAATTGAATTGATTCCATTTTACGGGTCAAAACGTCAGATTGGCTTAAAACAGGAAGTGTGAGGGACAGTCCGTCACTGTCAGGGAACGTTAGAAAATAACTAATCATGTGTTCAAGCTCATATTGTAGATCATAGTAGATCAGACAACTAGCTACTGGAAGCTAACCTACATAGCATACATTTAAACATCGTTTAAAGGTATCGTAAACCATTAATGTTTCAACCTGGGTTTTAACACATACTCTTTGCTGACATGTTGGCTTTGCTCACTAATACTCATTATGGTAGTCAGGCCGAAGATAGAGGGTGTGGTTGGCTATTTAGAGTCAGGTTGCCCATTTCCTCTAAAATATAGGGAGTGCACGTTATATCCTGGTCCGCGTGCTTTATTGAGCGCTAATGTGGCCTGGCATCTACAGAAGCCGCTAAATGAAGAGGGCTGTAATGGTGTTTTTCGGTCCTTTGTCTGAGTCGTTCATGTCAGTAACCACAAAACAGAATTAGCTTACCTTTCATAAATGTTGAGTAGCTCAGTCGCCATCTTTCCTTTTGGTTTCCATCAACGGCTTCAGCGAAACAGTCACTCAGCGATATATCAGTGCAGGCATCGTGAATCTTCGTAGAACTGGGCGATGGAGAAGGAAAAAATACTTATTTATGACACTTGTATTTTTGGAGGGCGGGAAATACGGACACAGTTACTCAGAGTTCACACGCACAGAGGCGGCCACCTGCATCTGCTGACCAGTCCAAATCCGGGCTCCCTAATGTTTATAAAATACTGCTATTATTGGTAGATTTTGAATCAAAATGCAAGCGCTGCAGCTTGTAACAGATAAGGAGCTGATGAAATCTGTCTTTGTATTATCTGTGCCAAACCCAGCTCTGTATTGGTTCAAGGCGAGAGTCACATGGAGGATACAAAACGGACAGGGCCGTACTCGGGAAATTCACCTTGCAATCTACATACATTCTTCTCGGGCCAGTCCGAACGAGATTGCATTTTACTTAGAGAGAGGCCTTTTTTTATTTTTTTTTAAAGCTGCAGATTGCAGTCAGAGTCTAATAAAGTCAAGAGATTTACACTCGGGCCGATTGTTGGCCATGCACACAGAGCTCTACAAAGGGCCGTTAGGGTTCTTCAGAAATGAAAATGTGATTAAAATTGACCGTCTGGTCACGCCGGAAGGGGGGAAGCGGGAATTTGGCTGTGATGAAACTGCTGATGGTGGAGCTGTTATCCATGGAAAAACTGTGTACGTCAATGTAGGAGAGGGGGGAGTTTCATGGTGAAAGGAGCCACAGCTGAGGAAAGGATGGCTTCAGCAAGAACCCGGGGCAACTCCAAATCACACAAAAAGCGAAAGAAAGTCATAGTTCTAGTAGAAGCTACAGAGAATCACATTTAGACCTTCATCATGAGGCACTATACTCCACTATACTCCACTATACTCCATTATACTACACTACAATGTAAGAATTTCAATGTTTGTATGGTCTAATGAAGCCAAATGAAATATTGCAAAGTATTTGCCCCCCCCCCAACTGCCCTAGTGCATACACCCATATATACCCTGTAGTATTACTGTACTAAATTACAGGAATGTATAGTCTAGTATCTCAAAAGCTGCCATGGGTGAGCAGAGTATTTACATTTCAGGAAAACTGCTTTGTTCGAGTAAATTCAGCCAGTGCTATTTACTCCGTCAATCAGCAATGACTCCTCACATCTTGGAGAAACAGGTGGCCTTTTTGTGTGTAGCGCTCCCGGACGTGCGGCGGTGATCACACGCTCCGTCCTGGCAAGGCAGACACGACGGAGAAATCGGAAAAAACAGACTAAGAGGCAGGAGAGTAGCCACATGCACTGTGAGAGCTTACTGCATTTAAATATGTTTATAGTGCAGTTAATCAGGCTTTGTGAAGCAGAGGTTAGTCGTATTATTATAAGTAACATGGGTGAATACCAGATAGAGCCTTTTTCAAGTCTGTAGAGCTGTAATGGTTTAGGAGATGCTTTTATATCTTAGCATTTAGTATCTGAACCCGAGGAAACAACTATATTATCATTATCGCGGCAAGAGAGTTGTTTTACAGCTCGTCACAGATGGTAGCATCCTCCAGTTTTAATGACTGCTGGAACTATCATCTAGACTGGAAAAGGCTTCAACAAATGCCGCTTTTTTGCTGGTGCGGCTTCAGTTACATACCATTAGAGCTCTCAGATTAAATTGATGATCATACAAGCTGGTCAGTTCCCGATTCCCCCTTGGTTAGAGCAGACAATGCCAGATTTGAATTTCTGTTTACTTTTAATGATCGCCAGCAATTAATTCAAGGTAGGAGATATCGGCAAGATATCCAAGAAATATGCCCTGGAAAGTAAATGTAATTTGTTTTTCCGAGCGGCTGTGGGGCTAATGGTGACCTCCGACCCCGCAGTCTCCCTCTGATCCCACGAGAGGCCGTTCTTCATTAATTTTTAAAGGGAGAGTCTGGAGGTCCTGCGAAATGAAAAATAATAAGCCCTCTGATTACCGTGCCGAACACACACGTGCCTGTGTGTGCGCACACACCCGGCGTGCAGGTAGCCGGTGACTCCGGTGCGATCTGCATGCCGAGGGGGCCGAACGGAGTAATGCCGGCCGTGTCTGACGAGCCTGGCGAAGGCACCCGTCAGCCCCCCATCATTGTTCCGGGAGCCCCCGGGGGGGGGGGGGGGGGGGGGGGGGCGGGGGGGGGGGGGGGGGGGGGGGGGGG
>JAODKN010000001.1:30054672-30067397 GCA_026774425.1 Petrocephalus zakoni
AAAATCACCACAAGGTAGAAAATAACTGGTTTTTCACACTGTGGGGACATTGGGTCCCCACAACATAATATAAATATGTCCACACACACACACACACAGTATATAAATAATATGGATGAATAATGGTTGGATGGATTAGCGGATGGACTGATGAATGGAAGGATGGATGGACAGATGGATGGATGGATGGATAATATTAGAATACAGGCACACAACTCCCATTGCCTTTTATTTATGACAGGGTTGTGGTGCCTCTAATATTGCATTTTTAAAGATACTCATTAAAATATAAATATCAAAAATATAATGTTCATGAATCCTGACACTAAAAATGCTGTCCGTTGAAAGAAATAGGATTTTTTAAAAATATATAAAGAGACTAAAATCATCTTTGATGGAAAACGCGTTTCTGTTTCGCTTAGGACACATGAGACGGGGTGGAAATGGAAACGAGGAAATGACCGTCACCAGCCAGAGCCCAGACCGCACGCCCCGCCCACTTTGCAGGCCAGTGTCTGAAGGCCACTCCCGTCCGCCTACCGTGACGCAGCGTCGCCATGGGCGACGCAGGCCAGCACAACTTGAGAGCGCCCCCTATTTAAATCAGCCGTCACAGCCACTCCTCATTCACATGCTGCTTATTAAAAGCGGGACGCCACTGCAGAAATAATCACACTATTTATAAATGTGTTTTTGTGATTCATTGCAATTTATCTTCGCCCCTTTCTAGTATCCCACCCCTCCCCAAAAAAAACATATTTCCTCAACACCTTCCAACTCACTATTTAAATTCCAAAGTCCTAAGAGGATTTTCTCAATTTAGTCATACTTTTAATCTACAGCGAAATGAGTGATGACTTCTTATAATAAAAACCTTGACAGGCTTACAGCTCGCACCGGAGGATTAGTGTCCCTTGGAGATGAGGTTCTCCTTTGTGCTGCCGTGTGTCTGTTTGATGGAGGTTTAACAGGAAGCGTTTTGGCAGAAATTGGATGCAGCGGGGATCATCAGTAGATGGCTGCTGTTCGATATTAACTGCTAGCAGTAACTTTCTCTCCATCGTGTGCCCCCCCCCCCTTCAGCTCTCCTGCATCCAATCCCAAACCCTGGAAACAGAGGCTGCCATGCCCAATTCCCCAGGCATACACCTCTGTGACGACCCCTCAGTATCTATACACACCTGAGCCCGACTCCCGTCATGGGGGTTACTTATGCAGTGCACTCTGGGAAATATGGTTCAGTGGGACTGGGGGGGTGGGGGGGGCACGTCTCCCTGCATGTCTGTAAATCATGACTTGATGACAAGCTTGGGTACACAGGCAATTACCTCACCACTAATAATCAATCCCATAAGGCCTGGATAAGAGACATAAAACTGCTGGAGACCTACAGATAAGGGTGTCCGCTGTACTGCCTGCAAAAAAAAAAAAAAAAAATGCAGCGCTTTAGAATGTATATCAAACTCAATTCCACAAGGCCACATGTGGTCCTGCTTTGTTGTTGATGTGTCTGGTGGATGCTTTGGCCCGGTTTTCCGAAGGCCACGTCTCACGATTCACCCCGGCACTAAGCAGTCGGAGTCTTCAGACGCGGCCGCGTGCATTTTTTTCCCCCCTCCTTTTGACGTGTAGTTTATATCTCCTCGCATGATCCCACCACCTTATTGAGGATATTGCCTCACCACGCTCCTCTGGTTATAGCTCACGTCGTGCAGAAAGCGGAAAGAGAGAAAAAACGCAAAAAGATAATACCGGAGGCTAAAACGTTCATATATTTCTCTTCAAAAAAAAAAAGATTAAGTCCAGGGGTGACTTAGTTTGAACTTTCTGTTTGTTACATCCAATTTATTAAGGTCCTTCCGAGTATAAACCGTGTCACATAGCCTGAGAAATCCACAGAACCTTCTCGCTGTTATATAAAAATGTAGTCCAAGTAACCTGTTTTCATCAGGCAAATTGCTGTCGAGGTGGACGCCCATTGAACTGAACTGGCAGCCTCGAACTGGCGCGATGACATGCTGTTGGAGTGAATGCCTGCTCAGAATTTCTGATAGACTTATTATAAGACTTTTTTTGGACTGCAGCTCCCTCGGCTTGACCTACTTTTCTTTAATGGGGATGCTGTATAAAAAAGCAGCTATTTATCCCTTGATGAATAGCGTAATGACATAACTTATTTATTGGCAGGCGCCAAGCCTGGCTTGACCCACTGAGGTGAAACAGCTGGTAATCCCCGCGACTCGGCGGCGATAATAATGCGGATTGTTTTTAATACAGAGAAATAAGTGCCACCGCGCAGCTTGCGGGCTGCAGGACAAGCGCAGCAGCCCGGGCCTTGTTGCGGTCGCATTTGCTCCGGCATGTAAAAAGACAAAACGTCGGAGATTTTAAGAATGAATTTTTTTCAGATTTTTTGGTTGCCTTATCGCAGCAAAAGACACAGACAAGTATACATGCAGAACTATTAAAACTTGCGTGCGGGTGTGCCACTGATGTTTTCCATATGGTTTGCCGTGTCTCTTTATGAAACGCCCGCCATTGTAAAAGCTGGTACCTTGCATTAAGTACTGCGACTACCTTCGGTGGGCCTTTTCACATCTTTCATCTTGTGTTCCCCCACAATCCCCTGCACCTCCTCCCCTTCAGATCAGTTTTATTTTCCACTGGAACGGCGTCACCTGACGCATCGAAGCTCAGGATCTGTAACACCAACCAATGAGAGAAAAAAATGTGGCCTTCCCTCAATCCGCAGTCTTTAGAAAAGATGTGGAGCAGGAGACAGAAGCGATTCCCTGTTTACCATTACATTTTAAAATATTTTGTATGCCTGAATTTTCAGAGATTTGAATCATATCCCATATGCTTCAGTTTTAGGGGAAGAATGGCCTTGGAAGGTCAGCTACCTGAGTTTGCAGCCATCAAACCCTGGTACCCTATGACACGCAGGTCCAGGGGTGTGTCCCTGCTCACCACCTTTACTCATGTCCGTTTCGGTTTCTCATGATGCTGCGATCAGAGGGGTGGGGTCTTTCAGTGGGCGGGACTTTTACCCAACACCATCAGAGCCCAGGGCTTCCATCCTGCTCCACACACTCTCTGTTGATCTCCCATGCTCTCCCAGAGCTGTTTCCTCCCACAATCCAAAGACAGAGAGTTGCCTATACAGTATGGTGCCAGTCTTGTAAGGGGAGTGGTGTGTGGCGCAGTGGGCTAGGACATTGTGTTTGTGATTGGAAGGTTATTTGTTCAAATCACATTGCAAGGTTTTTGAAAAATCATGGCTGTAGTCTGAAAAGTCCTCCCTTGATTTAGGAGCATAAGCATCAGTCCAAGAATGAAAACAGGCTCAAACTGATTTGGATCATTTAGCTACAGGAAAGACAGTCAAATTCTTTCCTGTCAGAATGGGTTTTTCAATGAAAGGAAAAAAAAGAAAGATGAAATTTCTGTATGTTCATCATAGTTCTATTCATTTGGTAAGTATGAACTACTTACAAAAATAACACATGAAAACTACACTGTCTCTTTAAGAGATGATGTTAGAGGAGTGTGTATGCTCTTGTACTCTAGACTTTACTTTATTTAGCAGTATATAGCAGGTTACGTACTGTGGGAATTCAGGTTATGTGGTCGGAGTAAATATATAACAGCAGGTCACTGCTTAGAACACAGATGTACAGACTTACTCTGTTAGCTCATCCCTTCTGACAATGACATGTAACTTCTGTGGTAATATACTTGGTTAGGATTCTGGGACTGACTAAGTGGTAAGCATTTTAGGTCCCAAAAAAGACTCTTTCAGGTTACACTTTGAAATTAAAGCGAGGAGATTTGGATTGTGTGTTTTTTGAGAAGGATGATTGCAGTGTGCAGGCAAACACACGCACACAGGTTTAAGTGCTTTTTCCCGCATCATAAACTGAGAAAAGCTCACAGTGTGGTCACAGGGGTCTGCAACGGTCTAAAATACATTATACTGATCACACGTTCGTGTCTGTTTGTACTCCAGTTTCCTCCTGCAGTCTAAAAACATGTAGCTAGCTAACCAATGTCTCTAAATTATCCTTAATGTAAGATTGTATGTGTGAGTGTGTGCCCTGCAATGAACTTGCATCCCGTTCCAGGGTGTCCTGTGCCTCCTGGGACATGCTCCAGGCTCAGTGTGACCCTCTACTGCATTGTTTCCCAATCTGGTCCTTGGGGACCCACAGACAGTCCACGTTTTTGCTCCCTGGACTGTCTGACAGGGAGCTCAGAGGGAGCAAAACCGTGGACCGGCTGTGGGTCCCCGGGAACCGGATTGCGAAGCACTGCGCTACTGGGTAACCAGTTGTGGGAAACATCTGAATAAATGAATTATTTGAAATAAACAAAAAAAAATGCACCTAAAATATTATTTTAAGATTCTCTATATGGCAGAATACCCAGAATTCATTGTTTACACTTAATCACAGTTACATTGAGCCTTAATGGGCTTTGTAGGGTACATTCCAGGGAGGGTTTTTACACACGAAAACACTTGTCTTGGTAGAGCGTGTAGCACTACCAACAGTTTTAAGGAAGAGCCAATTATTTTTTACCTTGCTGGAAAAGGTGGACATGTAGGACAGTTTGAGACCTTGGCTTTTTTTGGGGTAGACTGATGGAGCACAGATGATATAGGCCAGCGCATTTCAATGTACGGGGGAAGGGGCTGTGTGGTGTGAGATAGCAATTAAAACGCGGAGCAAGTTAGAGGCACACGCACGTTCAAAGGGAATGATTCATGGCCCTTCTTTATTTGATTACAGTCATAATTTTGACCAGCGTGACCCTCGACTCTGTAGTATCTGACCGCAGGGCACCTGACCAATTAGCTCAATCACCTGTGTGTCACTGATATGTTGTCAGAGTCTCAGAGCAGAGTCTAGTGTTTCCAGCCGACGGCTGTGTGTGCATTAGGAAATTATTTACCGTGAGGTGTTAATTTTTCATATCTGTACCTTATGGTGGATTATGGGTCATTTAAACCTCAAGGTGTAAATGTAGGGATTTGAAAAAAAAACACAAATGTTTGATATAAATATTTCATGTCGGAGTACCTCTTACTCGCCCTCTTTTACTGGTTTGAGGCACTATTAGTATTTTGGGGCTGTGGAAAGAAGTTCCCTCATTGGAATGCACTGGAAAACCTTGCAGAAAAGGCAAACTCTACTAACGGGCTCAAATTTTCGAGCCGAATGCCATTCGGAGATTAAAGCCAATAGAAGTCTCCTCTGGGTTTTTTTTTGCTTTGAAAAGAAACCCCATGGTGTGTTTCAGACGTATTAAAAAAATAGCACTTGTTTTATAATATTAATATTTTATACCCTCATTACAGAAAGCAATAATAGTTGATCGGAATTTGTCAAGCGGCCTCAAGAATTTGACCCAAAGTAACACCTTAACAGAAATGAGGATTCCCAGTGGGTCTGGTTTAGTTATATTTAAAATATATATATTATTTAAAACCTGATTTTCCTTCTGAAAGCAGCAGTATGTATTTATGTATATATATATATATGTAACTGAATTTGCTCATGTATGGAAACAATTTGGGTAAAAGAGCCACTTTCCGTTTCCTGTGTTAATCTATAAATTAATAATTTTCGCTGGGAAATCAAAGTTTTTGGTTTTCCCTTTTTTTTTCCACGAAGTGCAAATAAAGTTTCCCGTTGAAGAAAGTGCAGAGCTGGTGTTCTGCCTCTAAGCCCGAGGAGAGGAGAGCGAGCGAGAAGGCACGTGAGCCCCCTCGTCAAGAGGGCGGAATACACGACGGGCTCGCTTCTGGAAGCTTCCACTTAAGCTGCAGACCCGGCGCTCTTTTGAGAAACATCAGCCGCGTAGCATACCAATGCACGTCATGTGGTACACACCTCTCGGGAGCCCCTGGGAGGTTTAACTTCTTCAGAGTCTCCTTCTGAGCTGTGTTTGTACCCTCTTCTTCACTGGGTGCCCAACAGTCCTGCACAACGTCTTCTGATTCTCCCCCAAACATCTTTCCTTCACCCCCCCCCACCACCACCCAGCCCAGGCCCCAATCGACAGCAGTCATTGCGGATTCCCTCTCATGTTCCAGGTTAGCAGCACGCTTACAGTCCGCTGTGGTCCTATGGCAGCGTCATATCCTGTCAAATGGAAATGCGCGGCCGTGTCGACGGGGAGCCGCATCAGACGGAGCTACGGTTAAAATCAGGCAGCCGCGCCTTTGTACACCAACAGTAGCGGGATTGTTGATGCCGGGCTATTATCCGTTCTCTTTTTTACAAGTCGTGAGCCATCAGGTACAGGGGCTTTTTCACTATGATCACTGCTTCCATTACTATTGTGTCTAATGAGCCTCTACCACAGCATATTAGCCAGAGTTGCCATTATGACATCCACTGACGCTAATAACATCATATTAGGCGTCATTATCATTATCATCAAATACAAAAGGTCCCCGTCAGCTGGCGTGCTGAGGGATGGAGAGATGAGTCGGACGATTTCGCGAAAATTAAATTTACTGTCGAATGGACTAATTTGTGAGTATAAACACAGATGAACCATCTAAGCACTGATATGCTTTGAGTTATGTAACCTATTAAGAAACTCAACAACAAAGGCAAATATGAATCTGCTAAGCAAGATTTAACTTTTATTTTAAACTTTAAATGAACAGATTTGAGCTCTGATGTGACGTTTGGTTGACAGGTCATTAGGTATGGTGTTTTGTACGTTTTCTAACCGTATAACGGATTGTGGATCTTGATTAATTTGAAGAGCCAAGGAGCCTGACAACAAAAGGTAAATAATGAATATAGCAATTGAGAGATGGAATGCCCCTTTCCTCTGTCATCTTCATTACAGTATGAACCCTCAGCACTTACGATGGCTGCCATCACGGGCAAATGACAGGGGCCCAAAAAATTTGGAGGGGGGTCAGTATGATATGCATTGATGGGGCCCAATGTCTCTACCAGCAGCTCTGACTGCAATAACCCATCCCGACCTTCCGGAACGTTCAAAAAATAAGTCCAAAAAATAAGAAGTCCAAGTGTAAGCAAAAAGTTTTTCGTTTTTTTTTTTTCTTCAGCAAAGTGTACAACAAAGTGGAATTACATCTTCTGGCTCCTTTTTCTGCTTGGAGCGCATTTTGGAGGATTTAAACAGGCCTACGTGAAAGAATGGAAAAAAAATCAATGCTAAACCAAACAAAAGAAGCAAGGCGTGTAAGAATTAGAGATGAGAGCCTCTGCCTGTGATTCTCACTGTCACGTATAATGGGGTAGAAATAATTAAAAACATCACTGCAGGCCTAATTAGGAGAGGACATCTGGTCTCCCTTTTACGGAACGAATTGCAGTGGAATGCAAATAGTACCTGCGCGTCAAATCAGGGGAAGTCGTACATCTCGCCGATCGTCAGTCGGCAAGGGAGATATAAAGCCTCCTGATCATTAGCGAGCTAATGCTTTGTTTTCATTTGGAAGACATTTCGGCGGGATTCGGATAGACGCCGATACATCCCCTTGTCATGCGCGGCTCGCTATTTTGTGCCGTTACCGAGCCTTTTAGCATGCAGCTAAACTTCTCCGGTCACGTCAGTCGGGCGTCATAAGTTACCGAAGCTTCGAAATGTCCCAAGGTTCTGAGCTAGTAGGAGCAAGGGTTAGTGTGGGAGCGAAAGTGATGTGAGCCCGGGGACCCCCAAGCGGTTATTTCTACTCTGCGGTTAGGGCAGCTTGGACACATTGTGAGATCCTGAGCCCAGAGCCTTACGGCTCTCCCGTGGTTTGCCGACAGTGCTTTCACACGGACGACTGTACCCGATGTGACAAACCTATAATCCCAGCCTGGCTTCCGATATGTCATTTTAAGCTGCGATGACACTGCCATCGTCATTATAGCATGATCGAGTCAGGTAGGTAGCACTGGTGTCTTTAGGGTTAGGGGTTCAAATCACATTTCTGCCCCTTTCGGAGCATGCAGTTTGCACCCAGAATTCCTCTTAAAGACCAAAGCGTTCAGGCAAAGTGTCTCTAAACTGCCCCGGTTTTGTGTGTGATGGTCTGCCATCATATCAAGAGTGTCCCCTAACTAGTGTCCTGTGCTGCCTAGGAGAAGCTCCAGGTCTGACCGTGTATTAGATACGTGATTGGAGGATGGGCGTATTATGTACATTTATGCGTCATACTGTCTTCATAAAACTACCTGTTATATACAGATACATCACTGAGCATCCTGTTTCATTACTTTTTAATGACCTGACATCAGACAATTTCACCATATTTCACCTTTTGATATTAAATATGGACTGAAATTTCACTCTAATTGATGAAACGCATCAAAAGGCATGTTTCCTTCATTGCTAACAATGTGGGAAACATTTAACCAGTTAAACCAAAATCACAGGAAAAACAGTTACTGGATGAGCCATATTTCCACGAAGCTGCCACTTCTCACGTGTTCACCATCTTTGGGAATGCTCTCGGCTTACTACTGTCTCCTGAGATAGTGTTGACTCATCCTGCATGGATTCCCCTGTCCATTTGTACCTCTAATTAAGTGGCAGTCACCCTTCGCGGACATTTAGGATGGAGCTTCCCCACGTCGAAGCCGTCCCTTAAGCTCCTGTGTTCATTGAAATGCCACTCCGCAAGACTCCACTCTGCAATAAACCCCGCGTAGCTTTCAGATAGCAACGGGGGGGGGGGGGCTGGTCGCTGGTCCAGGTCATTATTCCTGTTCGCCAGACAGGTTACTAGAAAAGGAATTACACTCGGCGTTAATGTTGGGAGCAGGGGGAACATGAAATAAACCAGCGTCAAATATGATTTAATTAAAAAGCTTCAGGAGGACGCTGGTATCCGAAGGATGTCTTTTGATCATGCGGTTTTATGGATACATTAGGGGCAATGCCATGCTGAGGGCTCCCTATAGGTGGAAATGCAGTTTGCACTAACAAGGTGGAAGGATGGGCCAGCCATGATGTGGACTTGAAAGCAATTAAGGTGACGCTCGGCTGAAAAGAGGAGTATGTTGTTAACAGAGACGACAGACCGTGTCAGATGCTTTGGTGGGGAGAAACATCTGGTGAATGCGGTCCAGTGCATGGGTCTGGTTAAGAAACCGCACGTTTCTGAGTGGTTGGTAGTAGCCATACCAAACCCATGTGAAATGAGGGATGATAACAGTTTTGGGGAACTGATGATATCTATTAGTGATGCTCATTTAGGTCGTTAGTCTCCATTATGGAAATACTAATATACGATTGTGACAATATTGTGGGCAAAAACCACCCCTATAAGCCAAAGTGTAAACAAGCCCTTGGTAAAAGGCGTGCTGCAGAAAGTCCATCAGCATGGTTGTGTCCTTCACGTTTAACGCGAATACACCTGGTGGACACATTCCTGTAAAAACCGGCCACATGCAAAAATCGCTCACAGCATAAATGTAGTGGGCCGGGGAAATGGTAAAAGCATCGTTGTTCAAGTCAGAAACATGCAGGCTCATTAATATTTTATGTTAGACACCCCCAACAGCAACAGTAAAACCCCAAGAACACAAAGATCCAGCCTTAAACACGGGGTGATCTGTGTTGTTAGGGTGCACCCATGTAACTACATAATAAAAACAATAATAATAACTTTGGACATAACATGGTTTTGCGAGCTTCCTGCATGTATGGAGGCCATACATGGCTCATCAGTCCGGAGCTCTTCGCTCCCAAACCCCCCGTGATGAGCGCGGGAGAGCCCAGACCACTCATTCCCCCTCCCCGCCCTCCCCAAGTCTGATGCGCTTCAGGAAAATACTGGGAGTGGAAGGTGAGAAACAAAGCAAAGCTCGGGACTTAAGCAATTATTTTTAGATGGCAAATAAAATCAATTAGAGGCACGGCGAGCGTGCGCATGGAACTAATTGGAGCCCAAGGGGTGGTATTTGTTCTCTTAAAATAAAAAAATTATATGCTAATGCACTCCTTGTGCAAACACGTTCACGCACAAAGGGAACAGAGAAGTCATCATTAAATTTCCATTAATAATGATTTGCTCAGATCCGTGGAAGCAGTTGTGTTTTATATTAGTCGTTATCGTCGCATTAAAACGCGCGTTCGTACTTGCGCGTCGTTCAGCTAAATTACCGCGACGCGCTGCGTTTTTACTTCTTATTTTTTTATTCTACCTTATATCACACGGCATTTCAAAAACCGCATTACGAGAAATGCTTCGGACAACGAAGCCATATTTTTTTTCCATATTTATACATACATTATTACATTTGCGCCCGTAATAGACCCACTAAAGGCGTATTACGGGATGCCGAGATGAGGCAGTGTCTTGGATACGATCGTGTCGTTGTCTGTGGTGTTTAACGACAAAGAAAATCGTCTGAATAAGTCAACTTCCTGACTTTTTCACGGAGGGGAAATTATGTGGAAAAACCGCAAGGTTGAGGCTAACTATAGCTCTGAACTCGTCCCTTTCAAGTCCCGAAGAATGCAACTTATGAGAAGGCAATTAATAACACATAAATATGAATTAAGCAAACGCGCAACGCCCGACCCAGTAGCTCACCTTGATGCCGACAAAGGGTATAGAAACTGCCCTTACTCTTTGACGTCCTAGCTTAAGATGTGTATCATGAAGCCATATATAAAACCGGGAAGGAAAAACATATTGTCTAAAATAAGGCAATTTATATGTAAATCGGCAATAAAGCAGAACTAGGCCAGATACAATAGGAAGTCCATCAGTGGTGTACACTTCTCCGAAATAGTTAAAATGCTTGATAAAAGTCATCATATCTCAGCAAATATTTGCTTACCTGACTTTTATACTCCCGTTCCGGACAATATTAAGCCATCTACAGGCGAGATTAATATCTCCTATCTAGCCACCTTAGCATTTGATTATTTAGTTGGGTAATTCCTTTACAGGAATATTGCAATAGCCAGTCTTGCCATACAGCGTGATATTAACTGCGAGTGGAGTATCATACATGTTAAAATTTAAGATTGAGCCCCAATGCATTATTGATTGCGTGGTAATTTAGTTTCCTGAAAATAAGTGCCATTGGGTTATTCTTTAATATGAATGATAATGCAATATCTCCCAGCCCCTGAAATGAGGTCCTTCAGTCCTGATGATGCACGCTGTTGCTTTGTCAAACATTTTCCAATTGCCTCTTTTTTTGCGCAGTGGTGGAGGAGATAGGGTCTTTTCATTAGTTTACAATTTCCAGATTTGTCAGAAGAGGACTCCGGCAGCAGTACTGCTCTATTAGCACGCGGCCTCGCCGTGGAGCGGCCCACCAGAACAAAGAAATCTGCTGAGTTTTCACATGCCTGCCTTAGCCGGTGTCCTCACGTGTTACGTCGCTCAAAACAAACCCCGGCCGCCGCCGCCGCGGCCTACGTCCGGCCGAAAATGAAGAGCCCAGCTTTTGCTCGAGGGCAAACACAGCTAAACTGGCATGAATGCGCTCTACGCCCGGGCAGATGGAGCAGGTACCTGCTTCTTTAAGGCTGCCCATTTTCATCTGTATTACGGCCTCAAACTGTCTGAGGTATTTGCATGTTTCATTCTAGATGCGCTGAAAATCGCTGAATGACGGGCTGACAGGGTAAAGCACATTCGCGGTATGCTCTAAGAATACACATGCAAATGTGGACCCAACACCTGTGATAATTTAGGACTGAGGAAGATCTAATCTGTGATTATTAGTAGGATATTGAATGGTGAACTTTGATATTGCAAATTGTACTTTATCAACAAAATACTTCAGGTGTGTCAAAGAAACATGCAGTTGTACTGTAACCAGGATGAGACGGATGGAGCTTGTGTGATTGTCATGTTTCTGTGAGTTTATCAAGCAGGTAGTGCAGGTGAGTGGTGCACATCAGCAACTTGCAGTTACCTTGATCATACAGATGGGGGCACACTTCTGGTGGTTATCAGAGATGCCTGAATTTAATCTTCCTCCAACTGGTGGCACATTGCCAGTTTCCCCCTTTATCTCAAATTCATGACAAAACCAGAGCCTCTGAGGCCTATGCATTGGAATAAACACATCCACCAGCGGGGGCACCTGTGAGCTCCTTTGGTTCTTCTGTCTAAGGCCGGCTGCAAATAGGGCTGCACAGAGGATGCTTGGTGAGGTGCAATAATGCTTCAGTCTTCGATAACTTAAACCATATGATAATGACACAAAACGCAGCTGATATCGAGTGGACAAAATGTCCTAATTTAGGTGTAATCAGTTTTTTTCCTGAGAGAACTAAGTTGGCCTCTGGCTCTTGGTTAGAATATGCAGCCTGTGGACGCTGTTGTAATTAACAAGCCCAAAACCTGGATTACTGCCATCTGCAGCAGGACCTGGGCTGAGGAAATTAGCAGAAATCGAAAGACAAATGCAAAATACATTAAAAAATAAACCTAAATAGCAGTGGCTGCACTTTCTTCCTCGGCAGATCATTTCCAAAGTGTTAATCAGAGAGCAAATTCTCTTGGGAAAATGCTATGTGAGGTCAGGAAGAGATATTTCTGTTACAGATTTTTCATGGGAATATAGTTATTAGCACTGCCAGCACTGACTGTGTATCCATGATTTTCCTAATATTTAATTTCCTATAGGTTCTTAAGCATTTAAGGTTGGGGGGGGGGGGGGGGGGGGGGGGGGGGGGGGGGGGGGGGGGGGGGGGGGGGGGGGGGGGGGGGGGGGGGG
>JAODKN010000001.1:30090176-30104400 GCA_026774425.1 Petrocephalus zakoni
CCCCCCCCCCCCCCCCCCCCCCCCCCCCCCCCCCCCCCCCCCCCCCCCCCCCCCCCCCCCCCCCCCCCCCCCTGCTTTGTGAGAAAGAGATACTTTGATATTTTGGAATGTTAGAAGGGTGAATGTGAAAAATTGGAGGTTGGGGATCTAATTACCCGACCATAATTGGGGGCTGGGGAATAGGCTGCCGTCCTCTCAACTCACTGCAGATCAATTATGTTAAGAGAACATCTGTAAGTAGAACTTAATGAGGTCCATTAGAGCAACATGTACTGCCTTCTCTAACAGTACTTGTCAGCTTCTTGGATGAGTTGGAGGAGGCTGCTGAATAGAGAGAGAGAGAGCGATAGAGAGAGAGAGAGAGAAAGAGAGAGAGAGCAAGACATACAGAGGTGACAGGGGCAGGTGGCGGCTCGCTGTCCCAAAGACTGCTCCCGAAAAGAAGCCTGGCACCTGCCCTCACGCCGTGGCCACTGCCGCGACCTGTTCTGCCACTTGCCCCCAGAATTTGCCCGTGTGCACATTTGGAAATCCCTGCCGGACCGAACCTGGTATCCATAAGGACTCGGTTGCACTTTACCTCATTTAACGCAGCGACAACAGCGAAGGACGGAGGTGGCGAGAGAGGAAGAGGAGGAGAGGAAAACAGAAGGATGGCTGTTTAGGCCAGATTCCTTTTCTCTTCTTAAACGAAGCCGGGAAGCAGGAAAATCTTCATCACTTGTTCATCCCCCCCCAACTTCAACTCCAGAGAAAGTCCAGGCAAACATTTAACAACCTGGCCGCCTCCCTTCTTCCCGCCGAAGGCCCCCCCCTTTCCAGAAAAGGTAGGTTATTTATTTTCCTTTGTGTGCCGCCGGATTGGTCCGTGTTACCGGAGCTTTCCATATTCGGAGGAGGAGGATTTTAAAAAGGAGGATTAAGCAGGTGCTTCTATGAAAATGGAAAGTCCTGACGGGGAGCTAAAAGGAGGCTCGGGATAGGCTAATCGGAGCAGGAAATAGCTCTTTACCGCGGCCCTTTTGGGGGGGGGGGGATTCCCCTTGAGACGGAGTAATTAAACTCTTAATTTACTCACGGGAGAAAAAGAAACAGCTTCCCTTGTGCGAGACAACCTTTGGCTGGGGTGGCGGCATTAAGCCGGAGATTTTTTCCTATATATTTTGCCCCCCCCCAAAGAGAAAGAGAGAGAGAGTGAGAGAGAGAGAGGCTGCAGCCCAGTGTGTTCTGGGGGGCCTTCGCTGAGCGTTAATGATGTCCTTTTGCGAAGGTGTCAGCGGAAAACGATTATATTCCCGGCTCCCGTCGGCTGGATCGCGGCACCCGGCGTTGCGTCGCGGCGCCCGGCTGAGATCACCTCCTCCAAATCCACCCGGGTACTTTACCTCCACGCTCTCCCCTCTTCTTTCAATATGTTTTCCTCTGTGAATAATTCATGTGATTATAAGAGCGAAGGAGGGCGGAAATGGAAGAGGGGGTTAGGTCCCCCGCTTCATCTTCTCTCCACCTACCCCCCCCCCAATCTTTTTCCCTCTGTTGCACGGTTTAAAACATCTGAAAATTGCACGATCGGGAAGATAGCCCACTCTAGAATAATTTAATTCATGACAAAACCTAATTACTGGCAGGTAATACCCTGTCAACTTTAATGCATTTCATCACTAATAATGAAAAGAGTATTTCGTGACCCGTCTAATTGCCGTTACATTTTAGGCTGGAAATGAACGGCGTGGAGCAGTAAGTTAACCACTGGATTTGATTTTTTCGCTTAAAATGTGCCATGGCATCTAATTTAGCCGTTTCTTTTTTTTCCTTCCTTTTATGCCCATGGAAAAAAAACGCGGAGGTCTGCGCACCCAGCACATGAAGCGCTCCTGCTTTCACGGAAAACGGGGTGGGGGGGGGGGGTTAGACTTCATATGAGCTTTGGGATAATAGCAAATGGGCACTTAGGTGCCTGAAACTGCGCGGGATGACGGGGCGTCCCATTACAGGGTGGCTCATCCAGAGGAGGGAGCTGCTGGCACCTTGGAGGGCCGAACTGAGCCCCAACTAGCGACGGACCGATGTCGCTAACAGCTGCGGCCAGACACGCTGGTTTCATCAAAGCGATGGCGTGAAGTAAGGTTTGCAAAGATGCGCTGATCAGTGGCGGCAAATGGGAGAACTTCCACGAAAGGGGAAAGCTTTATACTGAGAGACTAGGGTGAGAGGAGATCAAATAGCATCGTGCCGTTATGGTAATTAACTTAATAGCGCTCATTAGGCTCATAGTTTGCCTGCAACTTGCCTCTCTTCCGCACGCAGATCCGAGCAGGTCCTCTCCTCCTGCTCTAAAAAGCTTGATCAGGAGGGGTTTCAGGCTTGGGGGGCGGCGAGTGGATCCGTGTGTTGGCAGATGTGCATTTATTTGGCGTCGCGGCTGCATCCTCGCAAACGCAGGCTTGTGTTACAGCTGGAAGCGATATAGTTCGCTCCGTGCGGCACAGTTACCCAACCTCATGCTGAACTTGGGCTTAACAGTGAGTTGTTCAAGTATGCTTCTTCTGATCTTATGGATATAAATTTAATATCTGAACCGGAAGGACATTTACATTCATATATAGGTGAAAATATGCTTTAAGTTAATAATGGCAATTTCTCCACTGAAGGAGTACACGGTATTTAATTCATAAACACAATACTTCCACAATCCATGTAGTGTTTATGATGTCTCATAGAGTGCATTTCGAGTCTATTCAAATACTGAGCATAAAATCAGATCTTGATATCTAAAGAAAATAAGTTATGTAATTATAACGCTAAAAATATGAAAACAGCGATTGTTCTATCTCATTAACGTGCTTCTGCATTGTAAACGTAACATCTGACTAGAATGGGAAGGCAAAGGAAAGTCTCGATGAACTTGGCCTTAAAACCACCTGCTTTGTGTCACCGTGCGCTTGTTTTGGAGACTCGGAAAGGAATTAATTTGCTTCCCAAGACACCGTATAATGTAATTATCTGTAATGAAATGATGAATGGCGGATGATAGCTGTAGCATATGGTGTAAATGGGCCAGTTACTTGTGTTTGTGAAACTTCTAAGTTAGGCGTGGATTTTAAAACAGTCTAGTTTGAAAATACACCTCTATGGGGTTTAAATGCGTAAAGTTTTTTTATTTCACTTACCTAATACTTCATAAACTGTGCGTTCTCTATTCTGCTTATTATAATACATTTAAATAGAAAACCATTTCAAAACCTTTAATAATATCAGTCTAATCCTAAAACCTAAAGCTAAAAGCATCATTAAAATACTGACACCTAAACTCCTCGCCCAGGAAGTAAATGAGATAATATGAATATCTGCCAAAATAAAACCGAGAGCAAAAATGTTATATTAATTATCAATTATCCAACAAAATTAATACAAATTTGCACACACCAGAAAAATGCACTGCTACATTTTGAGCATACGCCTCTAAATCTGTTTCCGAAAGGCGCATCAAATTAATTTCGGTGGGCAATGTCTGTCAATGACGTAAAGGAATAATGTGAAATAAACGGTCAAATAAGCAGTCAGTTTATAGATTGACGGTCAGTGTGCGAGGGATATACAGCATGTAGGACACCCACACGACACTAAACGTTTACTGTGCACATAAGCATGACCTCAGGCATGTTAGAAGGGGTCAGAGTGCCCCTTAAATGTCACAGGGTTAAGACAGAAGTCCCCCCACACAAAGCCCACCTGACACTTCTCGGACACGTGGAATACAGCAGATTGGGGAAAGGCGTTTATCCAGAGTGTGTCACTGCGTCGCAGGGGGTGCTCTATTCAAACGTGCAGTCCAAAGTCTAAGCTTAAAAACGTCCTGCACCGTTCCACTTGTACTTATAGGACTGTTTTTCCTCGTTAAAAGTCTTTAAAGGCTTATGCTGTACATGAAAGTGCTGCTTGTTTTTATATTTATATATAGCGAAAATCTTCCTAATCGTGTAAAGATCGATGTCAATTAAACAGTATTAATATCAGTGCGGTTTAAGCAATTTTATTTCTAACTTATCCAGCCCTATTTACTGGCAATCCGTCGCTTCGATTTTTGTTATCGATTTTTCTTTTTCTCCAAAGAAGTGAGACAGACGGGGGGTTTTATTTCATTGTGTGTTTGTTTATTTAATGAAGCAGTTCAATAAAACAGTTGAAAACCCCTCACGAATAAAATGCATACCGTGACACGGAAGTGCCGCATCACAGAAAGGCCAGGAGTTTATTTAATGTTTGTATAAAAACCACAGCTTTCATTTTGACGCTGTGTGGGAAATGAATACTCTGATTTCACTGCTCTCCACGCCGTGCATTACGTCTATCCCCAGTTCATAACTGATTTCGCCGCATTTATTAGACGCGCTGTACTTGCAAAGAAATTCATTTTATTTTAAGTGTGTACTCTGTGTTTAACACGCAAATGTTATGCGGTAAAGTTAATTTGAGCACGACATTTGGCGATAAAATGCAGCGCGGTGCCACAAGCCGAAGCTGTTAAGGTTTCACTTACGGATCCCGATCCGACAGCCGCGAACTGCGCGTCCGGCCCCGCATAAGTGGCCGGCCACCCGGGTCCAAGACGGGATAATACCGCCGTCCTGCCCTCCTTAAACCATCAATTGATCCTGTAATACAGCGAGATTTTTTTATCAACTAGTATAATGAGACCATTAGGCTGCCCTAAAATATTCCCATGCTGTCTTTTTTTATCTGTAAAAGGCATAATATCTGATCGACCACCGAAATTGCTGTCTCACTGCGGTATAGTACACGGGACAGCTATACATCATTCTTTTAGGGCATTTGGTGCCGTGGGTGTGAGTATGACGGTATGCATGAGTGAGGGTGTGTGTGTATTGTGGAGGGAGGGAGAGAGAGAAAGCGAGAGAGAGAGAGGGAGAGAGAGAGAGAGAGAGGGATGTGTGTGAGAGTGCACTCGCCCGTTCGCATTACTCGAATTCGCAGTAATAACTGAATGACCTTTTCTATGCCGTGTTATGTCTCACCGGTGAGGGATCGGGCTTGTAGATAATAAAGCCCCGCTACTCTGTTGAACATCTCTCAGTCACCGATGGGTAAGTTGCTCTGAGCCCATCAGAACTAGCACATCGACGGATGGCAACTGGACACCTGTAGCTCGGCTGCAGAGCACCCGATCGCGGACCCATGCGGACCCCGTTTCTAACTTAAACAGCGCTTAACTCCCGAGTAGGGCGATGCCGATTTGGTGAACTTTTAGCTCAGTGGGGATATAGTTGAAAGCTGCACTACGGTGCCTGTTTTGAACTGAGTCCTTTGCATAACTTGGCGAATAAGGTGAGTAGAGTCCAGCTGATGCTTTTTTCCTCTCTCTCGTTGTACGTCTGACATTAAATAATATGGTTTTTAAAATACTGCGTAATTTTTTTGGCAAATAAATAAAATTAATTTTAGGCTGAATTTGAAATATATAATCCTAAAACACAATCGAACAAATTTAAGTAGTGAAATATTAATATTACTCATGTGCGAATATATAACTGGTCGTGTCTGGTTAAGGCTTCTTGTTGTTAGTATCCCGTTTGCTCTGATTTCCCTGTGATCACGTCTTCGGCTGTCATGTACAATATCAGCTGTGCTACGGTTAGTGTGGTGATGGCCCTTATAAGCTTGGGAGTGTGGGGATGTGTGACTGCTATAAATGCTTTTCATGTTTAACGCCGTTTTCCCGTGTCAAGCTCTGGTTCCCATCACGGCTACACGCAACACAAGTTGCCTGAAACGTGTAGGCTACATGCAGCCCCGCTGCCGTAGCAAGCGGACCAAGCGCCTATAATAATATTCATTTTGTGCCGTAGCGCGCGGGACATAATCCTCTCCCGATGTCCGGCCGATTTTCTCCCTGCTACTTTACAATCACTTGAAAGCGAGTCATCTGAGAGAGAATCCTTTAGGAAAATAGCAGTTTTACCACCTTACCAGTCTTTGTTGCGGGATTGTCGCGTTTCCCCCCGCTTTTTGCTCCATGCTTGGGGGGTTTTTGGTAAAAAAAAAAAGAAAAAAAAGAAATGAAGTTGGATATGCAGCTTGTATTTTGCCCCCGACCCGACTCCCCCGTCGTGCCCTCTGAGCGTCAGTGGTTTCTGTGAGCGGGGAGCATGGGGGATTATGAGATCGCGGCGCCGTGGAGGGGTATACATGTGCCTTTGTCCTCCACTGTCATTCGCTCGGGTCCGCTCGCTTAGGCAGACGCCGCTGCTGGGGCTCCGCGTCGCCGGGCCAGCTTTGCGTCAGACCTGCTCTCCACCTTTCCTCGTATCGTTGGTCGTTTTTTCCTCTTCTCTTCATCTTTTTGTTTTTTCCCCTTTCTTCTTCTTCCTCCGGTGGTGCGGTGGATCGTTACCCGGAACAATAGCGAGCCACCCCCGGCGTGAGCGCATACAGCTGCTCATTTCGTCCCAGAGAGACGCGGATCTCGGGTTCTGGTCGCGCGGGGTTATTTTTTTTTATTTGTTTGTTTGTTTGTTGTTGTTGTTTTTTTTTTTTTGGTTCGGTGGAGTCGGACTGCTGGAGCAACTCAACAAATGCAGAAAAGGGAGAAAAGTTTCGGTAAGATGTTCGCGGACGGTTTTCACTCTTGAGTATTTGCTTATTCAAAATGCCTTTGAAATGCTACTTTCCGAGAAAATAAAGGGGGGGGGGTAATACCATCCATTTCTTACTGAAGGTTAGTTATATGGCTAAATGATGGGCAACGTAAGTTTACATGGGTAATGCATGCATGCGTGAGAGTGTGTAAATCAATTTTCGCCTGGATCTCCGCATTTTAAAAGCGAGACCCTCGGACCCTCACGACTGCATCGCAAACTTATAAAGCGGTACCAGACGGGGGGGGCACCGAAGAGGGCTGCCGGTGACTGTTAAAAATAAAACATTTAGCACTTGAGACGGGAAGCGACAACTCGAAAAGTGATCCCCCCACCCCCCACTTTTTTATACCCCCGCCCATCCATCCGCACTCGCTTCTTATTATGCGGGGAAGCGCGGCCGGGCAATCGGTTTGCTGTAGCAAATCTCAGCATTGTCGCATTGGCCTTTGCCGAGCGCTGGCACTTTGCTGCCATGGTAACTGTAATTAAACTGATAAGAGTGGGGGAAATGTCAGCATCCCTGAGTCCCGCGGCTCTGATGAGCAGACGGGGGAATTAAATTGCTTCTCTGCTCCGGCACCCGGTACGCGAGCGCGTCTCCGCACCTTGCAACAGCGCTAAGTGCCTTTTCGCCTAAACCGCCATCGCGCTCAATTTATTGTAAAATAAACTGCTGCTAACTCCAAGCGACGGTTTAAGATCGTTGATTTAGATAGCGATATCCTCTCCCCACTCTTGAACAATATATTTTTTTCGCAGTCTCTAATTTTATTTGGTATTATAGGCCGTATTGTAGTACTGACAGGGTGCCGTTCGGATAACGTGCGGCGTTGCTGTAAAGATGCGTAATGGAAATTTGTATTTGCAGATGTGATGGGTTTACGTAAAGCCCCCGCGTTTACAGCTGAGGGGAGTTGAAACTCTTTCCTTTGTTAATGAGTTGCGGGTACTTCATTGTGTTAAACGGCAAAGCTGAGACGGTGCGGATGAAGGATACAGAGCAAGGATGGACAAAAGAGGCACTCAACCATGCTTTCTACTTACAATCCAATCCAGCCAATTAAAATCTCCCCTTTTACTAATGAAACGAAATAAGACTCGGTGTTCTTGCAAATGCGACAGCGTTTAAATTTTGTTTTCTCGCTACTGTTCTGAATTATTATATGAAGTATATTTTACTGTTGAAGCTTAAGTAAATAACCCGTTTTGAAGAAGATACGATACTTTTCAAAGTTAGTAATTTAAATCTTAAATACATGTACTGCACGACGCATTCTGTTTTCGTACTATGTAAGGCTAAACTTTGTAAAATTGTAAGAGAAGTCATTTGCAAAATTAGTTTCATTAATGCAAAACAGCTACTTAGCAGTGTGTAATGAAGGGGCCGCTGAGTTAGAATCAGTGTGTTTGGTTAAAAACAGCCTAAGATGAAGGATTTAAATACAGCCTATGGGCCTACATTCGATGGTCTTCTGTGTGTTAGGCAGTCAATGTTTATATATAATGGAAAATATAAGACCTATCCAAAATATAGTATCCAAATTTAAGTGGTTATTCGGTTATCAAACTGCACAAAAATTAAGGTTATAGTATCAACGGGCTTTCATATGAGAGAATGAGAATCTGCACAGTGTATTGAGGTGGTCCTATCCTGGAGCAAGACTTTTCTATAACATTTAAATACTGTCAGTTTCTTGCTGTACATCGCTGTCCTACGTTCCCACTGTTGTTGTCTGAACTGTAAGAAGTGATTAAGCATTTTATCACGAATTCTACTTGCATCAAGCACAGTGAAATTCCGCGATTTTGAAACCAGTTATATAGGTTTTGCACTTCTGGTTCAGCAGCACGTATATTAAAGCACAGCATTACCGTTGCACTTCAGAGTGGTGAGCATTTAGATTAGCTTAAACGAGGGATAGAATTTATGCACAGTTAGTTAAATTCAGGCGCTCGGGGAACGGCCTGTGTTTAAATAGTTTAACATAAATATGTTTTCTGGTAAAAGAGAAATTATTGTGTTTTTACAGTGAAGGTAAATGTTACATTTCTCCGCCAGCATTGTGAATTATTGGTAGTCATTTCTAAATATAACTCACATTACTGATTCCAAACATGATTGGTTTTAATACAAAATTTGGGGAGAAAGAACGTTTTAGACAATTATTGTAATCTGGCTCAATTCATATTGCCCCTCTAGTGTGTTTTTTTCCTTGTTAATATTATTCATTGTGCAGTAGGCTTTGGGTTGCATTAGAAGGTAGCACTACCTTCATTTGAATTCAGGAATATGTTTAGTTGCCTGTTTTGTTCCGATAAGGATATCAGCATCAGATCCTCAGCATCAGATCCTCAATTTTCTTGTCGGCACAATATTCCAGTTGTACTTGTTTGATCGTTATTTTCCGAGTTCAGTTTTTAGAGATGGCGAAAGCTAGGCCTGTTTATCTCATAGCCTTTGGATAAAGCTTGGGAAAGTCGTGCTAGTATTCGCCAAAGCGACGTAAATCTCAATATAAGGAGCATTCAGCAACTAAGTGCAGCCTTTGACCCAGTGACCAGTTATTAAGATACTCGTTATGATTCCGTTGCACCTGCAAGTTTTCGGATCGCTGCTTTCTGTAATGATCATTGTGATTTTTATATATTTTTACTCTGAAAACTGTTCTGCAAATTGAACAAAAAAAATCTATGTCTTATTGTTAATCAGTGCACAGGGGAAATTGATGGCCCTTGATTGCATTCTCGGGATGCGAAGCACAGCGCAGGGTGACAGGCGCCCGTGAATAACCCGAGCTCGGGTGGGGGGCTCGCAGGCGTGTCTGACATGCCGGCGTGTCCCGCGGTACACGTGGGCGTGGCCTCGCCCAAACCGGCCACAGATCTCGGATGCGACAGTTTGCAGGATGGCCTCATTCCTTTAGGGCCGTAACGCCGAAACCAGGTCGCAAGAATCGCCGATTTATGCGCATCCCGGTACAATTTAATTAACTGGCGAGTCTGCTGACTCCTTATTTGAGGGATTCCGAGTTTTATCGTGAAGGTGTTAGATAGGGAGCAAAAAGTTAGTCCTACAACCCGAGTGCTGCCTTGTTACCTACAATCGCGTATTTTTCTGTTCATTATAAAGTAAAATGAACGGGTGTATACGGAAGGACTGCAAACTTTTGCGCATTTCGCCATCGGGAGAGGTCCTTGTTCTGTCACCGCTAAACACCGAACTAACATATAAACAAATCATTATTCCCCGGCGAAGCGTCTCCACCCTCCACCCCGACTTGGCTTCCCCTCTAAACATTTCCTCATTCATTATGGGGCGAGATGCACACGTCAACGTGATATAGCACCGCCGCAAAACACCATTGCACTTAAAAGGGGAACTTTTTTTAAGGGTTGATCACGCACAAAAGAAGAGAGGGCGCTCGCCCAGCCCGTATGAAGGGAGAATACTAATTACGACCTGTGCGTGAGCCCACATTGTTACTCCTGCATTTCAATAAAAAAAGTCTTTCACACCCCGAGCAGGGCCAGACAATGGCAGTTCCTGCAGAAAGGCTTTGGGACGGGTCCCCGGAGGAAGGGGATGGGGGAAGAGTTAGTGAGGAGCTTTGTGTGGGTGTGTGCGCGCCCGCGTGTGTGTGTACACCAATGCCCGTGTATCCCTTTGGAGTACAGTTAGCTGGAATTAATTTCTTTTGCCCGTTTTAGTTAAGTTGTGTTCGTTTCTATTAAGAGCATTACCGAATTAAGAGAACACGTTTTAATAGGCCTATTGATGTTTTTGTTTTGTTTTTTAATCAGTTTTTAAGCTTAACCAAAGTCCATGTTTATGTATGAGTCTTTTTTTTTTATTTGGACATTACCTGTTTAACTGTTCAGTCTGCAGGGTAAATGAGTGTGAGCAGATTTGCTTTAGAGTGCAGGGATATCTGCGTTTTAATATGTCAACCAGAGGTGATATCCGCCATTAATAATAATAATAATAATAATAATAATAATAATATGTGTAACGATTAAGATATTAAATCTGAAATAAAAGAATGGTTTTATGACTGCCTTCAGGCATGGTGTGTGATGTGCCCCCCCCTGGTTTGAAGGTACCTCCTTAGCTGGTCTCCCCGCCCTCCCACAGGTATACAGATGCTCTCCGTCCAGCCAGACACCAAGCCCAAGGGCTGTGCTGGCTGCAACCGGAAGATCAAGGACCGCTACCTGCTGAAGGCCCTGGACAAGTACTGGCACGAGGACTGCCTGAAGTGTGCCTGCTGCGACTGCCGGCTGGGCGAGGTGGGCTCCACCCTCTACACCAAGGCCAACCTCATCCTGTGCCGGCGGGACTACCTGCGGTAAGCTCCGCCCACCTGCCCCACCCCTTTCCCCTCACAGCTCTGGCCCCGCCCCCTTCATATGCCCTGCCCTGCCCTCCGCACTGTGTATCCCACCTCCTGCATCTGGCTGCCCCCCCCCACTCCATCAGCTTCACTACATGACATGGTTTTTAACCCCTAGCGCCTTGTTAATCCTAGTTCTGGCTTTCATTTATCTGTTTGCCTGTTTCCTGGTCCATTATGAGCTGCACAATCTGCCCGAGACGGAGTGATTCAGAGCAGTTAGGGCGTTTCGATTGGCCGCTGATGGAGAGCACTCTCACACAGCTCAAGGTCTATTGGGGCACCTCCTTTCCCATGATTACTTAGCCCTTGTTTTTCTGCCACGGTGCCCGGGAGATGGTTTTGTCGGGCGGATGAAACCTGCATGATTGAAGTCACAGGGACCACAGTCACGGCAGAACGAGGCAAAGTCGTCGTCTGCGTAGGTCGAGACGGGTGCGTCATCCCCTTAAAGCACGAAGACGTAAATCTGCGTGTTCTGCACCTCCCACCGACAGCGGGGGGTACTGATGTAACAATTCACCCAAACTTGCACCAAAGGGCGTTGCGGTGACCGGTTTTGGGTTGGGGAATCAGACTTCGGGATTTTGCAGGAAGGCGATAAGCCCTCTTTTCTTGTACTAATTAACATTTTACACCACTAAGGTGAGTGTAACCCCCCAGGTCTGATATGGCCTAATCTACCAACACGTTTTAACATGAGCCAGCATGCGGTGCCAAAGTCTATGGGGTGATTTCACACGACTGACGGGGAGCGTGGGTGTCCTGCAGACAATGCGGGGAACCTGTTAATCACAGCCCCCCCCCCCCGACCTGCGCTGACGGTCTGATGTCACTCAGAGCAGTGATTTCTTCGAACCGCGGGTCGTCCTTTGGTGTGGCTGCTTTTTCAGACGAATGCGGCTCTTTCTCTGCTGTTGGATGCAACACGTCCAAGCATCGAGGGAGCCATTGGAAGGCTCCTGAATTTTCAGCCAGATGAGGGAGCTGGCAGTGAGCGTTTGTTTAAAAGTATGGAGCATCCCGGGCCTGGCATCAGGTCACTCAAAAAACGGAGGGGTTCTGCCTTGGAGGGAATGGCTGGAATATACTGCCAGGGGTCGACGCGTCAGAGGGACCAAGAGGACCGGATGGCACCGTCGCACAGAGAGTTCCGTTAGGCCGTCACTAAGACGGGAATGCACACGACTGATCCGCGACTCTTCCAGGGGCTGCCCAAATTTAATGTTTTCACTTTCTTTTATTTTTTGTTTAATTTCTTCCTCTGAGATCGAAAAACATGAACGTGGAAATGTGTGGTTCGCTAGTAGGGGCTGAGAGCCAATGGTTTTTTATTTTTTATGTACTGACGCATTTTCTTAAATATCTTCGCCAGCTTTCCTGGCTTTCTGGCAAAAAAAAAATGCATTCGCAGTAAACCCTCCCGCGACTGACCGCAGGAACATGCTATCCCTGCCATAAAACCCACTCAGATGTTTTCCTGCATCGCCTGCCTGCTTCAAACACCACTGAATCGCTTAAGCGTTTCTGTGTTTTTTTTTTTAATGCGAGAATTGGCCGTTTGTGGTCCGTTAGCCGGCGAATGGCAAACATGGCGCCCGCTGTGTTCCAGGGGAAGCCGTCCAGCTGAGTGGCGGTGACGACCTGCCGGCTCCTCTCAGGCGAGCATTTCTGCCCGCACCAAATGGCAGCATGGCCTGTGTGTCGCACGGACCGGCCCGTCTGTAGCGGTAACTTATATTCCAGCTTCACAGGACGAGAAGTTCTGTTTGGCGTGATTCTGTAAAGGTGTTGGTGTAACAGAAATCTGTCATCAGCTTTCTGCACCAATATGGTTCTGGTTCTGTGCTGTGACATAGCAGAACGTGCAGAACCACTCACGTAGGCTCACGTAGCCTGCCCTCTTTTCCCTGGAAATGTGCCGTTTTTAGGGCTGTAATAGAAAACTGATTTGATTAGGAAATTTGGCTCAAGTGTCTCCAAATACCACCAAAATCCAATAAAACGTGTCACTCTTGCTGCATGTTACTGTCGTGCTTTTTAGCTTTTTAGTGTTAAGATCATATGACCAACTTAAGTAATCTACAGTCTCGGATGATGGTGTTAGTGAAAAGTAAATACGGTGATTTTCAAAAAAATATTATGAATATGTTTTAATTTGAAAAGAAGGACACTTCAGTACATTACATTACATGAAATTAAACTGATCTAAATTGTATCTAATCAGAGCTTAATCAAAGTGTATTGTGTCTAGGTTTGTGTCATATTGCTTAAGAGACAGAGAAATACACACCCCTACTAAATTCGCAAAATTTAAATTTGAGTGAATAAGGTTACAATAAAGAGGTGCGATGGTGATATTTCAGGTGCTGAACATGAAAACATGAAAGAGCCTTAAAGCTGGAAGAGAAGTTGATGCTATAGAATGATTTTTATGTAGTGGTTAATGGTTTGGATAGGTTTGGAGAGGTATGCTCGAACCCTGTTTTTTTCCCATTAGATTGCTTTTTTTTGTAAAGATAAGAGCGGTAAGATTGAGGGAGGTCTGTCAGGGAGAAACGTGTGGTCTGGCGTGAGACGTCCGTCAGCATGGGGCCGCTGTGCGTGTGCGCAGAGAGAACGCTGATCACCTAGCTAAATAACGGCCGTGGCATGCACTTATTTATTTATTAATTTATTTATGTGTGTTTAACTCCCCCTGAAGCCTCTTTGGCAGGAACAGTGCCCTGCCATCAGAGAGGGGGTGTTATTAGGGCAGAATAACCAGGGTTAATGGGATTCTGTCAGGGGGTACAGCAGTGAGTGAGGTGATATTTCCCATTAACTGGGCGGGGGGGGGAGAAATGATCGTAATGCACAACGAAATAGCGCGGAGAACCAGCTGAGTGTCCGGCTGACCAGGCAACCCCCCCCCCCGCGCCGCGGCATGTGGTCCCGAGGCAGAACAGCGACGTGGGGTCCTGAGGCAGGACAGCGACGTGAGGTCTCCAGGCAGGACAGCGGCGTGTCGTCCCGAGGCAGGACAGCGGTGTGTGGTCTCCAGGCAGTACAGTGGGATGCGCTGGGGGCGGCTGGTGCTACCCATCCCCGCTGGGGCGTGTGGTCCCGAGGCAGGACAGCGGGACGCGCTGGGGGCGGCTGGTGCTACCCATCCCTGCTGCGGCGTGTGGTCCC
>JAODKN010000001.1:30189504-30211351 GCA_026774425.1 Petrocephalus zakoni
TTTACCTTTATTAATGTGCACATTTTTTTTTTTGGTGTTCACCCGCGATCACCATTAAATGCCCCCCCCCCCCCCCCCCCCACATTAAGCTAGATGGCTCCCCGTGAGCATCACAAACTGGGGGCAATGACTGGAAGAATATGTTTAAATGTAGGACAAGCCCAGGTCACTGGGATCAGCAGCTGGACCGTCTGAAAAACTGGAGGCCGGGGCCACTGCGGGGAGCTGGCAGTCCCCCCCAACCCCCGAGAAAGGAGACAGAAAGTAACGATCTGCTCGCTGTGATGGCTGCCTGTTGCGGTCCTCAGAGAGCGAGTCAAGCCTGCAGCCAAATGGGACCCCTAGCAACCCGAGGTGAGGATGATCTTGTTCACCTGAGAGGTGACATACACGCCAAGGCGTGCCGTCCCTGAAGCCTCCACCACACACAGCCCGCCTGGGTTTCGGGGGGGACCCAAAAGGAAGTGCGTTCTATGGGGGAGGGGATGCCGGCACCCCTGGTGTTGTGGAGCCGGTACGTCTCAGCCTCCAGGGGGCCCATGACCACCATTGATCTCTTCGCTACTCCCTCGGCTGCTCTGCAAACTACAGCTCGAGCTTCGTCTCATCATTTTGCAATTGTTATTTGGGACGAATGAAGTTTGTTGAAAGTATTACAATACAGCCATGCACAGCACACTTTAAAGGTTGCGTAATCATGCTGTGAGTCATCCTTTACCGGCTCTGAGGCTCCATCCTGAGATGCACAGCGTGTTCATCTTCTAGTTCGCTAACCAGCTATTTTTCGACTTTCCCACTCTGATCAAATGGGAAATGGTATTTCAGCCCTATTTCGGGGGGGGGGGTAGTATCCCATCAGCACTTGGGGCATCTCCCGGTACAGTCTTCCACAATATGGCTGGTATGACGGTGCAGCTTACTTTTTGGGTCCCCCCCTTTAAGTGGGGCTACCCTGTCTCCCATCCCATGAATCGCACGGCTCTTCCGACCGCCGTGACAGTTCCTGTGGGATTTATAATACGATTAGCAACTATTTTCGGTTGCACACTCCGTCAAGCCTGTCTGGGCCCTGGGAATGTCGTAAAACACATGACTACGTCATGCCGGCGCATTTAAATATCACTCCATCCATCTTCCGTAACCGCTTATCCAGTACAGGGCCACGGCGATATTTATGGTCGTCATATTCCCGTGTTTGGCCGTATCGTTAGCCGTTAATCGAGGCTGTGTGCTGAGTATAGAGTTAAAACAATAATAGCTGCTGTGTTGGGGTTTGGCACAAAGTCAGAACCTTCCCTGGGAAAATGAGCGCAAACCCAGTCCCTGCCGAGTGACCCGCAGCACCAAGGACGGCCAGCACTCCGAAGGGCTGCATAGTCACTCCCAAACACGCCCCCAAAGTTTACTGTCAAACATGGCATAATTCGTAAGCTGGATGTGTACATGAGCCGTTTGATTGGCTGGTTCTGCCTGGGCTGAAATGCTTAGTCATGAGTCCCGTACTGAGCCCCCCTCTGAGGCGACAGTGGGGGGGGGGCTCACACCTGCTATGCTCTGCTGGTGTTTCTGCTCCCATGGAGCATGGAGATCTGGCAGACGCTTGGGGACCGCCCATTGCTTTCCGGTTATGAAACGTGCATCTGAGGATGAAGCTAGCCTCCCCCCATCTTCCAGCGCCTTTCTGAGGAGTCCATTCCTCTCATTCCGGGGCCCCACCCTCCTCGTAGTGATATGATGTTTTTCTTGGAAATTCATGAGGCCCCTGAGGTTTCATTAAGTGCCTCACGGCGGGTGAAAATCGCACAGTCCACAGTTCGCTAACTCATTCAACTGAGAGTGAACTAGTGCACACATAGATTAATTTGTGATGTACCCATTTCATGCAATTTCCAAGCAGATATTCCCCTCCGTTGATCGACTGATCCACCCACCCATCCATCCTTCCATCTTCTTTTTGATTATCTGGTCAGGCTTACGTGAAGATCTGACATCCCCCCCTTCCTGGTGGGGGGGGGGGTGCTATGGGTGATCTAGTGCAGATAAAACTTGGATTCCCAAATAAAGGCATGTAGCTAATCAAGGGCACCAGAAAATAGTAGACCGAAAAGTAAAGTACAACCACTGGTTCTATGCCCTCGGTACCCGATCCACGTCCATGGTGGGGGGGGCAAACAGACCAACCAGCTTAATAACTGCGGGCGCCCTGGTTCCTTCCAAGGTCGCCTGACGAGGCCAGTGCACTCAATTGCCACTGGAATTACCCCAGAATCGAATTATCCCAGGGTGCCTTAAAGATGTCGGCTTTAGCAAATCTTTTAACGGAGCATAAGTGCGGCATCTTTCATGGCACGGGGATCGGTGATGTGCCATGGAAACAGGACTGAGAGAACGTTTTTGGAATTAGCAGGAATAGCTGGCCTAATTTGAGCCCCGGCATGGGGATTTTGGGGGGTACAGGAACCGCATAGGAGACCTCCTCTTAGCGGGTGGTGAGGACAAGCCCTTTTTTGGTTGGAATCTCATGATATACTCCGTTTAATAATTATTTTGTGACCGACTTGCTACGGCTTAGGGTCCTGAGAGGTCCTTTTACTCTGCTGCTGATGCAGAGGTCAGAAAACCATAGCTTTCTGGCACATTAGCCATGGGACACTTGGACATGTTCAAGTGAGAATACGCCACTCCGTTTTTTGCCCTCGTCCCAATTAGCCACGTCTTCGGGTCAGCAAACGGTTATCAGAGGGGGTGGCGATAATGCTTTCTGGCTGCATGGCTTTGCCGGTCGGGAAGCGATGATAAACCAAGTCATGGTTATCGGGGGGGTGGGGGGGGCATTCTGGGAGCTCGGACACACTCCCTCGGAGAGCCAGTGAGGCAGGCCTGTAGCCAGAAATATATTTCGGGGGGCGAGATCCAGCAACCCAACCCAACCAGGTCCTTCTCAGCTGATTTTCCTAACCACGGGGCGAGTGCAAGTTTCATGGGGGTTGAACCCCATAATGTCACTACGTAGCTTCATTCCTGCAGTGTACATCTCCGGGGGAGGGAACGGCAGTGTCTGGGTGTGCCGAAGGGTGGGGGGACCCACCGGAGTGTTGGCGTCGATCGTGGGGGTGGTGGGGAGTATCGATCGAGATGCCCGCCTCCCCCCCCTCACATAGCATTTCGCAGCCGCCCAAGACCGAATTAGTTGAGCGATTGGCCTGTGTAACGCAAGCAGGCCAGGGGTGCGGGGGTAATGATCCTTAAACCCCTCCCCCCTGTGTGGTACGTGCCGCCGGAGCCAGTGGGTGGAAGATTATCTCCAGCCCCGCGATCTATGGTACCTGTCTCTGGAGCCAGGAGAAGGAGGATTTATTTCCCATTCGGGTTTGCGGCCATGTAGCATTGCCTCTGCTTCTTGGCCCAGCTTTATCTCATTTGGCCCGCTTCCTGTTCCGTGTCCCGCGTAGCTGCGATCGGCTGGGACCGCTGGCACGCGCCCGCCGGCGGCTTCCCGCCGCAAGGAAGCGGCGAGGGGCCCGCTCTCGGAGAGGCAGCCCCTTCCAAACCCGGGTTGGATTCAGGCCCCTCGATTGGGACGCTTAGTTACATTTTGCGAACAAAAAAACACGCCGTTAATAAGCCGTTCTGGAGCATTCCCGCGGCTTTCCCGTCTGGATGGGAGCGCGCCCGCACATCCGTGTCTTAGGCTCGCAGATGCCTGCCACTCCCAAAGAAACTTAAAATGCTTCAAAGGGAAAAATATCGATAAACAGGGGATTTTGAAAAAATAAACAAACTGCATATGTTACTCACACGCCCTTCCACTGAATGCTCAAGACACATTAGTGATTAAAGTATTTATTTGGTTAATTTATGAAGCGTTGGAACGGTGCGATTAAACCCACTAGCCGTGATGTTTTCTTTGCTACTCCTATAAAAAGATTATTGGTGTACCCCCCAGCCCAAGTTCACTCAGAGGTGAATGAACATACATGCTGTTTAAAATAATTTTTGGCTCTGTCTGTCTGAGCCGGACCACGTTTCCCAGAGACCTAATAGGCGAGATAAAGGTCAGTGCAAATAGCTGTTAAATGGACCCTGATAAAGGCATGGCGAGAGGCTGGCCCAGTCTGACTCACATTCGCTGCTTCGATTTGGGCCGGGATCTGTGATACAGGACCACTCGCTGGCCTGCTAGGAGGAGGGTCAGTCACTGAGACTCGACCACGTGCGGGTTTGACCGCGGTGACTGCCCCCACGTGCCCACTGACCACTGTGGCTGGATTTGTACCCAGAATCCCCTGCCAGAGGATACGGTCTTGCAGGCCCGCGGAGAGAGGTGATCAGCACTTGGGTTTTAATCACCGCCTTAGCCTCAGACCCCCGGTGCTTTTAATTGATTTTCTCCAACTCCAGCCAGATTAGGTTTATTGTTTTTTCTTTTTTTTGATTGTTTTCAAGTCTGCTGTTTCCCAGTGGTCCCCCGGTCCGTGGTATGGGTATGGTCACCCGTCCCGGAGTAAATGCAAACATCTCATGCCTGAAGCGTCTCAAGGAAATCAAAGTTAATATTTACCTTCTTTGTTTTCTGGAAAGTTCTCCTCTTAGCCAGGCACCATCCTACCCAAACCACCTCTTAGTAGATTATCAGTGAAAACTTCCCACCCACCAAAAACATTTTTATAATGAAACAGGATAATGTTTCCGTGTAGCTCCTCAGCCTGAGGGCTGGATAGATTACAGTCTCCTGCGCTGCTGGGGTTCAAAACTCTTCCTGCTGTTTGAAGAATACACATAGGTTCTGAAACTATAACGCTGTGGTAAGTACTGGCCGCCGGATGGCTGTGGGGTCCAGCCCCACGCGGTCTCCCCTTTCTGTTCTCCTCGGGTGTCCCCTCTTCTGCTCAGATGGGTCAGATCATCCGTAATTCTTGTCCTCCTATTGTTTAGGTGACGTGTGGGATGCCTCCTTATTTTCTGCCTTCCTCACAGGTAACGAGATGCGTGCTTCAGGCAGCCATGTTCCAGGATCCCTGACACGTCGACGCTGGAACCGGCTGGGAAAGGAATCCTGCAGTATGCTGTGTGAATAACACTCTGCTTATCCGCTCCTGATTCCTCCCAGCATGCCGTTGCACATCCGAGCTCAAGCGCTTCCCGATTCAGGAGCGCTGCTGTGGACGGCCCGGGACCCTGATCCTTCTATGCGTTCTCCTGCTTTGCTATGGATCCCGGTAATCTAATCTGCCTGCATGAGGGGGGGTCTGGCCGCTGCTCGCCGTCCCCCTCAAGGTGACTGTGCCAAAAGGGGAGGGAGGGGGCAGTACCAGGGGGCAAATCTCTGAAGTCAGTTTATGGCCCGAGCCGTGACTGACAGGCTGGGGAGAGTAATGGCGCCCCCCAGGGGTGAAATTGAGCCCCCCCCCCCCGACACATCCCGCTGTCCCCTGTCAGTCGCTCCCTCTCTTACCCTTCCCAAATGCAATTCCCCCATCATGAATCAGCAACCTACAACTGTGCCCCCGTCTTCTGGAATTATAATCCCGGCCTTTGATCTCATTGGCCTGATCTGTCCAGGATGCCCCCCCACCGCCCCTTCATTTACATTCCCATTTGGCGGAATTGTCAAAGCTCATTATCCGCACCGGAGGAATCACCCCGCTCTACCTCAGCCTGCTGGTGTGGGCCACCTCTGACTCCCGGGCCTCCGTCTCCTGGGCCGCCTCCGTCTCCCAGGCCTCCATCTCCTGGGCCGCCTCCGTCTCCTGGGCCGCCTCTGACTCCCGGGCCTCCGTCTCCTGGGCCGCCTCTGACTCCCGGGCCTCCGTCTCCTGGGCTGCCTCTGACTCCCGGGCCTCCGTCTCCTGGGCCGCCTCTGACTCCCAGGCCTCCGTCTCTCCGGCCGCTTCTGTCTCCCAAGCCGCTTCCATCTCTCCGGCAGCTTCTGTCTCTCCAGCAGCTTCCGTCTCTCTGGCAGCTTCCGTCTCCTAGGTCGCTTCCGTCTCCCCGGTCGCTCTCACATCTACCAGGCTGCTTTACTGATAGTAGCCAACAAGTGTGAACCTGGGCAACAATCGAAGAAGCTGGTGGACTTGAGCTAGGACAGCATGCACCCACTCTGGGGGGGTGGGGGTTAAAGGAGCACATGTCTTCCATCATGTGACAGAGTTCATTATGCCCAGTTTAACCCTGGATGGATGGATGTGTGGTGAAGTGGTCTGCAAGGCCTTACACGATGGATACCTGACTACGCCATCCAGGGAAATACTGCTTACTAATACAGGTTACTAATACAGGTTACTAATTCTTATGAAAGGTACACGAACACACAGGTTCAGTCAACCGAAGGGGCCAGAGACATGAATTGATAAATATTTTCTTACATTTAAAGGAGAATAATGTCACTCACTGACCTAATATATAAAGGGCATCAAACCACCAACAGGGGGGGGAGACTCTGCTCTGCCCTGAAACACAAGCAGGGAGACAAGACCCCAGGTTACAACAGCAGTACACCTGCCTGTGCCTTAATGTCCATTGCAGATGTAAACAAAATCAAAAGGGAAAAATAAGAGAAACACTCCAAAAGAAGATACAAAATAACCAAACAAGCCAAACGAATATAAAGATAAGTATAACCCAAGAGAAACCGAATTATCAAATGAAATCACTCCATCCAAAAAGCAAAAAGCTTGTTGGCTGCACACATATAAGGTCGCAAATAGAGCGGGCACGGCGCGGTGAATATCTGGGTGGTGCTAATCCGTGCAGGGCTACCCCTCCTATCCTGACGCCGAGAGCGGGAAACCACCCGACGAACACGGAATACGTCGTGGCGTCAATAGCGTGTAGATCACAGGAAGGACAAGCCAAAGCAGCAGCGATGTCCACTTCTCCAGGTAAACCTTTAACATATTATAGTGGCTAAATGTCGCATTAAACCGCGAGTAAATCCCACCAATATACAATTTACCTACCGCCGGCAGAGATGACTATACACACACTGGGGCTGCCTTCTTCCAACTACAAGCAAAAGAGCTGCTTAGTGCTGGTAAGTTTGTAATTGCAGCGCGACCTTTATTACGAGGAGCTTACCAGCAGTATAATGCAGCCTCCCACTAACGCGCATTACACTTACTTGCCGAATCCCCCGCGTACACAACATTAAATCAGGCACAGTAGAAGGTGCGCACTGAGCAACGCTGCACACTCCCCCCACTGCTGCCCCCACCACAGCTAGCACCCAGAACAGCTTGAGCGCCATTCTCACCCAGCTGCCCACTATATATAGGGTGCATTCGACTTCATGAAGCCACTTACAGCGCTGGCTTAAAACGATGCATTCTGGTCATTATGGACATTTCTGATTGGCCAAAAACTAACCATCATTCATTGCATCAAGAACAGAATGCATCCCTTTAAGCCAGCGCTGTAGGCGGCTGCATGAAGTCGAACGCACCCATTGAACTAACGCCACCCAGGACTAAGGTAAACCAATAGAATGCAAGCCGACCCAAGGTAAGCCAATAGAATGCAAGCCGACCCAAGGTAAGCCAATAGAATGCAAGCCGACCCAAAACTTCCCACTTTGCTACAGATGGATGGATAGATAGAATTTACATGCTAAGGATTCGAGTGTACATGTCTGTGGCTCTGTATATGCCAAAGTGAGTTCTGCACCCTGCAAATCCATCCCAGTCATCACTGAAGCAGCCTGCTCATGTAGGAGTTTCCCCACCGGCACCTCCATCTGTCTTACCCAGATACATGTCTCACCCGAAGCCGAGGACAGAACACGGCACTATAATCCGGGGGGGGGCGTTCGCTGCATAAAATGAGCCTCTTGTGGTCGTACTGGCTCGACTATCCTGCAGTTCATGAGATTAATCTTAAGCCTCGGCATCATCTAAATGCATATTCCTTGTTTTCTTAGAAGGTCATGGCTTTGCTGTCGGAGCGGGCAGTACCGCGGCGACGGGCCGTCAGCGGAGCCCTTTCCCCACCTCGCTGCTCGCTCGCGGCTGACATGTCATCCGGCCACGGACGATTAGCGCACCGCGGGCCGCATGGCCGCGGGCCGCCTGCTTGGTTCGGCTCCGCCCCCTCTTCTTCCTCAGCTGGGTTTGCTCATTCGTCAGTATGGCCACGTAAAGATAACACTGGTTCCGCAAACCTGAATCTGGAGGGGACACTTTCAGCCCGAGCATCTGGACACTCGATCATGGGTATATACAGTATTTTTAAACATTCCCTCATGCCACCCCCAACCCCATTCCCCCGGGTGCAAATCCCGGTCCAAAGGGAGCTGTCGGTGGCACATTCCTCACACCGCTGGGTGTCAATAGGTAGGTCTAGCGAGGTGTCACTTTACGGTGCTGGTGTCGAATAGTGTCACAGGGTGACAGGATATCGCTAAGCTGGGATTTCATTGTATGAATGCACACACATACACGCCAGCTTAAATATCTGTATTTCCTCCCTGCAATGGTAGATGACCCCCGTCTTAGACCGAAATGTAATATTTGCACCAAGCATTTTTCTGCACCCAGGTTGCGCCTGATGTTTGTCGGTGTTGGGGATTGATTTTCATCCTACACCCTGTTCTCCTCTCGTCTAAAATTGACATTCTTGGAGAAAGAAAGGGTGTGACACCCCATGGAGTACTGGTCGCTTTGCCTCCCCCCCCGGTTTAACGGACTGATAGATCTGATAGCATTTAGCGAAAGCCCACTAAGATGCTGCTTCCTGGGAGCTCGGGCCCTCCTGCTCAGGATGAGTCCCTGCCTGGCCACAGCCACACCTTTCCTGATAGCTTCCCGGTGAGATCGGGCTGCTGCTTATCTGTGCCGTGGAGGAGCAGGAGGAGGAGGTGGCAGAGCTGATTAGCCAGCTCCCGTGCTGCTCAGAAACCCGAAGCACAGCCCCCGTGGCGGCTGGAGGCGCCCCCTTCGGGAAAAAAGTGATGCTTTTCACTTCAGATGTGTGGAGAAGACACCTTCTTAGCATGTGAATGATTTTGGCATCATTGTTTTAATATTTCATCATTTGAAACGCTATTCTCATCTAGGACTTGTCATAATAACAATCAATAAGCATAAACGTAGCCTGGAGCAAAGCATAGTGTGGTTTAGAAATAATTTCCGGCATTAAAGGCCGACTTTTTGAGGGTCATAAACGCAGAACAGATTGTTTGGTCAGTCCTCTGTGTGTGAGAGCACCACGGGGCATTTCTCTCAGAGCCCCGGCTGCCTGTTCGTGGCTGAACACTGAATTGTTGCAGGCATGAAACCGATGGCTGGAAACAGCAAAATAAAAGCTGTCAGCTTTGCCTACGCAGACACAGCTTCACCGGGGACTTATACCGCAGGATTCGCGTATTGGGCAAAGGACTCTAGCTGCTGTTGGCATCTTCTGGCAGCTAACATATGAAGTAACTCGCTAAAAACTTCTCACCCTTCATCTCGTGTAGAAAAATCATTCCAGTTGGCTGTCATATTGACCCACGCGATTTAAATCCAGCTAAAATTTTACTCAGTGCAGGCAGGCCAAATCCAGAAATGCTCATCCAAGTTTATAAGCTGCTTTCACACGCTAATGATTCAGGGAGGCTGGATAGTGTACGTGTCACCCTGCGAATACATCACTGATCGCTGATTCTTGCGGCTGCTCTGTGATGCGGATGTTTTGTATGCCGTTGGACCTTGATTTGTCTTGTTTCAATTGCTTGAACCTAAAGTTTGCGAAATTCTGGCATCGATTGGGCTGCAGCAAAGGGAGGTTCTGAAGGTCCGTTTGAAGCAGCCGCCCATTGATGCCTACATGATGCATGCTAATCGAAGCGTTGGACCTCCTACAGACGGACTCTGGCTGGCCACACACCAGGCTGTGTGTCAGTCATCATGCCTTTGATTTGCATTAGCCTTGAATGCATTGCTGCAGCAACTTGCTCCGTGCCACAGTTTCCATTCCTGTTTGTGATGTTTGCAAGTTAATAAGAGGTCGCTGAAGTGAAAACCTTAAACTCACTGAGATCCTAATATAGAAAAGCCCATTTTCTCACTAAAGGCCAGGCTGAATCTAGTCAGGCAAGGGAACTGTGAAATTAATGAAGTCAGTCTTCTCAGAAGTAAAATGGCAGTAATTAAATCAGGGTACTGCCGACTGGTTTACGTGTTCCTCTGCTGAATTCTCACTGAATGCTGTTTCTTGTTTCAAGAACAGAAATGAACTGAGCAAACTATGCAAACATTCATGTTAATGATCTGTGTTTGTGCACGCGGGGCGTTGTTTTAAGAACGACCCACGTGGTGCTGCTGAAAAGCATTTCCAGCATTCCTGCTTCCTTTTATTCCTCCAGGAAGGAGGGTCAGACGTGCACTCACAGTGCCGACACCAGGGCCCCGTAACCACGGCAACACCCGTCACGTCGTACCGCTGCGCCCCGACAACGGGCGTCTGTCGGAAAGCGTGTCACGCTCCCGTCCGCCGGGATGTCCTCGACGTTGATAACCACGGTGGCGGTACAGCGGCGGTGATCCCGCTCCGATGAGGCGAGCCGGCTAAATAGAGCGTGCGGAGCGCGCCATTATCATTTAAATTCCCCCGCTCCCAGGCGAATCGGCTTCCCCATCACCGGCTGTCGGGATGAGCTCCCACCATTATGGCGGGCTTAGATATCCGGGCTGCACATTAACTATGTAAATATCTCCGCCATTCACAATTAAGCCCGTCTCTCTCCCGTGGCCGGTCTCCGCGGCTCCTGGGCGATTCAGCAACCCCGCGAGGCGTCGGGAGACCCTCCGTGTCATTAAGCCCGAGCCGGAGAACAACGGAGGCAGATAATGAGAGTCTCTCATTAATATACCCCCCATTATTTATTTATTTCCCCGCCCCACGCGGGAGCGATACTATTTCTGGAGTGCAATCTGATTTGTGCTCCGTAGGTGGTCGAGGTGAACAGTTCAAGATGCGGGCAGAGGTGACATCCTGCCCTCTTTGCGCGGGCTGAAGATGGTGCGAACGCACCCTCCTCCGTGTCACTGTGTGGTGTTTTTAGTGATATTTAGCTTCTTATTGTTTCCAGAATGTCCTTGCTGCAAAGATTCGATTGTTATTATTTTTTTAACATGTGTTTTCTTGTTTGTGGGCTTAACCTGTCCGAAAGGGCAAATGAAAATGTCTCCAAGTACTGTAGTGCAGTTTATGAATTGAGGAATGCTGTGGATAAATAAGCCCTTGAGCAAGGCGAGGATATTACCACGAGCTATCTACAGCGGACACTTTTCCTAGATAAGGGTCATTTCCTGTCTTAAAATAGCCTGAATGTTTGAATAAGAAGAATGCAGATGGAGTAGAATTGGACATCCTTTTTTGGGGGGGGGGGGGGGGCGGGCAAGCTGACTTAGCAGTATCACAGGCTGGCCCACCTCTGAATGCCCCCCTCCCATGACTGCCCACTGTGTGTGTGGGGCAGGGGGGTGTTGCTTTTCCTTAGAGCTCGGAGTTGATTGACAGGTGTCAGTGACGAAGGCATCCTAGGAATCTGACCTAATGCAAAATGCTCTTCCTACAGGAACAAGGGGTCTTTTCCTGACACAGGAAGTGCGGGGTGTAGTGGACTGGGGGGGGGGTGACCACCCATGGACATCTCACAGTCTGATCAGTTTTAGTTCGGTGTACAACCACCAACGGGGGAGGCAAGATGCGGGGCGGAGAGCATCCAGTCCTCCGATCAAAGGCCGAGTTTCGTCTCAGAAGCTTCATGAGTTCGAGATCTGTTCCTCTTGCACAGATTATACAGAGGAGCCGCTGATGAAAGTCCTCACAGAACTTCACAGAGACCATTCAGGCTTATCTGCGGACAGCTAAGGCGTTCCGGCGATCGCCAAGCCTGGCAGTACTCCAGTGCCAGGTGCTCCAGACGCTCCATCCCTTATCCCACCTCCTGCCAGAGCTGCCTGGGCTTCCGATGCCTGGCCCGCCGTGGACTGCTTCCAAACCGGACCGGCTTTGTCAGAGCAGAGCTGCTTGGTTCCCATCTCAGGGGGTGGTGGGGGGACGGGTATATTCTTGCTCAGATGAAAGGGGAGAGGGTCAGGGTGGGTGGAGGGCTGGGGCCTTGCTCCTGTGCTTAGGAGGATGGTTCTGGAAGGTTCCGGAACGGATGCTTAGTGCCCACAGGCTGCGGCCAATGTGATGTTTTCTTTCCGAGTGGAGAAGGCTCTGGTCCTGAGGGGGGCACTCCAGACGGAGAGCCCCCCCATACACGTTATACATTTTTAAATAAAAGAATACATTTATCAAAATGCATTATTTACACTGGGTACAATGTTTATGAGACATTAAAGCTCACGCTTGGCGAATATGGTCTGTCTGATTTAAGATAGAAACACTTTGATGTCTGCATGTATCGGCATTCATAATTCAGCCCAGATCAGTGGTAATTGCCCCCTTAAAGCCCCAGCCAGGGCTCTCCAGCGTCTCGCCGCTGCTTTGAGCATCTCTCTCCTATACCGAGCGCGGCTGCTTTGCATTCGCGCCCATGCCGCGCGAATGCGGGATTAGGTTAATCCGAGGGCTGGCCGGGGTTTGCTGGGAACGGCGCGGCCTCTGAGCAGAATGACTCCAGGACGGCGGACAGGAAAGCTGGGAATGGCGCCGCGGCCATTTACCCGGTGAAGTGTTAGCGGAGGCGTGCACACACACACACACACACGCGCGCTAACATGCGCCGGCGGCCGCCCCTGCGCTCTGCTGGCTGGCCGCGGCTGAAGGGCGTGGCCCCGTTCAACCCCCCGAAGCGAGTCGCATTAATTATGCAGCGTGCCGCCGCTCCAAAGGTCAGCATCAAAGTGAGTCCCGGCAAACCCCGGCCACCGTCACCGCATCCGTCCCCGCTTAGCGCTTCACGCTGCGGCGACGCCAAGCCAGAGTCCTTCGGAATCCAATTACGGCTTTTCTGAAGGGTAACGGTGGGTGTGTGGGGAGGGGGCACCTCTGATCACGGCGGCAGAGGCGGCGATATGCCCCATATGGGTGCGGCAGGAGCGTGGACCCCGCCGGCCCGCAGCTAACGCAATATCGCATCATCCGCACGGCTCCCTCTCTGCCTGTGGGTGGCGCTGTGAGAGTAATTGCTTTTCAGACAGCCATGGCGTTCGAGAGTCTGCACTGCACTACCGGGTACCAACCCCCAAAACTGGGAAGTGACAAACCTGCCCCGACACAGACGGATCTCCCCCGGAGACACATGGTGCCCTCCCCCTTGCTTCATGGAGAGAAATGAAAACCTCGAGCATCTGCACACCGGGGGTGACCTTTCCCGCATGTGTCTCTCAATGCGTGGTGTCAGAGAGCATTTCCCCAGCCTAGAAACCCTCGGGGGTCTTTGGCAGACTTGCCGGTGTGGAGTCTTCGCAGGGAAGGGAAATTGCAGGGTGGGGGGGCTCGCAAGCAACGGATGAAAGTCGACAGGGTGTGCGTGCGGCTGGCAGTGCAGGTGGAGAGCCGAATGTGGAAGTGACTTGGAGAAAACCTCGCATGGAATGGATCTGTGGAAAAATAGGTATCTGATTATGCTGTGAAAAGCTGAGACGAGGCTAACCAGAGTACTAAAACACTATCGCCGACGATCCGGATTATAAACTCGGAGGCAAGGGCAAAACTTCAAACATCGCCCGTCCTTCGACTTGCTGGTACGACACACATCCTCCTCACATGACCTGATATCATTGCCTGGGGTAAGGTCATGTTTATTATCCACTTTCACGCTGAAGACCAGTGATTAATCCGCCCCCGTGTAGGAGAGCGCCGCCCCGGTGGACCACAGTGGTCATTAATTGCGGTATGTCATTCGCATGAGGTTAGCTAGCTGTTTGGGGTGCCATATGGTGGGCAATGGTAAAGAGAGCGGACCTCTAGCTGTGAGTCAGAGCAAGGACGATGGTCAGGATGCCGCACTCCCAAGGCTGGGCCTCGGCCCAGGCTAGTTGGGTTGCGGAGTATGTGATAAAGCACCACAACATCTAGACGCCCTATGACGGAACCTTTCTCTCACTGGTAGCTAGGGAACCAGCAGGACTGGATCCAGAGATAGGCAAACTAGACCGCTGCCTAGGACCCAACTGGCACAAGAGTGTCCAGACGAAGTCATGGGGGAAAAAAAATGAACTGAATCTAATTTATAAATGAGAATAATTATGTAGAGAATCTACAGTGCTTGATGCGTTTTCATTGAATTGATGAATTGCGTCATTGGATTATGATGACGTCATTGAGGATTTCACCAAATCCAGAATCAAGAGAAAGGCCATATATATGTGAGCAGTAAACTTTGTGATCATTGATAATGAAGAAAAATGTGTCACCACATTATACTGAGCCTCGTGTGAATGGCAGCAGCAGGCTTGTGATAAGTTACTTTCTAGGTGCCTCGTACATGATATACGTATATGAATAAGCAATATGTTAACAGGAGGGGGCCCAAAAAAGAAATGTCTGCCCAGTGTTCTGTGACGACTTAATCCGGCCCTGGGAACCAGGTACCAGACACTGTTTGGTGTTGGAGGCCTAAAGCCATCAGATCCGTCACGACTCGTAATGTGCCTGTCTGAGAAGTAATTTCAGCATTTCAAGATGGAATATTTTGTTAAGAGAGGAAAAAAATAATAGGGATGGCAAAGGTATGCATGTGTGTAATTCACTCTGGGCTGTGTGCAGGATCGGGGGGGGGGGTGTCACCTTGCCATGTGAGCCTTCGCACTCCTGGCATGGTATGGCGGGAACACATGTCACACGGTGACGGGGCCTCAAAGCGGAGAATGAAATTTCCAGGTTTATCTGAGCCGAGATTGGCAGGATGGAAATGTAACAGGGGTGAGCAGATAGCCGTCGGTCGCTGGAAGATAAGGAGCGGCAATGGGGCAAGATAAGGGCTGGAAACTGGGAGGCTGGGAATCTGGGATCACAGCCGGAATCACATCATGTGATTAAGTTTGACATTTGTTAACTGCTGATTTTAGGATGCCAGGGGTGCACATTGAGGCGCTGTTCGGCTCACAGGAGTGTCCTGGAAGTCTCCGGAAAGATCTTGCTCTCTCCCCAATGCCATGGAGCATATTGCAGGCCAAAATGCCCCCGGTACAGGAAGAAGAAAGATTGCCCTAGATATTCACCTGGCAGAGAAAGGCGGATTGGGGCTGATTGGTGTATTATCTCACCATATGCTGATGTTGTTCCGAGTCCACTGATTGGTTGATTTTTCCCCAATTTGTCTTGGCTATGGTGTACTGAGCGAGGGGTGTCTGCGAGTCAAATCAGCCCGTCTGTTTTCTGGCCTATCTCCTATAGCCTGGTCAGCTCTCAGTCCACACCCTCCAACCCTCCTCATTGCTTTGGCCATTTTGGTCCCACCCAGGACCCCGTCGGCACTGTGCTGAGGTGTCTATTTTTCTGCCTGCTGACAACATTAATTTCTGTCCCCCGTGTGTATACTTCATCACTTGTATGCATTTTATATGATACATAATTTCTGCTTTCACCACTTTGAATGTTAATCTTTTGTCCAAATATAAATATTTGTTAGGATTTAGCTACTTTAATCACCGATACGGGCAGAATACTAATCACATTCATTAATCATAATGAAGTGTAAAGCCACATAGTTGGGCCCCTGTGCATGCAAAAAGTTGAAAACTGGACTTGTTGATAAAAAGGGAGACTAAATTAATTATTCAGTCAAAAAAACAGCATCCAAAGGTGGAGAAAGTATACTCGGATCTTCAGGCCACATGAGACTGATATTCACATCTAAATCTGCAGGATATCCCCGGGCGGAATTTTCTTGCTGCAAATCAAAAGGTTTTTTTGGAGAATCCAAATCCAAGTATAACCCTGTCAAACCCCTTTCCTACTGGGAATGTGATTATTAGCAGTAATCTTTACCAAGCTGCGGAAAAGGTGAAGTTCAGACCCAGTCGAAATGCCAGACTCGGGGACAAATAAGAGAGAGCTCTCGGAAGATGACAGCGCATTCACTGCGCGTAAGCAGGCTTTCCGCTACATCCTAATTTATCCTACAAATGCAAAACAGTCTGGGTGGAAAACTGTGTTCCAGAAAATGGCATTCCACAAATAATGATGGGAAAACTCAAATGCCAGAGTGGTGCTCAGGAGAGCCGAGATGCCTGTCAGTCTGGGGCGTAACGTATGACAGCTGCTGCAGACTCATGCATGAGGTTCTGCTTGAGGTCAGGTTAGAGGCCGACCCGGGGGGACAGGCGGGAGCTGCGATATTTAGGCTCCCAGGTGCGTGTAGAAGAATCCGGGAAACATCACCACAACAACCAAAGGGATTATCAGCTCGGTGAGCGTTTGGCCGGCCTTGGTGGCTAATGGGAGACAGGCCAGGCGGAGGTGAGCCCTGATGGGGGCGACAGGGAAAGTGCTCCCATGTGCTCGCGTCAGGGGGGTCCCTTTGAAGGCCTGATGGTCCGGGATCTTTTAGCTCCTGAAATCTGAGCTCATCCCGCCAGGTTAATGAAAACCGAAGTGGACGGGAAGTCAATGTAGAGCAGTGGCTGACTGCGAGTGTACGAGGACAGCGACTAGCAGAGCGGGCATGCGCCAGGCGTTGGTTATTTAATGAGATGGAAATGACACAATGCTTTATTTGTCGTTTGCACGAGTATAAGTGCAGCTATATTGGATTGTTTTGGTTGTCTCACATCCCATCATGCTCTCCTGTGAGACGCACACACGAGATGCAAGAGTGAAGCTCGGCATTCGAACGCAGGATCAAAATGTTTATGCGGGGCCCTTAGAGTATTTTTGGGGGGGGTTACGGGCCTTGCTATTTTTAGGAGGGATTGAGTGCCCTTGAGTCTATAACCATGACGTATGGGGTGACAAGTGTTCCATTCAGACGGAAACCATTGAAGTTCCACGCGACCAATCAGAAGAGTCCATCCTATTGCCATGGAGCCGAGGCCTGCCATAAACAGAAACAGCCACTCCTAATGATAATGGAACAGGCCCCTTTTGAGGCTGGAGATGCAAGGTGACTGATGTGTGCCTCGAGTCAGCAGGGGGCCGTTCACGGGGCCCGTCAAATGTCTCACCGTTATGGACCATGGCGTGTTCAAGAAGCCATTTCCGCCACACTTGAATCAGCATGACAGTCATAAACCGCGCCGGGCTGTTCCAAATGGTGTTGGGGACATTTCTGCGCTGAGCGCCTGGCTCACGCCCCGGCTCGGACCTGCTAGGCACGGCTGGCAGCACTGTGAGAGACAGAGACCCAGCTTACCTAACAGGTCTTGCATAAGGCCTCTATAAGTTAGGGCTCGTCTTTTTATTAATGTGGTATTTGTGACCTTGAGCCTCAGCACAGACCGCTAATAAAGTTGATATGTCCCTTCCTCATCGGAATGTGTTACCTGGAAACCGTCAGCTGCCAACAAAAGCCTTTGTGGATGTTGACGTGGGATTTACCGCAATATGAGCACTGTCCGCAGGGGCCATTGTCTGTGTCTCTTGCAAGAATCTTCTAGCCACACTTCAACCTGCCATGCGTTCAGGGCTTACCGCACGCCTATGAAAACATGGAGTTTTTCTTCTCAAGAGTGCAGCTGCTGTCTCCTTCTCGGGCGGCGTGGGCTGGTGATCTACGGCCGTCCGCGTGAGACCCCAGAAAGGTCCCTCAGAAGGTGCTCTGAAGGTCACCCAAGGGCCTTGCGTGGGAGAACGGGGTGACAGAGCTTGCCGACGGGCGTCACGTCGCCCTGGAAACTCTCCTTCCACTCCAAGGCAGGAAATGTGTTTTGGATCAATGACATATTTTTGTGGCCTGCCTCTCCGGAATGATGGGAGATTCCAGCCACCGGCTTGTCATCCTTTAATAGAGAGGTGGCACGGTGATGAGGCAGGAAGGCTCTGGGGAATTCAGAGGCATCTGTCATTGGAGCCCTATGTGACATTTGAGGACCTCGGGAAGCAGATCCGGGGTTTGTTGTTTAATATGACACTCATGAGTAATCAATTTTCATAATTCAAAAGTAGGAAGCCAGCCAGGAGTTCAGTAACACACTGTGCATCTGAGATACGCTGTTAACAAACTGACAGCACCGTTCCACTCATCTACGTGTTCTGGGCCCATTCCTGCGGCCCTCTTGGTTACAGCCTCTCCCATTAATAATATCGACGCACCCCCTCACCAAGGGGAACTCTGAGCCTGAGGATTTACTCACCGCAAGTCTAATGAAGGTGAAAATTTGCAGTTAGCGAGGAATTCAAAGTGTTATCGTTTGGGAGACATCCCAAGTAAACATAATTGTGTTGCTTGTTTGCTTTGCGTGATGCGCTGGGCAGGCTTCCCTTTTATCAGCTGTACTCAGTCAGCGAAGGTTAAGTCAATTTTAAGACTCACTCTCTTCCTTGGGTTTTTAACATTCTGGTATAGAAAAATAAACATAAAGCATTAATCTTCATAATTTCTATATTATGCTCTGGAAAGTTTTCCATACGACTCTTGTCCTTCTATTTCTGTCTCAATCACTGTTGAAGTATTTTAATATCCATTTCATACATGTGTCGGTGTCAACTGTAGAGTTGTTGACTGTGCAGCTTGCATGATATTGTCATGTTTCTGCGTTCTTTAGGTGTCCTGTTTTTCTCCAGCAGTCAGACCTCTCTGATGGTGTGTTTCGAGTCACCCACAGTGGAACTGACTTCTGTCCCTATGCCGTGTGTTTGGCTCTGGGTTACTTTGACCATGAGTCGTTATGCGGTGCGTTTCCTAAAAGCTCCTGTAAGCAACTAACGTAGTTGGACTCATTCAGTTGCATGGTTCTAACTATGTAAGTTGCTAATGTAGTTAGCAACTATGCTTTTGGGAAACGCACCCATGGATGTATAGATAGATCTTCTGGTGGGGCCAAAGGAAGGCCCCGCAGGTATTTGGCAGTGTGCACTAGCCCATCCAACCTCCGACTTTCCATCAGCAAAGTACAAGAGGGATGTGCAACCCATGTTGGTGGAAAGATCCTGAGCTTCAGCAGGTCAGCTCTTATTGACACCCTGATGGCCAGGCCAGGTCGTATACCAGCTAGCCAGTGCTGGTATACGGCCTGCCTGTGCATGTAAATGTGCATGCATGCATCCACTTGTGATCTATGTACATCTGCACTTTTTCATGCACTTTTGTTTGTTTGTTTGGTGTATGTCCCTTCATACACATTTGTTTACATATGTATGTTTTTTATGTACATGTTTATTCCAGCATGTTTTGTTGTGTTCCATGGCCCGGTCACTCTGACAAACCAGCATCCATCACACCTTTAAACAGGGGGCTCCTCTGCAGATTCCTCTCACAACAGCAAGATAATGCTGGTACGACAGCATGGACTGATTGACTTATGCTAAATATAATCTTACAAAATACTGTGCTTCCGGAACAGGTTCCGGACCCCCCACGACCCTGAATAAGACAAACAAGTACAGAAAATGGATGGGTGGATGTGTTATTGCCTTATGACAGATGTTTGGAGCAATAAAAACCTGACCAGTACAACACCCCCCCCCTGCTGTGTTGAGGAACCCTTAAAATATGTTGCTGGGATGGTACAGTTGGGAGTTTGCTTTGTCACAGTGACAAATTGAAAAGTTTTTTTCCTCACCTGGGTTTCCATGGCAGGGTTTCTGTGTGGGTTTAAGATTAAACTCCCAACATCCATTAAAAATACAAATAAGCCCATCTCTGCACAAAACCAGGGCTGCTAGGGTTTGCCATTCTCATATTCTCAAGTCTACCATCCACGTGTTAAACAAAGAGCTGAACATTTTGTCAGGGTATGTTAATTTCTGAATTCATAGTAACAGCCCCTCTGAAGACTTCATCGCCGCTGCCCGTACTCTCCTTTGTGAAATTAATTACTCGGCTTGAACTATAGCCATAAGATAACATGGTCATTAATTATGACTCTCAAAGAAAAGGGGAAAAAAAACAGAATTTCAGAGCCGAGCAAAGCTTGGCGGTAATGAAAACAGTCTCCTCTGACGACAGGGAGGGAGGGATTCTGGCGGTACTGCCGGACCGAGCGATGTCTCCCAATCAGACCCTGACCAGACGGCGTGCCGCGTTCCGCGGTGCTGTGCAAATGGGCTGTGTGCCGCGCTCTCCCGTAAACATCTGTGTCCGGCCGCCGCAATCGCTTCCAGCTGACGGTGACGGGGCTAGGGGAGCGTGTTCTTGATCTTCCAAAGGGGCGCTGTGTTTTTATTTTAAAATATGATGAATGTACTTGGAGGCGTGATGTCAAGGACGCCTGGTCACATGATTAGCTAACGTTTTGTGGATGACATTAAAATGATCCCTGACTGCATGGGAAAGCTGGCACACAGCCAGGGGGCCAGGGACTGCCTTTGTCACGTGGGGGCCCCCTGTTGGCTACAAACTGATCAGTACACTTGGGGGGAAGGGGTGATTTTTTGAGTGGGGCCCCAGGAGCAACAAACTGGCCCTTGCCCACAGGGTCACAGCTCCTCATGGGTACAGAAGGGCCCAGAAGCACCGTACCGGGCTGATGCCTGACATTCCCTGACACGCTGGTTATCATGTTCAGCCCCCTGAGAAAGCAGGATGTGTCTGATGGACTACTTGACCCTCCACCCCCCGCATATATGAGTCTGAGGCAAGTCTCAGCTGAACGGGAGTTGGTTCTCTGACCACCAGCCGACAGAGATTGGGGTAAAGACGGAGACGCCAGCCTGCGATGGGATTCTGCTGGCATAAGGGTATGTTTGACTGGGGGGGTGAATCACTTCCCTCAGCAGCCATCTTAGAGCCTCCCGGTCTGGAATCTTCACTGGCTGGGGGGGGATCTCACTGCTCTGCCAAATCCAGGATTTGGGGGAAGGTGACACGGGAGGCTGGACGCTGTCATAAGGAAACAGAGAAGCCAGTGACAGTGAACTTGTCTGCTGCGGCTGGTGTCTGCATATCAACCTGAGGGCTGGGCCACCCGCTTGTTTACTGCACAATGTTTCACAAAAATAGAAGCCAGGGTCTGTGACCTTTGTGGGGGGAAGGGGGGGCAGGTACTCCCTAAGAACTGGTGCAAAATTCAGGAGTGTGGCTGAAACCTGGAGAATGATCCATGGCCTTATGCAAGGCTCCAGCCTTTCATATGAGGGTATGGAGCGTAATGGTTGCTAGGGTGGTGTTACTGGGATGAGCCGTCAACAGGGGATCCCCAGTGCCCCTTCTCACTGCGGGGTGCGACAGCAATCCATCCAGCGTTGATTGACGTGCATGTCGTTGGTGAAAGTGCTGAGATTAGCAGAGAGGAGGGCTTGGTCAGGCCTACTAGGGGCGGGCGTGGTCAGGCCTTTTAGGGTAAGCCATGGCCAGGCTGTCTAGCCTGTGTGCCTATTTGAATGGGCAGACAAAAATGGATGAGAAGAACAGCAGTGAAAGATCCCTGGACAACCTGGCCTCCCATCTCCATCCACAACCCCCCCACCACCACCACTACAAAAATCTGTCGTACAGCTAATGATGTTATCCTGTTGGAATGCTGTTCTCCGGTCATTCCTATTCACTGAAATATTCATGAATTGCATTTGTAGGAGCTGGTGGTGATTGATGTTCCATCCCTGGACAATGAAGGTTCGTTGGTGCTCCCACCCTAGTGTGATGAGGAACCTGTTTCCAGGCTGTGACTGTAGCCAGCTGTAAGGTTTCCCGTTAGACCACATCGGTGTTGTGAACAGCTTTCATAAGAACATAGCATAAGAACTATACAAACGAGAGGAGGCCATTCGGCCCATCAAGCTCGTTTGGGGAGAACTTATAACTAATAGCTCA
>JAODKN010000001.1:30211451-30229217 GCA_026774425.1 Petrocephalus zakoni
CTACGTTATCAGGAAGACTATTCCATACTCTAACTACCCGCTGTGTAAAGAAGTGCTTCCTTAAATCCAGTTTGAAACGTTCTTCCGCTAATTTCCACCTATGGCCACGAGTTCTTGTATTTGAACTAATGCTGAAGTAACTATTTGGATGAACAGCATCCAACCCTGTTAGAATCTTATAGACCTGGATCATGTCCCCCCTCAGACTCCTTTGCTTGAGGCTGAACAGATTTAGCTCAACTAACCTCTGCTCGTATGACATTCCTCTAAGACCAGGAAGCATTCCTGTTTTCATCAGAAACGCCTCCCACTACCAAGTCCCTGTCACATTCTCGTGATCCAGACCCTCTATCTGTCAAGCCAGAAAAGATTCATGATTACACATGTGCTCCTGGTACAAGGGGGCAACCTCGCCATCCAGCCCACCCACCTGGGGGGGATCTCGCAAAATCGCATACCCTGATGCTAATTTGTTATTGCCTTATTTATGAGTGGCAGGGGTCACTGAGCTGCTGAGTGGCAGAACCACAGACACAGTCCTATCCACTCACCTGCTGCTCCTGGAACAGGCAGGAACCCCCTTCTTAGGGTAGTTTAATGTCCCAGTCAGAGTGCCCCCCTCAGATTTTCAACTTTACTTCTTAATACAATGAGCGGTTTGAGCTGTAGGGGGCAGTACTGTAAGCCAGGGTGCAACAATTCAATTTTAAACATCTATTCATCTCCATTCATCTCCAAGTTCCCCATTCATGAACTGCAGCCACATTAGCTCAGTTAATGTGATTTATTCACACTTACTGGATAATGTACCTTAAATACGCTGCGAGACACTGGTACTGTACTAGTACAGAGAAGTATAACAGTCACATTGCATTTCAGCCCCACGCAGCAGCATGTGATTCTCTCCATCTGGATCAGAACCCATCATGACCCAAGCTGGCCCGTCTCCCAGCAGGATGGTGAGCTGTACATGGGGCCAGAACCTACGGGACCAGGGCAGTGGGTCCATCATCATGTGATGGGTTTTTAATCAGTAATGAGCTCTGTAAACACGTGCAATGCTGATTAAAGCGGACCGGCCCGTGTGTAATCAAGGCCCATGTGCGGCTTAATGACAGTCGGGGGCGTCTGGTTTTGATCCGAAGCAACACTGACGGGTTGTGACAGAACCCTCCGGACCTCCCTGGTTCTGAGCCCGTTTCTGGGGGTCCGCAGAAGTTTTGGAATGCCATCCACAATGAATGCCATCCACACACAACCAGCAAAAGGGCTCCCTACTCCAGAGCACCAGGGGGGCAGACATTTTCTGGGGTCTGGGGGGGGGGAGCGTCATGCCGGACTCCTCTCACGCTGGGATTCTGTTGAGGGCATGTATCAGGCATTTATACTTGAGGGGGTGGTCAGACGTGTTGGGAGGGTGGCTTAGGACACGCTAGTGGTTGCCCCCACTCTCCCATCCCCCCCGACACACCCTTTGTCACCCTTTGTCACCCTTTGTCACCCTTTGTCACCATTTGACACGCATTACATCTCCTGTCACTAAGCTAGAGCATTTAATTCAGATCTTCTGATGAGTATCTCCAGGGAGGACCATCACTTTGAAGATCTTCCTCAAAGCAGAGAATCCGGTCTTGGGACTCGAACCAGCAGCCAGCAGTCCCCAACCCGGGTTCTGTTTCCGTGACCATTATTAACTTACCGGCGTTTCCTGCGGAGACACCGCGGGGTGGGTGCCGCACATCTGGCTGCGATTATAGCTGAACTGAAACTGGGCCCGTTTCCACGGTGATCCGGAACAGGATCGCGCTCACGGAGCTCGCCGAGGTGGGGGGATCCTGGTCAGTGCCCCCACGATGAGTGATGGCCATTACAATATCAGCAGTGGTCTGATCCCCCCCCCAACTTCATTAAGGCCCCATTGGCCCTCAGCTCTGTTTAAGGACTAAGAAACATGCAGAAAATGCAATACTTATGCCCCCCCCCCCGCCCATCGCTGTTGGCAAACCTCTCTCCGTGACTCATTGCACATTGCATAGGCCGTGCTGGGCCAGCCTCCTTACTGTGATTGATTATTGATCATTGGGGGCAGACAGGTCCCGGGGGACTTTAATGACATTGTCTTTACTGTACTAATTCCGCCTGTCCGTAATCCGATTAAAACAACATTTTGCAGGCCTTACCCCCCCCATCTTCTGCACATCTGACACCCTGCAAGGCTCACCTGGCTGAAATCCCTGCACTCTTTCTGCTCTGGGGCTCGGGGAGATCGTCTAAACATGGCAGACATCAATAGCTCCCCTTCCAGTCTGTAAGTTTACCTTCCATGTGGCCAGATAGGTTTCTAGTCTTACATCCCTGCCTGCTGTTGTGGTTTTCTTGGGGGAGGCAGATCTTTAAACAGCCAATTTCAGCAAATGTGCAGTAATTACCGGCTTTGGTTTTAGACTTCTCCAAGCGTGTGTGGCGTTTCTGCAAGAATCACATGATGTGATGCGTTTGGAAGACACTTGGAACCTTTATGAGGGTCATGTGACCATGCCCCTCCCACCTGGTCCTCCTGAGTGACCACCTCCTCAGGTGTTAATATGGGCCACCCCCCCGACCCTGTTGGCCACTGGCGTTGTGTGTTATGGCCAGATGTGCTGGTTGCACGTCACATATCCCCCTGTATGAATTTGCACTGTGCCCAGCATATTGAGTCATACACCCGTGGTGATAATCCTCCTGGTTAATGATGCAGTTAAACTTTACTGTCCCATTAAATTATACACGGTGCTTACTGTCCGCTTATGGGGGCCCCAGTGTCTTCTGGGACTGACCCTTGTTCCCTGGCAATCCGGGTGTTTCGGGCTGCCATTTAAAGAACCTGTTATTGATTATTTGGCAGGTTATTCATTGACGAGATGGGAGCGCGTCCCCCCTCTTGTTGGGATATCTTGGCACATTTAAAGCTCTGCAGGACTACCGTCAATGGGGGGGGGCGTAAGGCCAGCGATTAAATATTCAGCAGCTCCTGATCTGAGATGCAGAAGCCTGTCGATTTGTGCTTAACGAGTCCATGATTAATTGCGCGCAGATGAGGCTAGACAGCACCCCCTCTCTCACCACACATCCATAGTCCTCCCGGCTATCCTCCTGTGGAAAAGCTACAATCCGCGTCAGAGATCATCGCGGCACGTGAACTTTCGGGAGCCGGAGCTTGGAGAATACGAGTCACCTCCCTGTCGCCTCCCCCCATTTTGAGTGCCAGTTTAGTCCGTTGCCGGGTGATTGTGTTGTTGGTGATTTCTGGGGAAGGGAAAACAAATTAGTGGGATGGAATCCCTCTTGGCATCAGCTTACATCCCGAGATGCGAACGTCGTGCTTGCTTGGTCCCCTGGGCTGATGGTGCAAGTTGAATGGATTTCCCTTTAAGGGTAAATATCGCTTTATGGGTGTCCGGCAAGGAGGGAATAATTACCATTAACAAGCCTGGCTCCATAATTAAAGGCACGGTGAAAATCAGGTGCGGGACGTTGCTTGTGGCACGGGCTGGCTGAGTGGGTCTGCCAGTCACCTGCAGCTCCGCCCTTGAGGTCCTTCCCCCAGCTGTGCATCATCCGGAGGGGCGCAGGCCAAGCGTGAATCAACACATGAACAAATGCGACTGAATCCATCAGCGCTTAACACAGAAGCTATGGATTAAAGTTGCGGTTGTAGGGAGATTAAAACCCATCCTTCCTAAAGCCGTGGACCGTGTTCCCAGTCCGTCCCAGTGGACACACCGCGAGGGCCCCCTGCCCAAAAACACCTGGTACCCCTTTCAGTCTATCTTTCTGTCTGCCAATCTGTAATCTCGGAGGGGTGGATCAGAAGACTCAGCCCTGGCGGATGCCAGAACAAGACCTTGTGACATCAGGAACTGGGATTTTACTTGGCCGTGGCGGTGCTGGCTGGTGAGGACTGAAATCAGCACCTCCCCCCACCTCATGGTGCTGCTTAGTCGTCTAGGTAACTAGGTAGGTAACTAGGTAGGTTTAAATGTGGCCGAAAGTGGCCTTGGTGTAACCATGGTTACCTGGGAATTGGAGAGACAGCATCTGGCCGTGTCTTACACAGAGGAGCAGCTTCTCTGAGGCTCAGTGATGCTTTATTGATGACAAAGCTGGGCTCTGGCCCGATAATGCCAGCCGGGTCCCATCCTTCTGCCTCCCATGTTTAATATGGACTCACTGAAGTCCCCTGGACCGGATTTGGCTGCTTGTTCTTTGGGTAGTCCAACGAGGATTCACTAGCCATGCTACTTCAGGAACGTGGCTTAGGGAAACGGTTATAGCAGAAGGGCTTGTTTAGCAATCCTGGGCCCCGCGAATCGACGAGAAGGTCAATTATGAGTAATTTCTGGAAGTTCAGTAGCCCATGAAAAGCAAACCAGGCCCTGTCTGCTTGCTTGGAATGGTCTGTTCCCTCTCCCGTCAGGTGTGAAGGCCCCCCTTAAGGGAGTGGGCTTACCTCCGTGAGTGCCTTGGGATGCCGGAATCCCCTAGGACTGATCTTCAGCATCTCCGGAGGCTGTTAGGGAAGCCGAGGTGATCAGGAGAACACAGGTGACTGCACTTTGGGCGCCGTCTTTTGAAAACACGCGTTATTTTACCGACTGTTCCTGTCTCAGTATAAGTGACCTTGATCGGTGGAAAAACAAGTCAACCTCCCTCGAAACTTTGTCGAAAACACACCTGTCTCATTTTTAATTTGTGTCTGATTTTCTTAACGGGTCGTGGCTCACATGTCTGCAGCGAAACATGGGGCATGACTCTTTGAAGCTGTAGCTGAGTCCCTGGTCAGCCCATCTCCGCTGTCTTGCATCCACAGTATTTTTTGGAGTGGCTCCCCGGGGGACATTAGGCCACCGTAATTCTCGTAATCCCTGGATGGTCGCCAGAATAACCACTGAAGTGAATGGTAGTCTCCTTGGCAGCATGACCTTGACTGACAGAGCATCTGCCCAATCAGAGTGTTCAGACTCACGTTAGGACGAACCCATCCATCTGGCCCTTCAAGGCCATGCCAGAGGTCCCAGGAACGAGGTGGTGTTCCCGCCCATGGTGCTCTGAGGAATAAACAGCCACATGGATTGGGAATCCTGTCAGACCCACCCCCCCCCCAGCAAAGCAAGCGTCATTGTACTCTGGGCCACATGTACCAGGTTCCCATCTGTCCAGGTAATGCCCACCGCCATCCCCTGCCACAATACCACACCCTGGCTAGACCCTCTCACCTGCCCCAAGGACCCACTGACCTCAGCCCCCCCCCCTCCCGTCCTACTGGCACACAGAGGGTACATCACCCAACCCCCCCATATCACAATGAGATATGGTGTAATTCAGTCATCTGGCCCTGGGCTGCCCCAGTCCGTGCCTGTCACCTTCTCCATCTGTGCACCGGGGGCCATCACTTACAACCCCCTCCCCACCTGGCCCAGTCATACTCTCTCTCTTTCTCTCTCTCTCTCTGTCAAAATCCCGGCTGAAGAATAAAGAGCAGTGGGGGGGGGGGGGGAGTGAACCGGAGTAGGCACCGTGTAAGAAGCCCTCATGGGTCCTTTTTTTATATTCGCTTTTTTTTCCGAATGAAACCTTCCATTGATTTTTCTGGAAGCATGGAGTACATCAATATCTCTGGTTTCAGGATGAGATCAATTGAGAACGTGGCTCAGGAGCGGCTCGCGATGAAGCTGTGGCTTTATTAAAGTCCCCGTGCCCACATCCACATCTTCCACCCATGACGCCAGGAAGTTAATGGCCGCCATCCGCCACACCTCCCTGGTCGATGGGCTGAGCCCGTTTCTCTCGCCTGCCTCTGCGATGACTCCCAGCCGGACCAGCGCCGATGTCCCGCCCAGCTGGGCCCGGGGGCCTCTGATGGACTGTTCCAGCGAAGGATCGGATTTTTCTTTTCTGAAAAAAGTAATGCAGTGCCGGGGTGGTGATCATCAGTATCGAGCGTCAGGTGTTCCGGCACGTGTCGCTAATGTCCCAGAGCACTGGGTCTGAGAGCCACTACCTCAGCATTGACTTCTGGCCCCTGATAGGTGGCAATGGGCAGGCAGGCAGCTAGCTGACACCAGGGTCTGTCGGCACAGTAGGAGGGACTGGGGCCTCCATCTCCCTGGTAATTCCAGGTACCACGCCTTGCCTGCCAGGAACGCCACACAGTGTCGTAGCGCAATTGCTCCACGGGAATGTCTAGGCCCATTAAAAGGTGTGACGCCCATCCCCACACCAGGAACAGATGGCATGCTCCGCCATTACGGCTCTCTTTAGCTAATTACCAGCCCACATACCCCACCACCCTGCCCGCCCCCCCTTTTTGCGACGGGTGGGCCAAGCTGGACATTGCGGGTGGAGGGGGGAGGGCTGAGGGTCAGCATGGGGGCCGTTCTTCATGCCCATACCTTAAAGGATACCTCTAAAGGCACAGGTCTTCGTTAAATGATCGCAGTGACATTCCTTAATTGAATACGAGGTCATTAGGATGTAGCAGACTCGGGATGGGCCGCACGAGGCATGGGTGGGAATCTCAGCCCGCGACGGGTGCCGTAATGAATGTGACATTTGCGTGATATTTACACAGGCCCGGCCTTGTTTCTGCCGCGTTCATTATGGAGACATGGATCAAACGGAAACTGGCCAATTACCTTCAACAGGCCCCTAACGGGAGGCCAACCAGCATGCTCAGCACGTAAACGGGGGCCTGGCGATTCGCCCCGACATGCCGTGAAATGCTGCGCTCTCGGCTCATTTCCGTGATCATTTGCATGCCAGTGGTCTCGGCGTGGGAATGCCGAGCGGTCGTCATGAGTGGGCGTGAGGACCTCGGCTGGTCGGGGGGATTGCCCACATACTCCCAGCATATATTCCCAAGAGGTGCAGCCTGACACATATTGAGGGGGGCTTATGTACGCCTATGGAGATGTCTCACTGTACCAGTCTACACGCAGTAAACCTCGTGTTCCAGCCAGGTTGGTGTGTCACATCTGTGTGCAGGGATGACTGAGCTCATACATGCGGCACAGTTTATGTCAGGGTTCCCCAATTTCAGTCCTGGAGGGCCAGAATCCAACACAGTTTGAAGATTTCCCTGTTAAAATGCACCTAATAATTCAGGAAATTAACTGAATAAGATTTGTTTGAGCAAGGATATCTACAAACATGGTTGGATTCTGGCCCTCCAGGACCAGAAATGGGAAACCCTGGTTCATCTCATCAAAAATTAGCTAACTACTTTTTTCAACTCAAGTACATGGCCAGCTTGAGGTCTCATCCTCACTCAGAACAATACACCTATAAGTACGGGCGGCCGTGTGTGCTTCCGGAACATTCTAGCGTGAGGCTTTCTCTGCACTGTCGGGGACTAATGCTCTTGCGGCCTCCTCCTCCCCCATCAGGCCGAGTGAGTGAGCGAGCAAGAGCCTCCTCACAAGGGCAAGTGAAGAGAGCGAGACTCTCAGCCACCTGCTCCGTGATGTGGGGGGAGGGCCAGGGGGCGTGTCATGTGGCAGGCAGAGGCGGGGCTCCAGGCCCAGCAGGTCCCACCTGCCTGCTGCACGCTGCCCCCCCCCCCCCGTGAGCACTTTCCGTCCATTTGAACACAAATCGAAGGCCCCCGCTTTCGCCTGCCCACTGCCTTCACCCCTTTATTTATTTTTATTTACCTGTTTATTTGCCAGGCTCTGCCATCGATCCGCGTACTTTCAAGGTGCCGTCTACAAACCAACTCGGTGACTTTCTCACCTACCTCGTGCTGGAGTTTGAGGCTCATTAGCGTCGTTTAGATGCTGTTTAAATGCTGCCCCTTGCTCATTATGTCATAAATAACTCCGTCCATCGGAGCTGGGGATCGTTACGTCTGCCCGCCTTTGCTACAGAGATCGTTAATGATTGATTCCATAGCTGTTTCATCTTGCTGGATCTCCAGCTCCGCTTTTCCTCCGCCAGACTCCATCCATCCTCTTTCCTTCAGGCGGCCATCCTGAATCTTGGACACTTCACAATGACCACTCGATTGCTATCGTCATCTGAAGCAAGGTTTCATCTATCTATCTATCTATCTATCTATCTATCTATCTGTCTGTCTGTCTGTCTGTCTGCCGGTCTGTCCGTCTGTCCGCCTGTCTGTCAGTCATTTTTCTTGGGGTCGCCAACAGCTGGCACTGAACAGGCAGACTGTCTGCAGATACCATCAGTAATCCGCAGGGTGGCACAGCTCGCGAGGCCCTGCGTGACACTCGGTGGCATGCTGGCGGTGCACAGGACCTGGACAGAGCAGGGCCGAGCGTGGGGGCTCCGGGCAACTGACACCCAGCCATCAGCCGCACTGTGCCAGCTCTGGCAGGCGTGCCCACCTCACCGTGCCAGCTGGCATCGAGGCTGGCTGTCAGCTGGAGCAGTGCCCCCCCCCTACCCCCCGGCCCCCAGCAAAGCTGGATGCTTAGCGACTTGCCGGGCTGGGGCCAGACAGCGGATTCACTGTTGCGGCAGGTGAGCCGGGCCGGGGAGGCCTGGCACAGATTGGTTCTGACTCAGGTGGGCACATTGGGGCATTGGCGGGGTCCCGGCCTGCCTGTTTTAGCACTGTGCCTCTCCCACCCATCCTGCTCTTCTCTGCACCTCAGCTGGGGAACGTGGCCTTAACCACCCACCCCATGTGCCAGCGGTCGTGGGCTCCAGCTTCAAAGAGTGGTGACTGATTGTGAGTTTAGTCAGAAGTGAGGTTTCATTATGAAAGTAAACTACTCCCCCCACCCCCCATTGGGGGGAAATTGAGTGAAACTGATTTATGGGTATTGAGCCCCCACCAACATCAGCTGCCATTTTCGGCTGCAGGTTTTGTTTTGTTTTGTTGCAGGGCCAGAAAACACAGAGTCACGGTCCAGCGAGAGGCAAGCAGGCCCCGTAATTAAGATGGTGGCTTATTGAATTTCACACTTCTCAAATTCAGATTTATTGCCCGGTAAGCAGCATTCAAGCTGTTTGCCTTGTTTCTTTCAAACAACGTTGGGCCCTGAAAACTGATTAGTATGAGAATAACACGGCTAATTATCCTTGAAAAAAGCTTCCTGGCACCAGGCTGGAATATCGGTTACTTTCGGAATAGTACAAAGCAGAGGTTCATAAGCGGTGTTAAATACCAAAAATCCAGAATCATCTGACACCAGCTGACCAATGACCGCTTGCAATTCTGATGGAGGGATACACTGGGCACCTGTAAACATTCAGATGGGACAATAAAATGTCGCGTTGCTATGGAAACATAATGTCCCAAATGCGTGGAGTGGCGTGACGGCATGTTGCACTCGTAACATCTTGGACCGCATGGGCAGTACTGGGAAACAGCCACGCTTGAGACAACGGTACCTCTCGCAAAGAAGGTTACCTAGGAAACCATGGGGGGGGGGGAGTCATGTGATGGAGAAACAGGTGTCCAGATGTGATCTCGGCAGATGGGACCCTAAGGGGTCACAGACCTCTGGCTTTGTGACGTGCCACGCCCCGCTCTCGGAAAACAAAGGTTGGCTGTGTCACAGACGTGTCATCGGCTTCAGTTGGTGGCATAACAACCCAACTGAAACATCATTATTAAAAGAAAATAAACACTAAGTTCCTTCCCTTGTGATGGAGACAGGAACTACAACATCAGGACCCTGAGATGGCAGAGTTCTCTGAAGTAATCAGAAATTTTTCATCATTAAACATTTATTTGCTCGTTTTTCTGTCGCTAGTTAAGTGGCCAGACAGCCCAAGTGCCCCCCCCCCCACCAATGCTAATGAGTGATGCCACTTTTTCCTTAACGGGAAAGTACACCAAACAACTGAGACCCGCGGATTCAAGACAGTGTCCTGTATCTTGCGAGGGGTGGGGGGGTGGTGTATCTGAAACTCCCCCCCCCACCTCCCCCAATTAGTGCCTGATCAAAGTGCTGCTTGTCAAGACTGTATGCGCTAGGAGAAACTTTTAATACATTTTTGAACTTTATGAATAGATTAATTAGCTAATGAGAGATGGGTTCTGAGCAGCTCCTGAGAGGATTTCGAGTGGGCTTCGGGGGGGAGCGGGGGCGGGCGATTAGGGTTACAAAGCAGAGCGTGAAATTATGGACCATGCGCGTGATGTTAATGCAGAATCCTAACCAGGTCGTGAGAGATCTGGGCAGTTTTTTTGATCGGCTCCTTTCGCTAAAAGCGCTGAGAGCTTTCCTTCTGCTGCTGAGTCGTGAAAAGCACACGGTCCGGCGCTCAGGAGAGCCGATTCTTCAGACCCGACGTGATTGAGGCAGTGTCCGGCCCCGGAGGCCTCTATGTTTGCTTCTGCCATCCGCCTGGAGTGTCTTCAGAATGCGCTGCTGGTCCATTTCTCTTCTCCTCGGCCTCCTTTCTCCGCAGGAGCGTTTTTCTCTCCCTGCTCCCATGCTATTCCTGCGACGCGTCCATCCCACATACCAGAATGCGGAGTGCTCTTAAGTAGGCCGCATTTGCATACCGTGTATGTGCTTTGATTGCGCCTGTTTGCAGAGCTCCTCCACACCCCGAAAGCGGGTAATCGGTGGCCTTTCAGCTCAATTCCCTGTTAATCAAGCAATGGGAAGCGTCTGCACATCCTTGACCTTATGTCTTCTGCTGTCTGTTTATCATCTCCGATGAATGGAGCGACGGTGGCGTGCCGCTGGATGATTCCGGAAAGAGCCGTCGAGTGATATCACAGTTTTTAAAACTCTCCCAGATCCCGAGAAGCTAGCGTCACAAAACAAATTAGGACAAAATAACAAATTGTCACTTCTTTATGTCCTGTTTCGAATTCCTAGGTGGCTTTTAATTAGCCGCATGGCTAAAAACACCCACAGCGTGTGCGTGATGTGCCTTCCTCAGCGGGAGGCCGTTAGCAGCCTCTGATCTTAATAATACCCACCTCTCCGGTGAAATCTTCGCTGACGCTCCTCTTCTTTTCGTGATATTCAGGCGGCGGCCTTATCTGGTGGCTGCCCCAACGCAACCCGACCATTTTTTATTGCCTGACGTTTAACGGGTTTTCAGAAGCAGGCCCGCACGCGAGCGGCCGTCACTGCTCCGGAATCTTCCGGGCTGCCTTTATCTCTCCGACAGCAGACAATAAGTCAATAGCGAATCTCCGTGAGGCACAACATCTGTGGGAAAGCAGAGCCAAGCAAAGGGAAAGATGGAAAGAGGCAGAGGCAGGGAGGAGGTGGAGGTTAGGGCTGCGGAAGCGTATCTCTGAAGACGGCGTGTGTGTCTCGGGTGGCAGCTTCATCTATAATATATTAAGGGAAATGTTCGCGAAGCATCTTTCTCCTCAAAAGCGTGCTGGTGTGACATGTAGCTGCAGTCACACTGGGGCTAAGGGCTGCGGGGTGTGTGGGGGAGGGGGGACAGTCCCTGCACTCAAAGACCAGCCACCTACCCCCTGGGGCGGGAATCTTGGGTTCTGACTAGATCCAGCCGCTGGACAGGTGGCCTCATGACAAAGACACCACAGGACTTAGTGTGCCACCTGCACGCCCAGCTTAATTACCGCTTGGGGCAGAGAGTGTGTCCATGCACACAGACGCCACGGAGAGGGGCCACAGCGGTCGGCCAGGTTTTGTCCCCCCCCCCCCCCCAGAACAGCGTGCGATTACTGGGCCACCGCCAAATCCCTGTCCCTCTGAAAAGTGTCCACTGGCCTCCTGATGTGTACAGGATGTGGGCTTAGGGTGAATGCATTGTTCCTCTTTAGTGATTCTTGAGTAACATAGTACAGCCCCCCTCCCCCCCGTTTGCACACTGGCATCTGGCGCAGGGTTGGGGGGCGATTTTGGTATGGGGGTAGTCCTGAATGTGTCCCGGCCCTCGCTGGTGCTCTGTGCAACAGTACCAGGTGTGTGGAGCGTGCCAATGGCCTGTTACCCCCCCACCAAGGTGACAGGGGAGCGAGATTGGCTAGCTGGCTAGCTGGCTGCAGACATCATCCCCCCTCCCCATGTTTCACTTCCCCCTGCCTAATTAAAGGCCTGGACTAACAAGCCCAAATCTCCAGCCCCGCCCTCTCGGTGACACTACCCCCCCTCAGGCCAAGGGACATGGAGGTGCTTCTGGGGGGGTGTCATCGGTAGATAGAAACCAGGCATTCCTTCTTGAGTCGTGCATTGAGGAGGGTTACACGTGACCGGTGGGGGGGGGGTTCAGATCTGTCGGACTTGGACAGGGGCTCATGGCAGGCTTCACTTTTCCCCACCATGTGACATTTTCATTCACGCCGGCCCACGTCGCCAGCGCTCCTCTCGCTTTCTAACCTTTCGCCGCTGATGGCAGGCGCTTTTTGTGTACCGGCGAGCTCCAGCTTCGTTATACCCAACGGCGGGGTGGGGGACGCGGGGGCGGGAATGGAGGCACGTGCCGAGGGAAAACCTTTAAAAGTTAATTTAGTCTTTATTCCGACCGGAGAAGGCTTTGTCAAAGCGGCACGGGAGATAATGGCAGTTTAACCCGCTGCCCGGGCCGGCGCCGAAATCGAATTAAAGCCAAATTGCCAAGGCAGAGTCGAAACTTAAGCAGGTTTAACGCTCAAATAAATTTGTCCAGCAAGTCTGAGAATCGTCCTTTCTGTGTTTTTTTTTTTACCCCTTCTTTTTATGACAAGGAGATTAATGCTGTTTCACGACTATAAATATGGAAGTTGTTTAAGGCGTGTAGAGAGAGAGTAAATGATGGATGTGTTTCCGTGGTGTTTCTCCTCCAGACCAAATGATGCCTCCCGGAGATTCGCAAAAAAACTCTGCAGCATGTGCTCCGAGCTTCGTGAGGAATGCTGTTTATTAGTCCACCCCCGAGAATGGCGGCCCTGTGCCGGATAATCGGTGACCTCCCAGAAACCATCCACACCTGCTAGACCTTGGTCAGCTTCCACATTCGGCTCTGACAGGAAGTGCCACGGACAGATATTTACGGTGTAGCTTCTACTCTAGGATGCGCCAGAGATACAGATCCTGGATGATGATGTCACCTGGGGGACATAGGAGTCGTTCGGATCCACCGCAGACGACACGGGAAGCCAGCTCTGCTTCTGTCACCTCCGTGCAGGTCTTACCGCAGAATCAGAGTAGTGGGGACCTGCCGATGAGGCATCTTGTTCCCGGCCGTGACCCCGAGCAGTTCAGATAACAATATTGACTCCTAGTGACAAAGGACAAGAGGAAATGTCTCATATTGATGACCATACCGCGGAGAACACCGTACGAACCAGGGTGTCCTAGCTGAATTGCCACCAGACCCCAGGAAATAGTCCAGTCCGGGGTGATCTTGGCATTTACTTTACCGCTTCACCCTTGGCCAAGTTAGATGTTCACAGTGTTGTTCCAGAAAGATAAGGGGGAAACACTCCCAGTCTCTCCCCAGGGTGGCTAACAAGCCACGCCTGCTACCTCTTTTGTCTGGCCTCATGTTTCAGGCCTTGTGTGGATCACTCCAGCTGTCACTTGTTTGCTCCCTCATTAACCCAGTATAAGAGTGCCTCCCATTCCTGTGCTCCCCAGTCTGGTCACTGTGTATTCCCGTAGTTTCCCCAGACCTGAGCTTCCATGTTTTGGCCCTGCATAGCCCCTTTGTTTTCCCCAGTTTGCTCCCTAGAGCAGAATTAAGCTCCTCTCGTTTGCCCTGATCCTGGCTCTGGTCTCCGGTCCCTTCTGGTCGTAACACGCAGCGATAATGGTCAGAGCACACCCTAGTCTTTTCATGCCGTACTTGCCGTTTGGAAGTATGAGAACAGGTACATCGGAGTCTGTGCTATCTTTTGTAAGACACGCACATATAGAGGTGAGAGTGAAGCTCGGGGTCTGAGCAGCTGGAATATTTTTCAGGGGGGGTGAGGGCCTTGCGGCAAGGCAGAGAGGCCTAACCCAGCAAGCCGTGCACTACCCCTCAAATCTGGAAAAGGTGTCGTGCAGGGACGCGATCGTTTAAGCCTCAAGCGAATGTACTTAAAATTTGCGGGATTTACTGTACAGTCTCACGAGTGAAGAGAGAAGGTCACACCTAATGACCAATTTATTTTAAGCACGTTAAACAGGGAAGGCCACAAGTGGCAGGTAGCAGAGACCCATTTAGCTCTGAACAAAAAAGGTATTTTTAAATAACAGTCACACAGACTTTTGGAAGCTGTAGAGACAATCTCTAGATTTAAGATTCTACCAGGTATAACTCACCTACCTAGATACATGAGTTACTGAGTCCTTCTCAGTTTTTTACCTCAGTTATGTCCTTAATATAAAGGAAAATTCACAGAAACGCAGACGACGTAATAGGCACATACAGTCCTTACCACGTGCCTCCGGCGAAGGTCATCCTGCATGAGCTTGAAAAGATTGCATGTTTTCTTCGCATTTTAATCTGGGAATCACGAACGGGCGAACCGGTCACAATTGTGTGCCAGCAGCAAAGCATTAACTGCATCGGGAAAATATGAAATGATTATAGCTTTCTGAAGACATACGAGTGCTGTCAGACTTGTTTGGCAGCTGGTCGGCATCAGCCTATTTTTCTCTGTGACCTTCTTCGCTTTATTATTATAAAGGGTTTAACTCTTCATAATGACTGATTATAAGCACTGACGCGAAACATACACTGTTAAATACAGGAACTTTTCATTAGGGTTGAAATTCATTTAGGATGAAATAAAAACTCAACAAATTGTCTGGCCATGCTGCTAAATATTGATGAGGGTCAGAGCTGACTGGCACAGTGGGAGTCAGCATCCGCTCTGGTTCAGAGGTGGCCCCACTGATCAGGCTGCTGCTCTCCCTCAGTCATGGCTACCCTAAAGCTGTGCTGCTTTTATTTCAGCTGTTTTTATTTTGCTATGATGCCCGCAGCTGAGAGTGTGATACACTGGGCAGAGTACAGTTCTATTGCGGCAACCTTTCCATCGCCGACGGGGCCAATCGCGGCAGCCCTTCCATCGCCGACGGGGCCAATCGCGGCAGCCCTTCCATCGCCAACGGGGCCGATCGCGGCGGCCCTTCCATCGCCAACGAGGCCTATCGTGGTGGCCCTTCCATCACTGACAGGGCCAATCGCGGCAGTCCTTCCATCACTGACGGGGCAAATTGCGGCGGCCCTTCCATCCGCAACAGGGCCAATCGAGGCGGCCCTTCCATCACTGACAGGGCCAATCGCGGCAGTCCTTCCATCACTGACAGGGCCAATCGCGGCAGTCCTTCCATCACTGACACGGCCAATCGTGGCAGTCCTTCCATCCGTGACAGGGCCAATCGAGGTGGCCCTTCCATCGCCAAAGGGGCCAACTGCGGCGACCCTTTCATCGCCGACAGGGCCAATCGAACGGCACCTTGGAGAATCTTGTAACAGGGGAAGCAGAAGCAGGAAGTCCTTCACCACTTTACACACAGACGTTACCTCTGAAAGGAGGCCCTGCGGGGGCCATTTTCCTTCTCTGTGAGTTAAAAACACCAGGTTGTGGTGAAATCCATTCTGCTCAGGATGGTGTGTCTCAAGATCAGCCCATGTTATCCTTTTCCTAAACAAAAAAAAAGGCGTGAAGCGGCCAAATCTATGCTTGGCGACTGCAGGCTATCTGATATGCCTCTGTATTTGGTTGTACCCATTGTTTGAATTTCAGGTTTTTTTATGTGGGTCTCTTGGGCTCCTCTGGGACCTGGGTTCTAGTCTCTACCATGGCTCCCGGTGTGTGGAGTTTGCATGTTCTCCTCGTGTCATCGTGAGGTTCCCTCTGGGTGCTCCAGCTTTCCTGCACAGTCCAAAAACATGCAAAGGTCAATTGGAGGTACCAGATTGGCCACAGGCGTGTGTGTCTGTGACTGTGTGTGCCCTGTGATGGATTGGCACCCCATCTTGGGTTATTCCCTGCCTTGAGCCCTTAGCTTCTGGGATAGGATCTAGACCCCTGTGACCTTCATAGGACAAATGGGTGTGGAAAATGGATGGATGGATATGGGATAATGACAAACTTTCACCCTTGACCGAAATGTGGAGGTATTGAATCCTGGACCTGCCCACGGTGGAGCCTGTCGTTGTGGTGTGCCATCGCCGTGTTTCCTTTCTCCTGGAGATGTGCTGCTTCTCTTTGCCTGTATGAGAAGCCAGGAGGGACCTCAGCGAGGACGGGACCTGTCATGATAACGGAGCGTAAGTGTGCCCCCCTGTTGCCTCCCACGCCTCATCTAAATAATCGGCTAATAAAGCTGGCTACTGTTACCTGCGAGCTGCCATTAAATGCCCATTTCTCCACACCGCGGGGCATCCTGGCGAGGGGAAGCGTGCTGCTTCGGATCCTATCCAAGGCCATCCAGGAGGTAACTGTGTATCAGCTTGTGTATCAGTGTCTGTTCAGGGGTGATGCTAGCAAGGTCATAATTCATACAAAAGGGGCTGGCCTTATCATTAGCCAATGACATGTTTTAAATTGGTGATTGACGAGGATGTGGCACTCCAGGGACCAATCAGCTTTCAGGTCCCACCCCCGCCAAAAATGCCCCCTGTGTCTGTAACAGGACGTGGCTTCCGCGAGGGATGACCTCATCCCTCAGAGGGCACTGTCCAGCTCTTGTATCGTCATGTCCTCCTCCTCCTTCTGGCATTCCTGAGCACAAATATCCTTCACCTGATAAAAGGATAGGTCACAGATTGCCTTATTCCCACTTATTTGCACTGTTTTACCATTAATGCATTTCTTGGCCAGAAAAGAAGCAGGGATCTGTTATGATGTCTGAATAAATGAATGAGAAATGTGGAGTTTTCTTGCTTCACAAATCCACTGCAGTCCACGGTTATTGTGGCGGGGAATTCGGCGAACCTCCCCGTGGGGAGCGAGTGGGCGTGGCCTAGCCTAGGCTCGCATCGCTCCCAGCGACAGCGCCTCCTTCTGGAGGGTTGAGCCACCCGATGGCCCTCGTTAACTCCCCCAGATCCCCTGTTTGATTCGTCATATAGACCAGGGCAGCAGGATTTCTTTTTTTTTGATTACATGCAATGATGTATCATGAGGCGGAAGCTTAATGGCATTCAGGAGGGAATCGTCACCTTTTTGAGGAGGAGGCCGCTGATAATTTTAATTGGGTGACATCCATGTAGTGGGCCGGACCGACAGGGCCATGGCGTGCGGCACTGCACCCCCGCCTGCCTGTCCGCCATTCCAGCATTCCCTGGGGAACAGCATCACTCTTGGGAATACCTGGCCTGAGGAACACCGGCCCCGGTGTACGGGCCAGCAGCTGGGAGACGGCAGCCATTAGTGGGAAGCAGAGACGGGTCCCAGAGGAGAGAGGAGGATGGGGAGCAGCGTCACGTGGAGGCAGGTGCCTTTTTAATGACTTCTGCGCCTCCCGCTCCCACAGAGGAGCTGCCAGGGACCGGCACAGACATCTCCGCTCATTATGCCTTCCTCACTCAAACGCATCCTCACCTTATGTGAGCGCGTGCTCAGGTGCTCCCCCTACAGGACCACCAGGCATACTACGCCTTCTGCCACTTCCCCTTCGAAACGCAACGCAAATTTCTGACTTTGGAACAAGCTGCTGGAAAGTTTCTGGAGTGTGGATGGCTTGGGGGGACAATGTGTGAAGCTCATAATTTGTGTTATTTAAATAAGGTTGACAAAGAATAAGCCTGAAATGAAAGAGCAAAAGAGCAAAATGCACGCAGATTGGCGTTATCAGCTACAGGACAGAGTGGAGGTTCAGCATTTTAATAATCTGTTAT
>JAODKN010000001.1:30229317-30242445 GCA_026774425.1 Petrocephalus zakoni
GGACAATGTGTGAAGCTCATAATTTGTGTTATTTAAATAAGGTTGACAAAGAATAAGCCTGAAATGAAAGAGCAAAATGCACGCAGATTGGCGTTATCAGCTACAGGACAGAGTGGAGGTTCAGCATTTTAATAATCTGTTATGGCAGCACACAACAACCCCGCCACCCATCCCGGGAGGGAGAGAAGGAAGGGGTCTTAATCAGATCGCAACCCCCCCTCCTCCAGGCATGGCCGGGGTATTAGCACCAGACTTTTCTCATTTAGAGAACTATCCATCCATTCCTATTGCCTGTAAATGCCCCCCCAACCCATGTAGAGAGAAACAAAGAAACAAAGAAGGAAGAGAGGGAAAATAGATACCCCCCCCCCAGTTACACAGCATAGTCAACCCCAGAAATTCTTTTATTTTCATTTTATATGATATCACTGGGTGTTTGTTTGTCCAGTTCGAACATGCAGGTTTAGTGATGCTAGGAGATTAACAAAAGGGGGCGTGACCAGGGAGGGGGCGGGGTCAGCCCCTCTGCAATATAACGGCACAGCCCACTGGGGACACAGCATCTGATTGACGAAGTCAATGACCAATCATGGGCGAGTCTGGCCGGGGGAATATAAGCAGGCCCCTGAGACCTGGACCAGGCTTGCGCCATTACAGATGGTTAGGAGAGGGTTACTAAGCCAGACATGGTGGCTTTTCTGTTCTACTTAAAACATTTAATTGATTAATTGATTTCATTAATTAATTTATGTTGGTCAGCCGTACCTTACTGACCCCGATAACCTTTAGGACCCCGAGCCAGGCAGTTAAAATAGGTTTGAATGTTTGTGTGACCTTCATAATCAAGCCTGCAGAAAAATATCCAGCTGTTGCCTGCCTCTGTCAGCAGCTGCATTTCAATGTGTTAATCTTTAACGTCATTGTAATCCATGAAAAAAAGACCCCCAAAAAATTTGCATTTATTTATTTATTTTTTGCTATTTACATGACAAACGCTTCTAATTTCTGCTCTGCGTGGGGTGGGGCCAGCTTTGCGCCCCCCCATCATCACCTGATGGATGGCGGACATCAGCACGACCTGACCCTCGTCGGCACGGCAACACACCGCACAGCAAAGACAGACAAATCGACGTGATTATTAAGTCAACAGCAGGGCATAATTGTTTTGTGCGACCTCGACCCCTCCCCCTGCCTCAAGCACCACATGTGTGTTGATCAATGACTTGTTTTTTCACCAGTAGGGGACAAGGCGACGGCAGCGTCTTCATTTGGTCGCCTTGAATGGGGGTGGGATCTTTGTTATCGGGACAGAGGTGTCCCCTAAAGGGGCCCCCTTAGGTGTGTAGACTGGTCATTACACCCCAAGTCTGCCTAGCTGCGTCCATTATCATAAAGAACATCTGCTGCATTTTCTAAAAAAGTTTTAAAAGTGGAGATACTGTTTTATGATTTATACCCTGAAAAATCACAACTGGAGTGCATAGCGGCTGATAATGGGGGTAATTAGCTTCTATGTTGATGATGGGGGTGTCTAATTAACTCCCGATGCATCTCCTGGCGGCTGTTTCGCATGGGATCGCCAACGTGCCCTGACTCGTTAGGGCTGACTGATACCATTATCAGGCCCTGTGACCTGCCCCCCCCCCCCCCAAGGTGTCGACTCTCAGAAGCTGCGTGCCTCCATGGAAGGGGGGCAAGATAAAAATGGCACGATGCATGTGATTCTGACCATCCAACCCTTGTAAACATGGCGGGTCGTTTACTCTGTCTGTCAGACAGGCCAAAGTTTATCGTCCCTGTGGGGTAAGGGGGGTCGAGGGGGGACTCTGTACCGGCGGGGAAAGGCCTTGTTTGGGTTCCCTAATTAATACATTGATAAGGATTTGAAACAAGGCATGATAGCTGTTACTCAGGAATTCTCCTGTTTATCTTACTGAGAAATGCCCATATTTCATTTCCTCTTAGTTTTGAAAATCAAATTCCTGCTGTTTCCGGGAGACGACGCAGGAATTGTGGTGCTGCGCGTTTAGTGTAACTCGCGCGTCCCGGGAAGGGTTTGTCTCATGGGGTAGCTTCTCTCAGTGCCGCGGAGAGCTTCATTTAAAACCCGTAAAAAATCTGTTCACCACACCGAAAACATTATTGCTCCGTGCTCCCCCCGCCCCCGGAATCAAATGAGACGTCAGTGCGTTGTCGTTTTCACAACACGCAGGGAAAAAGAATCTAATAAAAACAGAGTATTGAAATAAGAAGTTTAATAAAGATGGCGAAAGTGGAACGACGTCCCGGCGTGCAAACGGGGAGAGTGACAGGCAGGGGGGCTTTCTATTCCCACAACACTCTTCACACTAAATATTTACTCAGTATCTATCTGTCTGATGCATCCCGGCCCCTATATGTGCCTCGCAGTGACGACGGTTCATTTGAGCCGTTATTTGTTTTCGCTTTTAGGCCTGATGGCTGAGGCCCCGCAGGAGCCGTCCGTCAATATGCCTGAGGCATGCAATGCGACCCGACTCACAAGCAGCGGCTCAGGTTCGCTCCCCCTCGATGTGACACCCCTCCCCGGAGGGTGGCAGCCGGTGTGGCATGCTGGTAAGTTCACGCTCTTTTCCAACAGACTCTTCCCTGGACACCACGAGGAAAGGAAGTTCAGGGCATTCCACTTCCTGTGAGGTCTGTGGAATTGTAGCGCTTCTTTTTGCTAATTAAAAAGTCATGAGAGGGGTTATGGGGGTGTGGCTTCAGTGACTGGGCTTAGTATTTGTGCAGTGGCCCCACCCCCAGCTGTCTGTCACTTTCATTTAGCATTTGCTTCTTAAATCTCAATTTCTCTGCTGCTATGTCGTGGTTTCTGCACAGGGTCCTACTTATGCTCCTGTGGGCCTGGGGGGTGTTTCTCGTCTGTGGAGAAGAGAAGGTTTCATCTCGCCTTTACAAAACCACCCCCAGAAGGAGTAATGGTTCATTCCACTAGATGGGTGTCATGCCTCGAATTCTGATGATGTGAACGTCTTGTATGTCACGTAAATACAAAGTGATAAGGCGGAGCGGATCTCTGACGCTCCCTCACTGGGGACACATGTTTCAGGGGGTAGCGTCATTGGGCGATTCTTCTGTAAAGAACGCATTTACGAAGCCCATGCCAGTATTCACCCCGGAGATGCCTTGTGGCGATTTACTTTTGAAGGTTTGCTCCAAATATGGCGTGAAAGGTTTTTATGCTATAAAACACGGTTTCCCAATCAGATCCTCGGGGGCCCACAGACATTTCACGTTTTTGCTCCGGGAGCTGGGAGGGAGCAAAAGCGTTGACTGTCTGGCAGGGAGCTTGGAGGGAGCAAAAACATGGACCGACTGTGGGTCCCCAAGGACCGGAGTGGAAAACACTGCTATACAACATCAGGCCCAGCAAAGTCTGCTCTCCCAGGTGAGTTTTCTCTCAATCAGGAATTGTTTTGCTTCCCCATCCATTTCCCCTGGAAATTCCCCTGGAACATCACAGTTATTCCCGGCATTTTCAGGAATAACTGTGCTCCTTATCCCCCAGTGACGACGACAGGCGGAGGTAATGTGGCGGGAATGCTCCCTGTGTTCGGTATGATTCGGCTAATTATCCCAGGCAGCTTTAAACTTCAAACAGCTGGCTGCCATGACAGGCCGCCACGTGACACGTCAAGACATTCATCTCTTCCTCTGTTGACGAGCAGGCTGGTAGGGATTCCACGAGGTGTCTGTAAAGGAGGAGGAGGAAGATGAAGTTACTGAAGTTTATCAGGTCTGCCCTGCATATGTCACCTGTATACCGCGTTTGAAATTCCACTGCTGGATTTAGGAAGCACTGTCAGATAAATAAAATAAATAAAGAGCCAGTTGCCTGTTGTGTACGGAATCTTAATTCCTACAAAATATTCTGGAGTGCATTTGAAAGTCATGTGGATTCCTGCGTGTTGGGCTGCAGATCTGCGCTTGGCGATATCCCAGTGTTGGGTTTGGAGCCCAGATCTGTGTTCTGAGGGCGGCCAGTTTCCCTCACTAGTGCAGCCCGAAAGTCAGAATAACGGTAGAACAAATTGACAGCAGCCAAGGCCGGTCTGGAGCCAGGCCTACAGAGATGTATCCAAAATATGTTTCTCATTCTGAAGCGATCACGAGGTCCGTAGGAGACACCGACAGCAAGCAGATCGCATGGATGCCAAGGAATGTTGCGCTTCAGCTATACGGGGTCACCCGCGTGATCCTACTTTAGCATTTATAGGGTCGGATTTCTGGAAAGGCCTCTTAGTGGGCTTTCAGCGCCATTCGGGGTTTGCTTCAGTCTGTCTCACCTCATCAGGCCTCATTCATTTGCTTCACAGCTTTGGTGGCGGTGACTTTTGTTGTGATGCTGAATAGCGTCGCACTGCCACCGCTTCTGGCAATCAGACAGAACTCGCCCAAATGTGTTGTTTGCCGTAATGTTATTATAACAGAGCTAAGTGCTGTAATGTAAACTGTTAAAATGACATATGCAGAGAGAAGTGTTAAAAATGAGTTTCAGTTTCCATGTAATGGTTTATTTAGTTAAAGGCATTTAGCAGAAAATTTATAAATACCTCTCACTTATGATTAATGATTTTTAGTTTTTAGTCATACGGTGTCTCGGGGTTTAGTTCATATTTTTTGATGCATTGGATGGTTAATAATTCATTTCAGATGGCGGTGGAAGTCTGTAGCTATTTGTTTTGTCAAATTTAGATGTGTATGATATGGAAAAGTCAAACCCCAATTCTGTGTATCAATTTCAAACTCATATAACCAATTCAAAACCTGGGTTTGATGAATATTACACCATTGTACAGTAAACCAGTTACTGCCAGTGTTAAAAATTCATCTTGTTCAATGAAATATATGGATTTTTTTCTCTTGATAACTTCATGTATCATTTAACAGAATAACAATTTTCAGAGCCACAGAGTTTTATTGCTAAATAACTTTCAGTTACATTTCTATTGTTCATATTTCCAGACAAACATGATGTATAAACCAGTGGAGCCTTTGATGAAATTCTGGAATCGCTGTTCTGTATTTATGGCGTCAACCTGTCAACGTGAAGCAGTTATTTGAGCCATGCTCCTATTGGCTGTTGCTGCTCCCAAGGTGACCTTGGCTGGCCTGATCAAAATCTGGTAATCTCAAGCATCAAGTGTATCCAAGAATGATTGAGGAACTTCTCCTTTAGCCAGACCAGACCAGCGGCTTTTCAGATCGGTGGAGACTCTCTGAAAAAAAAAGAGTAATAATATATTTTTACAGGGGTAGCATGGTGTCACAATCATTAGCACCATTTTCTCACACCTTGTGGGAGGATTACGTGCACAAACATGTTCTTAGGGCAAAACGAAAAATGGTGGGATCAGAGAGATAACCAATCAGATTGTAGAGAAGGCAGGTCCAAGTAACTAGGGGATGTGGGACCAAGATAGAGAATTGGTTGGTCTGACTTCTGACACAAGATCTGATTGGTTATTTCTCTGAACTAATCATTTTTCGATCTGCCCTCAGGACATGTTTGTGTAAGTAAAACTCCCATAAGCTTGTCTCACACCTCTGGGATCAAGGTTCGAGTCTCTGTCATGGCTCCATGTGTGGAGTTTGCATGTTCTCCCAGTGTTGTTGCAGGGTTTTCTCTGATTTCCCCCCACATGGGTTATTCCCTGCCTTATGCCCCTAGGCTCCTGACCTCTGTGACCTTGCATAGGACAAGTAAGAATAGAAAATGGAGAGATGCATTTATGAAAAAAATAATAATTTTGTAAAGCAAGGTGTAATAAACATTTTCTGCTATGGATGAGGGGCTTATATGTGTATAATAATAAAGAAAACATTCTTATAAGGCATTGTAAGCCATTTTGTTATCATTATTATGTTTTTTTTTAATTACTGGGCCCAAATTAAGGGTGTGGCTAAAATCTTGCAGGAGTATCGGGGCCCCTGACAAGATGCATAATGAATCTTGATGTACACCTTGTTCAAAGGCTGTCCAAAAATCAGCTTGTCTGTCGTGTTCATCTTGGTGAGTGCTCATTCGTCTCGGTTACATGCTCTGACGGTGTCTATACGACTCTGACAGGGAGCCCCGCATAGCGTTGTGATGGTTTCGTCCTCGGCCATGTCCCCTCCTGCTCCGTGTGTCTGTCCGTGTGTGACGCATTTTTCAGTTTCATGACAAAACATTCCCTCCATGCACATGTTCTGGAACTTTCTATCAGCGCCAAACGACCCCGGACTGATTTCCATTCGCGTCTGGCCATCTGTGCCCTTCAGCTTCACGGTAACAAACCAGAAAAGAAGATACGCCGTCAACGAAAAGCCGTGCCTCCATATCGACCCCACTCCTCCCGTCAAAGGTTCCTGTCAGAGAAGCTGGGCGGTAAAATTCCTTGCTCTCCCGTCTAGGTGAGTTCAGCGGTTAGTTGACTGTTTGATGTCTGCAAAAAACATCCCTCCGTCGAATGTCAGAAATCCTCACGTACGCCAACTGCAAAACATCGAATGAATTCCCTGAAAGAGCCCGGCGCGGCCTGCACTGCCAACTCACATAAGAGAAACATGCTAACGTTTTCGGCAGCCGTAAATAGAGGTACCATCCACACTTTGCTGGCCCAATTCAGTTTATTTTTGATTTCCATACTTTCATCTGGTAGCATTAAAATGGCTACACTCAATTCCTCTCTGACCTGTTTGGTGCCAGCGATTAGACATCATTTTGCCATCAATGTCACCTCCATATTTGCACCTTATCTGAGTTTTCACTCTGCTGTGTGTATAACAAATCTAGTGACATGGTGTCCGTCAGATGTACCTGAGTGATAGTGGCAAACTCCTTTTGATCTATAAGACAGCATCGTGGTCAATAAGATCTGTATTTTCATGACTTATAATAGTGACAAAAAGACAAATTAAACGTCTGCTTAGCTGAATCTTGTAGCTCTGTTTGACATGGCCAATGACAGTAATCAATTATTCTCAGTGCCATGCATTCCCTGCCGTTTTTCTGGTGTACTGTTGACTTTTTGCACGTTCAAAGACATTGATTGTTTCATACTTTTCCTGTCATTATGTCATTTTTCAATTGTCAAGACATGCCTTGATGGTCTGTTTTTCAATTACCATTTTTTGGGTGACAAATCATAATGGCCATTGAAGATTTCAGTGACCAGGATCAGAAACCATCGAGGCCATTAGGATGTTGCCTTCTTTGATTAAATCCTGTTATGTCAAGCATTTGTGGAGAGTCATGTAAAACAATATTTTAACGTAATGTTGTTTATGGATGTTACTTTTCAGAAACCATGATCTTTGTCTAGGTATATGAGCCGTAAGTGCATCAGTCTAATCATTCATCTCTATCTCAGTGCAGATCATGATTTCTGGGAAAAAAAGGAATTCTTATTTTCAGTCTATACAGTAGGTGATAGCATTCTGCATTCTGTAATATATCCTAGGCCGGCATGGTGGTGCAGTGTTGCCTCACACCTTTGAGACCAGGGTCCAAATCCCAGGTTCTGTGTGTGGAGTTTGTGTGTTCTCCCCATGTTGTCATGGGGGTGGTTACCCCCACAGTCCAAAAACATGCTGAGGATAATTGGAGTTGCCAAATTGCCCATACGTGTACATGTGTGAGTGTGCCCTGCAATGGCTTGCCCCCCCATCCTGGATTGGTACCCGTCTTGCGCCCATAGCTTGTGGGACAGGCGCCGGATCCCCTGTGACCCTGAACAGGATAAGCAGTTTCAGAAAATGGATGGATGGATAATATATCCTATAGCTAGGTATAAGATCGCGTTCTACATCCAATAATAGCTTGCTGTTTGATTTATTCTATGATATATCCTACAGCTAGCTATATGATTTGCATTTCTCACTTGGCTTGGCAGACTGTAGCAAAGGCCCAGTTAGGAGACTCTCTACCTCATCATTCTAGGCAATCAGTCTAGTTGCTATAATTGTTTATCGCTATTTTCATCCGACAGCTTTCGGATGTAATGTCTCCCCACTAGAGTCACATGGCAGCCAGCACCCCGGACATCCTGGTATCAGACACGCATTCATTCAGTCTATCTGTGGGGCTTCAGGAGGACCATGCTTGTGGTGAGCAAAGTATTTTAACGAGAGATGTATCTGTGAGCCAGGAAGGGCAAATTTGTTCAGAGGAGGTCAACCGCAGAGTGGGATTATTCACAGAAGAGTGGTGGCGTTTGTTCCACGCGGCCCAGTGGATTAAAACTGGAGAGTTCAACATTACGAGTTTGGCAGAGAGAGGCTACATCGGTGCGAGTGTTAGAATTCACCATAAAGGCCCTGGGAATGGTGAGCTGTGGAATAGCTTTCCACAAGCCACCTGGCCACGGCACAACCTCACTAAACTCACCTGGATCTCGTCAAACTGATTAAATACTTCATAATCAAAAAGTTAAGTATGATAGGGGGGTGACCAACCAGTGATTTTTCTATTTCTGGGTCAAGAGGCTTCTGGGGTGGGGGGTTGGGTTAACCTCTGGAAATGGAAGCACCCCAGGCCAGATATGGTAACTCTCCTGGACACCGTGTGGCTGCATGAGTACCGCGGATGCAGGAAAGAGCCGCACAAGGAGAGCATGAAACCAAGAAGAGAAAGAGCCCGCAGGAGTCACACCTTAGGTGTCTAAAAACTCACTAATGGGTTAAATCTTAACTCTGCTGATTTAAACTCTAATCTCAACAGCCATGCAGAAGCTGGGTGTAGGAGCCTGTTAGAGGTGAGGAGTTAAAAATGGCTACCTGAGAGAGAATTTGAAGTGAAGGTGATTGTCATCATTGACACACAACAACAACATGTGTCCTCTGCATTTAATGTGCCATAGCAGTGGGCAGCTATTTCAGCACCCAGGGAGCAGTGCCTGGGGAGCAGTGCTTGGGGAGCAGTGCCTGGGGAGCAGTGCCTGGGGAGCAGTGCCTGGGGAGCAGTGCTTGGGGAGCAGTGCCTGGGGAGCAGTGCCTGGGGAGCAGTGCTTGGGGAGCAGTGCCTGGGGAGCAGTGCTTGGGGAGCAGTGCCTGGGGAGCAGTGCCTGGGGACAGCACCTTGCTCAGGATACCTCAGTGGTACTTTGTCAGGGCATCAAACCAGCAACCGTTTGATCAAAGGTGTGCTTTCCTAACCATTAGGCCGCCACTGCCACTGGGTTTGGGTCTTGAATCTTGAAATCAGCGATGACCCTTTGCCTATCTTCCTCAAGCCGGGGTGGGGTTTAAGAGCCCTCAGGTGAGCCCCCCCATGTCATGTGACCTCTGTCGGCTTTGTAGCCTTTCTCCCACAGCAGGCTCATCTTCTGGTTCCTCCACCAACATTTTCAAAAATTAACTCCCCTCCGCCCTGAGAGATGTGGCCCGGGGGGGTAGGAAACCCCACTGTAACCACCTGCTGTCCTTTATGAGTAAACAAAGGGAGGTGGCGGGTGGGGGGGGGGGGGCGTGGAAAAGGCCTGCTAATCCATGCAGCGCCCCGTCACTACGGCAACGAGCCAACCGCTGAGGTACGTTAGCGTAGGATTAGTGCGCACTGCCCGGATGGCTGCTTCTATCCGCCAGAGCGATGTGACTCCGTGAGGAATGTTCCGGAAGGAAGCCTGAGCTGCTCCAGGGAAGCCAATCCATCTCGCAGATAAAAGTCTGTCTATGTGTGGCTTCTCTGTCTTACCAGAAACGCAGACTGACCTACATTCCCTCCCAGCCAATGTTTGCTCCCGCTGCCTTCCCGGGCCCCCTCCCGATTGGCCGACTGATCGGAGACACACCCTTAACGACTAGGTCAGATGCGCCCTGCCTCCAGTGAAAAATGGCGGGTGTTTACTGTGCGGAAAGTTACCACTAAATAAAAAACAAATGAAGAAATCAAATATGCAGCGCGGTTATTGGCCGCGAGGGGGGGGGGGTGGTTTGCTTTGATAAAAAGTTATTAAGGCGGGAGAGGTGCAGATGAGACCCCCAGAAGAGACGGCTTTATCAGGATCCGTGGAAGTTTTCCCTTTCATGTGATGTAATTGCGGCATGCGCCAGGACCGGCTGCTCACGCGCCCCACCGCCAATTACGTCTGCGGGAAACGCGCACTGCTCCCCAGCTCATCACTAATGCAGCACCCATCACCCCACCCCACCACCCTCTCCCATGCCCCCAGGGGGGAACCTTCAATATTTTCTGGCTACACTATGCATATTTATGCGTATTTGTTCCACGCCTCACTAAATGTCACCGTGCCTCCTCCTGCTCTGCTCTGCCCGCCGCGCTTCCCCCTGTTTTACTCCCCTCGTTCCGAGCGTCGCAGGCTGCGCATTACACCCCATCCGCCTTTCTATCTCGCCCTTCCTGCTCTCTTTTTCTCGCTCTCCCTCTCTTTCTGTCTTTCTCTCTCCTCCTCTCTCATGATCACTCCAGAATAGTTTTCCGCCCCCGCTTCCCAGCCCCTCTCCCCAAGTCGGCAGGCGGTGCGTCATCGCTCCCGTCTTCGTACCTCTCACCCTGACGCGGCATAATCTCTCCACGGCGTTATTCCGGGCAGGAGAGAGCTCTGGGTCACCATTCCGCGCTGTTTTACTGCACTCTCCGGGCTCCGGGCTGCAAAGGCCTTATTTAAACAGGCTGTTCTTTCCATCCATTCATCGTGAAGAACGAAGGGCCCCGACTTCCATAAATCTGGATTTGGCTTCATTTAAAATTCCTGTCAGGCAAAATAATGAAACTTGACTGGGGCACTGGAGTCTCATCCAGTCATCATCTCTGTCGGTGATGCGATCAATTTCATAAATCTGATCACAGTGACTAATAGTGTAACAATCTATTACTGACAAAAACACGCACTTGACCGAAATCGATGGTCAACCGCGTCACTAAACAGTGCTGCTATGGAAGCCTGTGAAATACCGGGCTTCCGGTATTTCACGGGCCGGGTAAATCAAACAGCGGGTAAGCCGGCTGAAATACAGAGGCCTGCCCTGCCTCAAAGGGTCAGCACACATCGCTGGAAGGGGAAAAGACCCCTAAGCAATTACGAAAAGAATCATATAAACCAGTGTTTCCCAATGCAGTCCTCGGGGACCTGCAGACGGTCCATGTTTTTGCTTACTGGGAGCTGGGAGGGAGCAAAAACATGGGCTGTCTGTGGACCCCAGAGGACAGGTTTGGGGAACACTGATATGAACGGATAATATGCAAAAACAAAAGGATGAGCGACACATAAATCATACTATAATTCCATCCATTCCAAGCAGCACAGGGCACTAGGTAAGGTAACACAATGGACAGAGTAGCTGTTATTTATATATTATTACATTTATATTAAGAATAAAAGCTGCAGAAGGTTCTTGTTATACCACAAAGGACCATCCTCCCCCTCCACAGGTGAATTTTCTATCTTTCACATGTTCCATGACCTTCACATGATGGTCTCTTCCTGTTACAAAATCCAGGTCCTTCCTTCCGGGCAGGTTGACACAAACCTTCACACTCTTCCCCTGGACGGTCTTATACGTGCTGCCTGTGCATGGTATGTCGACTGTGGACGGTGTGTGAGGTTAACCGGCCAGGATGACCCTTCCTGACATGTTGCAGATCACGGCGCCTCGCATCACGCGCCGATATGCGTCATTCCTGCTCCGAAACCCGGCTGCTCCACTAAAGAGACTTTCCTCTGCGAAAAGCCGAGGGCCGAAGGTGCCCTTCCATCTCGTGCTCGCGGCCTCGGATCTGAGGAGGCCTTAATGGCGAACAGGTGTGTTTCCTGTGGTTAAAAAATAAATAAGTCATCACAATTAGTTAGCGTCGCAGTGCGCAAAATGCTTTGTTTTCTACCGTGGGGCATTATCATTTACAACGGGAATCACTTGCAGGAATGTAGTGACGCCAATGTCAAGCAAAGCCGCCCTCTGATGGGCCGAAGGGCTTGCAACAGCCAACCACGTGCAGGCTCGGCCGGGCCTAGGCCCGGAGGAGGCGTCCGGCTCGTTAAAACGCTCAAACCCAAACATGCCTCGATTCATTAGTCAGGAAAGGACTGAGCTGAAGCGTTATTCCATTCAAAGTATGTGTTAATGACTTTTAAAACGCAGTCCAAGAATGCTAGTCATGGCCAAGGAGGCACGTTAGCAGCTGTACGTACACATGGTCATCCGGCTGAAAATAAGGCCGTAATCGCCCAGCTGTAATTACGAAAGCAGCTGGCCTTTCCCTCCGCTACCACTTCCAGATTCTGCTTTTGTGTCGAGCCATTAATTAATAATTTATTGGGCTTTCATTGTGTAAATTAACATCTGTTTTGGTCTGGAGTGGCTACAGTAGAAGAAAGGCAATTGTAACGGAGGCCGCCGGAATGTGCTCTGAGGGGGGAAAATGTCAGCCTTTGTGCTGGGACAATTTTTCTTCAGGAATGTATTAAAGATAACTGGATATGAGGCAGCAAATCCTTTAAATGGCTGCTTTATTCTCCCCTCAAAATCCTCCTCGTTTTAGATAGGGCACCCCCCCCCCCCCCCTTATCCCGTGTTCGCAAAGAGACTCCGCGGGAGCGAGCCCGGCCTTCGCCGAGAGCAAACGACGTGTCGTGTCAGGAATGTTATCGCCCTGTGGCAGAAATTACAAATGGCATTTGTTTTAATGTGACGGGCTGCTTTAGCTCATAAATATACCATTAGCAGCTTTTATCTGCGGAGCGCTAACAGGCCGCTCTGTTTATTTACCATTCTGCCCAGCGCACAGCGTAACCTCTGCCGAGACTCAGACAGGCGTAGCTAACTCCGCTAACTGCTCACGGACTCATTTTTATTTCTCCCCCCCCCCCCCCAAATCCTAACCCAGAGTCCTCTTCTTGGATAAAATCAGCTATAACATTTTAACAGTTATCTCAAGTATAAATTCATGGCCTCTGTCCCAGACTGTCTTCAGCGACACTGCTGATAAAGAGCAAGATTTATCAAGCATTTTCCACCCATAAATCTAAATGATTTGTCATTCTTGAACTGGTCTTGAGGGCACAAACTGTAGGGATTTCAGTTAATTTTTAGTGGGGGGGGGGGGCGGGGGGGGGGGGGGGGGGGGGGGGGGGGGGGGGGGGGGGG
>JAODKN010000001.1:30263187-30276874 GCA_026774425.1 Petrocephalus zakoni
CAGACAGAGAGAGAGGGAGAGAGAGGCAGACAGAGAGAGAGGGAGAGAGAGGCAGACAGAGAGAGAGGGAGAGAGAGGCAGACAGAGAGAGAGGGAGAGAGAGGCAGACAGAGAGAGAGGGAGAGAGAGACAGACACAGAGAGAGGCAGACAGAGAGAGAGGGAGAGAGAGACAGACAGAAAGAGAGGGAGAGAGAGACAGACAGAAAGAGAGGGAGAGAGAGCTCTGTATTCCATTTTCCAGTTTATGGGCCCAGTGGTACCAAAGTCAGCAGTGTGAGGGCATATTTGGGAGGTACAGTAAAGCCACAGGAGAAGCAGAGCAGGGCATGCTGGGAGGGGAGTGTGTTGGGAGAAGAGCATGATGGGCATGCAGCATGCTGGGAAAGCCTTACTTTTCCCCTGGAAACCTCACAGCTTTCTTTACAGGTCCTGACAGGCACTTTACGGCCAAAACGGTGGTAGCTACCTTCTTCCTTTAGACGGGACAAAAACAATAAGCTGTGTGAGGGAGGCCAGGAGAGAGAGCGCGCGAGCGGAGGGGAAAAGCAAAGAAGGGAAGGAATGTTTCTAATCAGTGTTGTAACAGTTTCTGCGAATGCGGCAGATGTGTGTAAACAGCCGGCGTGTGACCCCATGGCGGGGTCCCGGCTCGTAAATACCCCAGCCACACAGACACGGAACGCTCAGCAGTGGTGGCGAGAAAGCGAGGGCAGGCCCCGGCGGAAGGAGCGGCCACAGAGCGCCCGATAAGGGGGCCCGCCGGGCCCCGGGCCGATTAGCCTGCCGGGGTCGGGCGGAGGCTCTTCCTCAGCCCACGATTTATGGATCCTCCTTTAAAGATCACATCGGGGCTTTGCAGCTTGGCATGCGCGGGAGAATTTCACATGCATTTGTGAGAAAACACAGAAACAACTGTCCTAGGATTAATTCAAGCATGCAAAAATAAAATGCTAAATATTTCTGCTTTGTCCGTATCTGTTGTTCCTTTGGGTAAATGGGGCTTAGGCAACGCTTCTGAGAGCGCATTATAACTGTGAATACTGAAATCTCACCACAAACTGCCATCTGAACTGAAATTACGTGCGGCGATGAGATGATGCTTTTTCTTGCCATTTGCATGAGTATGAGTACACGGTCATCTGCCACTCGGGAAGGGCCACATTTGTTGTTTTTGGGGCCCCAAATGAACAGCCATTTTGCGCCACCCCCCCCAAATCATGAGCTCCTCCTCTAGTGTACTAACTGTTCTTTGCCAAGAGGGGCAAAATTTGGGGGCACCGCACAAATATGTGGTTTGAGTGGTTGTGAACATCACTGCTGCATCTGGGAAATGTACCAGAGTATCACTACTTCACCTTGGGTCCACTTTTATCTAAGACGTAGGCGTTTTCTGTCGCCTTCTGAAAATCAGTCGTCAGACATGAGGCAGTTGAGTCAGAGTTCAATATAACAACTTAAGAGCGACAATAAAAGTCTGGGGAAGTTAAACATTCGCACTAACACTGCGGTCTCCCAGGTAACCATGGTCCTGGCAACCGATGCTGTTATCGCATAATAAGGCAAACCGCATAATCCGATATTCGGCGGATGTTTTTAAATGTTAAAATGTTTGCTGTGTAGATGCAGGGCGTGCTGTAAACAGATATAATAGAGACCACTTCATTTGAATCGTTTGAACACAAATGAATTCGATTTTGCCCTTGAAGTCCATCCATAGCACTTAGGCTGAGGAGAAGCTCCTTTCAAAGAGCCTTTGGTTCTTTGATGGTGTTAACCGGAGAACGTGAGCTTCTGCGGGACCTGCTGGTCCTGCATCTCTGTGGCTCTCGCTCCCTAGGAGTCCCTCTCATCTGCTGTACATGGGCATAATGACAGGCTGGATTTGGGGGTCGGAGAGCGAGCCAGACTCTATAGCTGGCCGGCCCCGCATGTGGTGGCTGAGGCCCATTGGGGGTGTCAATGTGACGTGGCTTGAGACTCAGACTGCAGCAGACCACTGCCTTCAGAGGATGACTGAGGGAGAAGAAAATCAGCACTGGAGTGAGCTTGGAGCTTGAGCATGAACCGGCTGCATATTAGTTATTTGTGAGATATAAATGTCACCTTGGGTTAGTGAGAATCATATCAAGCTTCATGGTGTGAAGGCTGGGGTGGTGACTACTAGAATGTCAGTCCCTAATGTATGATCTGCATCTGCTCTCTTTCCAGGGCCCGAATGCTCCAAAAACTTCACCTCCACCAGTGGTGTCATCAAGTCCCCAGGCTTCCCTGAGAAGTACCCCAACAACCTGGACTGCACCTTCATGATCTTTGCGCCCAAGATGTCTGAGATTGTGCTGGAGTTTGAGAGCTTCGAGATGGAGCCAGACAGCACTCCACCTGCTGGTGTCTTCTGCCGCTACGACAGACTGGAGATCTGGGATGGTTTCCCTGGAGGTGCGTCACTACTTTGGTCACAGGGGTGTTACACTATAATACATAACAGTCCTTCATGGCTCATTCACTCTATGGTTCATCTAAAACAATAGGAAGAAGAGTCAAACAGACTCAGCAATTCTGAGTAAAGGGCTGTGATCACAGCCCCAACAGTGAAGTCACTCTGTCAACCCTGGGATCTGAACCAACAACCTTCTAGATATGAGCAGAGCACCCTAACCCGCTGAGCCACACAGCACCCTCGAGTGTGGGCCTAAAGCAGTCTGTGTCATGAATTGGGATTGGTGGGCTGTAGGAGCTCATATAGCAAGCAGGCGGCTTTGCTTATATTCCCCTCACATCTCGAAGGTTCTGTGTTCTCGCAGCGTCAGCACAGACACGGCCCTCAGGCTCCTCCCTGGGTGGCACTGCAGTGCAGAAAGATGGAGTTGGGCCTTGTGGTGTTTATGAAAGAACCTGTGGATTTCCCAGGAAAATAATGACTTTGATTGGTGGGGGGGCAGTGAATCAGGTGGTGCGAACATGCGGTATGGAGGCAAGGAGGGAGAGGCGGCATGCCAGTCACACTGTGCATCTGTGTGCGTGCGGGCTGCTTCCTTATTACCCCATTGTTCTAAGCCTCCGTCTTTCTGCACTCTCAGCCCCCTGATTGATCCTCCCATTAAGACTAATAGGAATCTTATGGCTCACGTGACCCAGCTTGGCCTTATCTGGGCTCTCCAAAGCTACCTTAACAGCGCCACTAGTGTGGCGTCAAAACAGAGAGGTCCAGATAGAGCTGGGCCTGACCCAGGGGCCCGTGGCACTCTCTGGGGGCCCCACGCATCCTCACAGTGGGCCGATAAAGTGGCTTCTGCTTGCCGACTTCAGCTCATAGGCATGCCACTGCTTGGGCCCCAGTGCGTCTCCGTGTGCTTTGTTCGGGTCTGAGACAGGAGGGAAGAGTAAAAACACAATGGACTTCCATGAGATAGCAGAAATGAGGTTCCATGATTAGGAAGGGTCATGCAATGCCCATTGCTAATCATGCTAACTCCCATCGCTCTGGATACTGTACCGATTACCATTGGGCTAAAGCAGTCAGCGGCTAAGGGGACGCTGTACCGCCTCCCCGCCCGTAGGCCGCAGAGCCTCATCTTTCTCACTTCCGCATGGTTCCCCCAGGCTGGCCCATCGCTCTACAGGCCAAGAAGGAGCAGCTAGCAACTGAGCCAAGGGCCCCATTTTTTCCCAGCTCATAACAGTGTCTTTGTTTTCTGCGCATCTGCATTGGGTGTGAATTTTAACGAGCTGTGCGATCGTCTGGAAGAGTTTCAGCCCGGCCAGGTGTGTCTGAGCCGCGATGGGAAAGCGGAGCGGCCTGCTTTGGCAGCAGCCTCCAACAATAGTTTATTTATAAGTCGGATTTCGAAAAATCCTTTCAAATCCGATAAGCAGAACAGGTGTTAATTAAAAGACGGCGAAGGCCACAAGGCGTCACACTCATGCCACTTAATTATCACCTTTATTTTAGTCACGTGGCACAGAGAGCAGGCTCCGGGGTCTCGGCGTAGAGCTCTGAGGTTAGCGCCCCCTTCTCCTCCGCTTGTGAGGAGGTGGCGAGAGGGGAAGCATCTCTGTGTGTCCGGCAGGCAAGCTTAAGGGGCTCAGGACTGACAGCACAGGGCGGCTTCAAGGCCTGAGAAGCCTGCTGCCCGTCAACTATAGTGGCGTGGGGTAAGGGGGGGGGTTAGGCAGCTGTGGCAACTGTGAAACTTTCCCTACCACCACCCCTCCCCCCCAAATCTGGAGCCAACAGCACAGAATCTGTGAGGGAAATCCAGGCTAACAGGAGATGAGCTTGCAGGGAGGGTGGAACATCACCCAGTATAACATTCCAGCACCTCCTCCCCCTGGACCTCGCTACACCGCCCCAGCCCTTGGACTCCTTACCTCCCACCCCTGCTGCATGGTGAACATCCATGAACATCTCCCTGCTGTCAGAGGCTACACCTTCCTCCCCAGTAAATTAGCACCCGCTTTCATCTCTGCTCCGTGCCCTTAAATGACATTTCCTACATGGGGGGGGGGGTCACTCATGGGAGATCACAGGAGCCCAAATCAGAGATGAGCGAGAACCCCCCCCCCACTCCACCTTCCTTTAAAACCGAGTCTGCACTCAGTCTGGCCAGCAGGAGACGTACTTGTCCCTCACACCTCCTCCATGTTAACCATTGTTAGCCATCTGACCTTCAAGTTAGTCTGCACACTTTTTTCTGAAACCTTTCCAACTGGTTCCAGTCACAGCCTAGCCAAATTAACCAAGACTCACTGGAAAAAAACACTTGTTTATGACTGAAGTACCAGATAGACCTCTCAAGGAAAAACCCTCTTCTGGTTTGGGGCCTGGCAGCCCACTGGTCAGCTTCCCTGCTACTGAAAATGGCGAACATTCCTCACAAACTCCTTCTTATTGGCTTCCTGTGGACATCAGTTCCATGTAGTTTATTTTTATATAGCGCCTTTCACAACAGAGTTACCCCAAGGCACTTTATATGGGTGTGTTGCAATAGTTAGTATCTTGGGTGTGTTAGCTAAGCATTGAGATGCTAAAATACTTGCTGGCTAACCCAGCCTAACTCTTGGTACACAGTACATGACTCGGCAGGTTGACTTGCTGTGCCCGTGATCAGAAGATCGCTGGCAAGACCTTTAACCTCGAATTGTCCCAGGGAGTGTCTGACGCTGCTTTCTCAAAAATGCACATCACTTTATCTCGTTTGCTAAACGAGTAAAACGCAACAATGTCTGCACAGTGGGTCCCCACATCGGCCGCTACTGCGGTCAGAACACACCGGGCCGCGTCATCTCCTACACCGGCGTCTTCGCCCTGACAATCAACACCGACAACGCCATCGCCAAGGAGGGCTTCTCCGCCAACTTCACCGTCATAGAGAGGACTGTACCAGAAGGTGAGCTCTCCTTCACTTGGCGCTACATGCCCGAGGGGGTCCCCATGGACAAGGGGGGATGTTTACGTAACAGGTCACTCTATTTGATGGGGTGATGGCAGACCGGAATGGACACAATGAATCTTGCTGAACTGGCCTCCTCTTTACTGACTAAGCCATTTCTGCTGGATCTGTGACGCATAAGATCCCAGATCAGATTGCCCAGACGGTTCCCAGACCATTTTTTGAATACAGACTCATTGATCTGACATCCCCAGCTCACCCCAACCCTAATTTGAAAAACGTCCATGGCGAACTGCAGAACTGTCCACAGCTTCCTTTTTCTGGCTTGTCGTCAGGATCAACGGGCATTAAATAAAGCTTTAATTATTCCAGATGGTGAAAGACACCCACTGGGACTAAGTAGTAGTATTATTATTATTATTTTTAGAGCGGTGACAGTGACCCTCATCATCAGCTCTCCCAGCTGAGCCTGACAGACTGAAAAGACGACACGTTGCCACTAAGCAGAACTTGAGCCTGTCAGTAATGTCACTTACGGGCCTGTCAGTAATTTCCCTCATTTCAAAATCCCATAGCGCCGGCCAGAACGCACACAGTCACCAGAGGGTTCTACACTGCCAGCTTCTTTATTCCACATTTCTGTTTTTCTTTTATACTGTTATTTGCCCGATTTGTATGAACTTTCCTCCAGCGCCTTAGTCAAAGTTCATTAATTTAGAAAATGGCTCGCCTCATTTTTGACACGCTGTCTTTTTCACTAAGCGCCTTCTTTTTTCCCCTCCCAGACGTATCGATCCACACCGCGGCTGGTATTTTAAGGTTGCCACGCGACCGATTTTCGAGACGGAAATAAATAAATAATTTCCCAGAGAGTCTTTATGACTGCAGATCCCATTAGAGGTGTAGCCAACACCCCCGCCTTTTCCATCTTGTAGGGGGGGGGGGGTGAGGGGTGCAGGGCCAGAGACCAGTAGGCTGTCAGAGTGCGAGACGCTCATACCGCCACATGCCACGAGCTCACACAGATGGGTACCCCATCTGCCGCGCCTAATCGAACCCGCATCTCTGCCCTACCGAGAGACCCCCCCCCCCACCTCCCATGTGAGTCGGGGTGTTTGCGTACATGGCATCTGGCCAGAGCACCCCCTGCTACCGAACATGAGACCCGCGGCGCTCTGGCACGCCCCGGTGCTCACGGGTTTGATACCTGGAGACAGAAGCTGTTTTCTCCATGCAGTCCCCAGATCCCAGGAGCCGCGTCCCATGTGCTATGATGGGGCACACGCTGTGCTTGTCTAACGAGCGTGTTGGACGCACCACACTTGGTACACTGCCACTGTCCGCCCTTAGATATCTTTTCCAGAGCTTTTACATCAGAAATGGAGCCTCTCCTGTTTCCTCTCACTTAGGGGCGATTTTTTTAAGGCCGCTGACATAATAGGGACCATAATTCATACAGAGGGGCCAAACTAATCATTAGCCAATAATATGTTTTGAATCTGTGATTGACAGTGGAGTGGCACTCTTGGAGTCTATCAGCTTTCAGCTGGGGCCAATGCCCCTGTGGCCCTACCCATGCTATCAGTAACTCCTGTAAAATCCCATATGCTTTTCAGACTTCGACTGCAAGGAGCCGCTGGGGATGCAGTCCGGCGACATCACCTCCGACCAGATTGTGGCCTCGTCCCAGTACAACCCCAACTGGTCCCCGGAGCGTTCCCGCCTCAACTATTACGAGAACGGCTGGACACCGTCCGAAGATTCTAACAAGGAGTGGATACAGGTACACACACACACACAATTATGGGCTTCTCATGAATTAATAAAAAGCAAAACTCAACCAATTAGAGCAAACAGGCTTTCCCAGAAAGGGCATCTATCCTGCACCCTGCTCTAAAGACATTTACTGGAATAATCAGTGCATTAATTGAGCTAGAGAAATCTGCTCCATACCCTGTTAGCTTAAGTAACCCCGTTTTTACTGAGTGTCGGGGGTAATACCCAGCGAGGGATACATTTTCATCTCACAAATCCACCACGATCACCTACAGTGCCTGCCCACCAACTCCCCCTGTCGGAATTTCAGGTCCACAGAAGCGTAGGTTCTTTGTCAGTTATTTTGACCCCCTCGTGTCCTACCTGAAATTGAGCCCTTCCTGTCAAGGGGGTGTCACTGTGTCAGGCACAGAGGACCCGGGGGGAAATCTCCCTGATCCTCCTACACCCCCCCACCACGGCCACCATGATCGAAAGACAAACCGCGAGCGACTCTGTCACTGAGACACAGAGCCGCCATCACTCTGATACACTGACACAGAAATCCGATCCCAGTCCATCCCCCCGGGACGCGCTGCGCTGCCAGCAGGTCCCACAAACACAAAAGGCAGGGGGATTCGGGGCCTTCTTGTCGTTACACTCAGAATAACTCCACGGTTTAGCAACCGGCACATTTAGCAAGCATCCAAAAATAATCAGAGGCAAAACAATTTCTCAGTACATCAGCGTCCCGGAGCCGGAGTTCTGGGGTTTTGTGGACTTTGGCCTCAGAAGAACGTGGTGTTTTCCAGATTTAGGCTGCAGGGAGACGCTGAGGAACAGAGGGAAGTAGAGAGATACCTCCATCCCTGACATATGCTGCCCCTGAGCTCCTAAATGGACAGCCCTATGCAGTGCCCCAGGGACCGATAGCCTGTCCCATTCAGAGCCAGATGTTTATCCAAGGTTCCCTTGCAGCCATCAAAATACCCCACTTTGCCTCCAGGATAATTCAATCAACACGAGGGTCTCAGTGCCATGGTATTGGCTGGGGGGGGGGGTTCCCGTGGAGTGAATGGAGGCATGAAGCCATGGAGATGCAGGACTGCCAGGATTTGCAATGTTCGTCTGGGCAGAGTTATCAAGCTGGAGACAAGGACATTGTTCTTCACCATGACCCCCCCACACACTCACTCACAAATACACACACACACACACCAAGGATAAGTGGGTCTTGGCCAAATACCCATATCGTGCAACAACTGTCCCAGGAGCCTTACCCTTAAAAAAAGTAACCACATTCTGTCTCAAATCACAGCAGGCCAGGGGAACATGAGAACCTTTAAGGATCCGACCCCGACACAGAGGACCTGGGGGGAGACTTTTTTTTTCTGGGAAGCTTAGGTTTCTGAACGGGTATAAATGATTTTGTTGACTGGGACTTGAAAAAACATCCCATAAAAACCAATCAGCCTGGTGGGCACCACTTTCCACTTGTCACTTCATGTTTTATTCATGATAATTAAGTCAGCTTCATAAATATTTCCTCTCCTCCTCGTTAATCCTGTTTGTCTATTTCCGATATTAATGTGGCCTTAAACAGACTGCCACCCCGCCGAGCAAAGGTGATGTGCGTACATCTGTAGTCATCGCCTCTCCATACAGGTTTCTTTGGCAGGAAACTGGCAGGAGCTTACAAAGACACCGATCTCCTGCCTCCGGTCGTGGTCTGATAGGTATTGGAATTTCACTCAGCCAATCAAATGTCAAAGTTCGCATCTGTTTCCAGGGGAGCGTGAAAAGACCCTGCCATCAATGTTTAATTTATGACCCGCGGAGCCGTCTCTGCATTGCCCAAGCTCATTAAGCCGCTTAATTACAACAAGTGTTATTAAAGAATTGAATTCTCTGCTACGTTCTGATTAAGCACATTCGAGTGATGCAAAACAACCTGGGAAGGTGAGGACATGCCAATTATGTCGTCTCTTGGACCCCCTGATAAATTCATCTTATTATCTTGTTAATTTACAAGCAGGCAATTTCAGTGGCCAGCTATGCCACCTGGGAGGGTCCATCTTATTCACAAGAATTTTATACTCGGTTTTATTCAATGGCCTGTCCAGGAAGTCTTTTGTCAAGCGTGTGACAGCAGGGTGGGTTACCTGCTGAGGATCCAGGTTTCTGGATGGAAATCAGGATCCCTCCCGAATGAATCATGGGGGTTTGAGTTGAGTCTGACGTTGGGGCCTCCACACCCTTCCTGCAGGTGCCACAGGCTCTGCCACTCCATTATCGGTGAACTGAGCCCATCCACCGCCCCCCCCCCCCACCTGCAACAGCTTTATGGAGCCAGCTCCTTAACAACAGAAAACCTTCTCACTCAAACCATTGAGCGGCAATTTAGGTGCTCCTGTCTGGGACCTCCCAGTGGATTCAGGGAGGAGAGCAGAAATCCGAAAATGAGGAGCTCCCCCAGAGCATCGCGGTGCCCCCCACCACGGGACATCATGAATAATTCCCGCACTGGGAGGAAGAGGTCTGACGGCGAGGCGGGGGGCCGTGGCCGCAGAGGGCCATGACGGCATGCGGGATACGATAAAAGAAAGTGGATCTTAAGCCAATCATATTCGCTCAGACAGCAGCCATTGATCACGGGTGAGGCATGAATTATGCATCTAGTCTGAAAAAGTCAGCTGTCGATACTTAAAAGCACTCTTGCCCTCTGCCATATAACAGTGAGATAGGGGTAACCCCCTAAGCTGCATCTTCCATGGCCTTTATAATAATTGCTTTCCGTGCACATATAATTTATTTACGAAGTGGCCGCTATTTTCATAAATCCTTCAGCGTTAATATATTAGTGTACGTTCATTGCTGTATGGTCTTCTTGGGCCTCGGAATGTTTTTGTCAGCCTTAGAAACATGCTAAGCATTGTGGGTATTGGGAGGGAAGGGGCTTCTTCTTGCTCATCCTTGTAATCAAAGAGCCGAGTCCTTTGACAGGAATTGTTCGCATGTAGATTTATTACAACTGATATGTAGATGGCGATGTGGGGATTTATGTTACCTGCACCCCATTTGCTGGACCAGCTGATCCGAGCATTACCCACATTAAAAAGCCAGATGAAGTGGTCCTCCGTGCGCTAATTAACACTCGCACCCTCTTGTAACAAAGCTTTGCGTCAGAGCAGCCTGGATCCTACATGAAAGTCTCACTTGGCAGGAATAACGAGCATCCCAACGTCCCGACGTCCAAACGCTTTTTCAATTAGCCACGGTCGGCGGGGTGTGGCGATGTCCTTCTCTCTGCTGTTATCGAATCGCACCCAGCAGCGCCAGGCACTGACTAATTAGAGGACAGGCCTGTAATTAACATCGGCTTCTCGCCGGCGAACCCCGAGTTCTATGGGCTTGGCCGCCGTGGCCGCCACTCGCGGGATACCAGCTCCTCTCCGTGGCAGGTCCGGCCCGTACCCCGATTAGGGTCGCTCAGATTTAGCGGAATGCTTTTATGGTGGGGAGATTTTTCATTTCTGCCATCTCCCAAAATCCACCTGGGTGGCTTTGAGGGATTGTTTGACGCGTGCGGAAAGGCGGCGAGGCACCCGTCGTGCTGCGTCCTGCCACCGGGGACTCGTGTCCATCCTGCATTCCTGTGATGGGTCCCTTAATCCGCCACCTCACACCCACGCTCCCTCCGCTTGCTTCGGATCACTCTGATCCAGCCAAGAAAAGAGATTATCGCAGTTCGGGAAAGATGTGCATAATTTGATGTCTCGTACAGGAGCAGGCGGCTAAAAATACCGCGGTAATTCTGCCAGGTAAGCCTGGTGATGAATTAGAGGTTGGGAACGACGCTGGCGTCTCACGGCATCAAGTAATACAGCTTTCATGAAAGGGAATTAATTATACCTTTAGTTAATGGAATTTTTAGAACGTGAATAACAGCCAGGTGAAATACATAAAATTAGAGGCAGCAGCTTCAATTGACGGATGAAACGAAGGCTTTGTGACCCCCCCCCACCCGCCCGCAATGTTTGGTTTATTAGGTAGCAGTATGGGGGAAGGGGGGGGGGAGGTCAGCAGCAGGGTCGCGGCACAATCAGCTGTTGCCAGGTGATGCTTGCATTTGAATTGCAGAGCAAGGGCTCATTTTTTTTTGTTTTGTTTTGTTTTCTGAGAAAGCATAGAAAATCCACAGAATATTAATGCCCCAATCCCTCAGTTTTACAGTCCAGCCCACACACACAAACATGGACAGCTGCTTTCCCCCCACAGTTGGAAAATGTTGAGGAATGCTGGGAAACTTTCTTTCCAAACCTCCTGTGGCTCAGTGTTGGGAGAGGTTGCAAACGGCGGGAATTAGCATCCTGGTCCCTTGAGCCATCAGAAAGCCTTACACAGCCCTCACAAGCCACCCTGCTTGTGGACACCAGATACTTGAAACTAGAAATCTGCCAGGCTTGGGCAAAGTGACCACATGGTGGCGCTGTTTAGCGTCGGGACCAAGGCTCTGATCGCACGCCTGGGCCTTGTTGCTAGCTTCCGAGGATGGCGTTCGCGTAATTACTCCCGCCAGCACGCGGCGTCAGCTAGGAGGTGCGGTATATTAAAAGCCTGCTGCCACGGGACCGGGCAGGAGTGGAAATCTCCCGGAAATTCCTTTGGTGGGATCCGGGAGAGCGCCGGAGGTACCCGGGATGCCAAAGTGGAACTGGAGATGAAGAGCGATGTGACTTTAATGGTGTCTTACGCGCAGATGGAGGGAGCTTGGCTGTATGCGACTGACGCGATTCAGAAGAAGACCAAGTGTGCTGTATAATGCGCTCCTGCTTGGGCATTGTTCCCGAAACATTTACAAAACAGCCGTAGTGTCAACATCTAAGTGCAACGCATGTTCACTTTGCATTCTGCAAGCATTCAGGCCCCAGCTTAAAGTGCCCATTAGGATGAATGAATCTCCGGGTTTTGATGGGAAGCCAGGTCCATCGATATGTTGATGTGATTGGAGGGAGCTGTCGTCCCCGTTTACGCCAGTAGCCTTGGATAGCCGCATCTCGCAAGCCACCTGCGACAACAGCTTTCTGTCATTTTTCCTGGGATAAACTTTGTGGTACTTGTAGGGTGCTTTGACCTCTCTGCCCTGCCTGTGAGCACCATGCCCTCTAGTGGGCGAGATGGGTATGAAGGTAATCCAGCCCAAACTTTGCCTTTTTTCAATGGGAGACCTTCTCTTTGACCAGATTGAAAATCAGTTAGTTCTTCTGGACCATGACTGAAAATATCCTCGTTTTGAGTGGACGAAACAGTGAAACACTTAGCCACAGTTACGATGATGGTGTGAGCGCCAGCTCTCTCTCACAGTGGCAAAACCAAGGCCTTTCGAAAGCAGGCAGACATCTCAACGTTAACCAAATGGCACAGCGGAGTGAACAACTTCAAGATTAGCTACAGCAGGCTCACATTACACAGCTTAACAGGTCTAATTGTTACACAGAACGCTTCCAAGTCCAAGCTGTCACATCCTGAATCACGTCAGTAAGCTTCTTCGTCTCTTGTCTGAGTTGCCAAAGCCAGAACCATCAGTTCACTAAGCCTCTCTGTCATTGGTCCAAGGTGTGCCAGCCAGAATGATCAGTTCAGTAATCTAAGCTTTCATTGGTTCAAGGTGTCACAGCCAGAATCATCAGTTCAGTAATCCTTGCTGTCATTGGACCAAGCTGGCAACAAGTGGAAGGATTCACATTTTGTCACTTCAACAGTCTATTTCCCAGCTGCCATCTTGCGTTTTCTTCAGAGATAATTTTCACCATAAACAAAAATATGAAATTCATGGCAAAAAAAACACTCAATGCTCTTTGATATATTTCTCGAGTAGTCCACGGAGTTTTCATGCCTGCCATTTTGATGTTTCTCTTCACGATGAAAGGTGCGACATTATTTTGTGAGACTTACACGATAACGACCATGTCCCTCCCGGCTACATATGCTAATTAGTCAGTTATCTTCATTACCCTAATTTAACGTCTGTGTTTTTTTATCTACGAGCTGCTTCAGATTCCAGATTATTGGAGCTGCGTGCAGTTTCCCTCGTTTAGTGCCCCCTAGTGAGCAGCTAGCCTGCCCCCCCCCCCCCAGCTTTGATTTATGTATCTCCAGCAGCTCTGAATCATCAGTCAGTTTTCCGGTCTGCCTCAGAATTACCTTGGAGGGATTCTTCATTCCGAAGCCGAATGGTTCTCTCCAACGGCATTATTTGCCCCCAAATCTAAATTTGATTGAGTCTGTTTCCCTTCAATTGTATTACGGCATATTAATGTCATCATCAACTGCCTCTAACAGCCATTAAACGCTCGCAGTCCACACACCATTCACAGCCATTTGCATACTCTCTCCGACACTGAGCCTCTGCGGTCCCCTGTTCTCTTCGTCCCCGGCTGTGAGCGGCATTTCCAGCATGCAGTTACAGATGACACATTTCGCTAAGTATTTTTGACTTTTCACATCAACGGGCTGGGGGAGAGGTCGCTCGCGGCGGGG
>JAODKN010000001.1:30276974-30290613 GCA_026774425.1 Petrocephalus zakoni
CGCTAAGTATATTTGACTTAACCCATAAACGGGCTGGGGGAGAGGTCGCGCGCGGCGGGGGTGGGGGGGGTGGGGCGCAGTGAGGTAAATCCCTGAACGGATCGCGCTTTCCAAGAGTGCAGAGGAAAAATTTGGGAGGGACTTAAAGAGACAGAAATAAACAAGAGGAACAGAGTTTGACAGAAAGAGAGGCAGGCATAGAAAGCAGGTTTCAGTTCAGGAAGAGCCACACCTGGAGCATAAGAATGAGTACCCAGTGCCACACCTGGCGCATGAGCATAAGTACCCAGTGCCACACCTGGCGCATGAGCACGAGTACCCTGTGCCACACAAGGCACATAAGCATGAGTACCCAGTGCCACACCTGGCGCATGAGCATGAGTACGGAGTGCCACACCTGGAGCATGAGCATGAGTACGGAGTGCCACACCTGGAGCATGAGCATGAGCATGAGTATCCAGTGCCACACCTAGCGCATGAGCATGAGTACCCTGTGCCACACCTGGAGCATAAGAATGAGTACTCTGTGCCACACCTGGCGCATACGGATGAGTACCCAGTGTCACACCCTATTTAGTTAGTCCATTGATGCAATTTTTGTCATTTTCACTCTGTATTCTGTATCACCGCAGTGAACCTGACATTATGCAAACAAGATCTGACGGAAGTATAGACATTCATATGTTTTAATTTAAGGGATTTAACAAACATGAGTACTCAGTGCCACTGCAAAAGATTTCCCACCAAAGTATTAAAACAATATGTTTTATATAATTACATTAAAACATATATTTTATATTAAATTATTTTGTCCAATAACTTTTGAGCCTCTGAAAATGGAGGGGCTCTGTGAAAAATGGTTGTAATTTCTGAAGCTTAATGCAATACCTTTGCTAAACCCCTTAAATTGCAGCTGAACGTCCTTAATTTTATTGTTATTACTTAATTTCAAATCCATTGTGGTATTATATATAATGAAAATTACAAAAAATTGCATCAATGTTCAAATACTTATCGACCTAATTGTAAGCAAGAATACCCACTGCCACACCTGGAGCATTAGCATAAGTACTCAGTGCTACACCTGGAGAATAAGCATGAGTATCCAGTACCACACCCTGGAGTATAAGCAGGAATATCCAGTGCCACACCCTGGAGGATAAGCATGAGTACCCAGCACCAAACCTGAGCATAAACATGAGTACTCAGTGCCATACCTCGAGCATGAGTACCCAGCACCACACCTGGAGCATAAACATGAGTACTCAGTGCCATACCTCGAGCATGAGTATCCAGTGCCACACCTAGAGCATAAGCATTAGTATTCAGTGCCACACCTCAAGCATGAGTACCCAGTGCCACATCTGGAGCATAAGCTTGAGTATTCAGTGCCACACCTTGACCATGAGTACCTAGCGCCACACCTGGAGCATAAGCATGAGTGCCCTGTGCCTGTAAGATGGAGCTTGCCTGGGCACCAGAGTAGAGCCAAGGGTGGGTTTGTTGTTAATAGGGCTCCACTCAAACAGTCATTTCAAGTCCCCCCCACACCTCCCTACTGTAGTGACTGTTTGTGGCCAACAGGGGGCCTCCAAATCAAAGTAGCCCCATGCAAATGTTTGGTTTTAGTGGTAGTGAACTCCACCCGGACTGGGACCCGGGGCCTGGCTATATATTCAGACCTCTCACTCAAGGGCAGCTTAAATCCATTGTAAGCTCATCCATCCATCCATCCATCCATCAGCATCCAGTTAGGTCATTAAACTATACAGATATAAAAATCTGTGATCATTTCAGAAGGTCTTTCTGAGTCATATAGGGGATGAACATCTTTGTTCACGTTTTTCTGCATTAATGAATTGTTTCTATACAATTATCTTTATTCATTATTCCACTCTATCCAATAAGTCTCCCATTGCCAGAAATTAAAGTTCTATCTTTTGTCTATTCCATGATGATTATTATATTTCTTTTCATTATCACTCTGTTGTACCACTTTTGCTTAATAAAATATGACCCAAGTCTTCAATACCACTCTTTGGTTTCAGTATGGTTCCTCATTTCCCTCATTTCTTTGCGTTTGAAGCCTTATGTTCTGCTTCCATGTCTTCCCAGGTGGATCTAGGATTTATCCGCCTCGTTTCGGCGATCGGGACACAGGGAGCCATTTCCCAGGAAACCAAGAAGTCATACTACGTAAAGATGTACAAGGTCGACGTGAGCTCCAACGGCGAGGACTGGATCACTCTGAAGGAGGGCTCCAAGCATAAGGTAGGACCATCTTCTCATTGGAGTGATTATGGAGGTTTTAACCAGGCTTTCATTGAATGCCATAAACCTCAGAAAATGTGTGCATGTGGTAAACGGGGCATTACTCTGTGTGCCATGCACTGTGGAGGAGAGGCTCTGATCTCGGATCACAGATCTTGTTCACGGCAGGAGCCAGGCTACCCAGAGAAGGGATGAGTCACAACAGCATGTGTACCTCACCCCAGCCCAGTTGAGTCTATGAAGGAGGGATAAGGAACTATAAGAATAAAAAAACAAAACCAAAGTCACACAGCTGAATGGGACAGTAGTAAACAGACTAGCCCTCTGTTTGATTCTTGTAGTTAAACAGCTAATCTCTTTACCAGTTTTTGGTGAGAAAAATTATTCCCAACCACTAGTAAACCTGCCAGTTATAGTGTAGTTAAAAAGGGAATGTCTGTGTGTTTGCAGCCGCAGGGAGAGCTGGTATCCACAGCTAACAAGCTACCCTCATTACCCACATGCTCGCGTGCGCATAGTGCATACCCCAGGGCCCTGTGCTGTAACCTCCCTGGAGTGAAGTCCATCCTTAAAGGCACAGCCGCGGGGTGACGTCGAGGTCCTCTCCGATTCCGAGGCTCTTAAGTGCTTCTGTGCAGAGAGGGGGTCCATTTAGCCGGTGCTGATCGCGCAGTTTTCTCTGAAAGGCCTTTTAACGGTTAGCAGCAAAGTGGAGCATCAGCGGGACATCTGGGGATCAGGAAACCTATTATTAATTTTCCTCTGACACGCATGTGACGACCCTCAACTTGAGCCTGTGACAGTGGTAGTGTTTCTCCACACCTGTCTTATGAATTCAGCTTTATGTCTCGACCTGGGCCTCGCTCAGCATAACCATGGTTCAGTTACGGTAATGACTGACTCAAGGGTCAGTCCCATAGAGAGCAAGCTGCAGGATTCTGAGTGGTACAGGATGCCACAAGCAGTATGTCAATACAAGACAAATTAGCTGTGGCTGCTAAGGGGACACAAGGAGGTATGTGTCAACAGTGCTAGTGGGCACTGAGTGGCGCTAACATCAGAATGAAAAATGGTGCATTAATGTTTGTGGGAAGGAGGAGGTACCTGTTAAATATTTGGGACGAGAGCAGCTTTTAACAGAGTGGACAGGAGAGCAACCAATACTGAGACGTTCGTTTTTGTTGCCAGGGCGGCTGGCCAGTACGTCAGCCATTCCTTGAGTAACCACAAACAATTGACATCTTTTTCACTCCTTTTCGTCTGCATCTCAGATCTTCCTGGGTAACACCAACCCGACTGATGTTGCGATAGCAGAACTGCCAAAGCCCACGCTGACCCGGTTCATCCGGATCCGGCCCGTGACCTGGGAGAGCGGCATCGCCCTTCGGTTTGAGTTGTACGGGTGTAAGATTTCGGGTGAGTTCCAGTCAAGGTATTGTCAAAGATTGGCTCCATGAGGGGGTAGGGCGAGTTCACGTTGTCCTTTAAGTGCTGGCTGTGAGAACATCTTGCCAGAACAATGCCTAAGTATATTTTGATGAGTCTTATATGAAGTTTATTATGTATTTATGGTACCTGATGTTTCTAACTTCATTTAGACCGAATGCCACTTAAAGCAAGAGTGATTCAATAACCTCTTGCTGAGTGCTACCTGGGTGTCCAGCCAGTCTTCACTAACTCATTTGCATTAATTTCTCCCCCCACGCACGCTGTCCCTCATTTACTGGCTGTTTTGATCACTTGTGGCTTCATCTCACGCTCCAAAGCTATTGTTTGTGGCTGCCGACCCTGCCATGTCTGTGGAGGCGAGGAGCAGCCCTTGAGCAGGAAGCTGGAGCTTCTGTGTTTGAGGGGGTGGCCGGCCCTATGGAGGCCATGAGCTGCAGCCGTGTTCTCCATGTGACGTCGGCATTCTCCGGGGCTAGTATGGCACCCAAAGCACAGAATCCAAAGATATGACAGAGGGAACATAAAGATGCCTCACAACTTCTCCTCTCCCTTTGTCGTTTACACCGAACAGCAGTGTGTAATCCCAAAGCCAGGCTGTGTGTGTCTATTCTTTTACTTTCGGGTTATGATCCAGTGTAAACTGATACGAGTACACAAGGATGGCTGTGAGCAGGGTATTCAAGTGACACATCCCACTGAGGGAATTGGACCACTGCTGTAGTAGTCTAGCCTCCAGGGAGAGAAACTGTCAGGCATTCTAAGAGGCAGAAGCAGCAGCGATACCGTATGGATTATTTGAATCGGTAAGTGTGCCTCGCGGCCTGAATGCTGCTCCTCCATCTCAAAGGCTTTGCCTGGTCAGTCTTCACAGCACATTTTCATTTTCAGTCCCCTTCAGTTTTAGAAAATAAGCCTTTCTTTCACCTGGATATAAAAAGGGATCCAGTATGCAGTGTTTCTTGGCAGATTCCGACAAAAGCGTGACAGCCAAAGGTGAAGGAAAACCTTACATAGGCGCTAGTTGTCCAAAGTCCTTGAAATTATAGTTTGAAATGGTCATGATCTCACTGTGTTACTGCACTGTCATAGAGGGGCACTTTTTCATCACAGATCCATAGATGATATTTATGTATTGAAATTTACATACAAAATACAAAATTGAAATACATTTCCTTTATTGGATGGCTCGTATTTTATATTATACCTAACAGTACATACAACCCAGTTTCCATCCACAGGAGTACACCATAAAAATAATATTACTTATTTGACTAAGTGTTTACAATGAAGCCACCAAGATGCAGACAGCTTGTTTCTGTATGCTGCAGGCATCAAATGTGGAATTGATAATCCTGAGGTTAGGGAGGATCCTTTTTTTGTAAGACAAGAAGCGTAAAGAAGGTGAAGAGGCAGAAGGTCGGGTACAGCTTGGAGCTGAGCACTCCTCTGGAAGAGGAGAAGCTTTCCAAGAAATGCTGCAGGCCGTAAAAATTTGCATGCAAGGCGTCAGGAGACACTGATTGAGGTGGCAGGGCCGGATAAGATGCCATCACCGACACTGGCACGCACAACATAGAGCTGGCATGGAACCCAGAGATAAGGATAGTTCCTGTCTTCAGTTCACTGCTCTCTTTCCTTACAGTCGCATTAAATCTCTGCAGTTTTCCTGTGGGGGCGTGAGCCCCCTCCCGTTAACATCCTGTGCAATGTGAACACACATTGTTCCCATGGAAGCTTTAAGCACATGCTGTCCAGGTCCTGGACTGCAACAAAACATTTGTTCACCTTCACACTTCAATTGTTGTTTGCAAGGACCTTACCGAACCGCGGCTCAGGGGCAGAGCGGGTCAGGCGCTCCGTTTATACAATCCAGCCTCAGCTAGTGATGCACATTCCCCAAACGCTGAAACATGGACTTTTTCAGAGTGTCCTCGTAACATTTTTAGACTGTTTCCTGAGAGGATACTTTGCAGCTGACGTCACCTCCCTGTTCTGCTGTCCCCCATGCAGAGTACCCCTGCTTGGGCATGCTGGGAATGGTGTCTGGCATGATCTCTGACGGTCAGATCACAGCTTCCTCCCACATGGAGCGCACCTGGGTGTCAGAGAATGCCCGCCTGCTGATTGGCCGCTCGGCGTGGACTCTGCCACCACAGGCCCAGCCCTACGTCAACGAGTGGCTGCAGGTGGACCTGGGCCAGGAGAAGCTGCTGAGAGGCCTCATCATTCAGGGCGGCAAGCACCGCGACAACAAGGTGCTGGTCCGCAAGTTCCGGGTGGGCTACAGCAACAACGGGTCCGACTGGACGATGATCCAAGATGCCAGCGGGACTGGCAAGGCCAAGGTGATTCGAACCGACATGCCGTGCCAGGGACCCATCCTCCCTGTCCAAAAACATATATTTCTTTCCTAGACTGTTCTTCATGTGTGCTGTGTTAGGAATCCACAGATAACCCTAACAGTACTTTTAACGAAATAAATAGAACTCTGTCATGGCTTGGCCGCTGTCAGCCAGGATTTCTTTGGTGGTTTCCTTTAAACATCTTGACACACAAACTGAACACTTTACTTGAAAGGAAATGGTAATATGTGCAGAGTGTAAAAGACCTATATGCTCTGCATAGACAGCAGATCAGGATGCAATGTCATGATACTGCCAGAGGGTGGCAGTGTGCTGGTTCCCTTTTCAGTGCATTTCTATTATCTTGGGCACAAAGAAAATTATCAAGCTTCTTCCTTCCTTAACATTTTCGCTCAGCTACATGGTTCTCCCACCCCGTATTGGAAGAGCATTTTAAATAGATTAATTTTTTTAACTGAATCTCAGAGAACTTTTAACAAGCCTTATCTCTAATTATCGACGTGAACGTGTCTGACTACGCCTGACTCGCCATGCCACCTAATGGAAAATAATGGCTGCCGCGATAAACAGTCATTACTAATTTTGTGAGCATCGGTCGGATTGCATCGGCCATAGATAAGACAGTCACATGCCTGAAGCTTTGGGGAGGCTCAGCGGAGAACAGATTAGCGTTTATTTTAAGCTGTTTGGGAAAAACAGCGCCTGGGGCGATGGCTGGTCCCAGTCAGGGAGCTTCAATCAGACGCAGGCACTGAGCAGATAGATGAAGGAGCAGTGTGAGATCTCTCATGGCCCTGGAAGCTGGCGACTTCCCCCTCGAGGTTTGCTCAGCAGGCGGGCTGGTCCTGTGGGTCTGGCTGGGGTCCTGACCTTCAGCAGTAAAGTGATGGCTGAGAGGTGAGACTGAGATCCGCTAAGCAGATTTTAACTAAGTGGACAGGAGAGCAGCCAATACTGGCGTCTCCGAGGTGCATCCACACTGATGCCTCTTCAGCATTTTCCAGACAGAAACAAGAATCTGTGGGTGCTGTAATGCCACATTTATGGATGAGTGAAATTGAGACACACCCTACCTTTGATTGTTCATCAGAGACAGAGGAGAGCATGTTCTGAGGACCTTGAAACTCTCACATCAGCTGGAAATGGGGTTTCATCCCTGCTTCCCGCAGTCAGCTTTCTGCCCTCGGGCCCAGGCTCTAAGGGCCGTGGGCCTCAGTGCTCCTGCCCACGCTACCAGTTTTTGGGATATCGTCTTGAGGGTTCTGCATGGCCTGACCCATTTTTACTGACCCCCTCCACACTTAGGGCGTTTCCAGCATTCTGTGAGAATCGGATCCATAGTATGACCGCTAACTATGCCTGAGCAGGGAACACAGACATGAAGTCAGTGATGCTACTGGCACATGCATGCGCACATGTACACTATACATGTACTGGACCCAGAAGGAACAGTGGGGTTAGGCTGTGCAGATCGCCTGCTTATGCTCCAGGTGTGGCTTTGCTGCTCTCTGCAGAACATACTGTAGCATAATAACATGTAGGTACAGATGCTAATTTGATGATGTTAATGTAGCCTGTTTGCTATATTATAAGATCTTGCTTTATTATAAGATCCCTTACATAAATCACTGACTTGAAGCTAAGGTGATCATTTTTAACTAGCTGCCATTTAAGTATTCTAAATAGCATGATGCAAGCAATTCCGACATAGGGTATAATGGAGTTTCAGCAGTGGTTCAGACATATATAATCCTACGATTCTGATTCGATGGTTAGTGCTAGTGATATATAACATTAGCAATGTCTGTAATAGTGTAATTAGTACCAGTACTGAAGGAATGTTTAAAACTTTATACTTCAAAAATGCAGTGCCATTGCGCCTTTGGTATTTGTGCAGTACTAGTCTGTACAAAATATTTGATAAAATTTGTTTTACCAAATTTGTTGTTTTGTTTTAAAAATAAAATGGTCTCATTGGTGCAGAATGGCTAAGTTGCACTATGATGACCAAAGTATGCCCAGGCCAGGACCGTTAAAGGGCGCGTTTCCCAAAAGCATAGTAGCTAACTACATTAGCAACTCACATAGTTGGACCCATGCAAATGAATGAATCTAACTATGTAAGTTTCTAACGGGAGCTTTTGGGCACCGCACCCAAGTGCAGTGTGAGCGCTGAGCAGTGTAAGGCCCTCAGAAGCCGACTGAGGACTCATCGCCCCTCCCCCCCCTCAGATCTTCGAGGGGAACCAGAACTACGACACGCCAGAACTGCGCATGCTGGAGCCACTGCAGACGCGCTTCCTGCGGATTTACCCAGAGAGGGCGGCCACGGCCGGCATGGGGCTGCGGCTCGAGCTGCTGGGCTGCGGGATCCCGGGTGAGCGCCCTGCCGGGTCCCACCTGTCTACTGCACAGACAGTACCCTTCACAGAGGAGATAGACAGTTCCATTCCCAGAGGAGATAGACAGTACCATTACCAGAGAAGATCTTTAAGGGTCCCATTCCCAGAGGGCAGTCTGGATGAGCAGGAGCACCTGCCCTCCCTCTCCTTCCGGCCCTGGGTCCAGTGAGGGTTTTCGCTTAGCCTCCACACTTAAGGGTGATCCGCACCGCTGTGGTGACGGGCCGACCTCTGGCGATCCCCCCAGCTTGGCTCTCTCTCAGAGCACCGGTCCTGACATGCTAAGTGCTCTCCAGTGGGCGGTGGGGTACCGTCCATAGAGGGTAAGCGGGGGTGTAATGAGAGGGTCCAGCCCAGCAGCGCGGGCAGAGCTGATTTTTTTATAGCCCCTACAAAACTGCAGATGTTGGCAGCTCCTTAATATGAGCCAGCATCAGTAGCCAGTGGGTGGAGCTATGAGACTGTGCATGGCTGTTTGTGTGTGTGTGAGGTTGAGAGTATGTGCGTGCGTGTTTGAGTGTGTGTGTGTCTGTGTTCTTGTGAGTGAGTGCATGTGTGTATGTTTGTGTGTGTGTGTGTGTGCGTGCATGTATGAGTGTGTGTGTGCGTGTGGGTGTGCGCGTGTATAAGTTTGTGTGCTCACTCACGCGTTTCCTCCTTCCCCCCCCACAGAGCCCACGGCCCCTCCCACCTCACCCACTGTCTCCACCACCACCTCCGACGAGTGTGACGACGAGCAGGCCGGTTGTCACAGCGGCACAGGTGATGACTACGACACGACAGGTGCTAACATCACCTCCATAGCCACCCCCCTCTCCCAGGCCCCGGGCCCCCCTTTGCATAGGCTGCCTCCTACTGCCTGTTTGTTTGCTATCTGCACTGAAATAATTACAGTTATTATAATCATGATTATTATTACCCCTCGGCCATGACCAGACTAAGCAGTTACTCGATGGATAGATGGGTAATACTGCTAATTATTATATATAATAATAATTAATAGTAATAATAATAATAATTATTATTATTATTATTAGCAGTAATTGCCTCACAGCTCCAAGGCTGCAGCCGTGAATCGAACCTTGGTCCCGAGTCCGAGTTAGCCATGCCCTCCCCATTATTCCGCATTTATCAGAAATGCTTCTGAATAATTTCACACTCCCACGGCAACGGGCCTGCCCGCCTCCTAGCCCGCACTGAGGCAGCCTGGGATCGGCGTGACACTGTTTCCTCTGTGCCTGGCAGGTGTTTCCACGGTGACGGAGACCGCCACGGAAATGTACACCGTCGCCAGTAAGAACGCCATCCTCGCTCACTGGCCCTCTCCGCCAGTCTCCCTCTCTCCCACTATTGCTCTCTTTCTCTCTCTCTTTCCCAGGTGCCATCTGTTTTCTTTCTATTGCCGCCATATGACATAATATCTATAGAATGTCACAGACGTATCATATGAATAATACAGATAAACAGACGATAAACACAGGCATGGAATTGCTAGTGAGAGCACATACACATCTGATTGCGTCGTGAAGACCCCCCCTTTCATCCTCCCCCTCTCTCTTGCCCCTCCCCGTGACGCCCTCCAATCACTAATCAGCGCCGACCACGCCCACACGCTAACAAGCCTGAGGCCGTCACCACGGCAACCTTGGTTAATTGGTGGGGAGGGCGGAGTGTGATGTCTCACTGTCCTCATCGCGTGGGTTTGATCTCTCCGTGGGTCTATAGTATGACAGGTTATTGAGTGAAGTCTCACACACACACTTTCAAGCATAGACACACACACACATACAAAGTGAGATATACACAAACACACACAACCTCTGCACTACAATAATAATATTGTAACCAAATCTTTTATTGCACATTCCTGCCCATTCAACTCATAACCTAACTGCATGTATATTTTCTTTTTTTTCTTCTAAAATTTTCTACTATTTTCTTCTAAACTGTATGTTTTTTAAACTGACAAATGTCTGGCTTATTTATATTTTCTTTATTGCCGTTTCTTACAATATGACTAGAGAGATCAAAATTGAATCTCCGTGGACGACCCATGGATCATATAGCTGAAGATGACAATAACGATACCATGACTTTGACTTGACTTGACACACGCATTACATCACTGTGGCACCTTAAAGACTCCCGGAGAGAATCAGTGACGGGCGTTTTCGGGGAAATATGGCGGCTGGCCAGGATTGCTGTTCAGTGCCTGATGTTATCCCACTCTGGCATTTATGAATAAGCACTTAAGTACCGGCTGGAACCAGTTATTTAAAAATATTGGGCTAATAGCTAAATATTGGCTCCCCCTCTCTGTGGGAAAATGGTGGCATTCCTTACCAATGCGAGTCAGGTGGGCTGGCAGAGGACCACAGGGTGGAGTCTCCCACACACTGGGCAGTATGACTCGGCCCCGCCAGCGCCATGTTCCTCCAGGGACGTGTAAGACCTTCGCACAAACCATTCACCCCTCTCCGCCCATAGTCCCGCTCCTTAGAAACGGCACCCTCTGCACACCACAGCGGGAGTGTTATTAAGACCTTAGCCACCTCTTTTTCACACCTTGTTTGTTTAACCTTGTCAGGACTTGGGCTCTGTGTACTGAAAGAGATCATTAATAGGATTCGGCCTCTTGGCCAGCATTGGTCCTTCCAGCCGATTCCTTGCCGTCTCTTTATCGCCCTTCTTGTCAGAAGGGCCATGGGCCTCTGCTGCCATCTAGTGGACGCCAGAATAATGTCCTTTGTTTGCCCAGAAAAATGCTGCTTCCAAACCTGTGGTCCTCAGTGAGGATAATGGCAAGCTTTCTGGTTGCAGGTTACCAGCAGTTTGCATGTGACTTTGGCTGGGCTGGTAGCCCCACCTTCTGCCACTGGACATCAGAGGAGGACAGCAGCTTCAGGTGGCAGATTCAGTCTAGCGGGACCCCAACATTAAACACTGGGCCCAACATGGACCACACAGGTATGGATGAGTCAGCGATGACAGGAAGGGAGGTTGTGTGTCACTGCAGGGTGCAGTAACCCCCAGAAGCAGCAGGCTCCATTTTTTTTAAGCAGGCTTGCATGTGTCGCCCTCTGCAGGAGGCTCAGGGAATTTCATCTATACCCTGGCCACAAGCGCTCAAGAGAGCGAGGTGGCACGGTTGGTGAGCCCGGTGGTGAGGGCACCGGAAGCAGACTTGTGCATCTCTTTCTGGTACCACATGTTTGGTTCCCATATTGGCACCCTTCACATCAAGCAGCGCAAGGAGTCCGCCAGCGGCACTGCCGACATCCTGCTGTGGACTGTCAGCGGGCATCAGGGCAGCCGTTGGAGGGAGGGCCGGGTCCTCGTGCCCCGCTCCAGCCAGCCCTTTCAGGTACCGACCCAGAATCCCCTGCAACAGGACTCAGCCCCTCTCTCATCCCAGTCCCAGAATTCCCTGCAGACAGACTCAGCCCCTCTTTGACCTAATCCCAGAATTCCCTGAACCTTTCTGCCAAATCCCAGAATTCCTTGCACCGGGACTTCCTCGATTCAAATCCTACCAAGATCTGACACATTTGGCGGAGCCCCATCCAGACCATCACAGAGCAGATGCTTAGTAGCACTTCCAAAAAACTCCAGATGCAAAAGTCAGAGAGCAGCATCAGGGTCCGGCTGTTGTAGAGCCGCTCTTGGCAGAGCACGCCTTGTAACACCTGCTTCCTACAAACCTCATCTTCCGCTGCCTAAAACCCGCATCTTCCGCTGCCCCCCAGGTCATAATCGAGGGCGTTGTGGAGAGGAAGAGCTGGGGTGACATCGCAGTGGATGACGTCAAGGTGCTGGAGGGTCTCAGCATAGATGATTGCAAAGGTGGGCTTCTGTCCAAGGGCCAGAGGCCAAAGGGGGGATCAGAGGGGCCCCCTTCCACCAGCCCATCCATCACCCTCTCCTCTCTTTCCCCTGCAGACCCCGATGATCCCACGGACCCCATGCAACCAGATGATGACTTCAACGACATCAGTATGTCTCCACGGTTACCTGGATATAAACACCATAAAGCATCTATATAATCCAATCACAACCCTACATGTCCTACCCACCCACACATACCATCACACACTAAACAGAATTAAAAAGGAAGTACAGGAGAGCTGAGCTGGATCTATGGGTTGGCCATGCCCGCCCAGGAAATACTACCACCCCAGTGAAATCAATCACTCTATTCTGACCACCCCGTTGTACAAGGTCTAAAACATGTTACATACAAACAACACATCACATAACATGAGTTTTCACATGATTGACTCCTTAATGTATGACCAGTCTGCCGCAGCCTGGGCCTCAGACACCTCCTGTAGGGTGCTGGAGCTTCAGAAGCAGAAGGCCATGTCCAGTTTGTCTAATGTCATGCTTCTGCCTTGCAGTCGTGGACATCACCGACTTCCCGGGCATCGAGGACTCCAATGAGATCGGTGGAGCGGGGAACATGCTGAAGACACTGGACCCCATCCTGATCACCATCATCGCCATGAGCGCCCTGGGCGTCTTCCTGGGGGCCATCTGCGGGGTTGTCCTCTACTGTGCCTGCTCTCACGGCGCCATGTCGGACAGGAACTTGTCAGCGTTGGAGAATTACAACTTTGAGCTGGTGGACGGGGTCAAACTCAAGAAGGACAAACTCAACTCCTATTCAGAAGCATGAGGGTGGGGTGGCGAGGCTCCTCTTCCCTGGGGGGGAGAGTGAAGGGAACTTTCCAGTCACCCCTGTACATGCAGCAGAAGGGGCCTTCAGGTTACGACTGAGCCACGCCTTTCTCAGGAGATGCAGTGAGCAAAAGCTTTCAGTAGAAGGCGCTGTGTACAAAACTGAGGAAGAAAAAATCTGTACAGTTAGAGGATATTTTAATTTTGGGGTTTTTCTGTTAAAAAAAATGCTTCATTTTAACAATCGGATGCTGGTGTTGAGACCAACTGAGACAATGTTTAAAGTATTTATCATTTTTTTCTGGAAGGAAATTATTTTTTAATTTCAAAGTCATTATTTTTTTGTATAAAGACAGGTGTAAAAACCCAAAATGAACCACACTGACAAATGTGTAGACCCACCCACTGGCGGGGGCCGGGGGGGGGGGGGGGGGGGGGGGGGGGGGGGGGGGGGGGGGGGGGGGGGGGGGGGGGGGG
>JAODKN010000001.1:30297818-30313282 GCA_026774425.1 Petrocephalus zakoni
GAGTACTGTGTGTACAGGGAGGGCGGGGATTCAGGGCTGTTTGGCCCCTACCGATATTGTAGGAGTACTGTGTGTGCTGGGAGGGCGGGGATTCAGGGCTGTTTGGCCCCTACCGATATTGTAGGAGTACTGTGTGTACAGGGAGGGCGGGGATTCAGGGCTGTTTGGCCCCTACCGATATTGTAGGAGTACTGTGTGTGCAGGGAGGGCGGGGATTCAGGGCTGTTTGGCCCCTACCGATATTGTAGGAGTACTGTGTGTGCAGGGAGGGCAGGGATTCAGGGCTGTTTGGCCCCTACCGATATTGAAACCAAGCATATGCCCATGGAGAGAGAGGTGCAGTTTGCCTAAGCAACTGTATTACTGTGTTGTGATGGTGCCTCATAACCTCAACATTATACAAAATCAGTCCTATAATATTTGCACGTTCCACCTTTAGAGAAAGTTGATGAGTTTTTCCACACAGGGAAACCAGGACACCATTGACCTTATTTAATCCTACTGCGTTTAAATAATAAAAAAATATAATTTAGTTCAGCAAATGGAGCATAAACTTTAAGCAACAGTGCTGCAAAGCATGAATTATGAAAACTGATGCAAATGATTCAGCTAAATAACAGAATCAAGATGGGCACATTAAACATAAACTATTACCTCAACAGAAAGAGGACGATGGAAGAATAATGCGAAAGACAGCAGGGATGATAAGTAGGACGAGCTTCGTCCCTTGGTTAATTCTGTCCTGACGTAATTACCCACTTCCCGCAGAATGAAGAAGAAGCATCTCTGTTAGCTTAGCTGGATAACCCCCACATGAATTCCTAACGGTGTCAGTCTTCACACCTGGATCCTTGTAGACGCAGTTTATTGGCCCTGTGGCTGGGGGTGAGGGGTTTCCTTTGATCTTGGCTGGGGTGAGAGGAATGTATCAGTGTCCATATGAGACCAAATGTGACCCTGGGATTGTTTGACTTTTTCCGCTTATGCTAGTCATTCACGATGACTGCCATAACCTTGAGTGAGCTTGTTTCCTTAAGCTTTCGTTTCATTACAAGTCGAAAGTCCATCCTCACAGTTAAGATGACAGCAGATTGGATGTTCGTGGAAGGCGAGACACCTCATCTGTTTACAATGCTTTACCAGAATCAGATCACCATGGAAATATTGGGACCTTTGCTTATTTTTTTTACCATGGTCGTGTAGTCTTTGAAAGGAAGATACCCAGAGAGAGAGCCATATCTCCAGGATACCACACTTGATGAGAGAATGAAGGAAGCCTCTGCCTTACACTGATAGGGCTTCCAGGACAGAGAGTGTCTCCCTAGTGGTCCATGCAGTGGGTCAAAAACAGTGTGTCTGTATCATGACCAGGGCTGGACTGGGATTAAAAACTGGCCCTGCACCCACACTGTCCCTATGCTAAGTTTTATTTTGCTGTTGAGTGATATTGCATAGCGATATATATATATATATATATAGAAGCCTGTGATTCTCACTAAAAACACAGAATTCTTTGTTTCCTTGGTTTTCCATGCCCTTCTAGGTAATTTTATCATGGGAGGAATGTTCTCTGCTGCTTTTCCTGACCATTCTTTGATCCATATGGGGTCTAACAAAAGCTCTTTTTCTTTTAAACCGAAAAACCATGTGTGCTAAATCCATCCTAACAGGAAAGTGTTTAGGGAAACGCTTCAGAGTTCAGGCGTTGTTTTTTTTTGACTTGTGCGGCAAGCTGGAATTTGCACCACAGCACACACCGGTTGTGTTGACGTAAAAGCACCACAAGAGGGCACAAGTGTAACCACAAGACACTCCACTGGTCCAGAGACACTCCATTAGGAGCTAACTGGCATCTCTAAATTGCCCTAGTGTGTGGACATTTGTGTGTATATGTTTCCTTGGATTGACTGGCACCCAGTCCATGGTATCCCTATCCTGGTGCTCTATGGTGCCTGCTCCAGGCTCTAGGCTCCTGTATTCTTTTTCCAGAATACGCAATTCTATGAAAAATGCATGTTGTCAGATAAAAATTAAATGTTCTGGTCATATTGGCCTATTCTTACGCTAATCATGCTCCTGTTTTTCCATACTTTCATAGCAAAAAGGATATAGTTTAATAGATTTAATATAATTTAATCAGTCCAAACTTTTATAATTGTAATCTTATGTATTGTGTCACTGTGCATGCACCTTAATTTATATTTTGTGCCTCAATCTGTACTTCTGTACCTTTTTGTGTTACTTTACTTTTTGCAGAAGGACATGCAGAGTTAGACTTTCATTGCATAGCGGACATGACTGCATACTGCGCATAATCCTGAAACAGAATATGTCCTACAAAATGAAAAGGATGTGATTATGATGTTATGGGTTGAAAATAATTCTTAATAGTGCAGTGAATAGATTATTTCTAGGAATGGGGTAGCAGAAGATCCTGTTCACTGTGAAGATCACACCGTCAGTCAGTCCTGACTCAGCTGTGCAGACAGTGCAAGGAAATTATTACCGTGGATTTACCAGTATTACTACAAATAAGCCGCTGTTTTGGTTCCCTCCTTCAGCCTTATTGACGGTAATAGCTCAGTGCAGCTCCCGCTGGTAGAGGAGATGGAGCAGACTTTGTTTTGAGTTATCTGGAGTGTGGATTACACCCATCCTTTGTGTCAAGCATGACTGTGTCCCATGTTTGGGCATGAGGAGACAGTAGGGAGGGGCATCGCCGTGCCCCGCAGCGGTGAATTCTTCTGTTCCTTTAATTACCCCGGAGAATGACTCAATGCTGATTACAGAGCTGAGCGACGATATGGATGACTAATCCGCACAGGGCCACACGCCTGCCAGCATGTGTTTGTGGTGTCTCGTCCAGAGCTCGCTCAAAGGTACAACAGCCATGACCCTCTTGGATCTGAACTAGCTACCTTCAGATTAGGTGGCTGTGGCCTTTACTACTGTGCGGTTAGCTTCCACACCACATCAAAAAGCACAATCCCCCTAGATTTAAATCAGAATCAATCAGAACAGGGGGAGGTGTGTGGTTCGGGGGGTTGGGGTGCAACGTCTGGGATCAGAAGGTCGCCAGCCAGTGCACATCCCATGGTTAGCTGAGGCATGTCACCACTGGGTCGCTGAGCAAGGCCCTTAACCCCCAGTTCCTCTAGAGACTGTCTGACCCTGGTTTCTGAAAAATGTGTATTGTTTTCGATAAAAGCATCTGCTAAATAAATAGTAATGTAAAATGGGTTCAGTTGATTAGCAAGCTTGCATACTTTTACAGAATGGACCTTCCTTTCAGCAAAAATCCAGGTATCCTAGACAGCCTAACTGCATTTTCAGTTCTTTCCATTTCTTTTTAGCCTTCTTTTCCAGATGGGTTCAGAATAAGGTATCAAGAATCTAGCAGACTGCTCCAGCATGGAAAAAATAAACATTTATGGAGGATCGGCAGACAGGAATGTCTGCGCAGGCGCGGATAGCCGCTCAGCTCCGGCTGTGTGCCGGAACAGTTCAGTCAGATGGAGAGAAAAAAGAAAACATTCCAGGCCTGAAGTACACAAACATGGGTTCCAGGCACAGCTGGATTAAAGTGATCGTGGGGCAAAATAAAGGAGTTGATGCCCGTTCTCTTAAGTATGTGAGCTCCGAAATTGGGCGCCCTATTGGCTCAACCCTGATGCTCTGCTGGATCTGTGACTATCCTATTCGGTCGATGGCAGTGCACATGGAAATTTAATAATTTACAGTTTAGTGGGTGTAGCTAAGTGAGGGTGGGGTGTGACTGGGGGAGTTTAGTGAAACTTTAACTAAATTCACAGCCTGGTTTGAGTGCCTTTCCCTGAGCAGACAATCGCCAACCAGACCCGGAACCTGGACTTCCATCCCTGAATGGTCACCTTCCGCTGTCTAAGCAATGGGCCACAGGAAATCGTGTTGCGTGATCCTTATCAAGAATAGTCAATAAAGGCTGTCATCCACCAAGCCCTCCTGATTCATCAGAAAGTAGTGACCATGCTAAAACAATACAGAACACAAATAACGTTTATCTTAATCTTTGATTTTATACTCTCAACATGCTACTGCTTAATGTGAGAGGTGTATTTTTACGTCACAAATTTTGACATACCTAACTGTTAAAAACTTCTCAGAAACACAAATATGATTAACAAAAGTGTGCATGTGTTTTCACAAGGATGTGGTGAGAGGGCTTTAAGGATTAAAGCAGATACTTTCATAATTGAAGCAGCTGTTTCTCCACAGAATAAATGGTGTGTGTGGGTGTGTGTGTTTGTAGATTATGTTTATATTACATTCTGGGGACCAAATGTCCCTCACAATGTGATAGAACCCTGTTATTTTGACATTGTGGGTACTATTTTTCAGGTCCCCACAAAGATCTGTGAATGCGATCAAAAATGCCAAAAGTCTTGTATTTTGTTTGGTTACTTATGGTTAAGGTTAGGGCTGGGTAGGGGTTAAGGGTGTAATGTTCGGATTAGGGTTTTTCCCATAGAATTGAATGGCGAGTCCCCACAATGACAGGAATACAAACCTGTGTGTTTGTTACCTGAAAAGCATGTCTTCCAGATAAGCAATGGGAGGCATGACCAGTAGCCCTCTTCTTAAAAAATAGGTGACAAAGCTTGCCATTTAAAGTAACCCTCCACACACAAAAGGTCCATTGAATATAGAACTCACAAGGCTGGGGTTCTAGAGGGTGTGTCACAGCCCGAGAGAGGACCAGCTATTAGAAAGTCTGAATTAGCTGTCTCAAGATCTACTGTCTCAAAAAAGGATGTTGAAGAGTAACACAGACCTTGCGGCCAGCCACCCGCCATGCCCCTCTACAGCAGCAGCATTGTTTATTTTTAAACTTCTCACCAGCACTGACTTGAGCTAAAGGCAGACAATGTCTGCATTTTACTTAGTAGATGCTTCTATCCAAAGCAATGTACATTTTAGAGAATGCAATTTGGAGGTTAAGGATCTTGCTCATGGGACCAGTGGTGAAATCACTCTGCCAGCCCAGGGATTTGAACCAGTAACATTCTGATCACAAGCGTCCTAAACCGCCAACAAATATTGTCAGGGAATCGGTTTCATTTGTGTTTCTGCATTGAGAGTACTGAGGTTAGTATGTCACCATAAGAATTGGGGTTCGAATCCTGCCCCATGCATGTAGAGTTTCTGTGTTGTTTTGTGTTCCTGTGGATACTTCGGTTTTTTCCTACAGTCCAATGACATGCAATTAAGTGAAATGGCCTTAGTTCTCCAAAGGTTGTCACTGTATGTGCCTCTAGGTGGACTGGCATCCTCTTGGAGGTGTACCCCTACCTTGTGTGCTTTGCTTCTGGGGATACTGTGTAGTGTAGCACCTGCAGTACAAACTTAAAAGGACGTAACTAAGTCTTTTATTTACTCCACTGGATATTCGTAGATAGAGAGAGACAAATTAATTATCAGGAGAACAAAAACACGATTTATGATGACCATCATGCGAGGAACGTGTTGTGATCTGAAATGCTGCATTTCCAGGTCCCGTAAGTGCATCTGTGAATCTGGAAAAGGGAAGTACTGTATTTAGGGTTGCCACCCGTCCCTTAAAATACGGAATCGTCCCGTTTTTGACAGTAAAATTGTACGTCCCTTTTTTATTCAATACGGTTTTGATTTTTGACTTGGTTTTGAAGTTGATTTACCACCACTGGTGCATCATTTGGTACATCGTGGTTGTGGCAAGTCCCCTATATGGTAGGCGTCCTTTATTTTTTTGCATGAAAGGTGGCAACCCTAACTGTATTCCCATTGTGCTTTAAAAATGGAGCAGCGCGCTTTCCTCTGGCGCTAAGCCAGAAGCGGTGGTCAGCTGGTCAAAAGACAGGAGTATTAACCAGCTGCTGCGGACTGCACCCATTACCAGATTACTGCGGCAGCGTCGCGACATCACCGCCCCCCGGTACCGAGGAGACCCAGAAGGAGGCTCGGAAGCGGCGCCCGGCTTCGGTGACGCGTTCCGGGGCGGGCCGACCAGCTCGCTGCTAGCCACAGGGCGCTGCGCGCAGGGCGTGGGGGTCCCGGGGCCGATTCTCGCGTTTGGAAACAGCTGGAGCCGCTTCCCGGACGCCGTCTGATCCCTTTGTTACTCGGTACACAGTTTTCCACTTTGTCCTGGTTTTTTTTCTTTGGATGCGGAGAAAATGGTGTAAGGGGCTACCTGGGACTCTGTGGTAGTTTGTTTCTGTTTCTAACCTGCGAATTGATACATAATTCGAGTTTGCCGGCGGAGAGGGGAGCTCGGAGCAGCGGGAGCCGCGGTGTCGGAGCGCCGCCGAGGAGACGCTCGCCGTGGGACGTTTGACGAGGTTATCCGCGGGCTTCGTTACGCGCCCCCCCGGCGCCTTTGTTACCCCGCACGCCGCCGGACGCCCCCGCTTTCGTTCCGCCGTCTTTAAAACGGTGTATGTAGTTATTTTCCCGGCTCCCCCTTCCGGGGCTCCCGGGGATCTGCCCGCCCGCAGCCGCAGGAGCAGCAATGCCGTCGGGCTGTTCCTGGGTGGGGGTGGGCGCTATGGGGGCTGTAACCGACCCCCCCGGCTTTGCTTTATTAAGTATTGTTAGTTTGCTCCGTTACTCCGGATAGTCAGCGGATGGTGCCTCGGGGCTCCGGACGGTGTAAGATGTCGGCTTGGCCCCGGAGGTCCCAGCCGGGGTGCATGGGGCAGGCCTGGTCCGGGTGGGGGTGGGGGTAGTCACTTACAGGCGGCACAAATGCCTCCGATCGCCCTGCGGATCGGCGTTTGCTTTGCTGCTCGAGTTACGCCGTTACTTGGCGGCCCGGTGCTGCCGCTCCGCGTCCCGGGCCGCTTCCTCGCTTCTGGGTGCGCTCCCGATCGGGCCCAGTTCGGCCTCCTTGTAAGCATTATGAGGATTATAGGCACTAGCCGGGTTCGGTTTGGCTGTAACACTGTCTGATAACGAACTTTGGAGGGGGAGGGGGGCAGCGAGGCCGCACTTTGTGCTTTTTAGGGGCTTCGCCGTTATACGAGCACGACGCGTAGTGAAATGTGCCCGGATTCAGTCCCGAGGCTGAATATAAAGTATATAAAACCACAGCCCCCTAACCATACCGATTCGTCTTCAAGCCCGGTTTGGTTTGGCCAGTCGGACTACGATCTTCTGTGTTTATGCCAAACGTGTGTAGGGGTGCCCCCCCCCCTTATTTAAGGCCCGATCTGCCCTTTATCCCTTAGGGAGATCGTGTAACTCTCTGCTTCTAAACGCCACTTACGGTGTCCCGTGTGCCACTTGTATAAATAGCTGGATTTGTAGATGGCGATGCTATACCTTCTCCATCTGCAGTGCCTGTATCGGTGGGGCACTGTGCTTATTGTATACATGAAATGCAACTAGGATTCCTTTGAGCAGATATTTTTGGGTTGGTTTGGGTTATAAATGGTATGGATGAAGGCGGTTGGTAAGCTGGTAACTCTCACAGCTGTTGGAAACCAAGAGCTACTGCCTTCTGTGAGATTTTCAAGTTTTGTTTGCTGTTTGCCTGAAAGAATACATAACACCGACACACTGATGACAGATTATTGAAGTGTCAGTGGTTATTCTGTGTATAGAGGTTGAGAGTTATGAGCAGTTCTGTCTGTGTGACTCTCAATGTCCTTGATAATCCCCCACTGGAAATTTTTCATTGACAAGCCAGTGTTTTCGGGAATCTGCCGCATCTGCTGCTGCTTTTTCCAGCGAATCACTTAAACCCGGACTTGCCCGGGCACTGCCTGCCAGCCAGCCAGCCCGTGAGTAATTAGCTGGCATGTCATGGACATAGATTTGTAACACAAACTTGCTGGTTCAGCTGCTTTCAGGAGCTCTGTGACGGGTACCACTAGTAAGAAGCTTAACCTGGTGAAGTTTTCCTCAGTCTAAGTATAAATGTCACGTCAGTTATCTTTGGGTTTTTTTGTGATTACATATTCTTGTCCATGATGCTTTGAATGAGTCTCCCACTTAATGGGGAAGACGCAACCTTAAAGAATTTTCACTGCTAAAAAAAACACTGAGAGCAGCCGTGGGGTGATGTTCTCATGAAACGTGTGGTCGGAGCTGTTTCAGAGGGAGCTGGCCTGCACGGGTGCCAGCTTGCTGCACTAGAACGCTGGCCGTTGGAACAGCCGCATGTAGCTCGCTGATAGAGATGTTCATTTACATATGTTATCTTTGTCTAGGCTAATTTTAAAATAAAGAGGTTGTGCAGTATGCCATTATGGAGGCCTTGCCTGCATGATGTCCTCACTGGTCGGTATGTTCTGACTCATACCCACTGGTGAATTTATGGGCGTTTATTCGCTCTGGTGTCTCTCATGCTTGCACAGTTGCAGTGCTTGCTCCACAGTAACATGCTGTAATGCAGTGAGGTGACCAACAGGTGGCATAATGATTAATGATGGTCTTGCAACTGAAAGGTTTTGTGTTGGAGTCCCATTGAGCCCAAGAGTCCCCTTGTGGTAAATATCCTTATTTCGCGGGTTTTGTTACCACCTCCTTAAGCCTGTCTAAGATTGATGTTGATGTCTGTGCCATGCAAGTGGAATCACTAATCAGGTATGACGTGTGTGATCGACAAACGAAGGGCGGGCCCTGTCCCCAGCGCCCGGAGACTCGGGCACCCCTCCCTGAAAGACTTTAATTAAGGAAATGGAAATGCTGTTCTAAGAGAGGAGGGAAGGGAGGGGTGAGTCATAGCTGAGGAGCTGTGACCTCAGGCCTTGGATAGCAGCTGGGGGGGCTGCTTTAAGGCTAGTGCATCCCGTTGCTGGTTTTTCCCCTGCAGAGGAAGCGATCGGCCCATTGCGACATGGACACCAGGCCAAAGAGCCGGGGGGGGGGGGCAGGCAGGCTTCCTGTTAGCGTCGCTGGCTGTGTTCGGAAGCAGGACCTGCCTTCTGCAGGAGACTGTCCCCACCCCGGGTTTTACTGCCTTCAGTCCAAACACTGGCCGTTGGCACCAGCCAAGGACCATTAGCATTCACCGGTGATCGATGCTAAACGGGAGTCACAAACATCTAAGCCGCGCAAGGGTGGAGTTGTGGCCCTTTGGAATAAGTTCTGCGGCACCCAGCTTTAAATCCAAACTGGTATCTGTCATTTTTACCAAGCCAAATTAACTGCTTTGGTCATGTGGGTTTGGTCATTTTTGCCTGTTGCCCTGTGAGTTTCAGCTTGTTGGGGGGTGGTCTGTCATTTAAAAGTATAATGATAGTAAGACGGAATATCAGGCAAGCCGTGGGTTGGAGTGGGTTATCGCTTATCCAGTGAATTATACGGTGTTGCATTTTTTTCTGGAGCGGAGTATGAATTCAGATGAGTCTTGTTAGTTCTGTGACTCTGAAAGGAAGACTGAGTCATTTTCTTCCTTTCTCCTGCTATTTGGGCTGGTTTCCTGTTACGCTTGTGGTCAGCGAGTACGGGGAGCTGTCTGTACCTTAATCCTGCTCCATATTTGTTCAAAAATGTGGGCTGAGGAGAGCGCCAGTGGACGTCTGTGCCGATAAGTGTTACCAGGCTGGTGAGCAGCTGAGGAACCGCATGCCAAGGCTCTGACAAGGGGCTGCACTCCATTTAACACATCTTCTAGAACATTTACTATTTTCACCATCAGGTGTCCTTTCCCCACTGCCCGTGTTCCACTGGCACACAGCCACCGCGGACCTCTGATACATAAGATGGTAGTCGATGGCCTGAAATGATCAACGTTTTGGGAAGCGCCTGGTCAGCATGATCTTTAGGGGTCTGATCGACCCGTCTGCTTTTTATAGAAGCTTTCAGTATCTGGTTTTGGAGCTGCCAGCTTTATTTGGCCTTGGTCAGAACTGGGCTGGTTTTATCTAGTCATTAATTTTCCCTTTTTGCTGCTTGGATGAAAGTACGGTCTTGATGTACAGTATTGATGCATGAAATTGAGGTATTCTAGCTGCATGCAGGTCCTACTTCTGCGCAGTTGAGTTAAATAATTTTTTTTGCATTTATTAGCGTCCCTCTCCCTAAAATGTTTTCCTTAAAATTAATGTTACTGAAGGTTTCTGCATCCTGTTCAGTTTCTGCTGATCCCTGCATTGACTAGTCATGGCAGTTGTTAGGTAAATGTCTTGTTGAGTTGCTCTCCTAAGGGTACAGCAGATCCTGCCCCACATTTTTTTTCAGGTGTGTAATAAACTTGCATGCATGATCATGCTCACTCCCCCTTTCACGTGTCCAGTATATTTCTAGCTCTTTCAGAGGGAACTCTCGTGTCATAGTCGAGTTGTAGTTGGTGGGTGGTTTTTGGGTTTGGTACCTCTTTCCTTGTCATCTCGTGTGCATCAGAGCAGGAACGGGGCCTTTCTTAAAGTGGTTGCATTTGGGATTAAATTTGTTTTGGTCTATTTAATTTTCAGTCCCTCCTACTGGATTATCTCTAGCTATCCTAATGAGTCCCCCCCCCAATGGAAATCATTTTTGCTTGCAGTACCAAGTGACGGTCGCAGGGCTGCCCTGAATCAGACCTGCTTCCACCTTGCTTTTTTCCTGCACTGAGCAGATTGGAAGCATGCTGAGGCCTGCAGGCCACATGAAAGTATCATTTGGAGGTCATCTGATTGGCACTGGCAGTCCCAATCCTAAATGGCGCCAGCACGGCACATGCTGCGACTCAAATTCGAGCAGTTGTCCAAGCCGTGGGACGGCCCTCGTCTGGCAAGATTTTTCTTTTTCCTCCCACTTTTGTTCAGGACAGAGTCCGGTCGTTATCTCTAACATTCCGGTTAGAAATGTCAGACAACCTGGGATGCATCTCTGAGTGAACCATTGTGAGGTCAGGCTGGGGTCTGGCGATACTCCTGTCCCCTTTATAGCATCAAAGGTGTGACTGTGTTTATACTCGGTAGGTTTTGAAAGTTCCTGAGTGGGTTGGACACACCTACATGTCCTCAGTCACACCAGAATAAACAAGACATAGGTCATACATAGGCCATTTTCTGTGATTGAAGTTCTTCTAACCAGGGTTGGTTTTTTTCAGGATTTGCAAGATAAGTATGTGAATCTGGTTCTGTAACTTATGGAGGTTACAGTCTTGTTTTTGTTCACTTTTATGTTACTGGGCGTTCAGTAAATGGTTGAGCACCACCTCCAAGGCACCGTAGGGATTCTAGGGGGTTTCAATGCACGACCTACAGAAACACATGCTTAAAAGTACAGTTTTAAAAGCAGGATTTAAAGTGAATCTGCTAAGCTGCTATGGCACTCTCTTCTGTGGTGCCTCAGGCAGAAGGATCAGAGCTAACCATAAGTGTGGCTTGGGGCGTAACGCAGAGGGCTGGGCGTTGGCCGTGCCAGCGAGGCTGCTTCGAGCCGTGGGAGGTTTCTGTGGTTTAGTGAGTCAGCAGAGCTTCTGAGGTGGGACTGATATGCTGCAGCTAACGTTTTCAAAATGTGCACACCTGTAAGTACTGTACAGGACTGTCGCAGCAGGACACGGAAGGTTCTGGCTCATGTCGAGATCACGACGTTGCTATGTAGAGTTTCATTGTTCTGTCAGGAGATGTGGGAAGTATATTCTTCGTGGATGAGGAAATGGAAAAAGTAGGTTGAATTTTGTGCCGTCTTCAATCCCTCAAAGGAATGTTATGAGCCTGAAGGTCCTGGCTTGCTGTGAGATGGTCTCGGGGTGATCTCGGGACGCTCAGAGCAATATAGATGTGTCCTCACCGCTCTGTCTGCTGGATACTGTTGTCTCTGTTCAGCGCCAGCTTGTAGGTGTCGCAGTCGGGCTGCTTTCATTCTGAAACCACTTTGTGTAGTGGATGGGGGTTGGGGGGGATAATGAACAGAAACTCTTGTGTGGGTGGGAGATTGTGATCTACCAGGAGTGTAGCTGGGGGAAGTGGCACTGAGCATTCAGAGCTTTTGCTGGAGGAGTTCCAATTCTACATGCTGAAAAAAGGCTCTCTTTCTCCTTTGTCTGGCACTTGTGTGATCCAATGAAGCTTCCTCTTCCCCAGCATATGATGGAAGGCTTCTGTCTTGGCCGGTAGCCCTTCTTTTTGTGAGGAGCACCTGAACTCTGGTCCAGTATGGTGTTGTTAGCCTGCAAAGTATGCATACAAAGAGGAGTCTAGTCATGGTCAAGGCCCATAAGCCTCAGCCAGAAGCTACCCCCACTTTTCCCTGGAGTGGGAACAGATCCCAGCACCACATTCTCCACGGCTGTCAGCACAAGGCAGATTTTAGAGATGCTGTCTGTCCCAGTTGTGTGTCTTGGAGGAAGTCTGCAGTCAGGGGAGCATGTTGGAAGGGGGGGGGGGGCGTGGGGGTTGGAGTGGAGGGAAGGCAGCAGCAGCATGACCAAATATGGCCGTAGACAATCCCGGCTCTCTATCCGACACTCGGGCAGTAGAGCACAGCTCAGTGAGGATTCAGTCGTTCAGGAATGTCGGGACTGTTCAGGCCTGATTTAGGTTTGCATCATTGCTCCCTCCCCCATGAGTCAAGTAACGGACACGCACTACAGGAAAGCTAACCAGTCAGCTGCTAGTCACAAATAATTTTTATTTTTTTTTTAAAATTGAAGCGTTAGCTGCCGACTGTCTTTACATAAACAAACAGTGACGTTTCCTACCACTCAGTCTGAGTCACTGAGTCAGCCCTTACTGGATCACTGACTTGATAATATGGGCCCGGCCCTAGATTGTAACTGGGCTATAATTGGAGTCGAGCAAGGAGTTTCAACATAAACTGAAAGCTCCATCTAAAGAAGACCAAAGGGGCAGTTGTGAATTACCCCCCAGTGGGGAGTAAACTGTTGGATGTGTCAACATTCAACATGAAAATCTGCTTAATCTTGGAAGAAAAGCCAGTGTAGTTAAGGGTTTCCATCTTCAAGCAATCTTCAGGCTGAAGAAAGCCACCATGTTAAGCAAAATCCCAACTTTGTTTTCTGAAAATGTTGTAGTCATCTTTCTTACTGGAGACTCTACAGGTCGTCCGGACTTGACATGTAAACAGTAACCCGGTGTTCCAAATGGTCTCTGGCTTTTGACCACAAATCCTTGGTTCTCTGAGCAGCCGTAAACTTAAGGCACAAGGCTTTCTGGGATTTGTTGCCTAAGCGCGATCCATGCGACCGGAAGCTTTATTTATTCCCCGACAAAGTAAAATGAAACTACTCTTTTCTGAAGTTTCTGGTCTCTTGAAAAATAAGGATTGGCATGAAATGCTCCAGTTCCAGTGGATTTTTGGCATTCCATGCTGAAGTAGCTGGTTATATTTAGCTAGTGGGATTCAGATATCAAAGGAGCCCTGTACCACCATCACATGACTGTGCTTATGAACAGTTTTGGCAAATGACTAGTCGTTGACATTATAGCCAATGAGATATTAAACTTGCCCTCGTCTGTCTTTGGTCTCTGACGTCAGCCTGTTTGCCCACATGGAGCTCCACCTGCCCTATTTTCAGAAGCTGCTGCGTTTAGTTTCTGAATGTTTTTGAAAGCCAGTGAACCAGTAAAAGTTTGGTCACATTATTAAGAGAATTCCTGCTCAATGCGCCTGTTTGTGTTTGCTCTTCGAGCACCATACGTTGCAGATTTAAGCCACATCGCAGCCTTTTATCTTGAAGCATTTAGCTTTTCAGTAAACTGGTTACAAGTTCTAATGAGCATCCCAGTAAAGGAAATTCCAGTGGAGTTTAACAGCTTTTGGCAGCATTTGGAGCTGTTCTTGTAGCTGCAGGCCCTGGCTTGATGAGCATGGCACCGGGCTGAGCTGTGTATGCTTTTCAGCAGGCAAATACCGAAGGTGCCACATTGTTACATGTAAGAGGCTGAGGATGGCTTGTCATTTTTTACACACCCTTTTTTAACCAGCAGGAGTGTTCCCCTAATGCTCTTAGCAGTGGCCTCCATAGCTCGTGCTGTGCGTCTGAGAGGATGTGATCTAATCTAGTGCTGCAGCTATCGATTATTTTAGTAGTAGAGTAATCTATTGAATATTCCAAAGATGAATCAAGTAATCGGATAATAAATACTTATTACTGAAGTGCAATAGTAACTATTCAAAAGTGAAGAAGGCCAGATCTCTTAAAATGAACAATTAATTGGTTTTAATGGTTAAACTGCATACCATAATGGTGATATTTTAAGTAATTCAACATGGGTGAAAAAAGTACTTTGTTCAGCACTGTTTGCACATGCATCACTTAAAAAGTGCATGTAATAATGCAGACACTTTGCTGCAACACAGCATCTTTTGACAAACAGATTACCACAAAATAATTTTAAGGTATTTTGCCATAATTTTGGTAGTAAATTCACATTTACCCATGTGACACGAAGAGAGCTGTAAACTGATATTTTAATCAGCTGTATTAACACGGTAGCAGTGCAGCTAATTGTAATTATAAAGCCGTTGATAGCCAGAACAACTTAATTACGTAATGTAATGTTATCCGGGGACGTTAGCCTCGGTAGCTGCTAAGCTACCTTCGGTCATTATTAATCTTGCTAACCATTAACAGCTAATGCTGTACACATATAAAAACAAAATATATTTAGTATATTGATGACAGCTAATGTATTATTTTTTATGTTATTTTATCGACATACCGCTTAAAGTGCTTGGTAAGCAATTGAATGTCAATTTTTGGAAATATTCACCGTCTCCATGACTCGGAAGTTTTTTTCGCCATTTTTTAATAATGGGTCCCTATGGGAGTGTCGCTGTCGTGACCCGATCTGTACTGCTGTGCCACTGTTTTTTTCTACCACTCTGCTACACGGAATGCAGCGTAAGCACGCTGTGCAACAGTAATAATCCTGCGTGTGAAACACTGATCATGAGCAGTACATAGTTGTGTGGATTAAACAAAGTATCAAAGCAAAGAATTTACATTGAGGATTTTTGTAATCAAGTTATTTGAGTTACTCGATGAATTGTTGCGGCCCTAATCTAATCTGTACTTTAGCTGTCCTTTTTATCACATCTTCACAACTGAGGTTCCCCCTCTCTCTTGCATAACGTGTCCATGGTGATGTCTACTTGCCACCAATCATCTTTTGCTAAATGCTCCATATTTTGTAAATGGGTTTTTCCCTCTTCTGGTGTCCGTTGAATATTCCCACCAAAGTTGTTGAGCTTCCAGCTAGAGCCCTGCATTGGGACTAGGATCCCGCGGGTCCCAACGGAAATCTCGCGGGAGCGGGCGGTTTTACGGTTGTTGCGGGCGGGAGCGGGCGGCTAATTTTTGGCTGGATGGAGAATGTAACTGATGTTTGAGGATTATCTCGCACACGTAGTCAGTGTCCTTGCGTGTAAATCCGATCAGCCATGGCATATACATATATACATACACATACACGCAGGTGTCCGGGACAAACTATGGGACCCCGGAGGATGTATTTCAGGGCCAGACAGACTGTTTTTTTTATTGT
>JAODKN010000001.1:30313382-30323613 GCA_026774425.1 Petrocephalus zakoni
CGGGTGCGGGCGGGATTGGACAGAAATATTGCGGGTGCGGGCGGGATTGGACAGAGACAGACAGCGGGTGCGGGCGGGATTGGACAGAAATTCTGCGGGAGCGGGATGAAAAAAACAGTCCCGCGCAGGGCTCTACTTCCAGCCTCCCCCCCCCTGCTCCCGGTGTTTAATAGCCCTTTGGGTGAGCGCTAGACCCGTCCTAACTGTCGTTAAGTGGAGGAACTGGTCCCGCCCCCCCAGCTCACCCTGCTGGGGCCGCTTCCTGTCTCACCCCTGGAGACTGGTTCTATTTAGAGATGCGCTACCTCTGGGTGGATGGGAATGTGGCTGAGGCAGTGCCCCATTTATCAAGCAAAGCCTTCCCAACTTAGCAGCCGGATATGCTCTTTTATATACTCATGATTTTGGTTCATGATTTGAAGATGCCTCTGACTTCCCGCCACGCATGGGCTCACTTCTGTTTTATCCCCCCCCCCCTTTCTGTGCTCTATAGATGGACCCAAAGATACTCTGCGTGCTGTTAGCAGTAGCTTGTTTCTGCACTGCCCAGCAGGGTAAGTCAGTGTATGTGTGTCTCTCTCTCGTCTTACTCGCTGTTTTATGGTCCCTCCTCTGCTCAGCCACTGAGACGCAGTACATGCTATTTGTGGTGCGGGACTCGGATATCCCACACTTTATTACCCTCCGTGTTCAGAGGTCATAGATCCCAGCACCGTCTGATTCAACTTGTCGTCTCCCCCTGTGGGTGAAGCATGCGAGCACACCCTTTATTGGAGTGATGTCACTGTTCCAGAGGCCCCTCCCTCTCTAGCCTTATCCAGGATGACACAAAATGGAGGGAGTGGAATGTTCCATTCCAGGCATCCCTCACCCAGAATGTAGTTTCCAATTATAACCGGATGCCGCTCTCCAGGACGAGTGAGATGTCTACGCTGTAGCTTTCTGGATGCCTGGGACGCTCTGCTGAATTGTACTGCCTCACCCCCCCCCTTCCTGCTTCGCACAGATGGAAATGAATGCATCAAGGCCAATGCGAAATCCTGCGGGGAGTGCATCCAGGTCGGGGAGAAGTGCGGCTGGTGTACGGATCCCGTAAGTACTTTTCCAAGGTGTTTTCATGCTCCCAAATTCCCTTCCTGCTGGTGTCCCCATGGCCGTTGGTGGGTTGCCTCCTCTACCTCTGTTCAGATGCCATCATGCTGTCCTGTCTAGCCAGGTGGTGCCTTGGGCTGTGATGAGACTTGTCTGGGGTATCTACCAAAAGTCCAAGGGTCTTTGTAGACTCTGTAACCCTCCATGTCATATTTATTGGGGAGGGGGTGGGGTGTCAGTGTCTCTCTGCCCTCTCGAGCCATGAATGTTTGGGAACTTTCTAACTTTTCAGAATGTCAGTTTAAGACTGATGAACTTCTAATGAAATGAGTCAGTAGCTCAGGGGTGTCCAACTCCAGTCCTGGAGGGCTGCAGCCCTGCAGATTTTTGGGTTTAGCCTCATTTAACACACCTGATTCAACTCGCAGCTTGTTTAATCGTTTATGGTGGAACAGTAGCACTGTCTGGCTGCACACAGGACACCGGGAACCGGGACACGCCGGACCCAAGTCTTTTAATAAGTGGTGCTGAAGGTGTTAGAACAGGGGTGTCAAACTCCAGTCCTGGAGGGCTGGTGTCCTGTGTAGTTTAGTTCTTTCTCCTTTAATGAGGGTAATCCCAAAAATGTGCAGGGCAGTGGCCTTCCAGGACTAGAGTTGGACACCCCTGCAGTAGTTTAACATGTGTGACCTGAGACATATAGCAGCATTAGAGCCAGCAAGCAGTCCAGTTGCAGGAGGGGCTCATATGTTCCCCTCAATTCTGGTAAATCATGGAGACGATTGAAAGTCAGTGGGGGTCAAACCCTGGAATGAGGATTACAGCATTGGCTATAAGTGTTCTTCTTGATAAATCAGAATAGATCTACCATCCCCTTTTTACTGGGTAAGGTCTTCATTTTGTGTGTCCTCCCCCCCATCTGTAGGACTTTCTGAAGCAGGGTGAACCCACCTCAACCCGCTGTGATGAGCTGGAGTCCCTGAAAAAGAAGGGCTGCTCGGCAACCCTGATTGAGAACCCCCGGGGGGGCCAGAAAATTGACAAAAACACTCCGGTCACCGACCGCAGCAAAGGTCCCACTGAGAAGCTCAAGCCTGAGGATATCACGCAGATCCAGCCACAGAAGTTAACCCTGACCCTTCGATCTGGTGAGGCTTTGCCCCGTGACCTACTTTGCTGGAAACGGTTAGTGCGTTAACAGCTTTAAGGTGAGGGTCAGGTTTCTCGTATTGGCACTCAAATCACATACTTTCATGAGCCCCCTATTGGTCTCAAACAGTCACCACTCTTGGAGACAGAGGGTCTGAAGTCACTTTTTGACTGTGCCCTCAGAAACGACATCTGTTGTATGTTAGGTCTGAAGAAGCATGCAGTATGTGCAGGTCTATTCCAATTGTAACAACTTTGGAATGCTTATCGTAGGTTAATGGTCACTAACTTATCTTGATTTCTGGTCTTGTCAAGATTTTTGTGGATGACTTGCCAGGTCACTCTATGAATGTAATGTTTTGTGCAGGTGAACCCCAGTCCTTTAAGCTGAAGTTCAAGCGGGCTGAAGACTATCCGATTGACCTCTACTACCTTATGGACCTCTCCTTCTCAATGAAGGACGATTTGGAGAATGTTAAAAACCTGGGAACCAGCCTAATGTTAGAGATGTCCAAGATCACCTCCGATTTCAGAATCGGTAGGAGCAGAGTCACTCTCTGGTTTTATTGCCTTGCACGTTGCAAAAAAACTTGTCTACTCCGATTTGTCTTTCGACTTTGAGTGAATAATTCATGCTGCTTACCAGACAACTTGCAAAAACAATTTAGGATGTTTTCCCTAACCCTGTAACATCTTTCGTTGCTATTTAAAATCGACCTGTAGCTACAGCTGCCAACGTTTGGCTTTACTACTTATCTTAGCCACTACATCACTTGTTGGACCATTCTTCCATGTTGCTTCCCTTACTGAGTTCCTGTCCTCTCAGTTGGCCATGAGTTGGCCTGCTCCATGCACTTTGCAGGCTGACTTGTATTGCTGGCCGGCCGGTGGTTGACCTGTTCTCGCATTGCAGGCTTTGGCTCCTTTGTGGAAAAGACTGTAATGCCATACATCAGCACCACACCAGCCAAGATGCTGAACCCGTGCACTGGTGATCAGAACTGCACCAGCCCCTTTAGCTACAAGAACGTGCTGAAGCTCACCCAGGACGGGAAGCAGTTCAACACCTTGGTGGGCCGACAGCAGATCTCTGGGAACCTGGATTCCCCTGAGGGAGGCTTTGATGCCATCATGCAGGTGGCAGTCTGCGGGGTAGGTATGGAGTCGTATGCCTTTTCTCGTGTATGGTAACCTCTCTGTTTTGATGGTTTACCTGACTATGGCATATTGCTTCGACACAGTGAAGCTGTTAGTGTTTCATGTCAGTAATTCAGATGTGTGCGAAAGACTGCTATATCCCAGGTTCTTAATGATTTTTAGTAATTCGATAAATCAGCAGGCATTTTAAGACAAGATTTTGATGTACTCTGTAGAGTAGTCTTTCTAATCCCTGTTCTTGGGTACCCTCAGACAGGCCATGTCTGGCTCATCTTAGTTTCCAACACACCTATACTATGTATTCAGTGATCTTCATTGGCTGAGAGCAGGGAGGGAGCAAAAATGTGACCTGTCTGGGGCTCCCCCAGGACTGGTTTGAGAAACGCTGCTATATACGAAAGTCTAAGGATTGGTGCATTGAACACTGGCATGAGTTCTGTATGGTTTAAGCTTCAGCCAAGGATTAATATGATGAATAACGAAGCCCCTGCCTCCACAAACGCCCAGGATCAGATCGGCTGGAGGAACGTGACCCGCTTGCTGGTGTTTTCCACGGACGCCGGCTTCCACTTCGCAGGGGACGGGAAGCTGGGCGGGATCGTGCTGCCCAATGATGGGAAGTGTCACCTGGAGAACGACATGTACACCATGAGCCATTACTATGTATGTCATCTGCGTGCTGGTGAGGGGGGGTGGTTTGATGATAGAATAACGTTACTGTGTGAAAAAGCCACGGAGTCATGTTTTGAAGCCTGCCTGCACCCCCCCCCCCCTTTCCGCCCCCAGGATTACCCCTCGATTGCCCATCTGGTCCAGAAGTTGAGTGACAACAACATCCAGACCATCTTTGCCGTGACAGAGGAGTTCCAGCCCGTGTACAAGGTGATGGTGGTGTCTGTATCTCTCCATGTCTGTGTGAGGATCTGGGATTCAGTGGCCTTGTGAGAAGATTCTGTGTGTATGCAAACCACACCCCACACATGCTCTCCTCTAGCGCCTGGAGTTCACTTGGCCAATTTGCTTTGGGGCTGAAGACAGACTCTAAAACTTGACAACCCCCACCCCACACATTTAGCCGCAGTGCTGAAACACAGATTTAGCCTTCATGGCACACGTGCATACTCTCCTAACATTAATATCCTCCCCATCCACAGGAGCTGAAGAACTTAATCCCCAAGTCTGCCGTGGGGACACTGTCTGCCAATTCAAGCAACGTGATCAATCTGATCATCGACGCGTACAATGTGAGTTTGGGTGGCCATGTCATCTAACGTTTCATGAGGGTGTCTATACAGCCCTATTTCCCCACATACCCACCCTGGCAGTTCAAAGTGCCACTATATTTTGTCATTAATGCAGTAAACCTGTAATTTGGTGCTCTGTCCCCCTCCTCAGACTGAAAATGTTTTGTTGGTTCACAGTCTCTGTCATCAGAGGTAATCCTGGAAAACAACAAGCTTCCCGATGGCGTGACCATCACCTATCAGTCCCACTGTAAGAACGGGGTGATCGGGGAGGGTGAGAACGGCCGCAAGTGCTCCAACATCTCCATCGGCGACGAGGTGAGGGTCATGCCAGGGCTTGAGTAATGCATAGGCTATGGGCCTTTTTAGTATTCATGCTACACAGCTATGCATCATGTGACAGCTGGGAGGTCACCGAAATTGTAAAGTCACATTTCCCGTCTGCCATTCAGCAGTAGCACTGTCTGGCTGCACGCATTAGACATCATAACACAAGCACGTCGCACATCCTGCCTAGTGCATTCCTGCAGTCTGACACAGGCGGGTCAATTGCCAAGGAACAAAGGCTAGCTACCCGAGCTCCGCATCCTGGTGTTTTCAGCATTTTCACCTGCAAAAACAACCGATACTACGGAGCTTGCAAAGTCCCAAAAAGCACGCTGTACTCGACGTGTCTTATTTAGTTTATTAGCCCATTTATTCAATGCACATTGAATGTAAAGTGTAATTAGTAATGACTACATGTGGAAGTACATAATGCACAGATTGTCTCCCTCTGTCAAACTTCAAAGCACACTTCAGTAGATGTCTTATTGTTTTATACACAATTATTAGAACAAATATCACTCCATTTGTGCCAGGTTCACATGGCAGCATCCAAAAGTTAAAATATAAAGGGTCACTCTGGTCTTCAGGGACCCACAGTCGCTCCATCTTATTGCTCCCTGCCCTAGATAATCTAGTGCAGGGCTCTTAAAATCTGGACCTCAATTCCAAATCCAGGCCTTGTTTTAGTTCTTCCAGGTAGTTTGTTTACTGATTCTGATTGGCTGGAGGCTTCACGCCTGGCTGAGCGGTAAAGGGAAGCTGGAAAATCAGCAGGGCTTGGCCCTTGAGGACCGTGATTTGAATAGCTGTGATCTAGTGGCTGCAATATTTCTTGTGCCCTCGCAATAATTGTGCACACAGCATAATTGTATTTTGTGCACGTTAATTTATTTGCTCGAGATCCTGTAAGTACACGGTATTTATATTTGGTGCGCACAATATTAACAAAAAAATTGTGACTTCACTATGATAGGAATGCAAAGGATCAATAATAGTCTGTTGCGGGTGAAACTGCGCCCTGTCACTAGGTAGTTACATAATCTAACATGGTCGTGCCCAGAAAAGTGCACTTACAGAGGTGAACAGCCCAGGGCCCCCGCACACACATCAGGACCCCACCTGGCCTTGGGAAAGACAGAACGGTTAATTAAATCTGAGATCCCTGAGCAGCCATCTAGTTGTCAGCCTAGGCCCCTAGATAAGGCAGCCCCTCCCCCCATTTCACAAGAACAACACCTCACACATCCTCCCTATCCGTTTTCAGAGTTGAGGTTTTCACACCACCTTGGTCCCTTGAGTCCCTCAGGCTGATGTTGCATTTCAGAAAAGTTGTTTGCCGAATCTGATCGCACGAGCGGCATGCTGCACCTGCCGCGCGCCTGTATATGCACTACCTTCTGGTTGTGTGCCCTGTCCTAGGTGTCTTTCAACATCAGCATCACGGCGCACAAGTGTCCCAAGCAAGGCAAGTCGGAGACCATCAAGATCAAGCCACTGGGCTTCACCGAGGAGGTGGAGATTGTCCTCAAGTTCATCTGCGAGTGCGATTGCCACAAAACCGGAGTGCCCAAGAGCCCCCACTGTCACAACGGCAATGGGACCTTTGAGTGTGGGGCCTGCAGGTACTTGGCTCCACATTAAATCACCACAAGGGCTTCCTCAAGCTCCAGTAGGGTATTGGCTTAGCACCTGATGTAACCCCCCCCCAGGTGTAACGAGGGCCGCATCGGCCGCCAGTGCGAGTGCAGCACAGAGGAGGTGAACAGCGACGACCTGGACGCTAACTGTCGCCGTGACAACGGCACGGACATCTGCAGCAACAACGGCGACTGCATCTGTGGCACGTGCGAGTGCAAGAAGCGGGAGAACCCGGAGGAGCGCTACACCGGGAAGTTCTGCGAATGCGACAACTTCAACTGCGACCGCTCCAACAACAAGCTGTGTGGAGGTGGGCTCCGGGGCCCGCCGGGGGCCTCTGTCTGCCCTCTGCCTGCCCACTCCTCCTCCCCCTCCATTGGGGCATTGTGTGTGTAGGGGTGTAATGAGGAATTCTGGGCCCCTCGACAAAATGTCACCGTGGACCCCCCCGATAGATTTTGCCCATTGGGGGGGCCCCCTTGCTAGATGGGTAGACGCTGGGCCTACTTCAGTCCAAGGCTTGAGAAACGCATCCATTTAGCCAAGTGACCTCAGTCACGTGGCCAGTGACAGCTCATGCTATCGCTCATGCATCTATGGCTCTCCCACGCACAGGAAATGGCCGCTGCGAGTGTAGGGTGTGCATCTGCGACGCCAACTACACCGGCAGTGCCTGCGACTGCTCACTGGACACCACCACCTGCCTGGCCTCCAACAAGCAGATCTGCAACGGCCGCGGCATCTGCGAGTGCGGCACCTGCAAGTGCACTGACCCCAAGTTCCAAGGCCCCACCTGTGAGATTTGCCCCACCTGTCCCGGCGTCTGCACTGAGCACAAGTAAGTCTGCGCCTCCTACAGGAGACCCGCTGCTCTGAGGGCCGCCATTATCACCACAGTCAAAGTTCGCCTGTTGTCTGAATAAGCTTAATTTTTATAAAGACTATTTTAAACTTTTATTTTTAACTGTGCCAGTACGTCATGTTCCTGAAAAACTATAAGCTGGTCTGCGGTGGTTGAAGCTAGAGGTCTGTAACTGAAAAGTAAAACCGCTTCCTGTTTTCCTGTTCCTGTCTTTGAATCCAGATAAAATTTCTCTATTCTGCTCAGTCCCAGCAGCGTTCTGGAGCTTTCTGCGGGGAAATGCACTCGCGTGTCGGGCGTGTTTTCCTCTTTGCGTCGAGTCCTCCGTGACGATGACAGTGTATAGTGTATAGCGAGACGGCTGATCCGGCCCCCCTCACCCACAGGGACTGCGTGCAGTGCCGGGCCTTCGGGACGGGGGAGAAGAAGAGCACCTGCGAGAGGGACTGCAGCTACTTCACGCTGGAGAAGGTGAAGGACCGCGAGAAGCTCCCCCAGCCGGTGCAGGCCTTCCCCCTCATGCACTGCAAGGAGCGCGACGCCGACGACTGCTGGTTCTACTACACCTACTCCGTCAGCAACACCTCCGAGAAGATCGTGCACGTGGTGGAGGAGCTAGGTGCCTGCAGCTCTCAGTACTCTCTCTATGGGCGGGCGGCGTATAGGCCGGCAGGTTAGGGGTCCATGCTGGCAGCTGGGAGGGAACAAACCTGAGGGTTTGGTGGAGGAACACTGCCCTGGACATAATGTAAGCTGCTGAATGCAGATGCGATTGCTCAGGATAGCTTTAATAACCACGCAGTGAGGCGTGAGCCAGGCCGCTTTATGTGAGGCTGTATAGTGTGGTTCATATGGCATCCTACCTCCCCCCCAGAGTGCCCCACCGGTCCGGAGATCGTGCCCATCGTGGCAGGTGTGGTCGCCGGCATCGTGCTCATTGGCCTGGCCCTGCTGCTCATCTGGAAGCTTCTGATGATCATTCACGACCGCCGTGAGTTTGCCAAGTTTGAGAAGGAGAAGATGAACGCGAGATGGGACACGGTGAGGAGCCCCCGCCTCGTACCCCTGGCACGGCTCTTTGACCCCCTTCCCTTGCGGTTCATTGGCCTGGTCTGACGAGGCCCCATAGTGTGTCCTGATGCTGTAAGTTACAAGGTATAATACTGGGCTTTTTCCCCACCTGTAAATGAAACGTTAAAATTCCTATAAAATCTTAAATCAGTGGAGTAATAGATGTAGCTATATAAGTGAGTTGAGGAATGCTTTTGGTAGATATTGCGTTTTGCTAAGATTTTGCTAAGCCAAGCTATGCTATGCTAATCTGTTTGTGGTAGCAGCACAGCAGTCAGTCCAGGGAGGCTCTCCTCCTGATGAATTTAGCAGGCCTGTCTACCGCCTGCTCGGCCCACTTCTGTATGCTCAGAGCCATGGACGCTGCCTCGAGTGTTTTAAGTATAAGCCTGGCTTTCCAGCGGCCTCCTGGCCAGCTTTGCAGTGATCTTTGTCTATCCTCTCGTGGGAGTGGCGTCTGCCGCACTACTGCGAAATACTGCTGCCCCCTAATGTTCCTTCAAGGCACTTCCGTTTGAAGGATGCCATTCTATCCCAGTAGCTTGTAGCTCCATCTAGTGGCAGGTATGCGGCACTGTAGCCCAGGCTGCATGGGCTTTGAATTAGAGGGAGTCGCACAGTGGAGTCACAGCTCTGACCAGCTGGGCCTCGCATGTGGATTAAGCATTTTTGGTGCCCAGGTCTCCAGTGGATGGACGGTGACCGCCCTGGCGGGTGCCAGACTGCATGAATGCCTGTGGACCGGTGACGTGTTGACTTTGAACTGTCCCACCATGCTCCAAACTGAGTCAGAAAGTGACTCGCCCTATTCGGAACCCTCCCTTCAGGACTACTCCGCGCTCTCTCTCCCCTCTTTTTTTCCTGCTGCCATCCTTACATTCTTTCCTGTTCTCTACCCATAGCAAGACAATCCCATATACAGAAGCCCCATTAATAAGTTCCAGAACCCCAGCTATGGACGTAAAGCTGCAGTACTATAAGTTTGTATCTCCTCTCCTCTTCTTCCTGTCTTTCCTGCATGATTTCTTTGTCCCTCCCCCCCTGATTTCCTTCATATTCTCATTTACACCTGTAATATTTCTAATGACCTATGACATTGTAAGAGTGGGGCTTTGTTTGGCCTTGGATGTATATGCGGTTGGCTGAAATTCATGTTTGTGTCTATACTGTGATGAATGGGTAAGTACTTGAAGTAAATGGAGAATTACAATCTGCAACATGCTGCCCTGGAGACTGGTCTGTGTGCTGATTGGTTATATTGCATGTGCAGTGTGGGCTTTGAACCCACCGCTTGCTGTTGAGATCCCACTAAACATTACTAAACGGACTAGGAGGGTCACGAAAGTCAGCTTTAAGCGCATGAGAATTTCTAGTTTCACCAAAGTCTGAATTTTAAAGTTGCTATTGGTTCCGGGTGTGTGGCAGTTTCCAGAAAGCTGCTTACCGCTCTGAGTCAGGAATGGGGTTAGCCCGGGGAGGTTTTGATGGTAAAAACCCAGTGTCGGTGTGGATCCACGCAATCCTGTAATCAGTCAGGTGTCCCGTTGCCTGATGGCATGTGAGGCTGTCCTAAAACATGCCTGCCTTCTGACTCCTGTCTCTGCTTTGCAGGGAGAGAACCCCATCTACAAGAGTGCAGTGACGACGGTGGTCAATCCGAAATACGAAGGCAAATGATGATGCCTCTTTC
>JAODKN010000001.1:30340099-30364970 GCA_026774425.1 Petrocephalus zakoni
TCCTTCAAACCCTCCCGTTGATTTCCATAATATTTTACAGGCACCGAGACGCGTGTCGGTTCGGCGGGTCTGGGAGATCGCTTCGCCCCCGGAGATGGTGTCCGGAGGGAGCCCTACAAATGTCTCCCAGTTATTCTGCTGCATGGCGTTTGCTGTTTGCCAAACACCGACCAGTCTCGTTTATTCCTTTTTAAATAACCTAGCTGACCAGGATAGCTAGTTAGAATGTTGAGTGTGATTGCCATCACCCTTCCGCGCCGCTACTGGTAAGTTCTTACTGATTTTTCTATATAATTTATATTTTTCGCATTATAATTTCGTCCAGGACTGGCGTGTCACAGTTGTAATAGCGATTGCCATTTTCTACGTGTGCTCTTGTGGAGCGAGTATGTATCTCCAGCTTGGCTACATATGTATCAATTCCGCCCGTGGTTGTCGCGTCAAGACAATACTAGATCTTTATTTGTTTTTTTTCCTCCTCCGCTGTTGAATGCTGAGCCGAAGTGCGTCGCTGGCTGTTTTTTATCAGTATTTCCTTGCGCGCCTATCGCCCCGATTATGGACAAAGAGTCGGCCGCGATCTAAGTGAAGGAAGGTGACGCCGTCTTTTTTTGCACGGATTTTATAAATTGGGGGGGGGGGTAAACTTGCTGGTCTGTCTTGTCCGACTTCTCCCCCTCCCACCCCCGGCCGGCCGGCCGGAGCCCCCCGGAGCCGCAACGCAAATTGCGTACGCAGCGCGCAGCCGCCGCACCTTTGTCTGGCTGCGCGCAATACACGCATGTGCGTCTAAAAAATAAATAAAATGAACTTAAAATGGTGTGTGGATGTAGTTCGGCGGCCGTGGGCATGCTGTGAAATCGGTTTTCTTTCCCGGATTTTGCGTGGTGGGTGCGGGGAGGGGGGGGCTGCCCTTGTGTTAAAGGTGGAGGTTGACGTGTTGACACGTCGCGGGTAACGTGCCGCGTTAAGTGCGCGTTAGGGTTAACCACCTGAGAGAGAAACACGGTTAACAGCAACTAGCTGGGCGACTGGTCAGCAAAAAAAGCTCGTTTAGTGCTTCATGTCAAAACTATGATGGGGGGGTAAAAGGGGGGCACGCGGTTGGCTGTGTAAAATCATTATGGCTTTTCGGTATTCAGGGTGGCGCTGAATGATTTAAAATATTTAATGACAAACAAAAGTGGGCCATAGTCCGCTGTGGCACCGTAATGTGGCATGCGTCAGATCTGCGCTGTCAGTCCGGGGTCGCCTTGTCTGATCACCTTAAATAAATCCATAGGGGAATATGTCCCCCAGATACCTCCTGACGCCGGATCTAATTGCAGATGATTGAAAATCGTACATAAGTTGCATTTAAGACGCTACTGGTCATGCAGGCATCAGAGAGCCGATGCTAGCATCCGCTTTCTCGATCCGACATCTTTCTAGATGACATTTCCTGAACTTGACCTAATTATTGTTTATTTATTTATTTTTTCAAACGCATAATGCAGAAAATGAAGTTCACCGTCTGGGGATTCCAAATGTATATCCAACAATATTCCTGGTGTGGACAGCAAGATAATTTTCCCTTTGTGCTGAAAGAAATACAACCTGTACACCCCGCAACTGAGGAGTGTTTGGTAGAAGGGGGAGCACATACAGTACGTCTGTGATATGTAATGCTGCAATCTCCCCGGGGATTGCAGTCCGCTCTTCTCTGGGTGGTCACTCCCCCAGTCATAAACTGACATAGCAGGCGAATGTGCATTTTTACAGTGTTGCATGTATAAATGTGAGAAACCTTTGGAGTACTCTCAATACATCCATTTTAATGCCCTTCCCAGCGCTGGGGTTCTGTTTGAAATGTAGCTGTGCACTGCTAAGCAAAGGGGGGTTTTTTATTTTTCTGGACGATTCACGGATGCTTGAGCAGCACAGTGGGGGGGAATCTTGTACAGTAATGGAAATGGGAGGGGTGGGGGTTATAAAATTATTGCTTGGGGGGGTGCAGTTATACATAAAACGTCCTGGATGTTTTCCCTATTACTGGCATGTAAAAGCCTGTCCTCCTGGTACAGATGAGCAGCACTTGGCAACAGCAGCATGGCGTGCCAGTTAATGCGCGCCTGCCTGCGTTTCTGCAGCCGATGCTGATATTTTGTGCTGAACTGGTAACGTGGAGCTGGTTGCACCAAGTTCTGCCTATAGGCTGTTTTCCCACCGGTGGCAAAGTGATTCAGCTTCTGGGTGCGGAGCTAAAAATCACATTAGTGGTAGTCGGCTGGAAAAATGGAAGCCATAACAAGCCTGAACATGGGGGTTGTGGTGAACGAATTGGCTGGAGTCATCAGGCAGACGGGTGGGTCGCAGTTGTCTTTTTCTCTTTTTCTTTAACAGGTTAGTCTGGTGTCCAAGAAATGCCGAAAGATCTGCCGAAAAAGACCATACGTGGATGTGAGACGGGGGTGGTATGGGGCCCGGTGGGTTAGGGGGCGTTGTCACTAATGGGCCCTTAACTTCCAGTGGCTTCCACTGGCTCACCCTGCCCTCTCAATTGTATTCCCGGTCTCTTTGAAGCAAAGCTACTGCTGAGTAAATAACATGAAAGACGCAAACTGGCATTTCCAATGGGCTTTGGCCTTTGTGTGAGTGCTAGGAGGGGCCTGGCTGCCTTTAAGAACTTGCCCTGGCAAGATATCTTTACAGATGGGTAAAAATTACTGCTTATCATAAGTGTCAGCTAATCGACAAAAACTGTGTCAAAATCCTTTGAATGTAAAGAATCGGCTCGATGGATCGGGCTCCTAGCGTGTCTATTAAGTGTGGATGTATTTATCGCAGTTGGGGTCGCCATTGCTGGTGGTGGAAAAAGGGTTTTTTGAACGAGTAATTGAATTTGCCTGGCTGGTGGTAGCAACCATCTGATTTCAATCCGAGGAAAAGCGCACAGAGACCATCGCTCTGACGAAACGAGGCTGTTAGATGTGGAGGCTCTGTAGTTCTGGCCTTCAGGCTTGTGTCTTGCCCACTTAAATGTCCTCTGTGGTGCTTCTCTGTTGGATTGAGACGTTTGGTTTCTTGTACTTTTATTATCTTAAAATCTTTGGTACGACATGCTGGGGTGGTTAGCTTAGCCTTGAGTAGCCAAACTCCCTAAATTTTATTTAATGCCTGTTATATTAGCCCGCTGGTAGTTTGAAAAAGCCTCCTTGGTATTAATGTTTTCCCTCAATGTGTCCTTTCATACATTACGAGTGGAAAGTCTATGGACTCTGCATAATACCAGTCTTGAGGCAGGTACCGAAGCTGGCTATGGGGCTAGCTGGTCTTGGCTGGATGAATCGTATTACTGGCGGGGTTTCCTTGGCCCATGTGGTAGCCAGCTGTCCACCGTTAACGAGTTTGAAGCGAAGCAGAGGGGGAGGACTGCGATTTTTAGACGTTTCCCCTGCCTGCTTGCCAGTCTTTGGCCTGTTGGGATGGCCTTATCTTCTGGAGTGATGACGTGCTTGGTGGGCGGACTCCTGGCCACAGTTCCCTCGGTGGCTGCCAGCACAGCCTGTGGTGTATGCGGTGGGTTGTTTGGACAAGTAACATTGCACTGGTTAGTCCTTCTAGCTACTAGGACAACTTGGATGCTTGTGGTGAATCTGAATTGAATCTCCTTTCTTCTGTTAGACTTGCTTCAGTCTCATACATGGTCAGGAGTCTGCAGAACATGAAATGGCTATGAGTTCAAAGGTTATTCTGCGTTCTGTCCTTCCCGTCTTGTCCTCAGAGTTGGCGCTGGTAGGATGCTCGCAGGGTGGACACCACAGCTCAGTGATTTGCTGTAGCTTTCGTTTGCCTGACATGTGCCTCAATGCAGTTGGATGGCCAGCTCCTTATAGCATATGGTAACCAGTGTGCTGGCTTCCTAATGCATCGTTGTCCACCTCTAGTGATTTAAGTCTGTGTTTGTGTCCGTGTTCATCTTAAATGATTATGCCAGCACGAATGAACCCTGTTAATGGGATTTGATCTATGCCAGAGAGTGGTGGTTCACTTGCTGTATTGGTGCCTAGTGCTGGCATTGCCTGCTGTAGGACATGACAAGGGTTGGCTGACTGTCTTGAGGCGGTCTCTCCAAGACTTCTCAGATGCTCATGGATCTGATACGGCAAGCTCTCCAGGCACAAATGGGTCTTAAATCCATGCAAAAATGAGGTATTCCATGGTGTAGAATGTTCTCAAGGCAACCATGGATTTAATGATGAATTATTTTTAATGAAAGGCAGTCTGTTGGCCTAAATGATGATGGACTTTAGGCCTGTGGTGGTCTGGGAAATAGCTATAGCTTCATGGTGTAAGGTGGTGTCTGGCCCATTAATTAGTTAGGTTTGAATGGGTCCAGTTTGAATAGGTTTACAACATTATGAACTGATGCTGTAGTTAACAAGTCAAAAAGTATTGCTTCTTTCAGTGGACTAGGTGCTATTTGTGTGAATAAAATGTCAGATGTTTCATTGATTTTGGTTTGTGTTTGGGCCTTGAAAAATGGTGAGGAGAGAGATCATTCAGCTTAAATTGCATCAACCAGCCATTTAAATACTTGAAGGCATATAGCTATCAAGTAATATACTTAATTATAATTCGTACTATATAATTAAGAGCCAAAAGCTTTCTTAGAAGTACAAATGCAACTCAGAAATGTCAGGGTATTTCATGATGGGTGTGAAAATGCACCAGTTAATATTAATTATGAGTTCAGGTGGATCGGATCATGGGGCTCCCCCGTGATAGACATTGTTGGGGGGGGGGGAGGACTCGGGCACCTGGACTGTGGGTATTGAAAAGGATGCTGTGTCAGAAAGGCTCCGTCTTTGTTACTCAACCTGTCACTTGACATGGTCCATCATGTCTTCCATTCGTCAGGGAGACCCCAAACATTATGCTCCTGTGAGCAGCCTCATGTAACGCAGAAGGTGTCTGGGGCATCATGTTTTCTTCTGGGACAGGAAGCCTGGGAGGAGGGGAGACAGATGGGGCAATGGGACAATGGACATCACATCCGACTGACTTCAGATCACCTGGCTTCAGCTCCTGGTGCGTCTGTGAATATGCACATGGACTTTGTTCTGCTATCACCTGCTATCCATTGGATGCTGGCTTTTGTTGTAATACTTCTCTCTAAAATACCACTTATGATGAAATTAGCTATCAAGGCCTTCATTGTCTACTGTCGATGCTTCATGGTATTTTTTTTTTCTTGGGTGATTCATAACAATGGTTGGCTTTGTCCCAGCTTTTGAGATGGGAGCCTGTGACCGTCCAGTGAAGTAAATGGGCTGCTTTGTGTCATATTAAGATGGCTGGAATCTCCTACCCTGGCATGGAAGGATAGAAACCGCTCTTCGCTTTGCCCCTACCTCCCTCCTCCCGCTCCCTTCGCTGTGGTCCGCCCCCTTATTTCCCGGCAAGGTGGCAGGTGGCACACGCCACATTTCGCATGTCATTGCCTTGACCTCATTTCTGTATTGCGTTAGAGGCTCTACTGCTCAGTCTGCCGGTGATTGGTGTGCCGTTAGCGTTTGCTAAACGGCAAAGTCTGCAGTCATGGCGACGCATGCTGAAGGGCCAGCTGCGGTGCCACCATCAAGGCTGAGGCCTCCTCGTTGCAGTCTTCTGCTCTGGAGCGCCATCTGGGGGCCTGTTGGTGCCACATGCCCAGAACAAAGCCAGAGGGGCCAGAGTGTGTGAGGCAGAAAACATTCTGGTCTCCATTTTTACTGCTGAGTGTGCCTCAGATTGCTATTTTCTGGAGCAGACCATCAGAAATAACATCGCTCCTCATATTCTGCTGAAAAGCTCAGATGCTCAACACCAGTCATGTTCTGTATTCTGCATAATCTGTGTTCTTTTTGAGACCCTTTCTGTGTCTGGGCCACAGGCTACAGTAAATGTAGCATCATTTTAAGAAGGAACTTTTGGGTCCAGGTCCTTCTCAAAAACATCCCACAAGACCCGCACGTCAATTCTACAGAATGTCTCGTCATTCATGGGTCTTTCTTTTACAGGCCTCCATGATGCTTCTCAGATATCCTGAAGAATGTGGTTTAGGACCACGGGTGGATGTACCCCCCCTCCAAGAATGGACAGGTAAGCTGGATTTATATTTGTATGGCAGCTGGGGGGGTCTTCTGTAAAATGCCTGTCTAGTTCTTTTGGGGAGGGGGATTGTGTTTGAAGCAATGTGTGTGCTGGGAAAACAGATCGGATGAACACTGGATATTACACTATTCCTTCTTATTCCAGCCCTTGGTTGCCATCTTGTTGCTGAACATGGAATTGCAGGGGGTGGCTGGTCTAGTAGTGAGAGTACAGCTGTCCAAAATGGAGCTCTGATTGTGGCAGTATGGGTGAATTGGCCCTTAGTTTCGCGAATAGTCTATGTCATCTTTTTAAAGTCGTGAGAGGTCCCTCGGGGACGTCGCAAAGTCTTGTTCTCCTTGTGATAACTTGTACTTCAAATGGATGAGCTGGACTCACTGGCTAACGTGGCTTTGGGCATGGGCGTCGCCACCATTAAATCTAAGGGGGACGTGTCCCCCTCACATTTCATAATTATTCGTTTGGACCCCTCCACATTTAACATAAAATATTAGTTCACCCTGCCAGTGTGCACCCCCCCATTCAAAATGCTTCTGGTGCCCCTGGCTTTGAGTGTGACTTTGTAAATGAGGTGCCCTTACCTAAATGGGCCTAGTGTGAATGGTCTTATGTAAGTTAGCCAAGGTGTCCATCTGGTTGGGGAGATTTCCTGTCGATTTTTTATGCTGTGCTGCATCTTCAGTGACTGAATGAAACCCAGAAGCTTGGAAGCTGTTCTGTTCCAGTGTGACAAATCTCACACTGCACTTGATATTTCTAAAGTTAATGTATGTTTACAGTATGTTAGGTACTCCACAGATGTTTACATCTTCTGACATCTTGTCTGAGTGTCATGTTACTTTGAATCTGAAATGAAAGTCCTGGACCAGATGGCTGAATATTTCAGGCTGGATATTGTGTCCTGTGTACATGTGTTCAAGTTCCTTTCCTGTCTCGATTATCAGTAGACAACAAGTAACAAGTAGTTTGAGGAGAACTATGCTGGGAGGTGCTGTTTGACGTCTTAAAAAGGGCAGTGCTTTTGCATATTATAAGTATACCAGTACAATAAATATTATTAATAATGATAATATTTCATTTATTCACCCTTAAGTCAGTTTAGGGGAAAAAGTCTGTTAAACAGCTTAATGTAAAAGCCCCCCCCCTTAACTGTTTTTGGCTAGAAGTGGACTTTAAAATGATTACAGCAACCCTGCACTGTACAGTGTAACAGCTGGCGAACATGACACAGAACTCACATCCAGAGTGCCACGTGTTTAGGAAACTGGGCTGGTCACCAAAAGGGTGTGTGGTTGTATCAGAGAGAACTCACTTTTGAGAGATTGGTTTGAATATATTCTGTCATTCTGTTGTTGAAGTAGTTTGAGTGTAGGGACAAGTAAACAACTAAGTTACAAGTGTTTCATCTAATCTGGTGAATTGGGGAAATTCGCCAAATTTGCAGGTAAAATTTAAATGTGACTTCATGCTTCCCATTTTTACTAAGCAGGACAAGTTAAGAACATTAATATCCATTATGCTCTTCATCTCTACCTCGGCCATTTTCCTAATTTTCCCAGAATGCTCATTTACCTGCTTATCCATTTGCCAGTGGTCGATTTGGTTTGAGTGTCTTGTAATTACACGTTTGTCCACAAGAGGGAATGTATATAAAAAAACCGACGGCAAAAAAGCAAACAATATATTTTATGAAAACGGGAAGTTGGTCCGTTATCTGGGAGACCAAATTGCAGGTGCAATTTCATTCTTGAGACATTAGGGCAAACTTATGGGTGAATACTGATACTGGCGTCCAAAACCAAATGCGCCCATAGTGCCCACAGAATGTGTGGGTTTTTGTAGATGACGAATAGGTTGCAAATTGGGGATTAAGAAATATATATATTTTTTTTGTCGCACCTCTACTCACCTTAACCTCTACTTCTGTGTCCCCGAGCTGTGTGGCCTCTCAGTTTAACACTTTCGCCAGCATTCAGTGTGTTGTCATTTGTTAAAATTCAGATATGCAAAGATTTTTAAAACTTTTTTTTTTTAATGATCCCTGTAAAGCGTTTATTATTTTTTATTAAATATTTTCGTTATTTTCATTGAATTCAAGTTTATATGGGGATTATACCCGCAAACACTCTTAAAAAGATTTAGTATTTTGTGTTATGATTGAAAGATACGTCTTTCTAATTTGTGCTATACGGTGCGCGGCAGACACCCCTGCCCACTGCCGCACCCCCTCCCCCCAGTCGGGGCGCCGGTGCGCCGCGAACGCGCACGCGCGCGGGCCCGCGCGGGAATGGCTGTCGCGTGACGGGTGGGGGGGGGCCGGGCCGGCAGGAGCGAGCGGACGGTTACGGAGTTTTTAATGTCCGCCATGTTGGCCATGGCGTACTGAGCCGGGGAGAGAGAGAGCGGAGCGACGGGAAAAAAAACACACCGAGAGGGAGCGACCGAGATCCGGGCCTTCCCGGCGTCGTCCTGGAGAGCACCACGGACGCATCAATGAAAACTAAAACTGGATCGGCTGCGCTTTTTATGGGATCGCCTAGATTTATGCTGCGTCTTTAATCATAAAAAATGAGTAAACTGTCGTTTCGGGCGCGGGCGCTGGACGCCGCCAAGCCTCTTCCCGTCTTCCGCTGCGAGGATTTACCCGACCTGCACGAATATGCCTCCATCAACCGGGCAGTACCGCAGATGCCGACCGGGATGGAGAAGGAAGAGGAATCGGTACGTTTAGCCGTCCCGAAGCCCGAGTTGGATAATGACACCGGGCTGTCGGCGTACGAGGGGCGCCCCTGTCCTGTCTGCGCAGGTTTGCACAAAATGGCCGCCATGTCCCTCTTTCCAGAAAGGCGCTATTATGATGCGCGTCGACAGCGCCAGCTGGAATAAAACGCCGCGTACGCCGACATAAGGTCCCGCTGTCTCTATATCGTGCGCTAAAGGCCGATTGCGGCGGCTCGTTTCTCCTGGAATCGGTTCGCCGAGCACAAAGGGGTCACGTGACGGGACTCGAGCCCGCCATCTTGTCCGCGGTCCTTCTGCTCCCGGGCGCGCCTGCGCTGCTGTAGCTGCGGCGCGCCGCGGCCAGGGGGCGCCATCGAGCCGAAGGGGGCGGGGGAGCGCGCTCGCGTGTCTGTCTGTCGCTCCGTGTTAGTGCGCGTGGGAGAGAGGCACGGGCGCTGGAACTGGAGATGCATTATTGTCAATACGACCCGAAGTTAACACGCATTAAGTAATTTTTCAGATGTGCAAGAGCGTGTGTTACTTGTTGTTGCAGTTGAATTAACTCTCTGATGCTGATTTTAGTCATCCTCGCTAAATACCTTTTCATAATTAGTGCAAGAACCCCCACCCTCCAAAGACAGTTGTGATGGATTCTCCTGGCAATATACAGTCTGTAATCGGTGGTCATTGAACTGTTCATTTTGTAGTAAGCATGTCCTGTCGGTTTGTGTTTTTTTTTTTTTTTTATGCATGCCAGGTGGGTGTCCTGTGCTGTTTACATCCTGCCAGTTGTGACTAAGACTTGCATGCCAGGACTGAAAAGGCAACATTGCCCCATTTCTGTGAATTAGCCTTTCTGCTCTGCAGGATGTTTTCTTAAAAGGGTGCTGTTTCATTCTTATGTTTCTGGCAGACTGTGGCATGTTAAAGCGAACGCAGTACTGCACAGAATGGAACACAGGAATGTGTGACGCCAACCTGGGATCTGGTTATAGAAACCTGTGATGAGTGCTGCATTTATGTGGCAAGCCTGCCATTTTCATTGGTGTAATTGGAGGGGACCCCCCTCCAGCATCTTTGTGTTGACACGATACACATCAGAGCAGTGGCATTGCACAGACACACCACTATGTCCTCTTCAGCACTGTTCCCAAAGTGTTGTCTAACCCAATGCATAGGGTACAAGAGATGTCAGATTTTAAATACAGTATTTCTCAGGAATCTTCCATAAATGCATAGTTATGAATTAAACTCATGAAACAGGGATTCCAAATAAAGGTGCACCAATCCCACTTTTTCAGTGTGGATCCAACCCTGATACCTTAACAGAGGGTATACCAGATACGGCTGATACCAGAGCTCTTTTTTTATTAAAAATATAATACTATAAAACATAAAAATACAAATGAAAATAATGTATGCCGAAAAACTTTCTTGGAATATATTCAAATTGAACTGCAAATGCCTCAAAATGCTTAAAACAAAGTTTTCACAACTGGTGAATGCTTAAATGCCCCACATTTTTCTCCCACTGGCAACAGCATCACTTACATTTTGTTGCGATAGCAGCCCCTCATGTATCACAAACTGTAGCGAGTGCACAAAGCAGCCCAACCTAGTAACACTCAAATCATCCATTGTTTTTTTCGTATTACTTGCTTTGTCTTGCATAATTGCGTGCACTAAATTTTAGTGGGATTTTCCTCTAAATGCTACTTCCACCTCTCAAGACTTAAGACTTTTTTTTTTTTTCTTAAACAGATTGCAAATGGCAGTGCCCATAGTTGTCTTCTCAGGTGTAAAATACTTCCAGATCGTTACCTTCTGATTTTCTTACACTCCCATTACGGCAAAGGGTATGCACATGAGGTCACAGCAGGCTGAAGTCACTGCTCTCACACCCACTGAATGGCAATGTTAGAGTTCAGCTTGAATGGCTCGAAAATGCATCTAAAATGGGAAAGAGCTGTTGTACGATTTAATTGTACAAATCTGATTAATAAGAAATGGGAACTTTTTTACAGACTGCTGAAAACCTAAGTAAGTATGGAACATGGATCGGTCACGCACGGCAGTCTTGTACCTTCACTGTTTTTTTTTTTTTTAAATCGGTAGTTAATTTTGCTTTGGACATGCTATAATTGGCCCAATCAGATTTTTTTTATAGTTCCAAATAATTTCAGTCAGTGTTCGCTGTAGACTGTTTTTGTATGGATTAGGGAGTAATGCTACATTTTAGTTTTAAATGGAAGCTGGGCAGCGGTGTTCATATTGGGTTTAATTTGTGTGTGTGTGTGTGTGTGTGTGTCCCACCTGTCTCTGCACAGAACATATGCGTTTCACTGGAACATCAAGCTGCAAAACACCTGTCAGGAACCTTTTAAGGTTTTTCCCCAACATTGGCTTGCCCCATTTGGTTTGTTTCCTTGTTGATTAGTGCGTCATATCACAGAACAGCGGATTAATTTCCCTGTGCCCTGACAGCTTTTCAGGTGTTTCTCAGGTAGTTCAGGGAGTTGGCAGCAGGTGATGCCCACACATTTTCCCTGAAAGGACTTTGCTTCATAGGGTGGAAATTGAATTCCTTGGTGCGGCCAGTGGGACAGATTTAATATTTCTACAATAAGCTGTTTTCACATGCACTCCTGCAGTTGTTGCTGCATATTAAATTTAAACAGATGATTGGGTGGAGCCCCTGCTAACAAAGTGTATTCTGGCTGAGGACTCTGTTGATTTGGTGCCAGTTTTTATTCATTCGTCCTTTACGGCAAACCTTACCTCCTATAGTCTGAGTCCTGTTGAGGTGTAGCCTTTAGAAGAAGGAATGAAGGAGTGCAAGCTTTCTGTCTGCAGCGGGACTTCCTCTCAGTGGGGGCAGAGGCCTGTAGTGCTCCATTGATTTCAGGGTAATCAAGACTGCACATGGCCTGTTGTCATACACCCGAAATATGTTACACTGGCCTTTTTTTGTAGTTTGAAAACCAAGGTAGTCTTCCATAACTGGAAAGTATGGGCAAATTGGATTCAAGTTTGTGTGAGACTGTTCTCGCTACTAATTCTTTTAATCTCTGGTAGAGGATCTCACATGTGTGAAGTTGCCCCTGCTTGATGATGACCACTGGCAGGCTCTGCAGTTGCACTGCAGATGAATTTTGCTGGATTTGTGTGATTTGCATGAGTGCCTGCTTATAAATGACATGCTTAATGGGCAAGTCTGACTGAAATACAGGGAGGTTTAGTGATTTTATCATTTTTCCACCTCAAATGCATGCCTATAGGTCGTGCTTCTGTGCTGAGGTGGTTTTTGTGTTTTTTGTGAATTAAAGCTTTGTTGTGTGTTACCTTTGGGAGCTTCTGAAGGCAGAAATCACTGTTGTGGAAAGTGACTGTGCTTCTTATCTGGGAAATCTGTCCCATACTGCATGTGTTGTTGGGCACAGATGGTTCACATGTCAGGTTGTCATGGGTTAATTGTGGAAACTTGTCTATTAAATCACCCTTTCAAAGGGGTTCAAAAAAAGATTAACCAAACTTGCCACTTAGGGGTCAAAAATGGGATTTTTTCCCGCAACTTTTTGAAGGAATCAGACAAGATATTCCTGTCAAATATGCAATGATGTATGTGCCACAAATATACCCAGAATCCCCAACCAATGTTCTTAATTAGGCTTCTTTGGGAGAGCTGATTTGGAGATGATTAAGAGCACACTGAATATTTTTTCTGAAATACTGCTCATCTCTGACAGGGATCCATACTACATCTCTGCCCATAAACACTACACTAACAGTTTTTCACATTATTGCTGTAGCCTAAGAAGCTGGATCTTTGCCTGATACCAAAAATACGTGACTGCCTTAATTGTGATTTTGTACAGAAGATTGTTAGAAGATTATGCGTAGTGCACTGAAGGACATGTAATAGCAGGGTTCTTAGATGTCTAGGTGACTGCTCACTCCTGTTCGTCTTTTTTCACCACATGCATTTTTTAATGGCCCAGAATAAAACTAGAGTGCTTTGTTTGTGAATTTAACTTGTTTTAATGATTTTAATCAGTTGTGTGCTGAAATAGACTATGGTTCTTGGAGTTGTCACCTCTGCCAAAATATCAGTTTCTAAGATACATAAAATAAAGGATTGTATAATCCAGTGTTTCCCAACCCAGTCCCCGAGGACTGGTTTGGGAAACACTGATATCATCAATCAGCTTGTGCTACACACAAGACTGAGATTTGGTTCATATGCCTTTGGATGTACAAGTGCTGATGGTCTGTTGCAGATTTCTGTTAATACAAGAGTTGTTTACACACCTTTTAACAGTTAGTGTTTTTGCATATTTGATCTTTAGACCTTAATGAAAATATTTAAGTGGGTTGCTTGTTGGACTTATTTGAGCAGCAGCTGGTTCATCGCTTTTTCCAAGTATGCTACATGATTTTTTTATTTTTTTTTTCCTTGGATGTTTCCCAATCCATATGCTCTCTGCATTGTTCTGAACATCATCCAAGCTGCAGTTGTTCACCGGAAGGTGAAGCTTTTCTGGTGGAGAATATTTTGAATGCCTTTTGACAGCAGAGTACCTGTGTGCATTATATGCTGTGTTCAATTTACCTTGGAGGTGAAAAGTCCGAACTGGGAATGGCGTGTTCCAGTACAGATAAGACACAAGTGCTAATAAACGGTATATAACTACAGCTTTCACTTCTGTTGATGAAGGGTGCACCCATCTTGATTTCTGAGGATGGGGTTCCTCCAACTTTCCAATTCAGAACTGGCTTTAGGGGGCGGTCCAGTTGAAATTTCTGACTGGGGACTTGGAAATATAAACTTCCCAGTTCAAATTGAATGCACCATATGTCAGCTGTGGGGCATGGAAGGTGTCACCTTGAAAACTCTCTGAGGAGTGGGACAGGGTTTGATCAGAACCTTGCACTGTAGATGGTACAAAGCATTCATAGTAGTTTGGATGCTGTTTTAAATTTTATCATCGTCATCATCTGCTGTTTAAGAAATCTTAAGCATATAAGTCTCTTGAAGTGGAAACACTGGTCTGAATGAATTTGATGCTTGTGCAGATGTTTGCAATTTCAATTGGTGGAATTATTTTAATGATAATGATGACAGTGATTTATAGAATGAGTACAGCAATCGTTTGTGCAGTTTGTAAGCTGAGCTAAAGAACAGCTTGTTTCACTAGCTGTGGTGTTCTTCTGTTTGTAATTTCGGCCTTGTGCAGACTGTTAAAAATACCTGGCAGCTTGATCACTGGTACTGTTGGAGTTATAACTGATGCTTCGCAAACCCGTTATCTGGCAGAAGCCTCCAGCCTTCTGTCAAGAAGTCTCTCTCTCTTTATGGGGAAACACTTAAAATTAAGCAGGTTTTACTGTGAATGAATGTTAAAGGCATACCTTCTTAATGTCTGGTCTGTTAATTGGTGGCACGCTGAATGCTGCTTATTGTTCTCGGCTCCCAGGCTTTGTTTTGGGCATCTCTGCTTTTTTGTTTGGTGGTGATTGTGATTTTTTTTCAGACAATAAATCCCCACCCGCACCATCGTTAAAAATGGGCAAGTGCATTTGTGTTCCTTTTGCAGTATATTTACAGCTGAGACAAGTATTAAATTTAACTGCTGCTCCAAGTATCTTATTTTGTTAGCTACATGAAATTAACTGCTACACTTGTATGAAAGGTATAGAATAATTTTGAAGTTTTACGTCCTAATCTTTTTTTTTTTTTCCATTGGTTTTTTAGGTTGGTTTAATTTATCTTTTTATAAATATCAGAAGATGTCAAATTTGCAAGAGGACTAACATTTCCAGGACATAAAAATGAATATAACTGGTGTACATTAATGGTCTTTGGCACCAACGTGATCCCTGGGAATAATTAAGGCCTGGTATTAATATGCTTGCAGTTTTTTGTTTGACTTTCTAAATGACTTGGCCTTTTCCCCTACTGTTTTGTTGGTTGTTCTGCTTGCTACTGAACCAGGTGATTGGTCCCATGAGGTCAGCAGAAGGTTGGACCGTGTGATACTCTGGGCCAGGCTGGAGGCTTTCCAGCTTAGCATGCCCCCTTGGCTGAGACCTGACACGGCCTGTCTGGGACTTCGAGCCACTGGGAGGGGGGTGGGGGGTACCGTTCTGTAGTGCTTTGGCAGTTGGTATTGTGGGAGGGCGGGGCAGGTTGGAAATCTGTCAGCGGATCGCCTCCCGCTGGTCGCTCAAGCCGTACAGTGTTGCATAACAGCCCGGCAGTTACAGTCAGGATCTGCGGCTGGAATTTCTCCAGGGTCATTATGCTGAAATAGCTCTGGCCGTCTGGGTCCCTGACCCACTCTCGCATTTCCCTCTCAGCACGCTGTCAGAGGAAGTGGCAAGGAGGCCTCAAACACACACGGTTAAGTTGTGCATCCCACACTGAAAAATATGAATAGGGATTTGAACTGAATATTAATCACTTAGGAATAAAACGCATTCATAACAGTGGAAGTAGAGTAGAATTGGACAGTGGTCAATAAAGAAACCCTGACAACTCACTTATGATTAATCCTGCTTTACGAACTAAAGGGCACTAGCCTCTTGACAGGTGTAGAGAATGGACTACAAAAAGGAGAATGAGGGTCTAATGTGGGCTGCTTACCAAAGACGGCAACCCACAAATTCGTATTTTGGTTTTGATATGGCGTTATTATGGCTACAGTACAGTTGGTAACATTCAAATGCAATTCTGTCTAATGAATCTTGCTGTATGATGAAAGAATATTCTGCCCTGCTAAGCATGAGTGTGTTGTATATTGTTTTTGTATTTAGCGGTTTGTCGTCATGGAAAATCTCATCTCATGTTTGCCATTGTGGATTTATGGAAGCATTTCAGCTTTGTTTTTGTGAGGGTGTAAAGGTGCAGTGTTTAATAAGCCAGGTTAATACATTATGCCTAAATGTCTGCATGCACTCTAGCAAACCTAATTTTTGTATTTGTTTTTTGGAACAGTTAAGGGATGCTCCACATTAGACTGCAAATGGCTCTTTAAATGATGTACTGCGCTATGCTGGTTTGAGTTGTTTTGTCAATTGAAAAATCAGGTATTTATTATTGGGTTGAATTGTTTAATTTGGTTGCTGATGAAGGTATTCCACATTCATTGCATCATTTATTGAAATGTATTGAATTGAAAAAGCTCAGTAGCTCTTGTGGTATGCCCTGTTGTAAGAATGAAATTGGATTTCTGGGTTTTGCTGCTCTGTGTGCTTTGACAAATGGTAAATGACTTGCTAGGCAGCACAATTCCTCAGACAGCCCCTTCCTCTGGGCTTAGAAGGGGCCAGTTTACTGTCCATATCATTCTGTTTTGAGCTGAAGTACAAACTCTTTCCAAGTACAATCTCAATCAATCTCAAATCTCAAGTAAAGTATGGGGAAACCCATAGGCCAGAATGTTTTGGGGGAAATATCTTATTGTGATTCTTCTGACAGGTGCTACAATTGCAAGTCAAGCTTCAGTTCAGTATTCAGTATGTAATGATCTAAAACGCGTGACGCAGCGTTACCACATAATTAGAGATTGACCGATACTAGTTTTTCATGGCCGAGTATTACTAGTTAATGGGGGCGATGACCGATATTTGGAACCGATATCAATTTGCCTTTATGTGCGTTCTTTGCATCCACCTGCAATGAGAATTTGGAGATATAAAGTCCGCTATTAGAGTTGGGCTCCTCTGTTTAAAGTTATTGTTAATTTTAAATTTAATGGCAAATGATTCATTATACAATATAAAACAAACGTGTGTGTGTGTGTGTATATATATGTACTTTTACAGATTCTTGCATATTCAGAATGCAAATGCGGCAAGTATAACATTTAAAATAAAGCATCTAATAAAACTTTTATGCCTGAGCTGGACAAATCAAATTAATAGGTGCTTTAATACAATTAATACCTTTTAGCTTAATAACATATCAGTTTGGTAATGCATTTAAATTAGCAGTAAGCGACTCCACGTTATCAGCTAACGCTACACATAAAATGTAATGTAAAATGTAAAAATGTAAAATCTCAGCGATGAGTAATGTAAGTACTGTAATGTAAAGTAAGAGTTCAAATAAGCTATTAACACTATGTCATTAAAGGTAATATTGCTGGCTCATACGGCAGCGGACTGCAGTCACTAAAGAGAAAAATATCCGGTCTGCTTTTCTGAATTAACGAGAGACACTTTACGTAACTCGCTTGGCTTGGAATGCATGACTCTTCTGTAGCCCCACGTTATCACAACAACAGTCATTATTTGGACATTTTCACCAGTGTAACTGGGAAAGCGGGCAGGCTTTTCATTATGGAATCACAGGAGCGTTGTGCTGTTTTTTAACTTCAGTGTGTGGGACTGTAATGCTTTAACTTGGGGAAACATCAGCTGCTTTACCATCCAATCTCAGGGTGCACGCTCAGCTGATACACCCCTCTCCTCTTCTCCTCCTTGGGGCTTCATGTTGTTCTCGTGTGTGACAGCAAGGCTTCAGCGTTGATTGGCTTTTACTCGTGTGACAGGCAATCAGATTGCTGGGGGTGGGACATTAAATGAAGCAGTAGAGCCATGGAAGCAGACCCTGTAATTACATAATATCGGTGGGTGTTAAAATAAAACACCAATACTGATACTCAGCAAAATACCTAATATCGGCCCCAATAATCAGCCAGGCCGATAACTGGTCAACCCCTACACGATACTTTCAAAATATTAACTGATCTATATTCTAGTGCAAGGATTACAACTTAAACACGTGAATTGCTTCCAGCAAGTATTTATTACGCTTTCTAAATTGGCACAGAACAATCATGCATAATACACGTATCATATAAGCTGTGACCGTGTTAAATCAGGTGCACAAACAGGAAAAAATCTAAATATAGAGTTTCCTTCCCTACTTTACACTTGTAATCGTAATTCATAGTTGTAATGTGTAATGTTTTCTTTTATGAAAATGCATATCCGTGGTTGCTTTGGGCCACTTGTGATTGGTGAGCAGGACACGTGAGGAGCATAGCACTTCTGATTGGTGAGAATGGGTGTCACACAAGGAGGACAGCATGAACTTGTACAAGTATTCTCACAACAGTTTTAAAATTGTGTAATGCATTTCTTAAATCTCAGCATTTGCTAATTGTTCAGCTTTTGATTTCGTGACAATTTAGTTTCTGTCTATACCTCAGTCCTGCTTAAGAGCTCACATGGAATGGCACTCTATGCAGATAAAAGGAGTACAATGGTTAGGACTGCTTTTAACAAAACGCTTCCTCTGGGCCGGAAGGATACCTAACACCACATCTGTTTCTTTGTGATAGGGCTGTGCAATTAATCAAATTTGAATCATGATTACAGTTATGACTTTCCACAATTATGATACAATATTTTTTTTCTTGATAATATCTCGTATTGCAATGATGCCCTACTTTATCTTGTGCAATAAATCCAGATTGGCGCACTAATCTGATCAGCACTGTTAGTGAGTTCCCTACAGCACAGCAGTCAAAATGTGTTCACGGTCGAAATGGCAGGGCAGGGACCTTTGGTCAACAAAAGAGTTACATCACTTATTTGGAATCATTTTGGTTTCAACAAATCGGACCAAGAACAACAGCAAATAATTTGCAGAATCTGTTTCAAAGCTGTGTCTGCACCACAAGGCAACACGACCAATTTATTTAGCCACTTAAAACTTAAAACTGACCATTGAATGAATTAGAATATGAAATGTCATCCCAGTATAATTTATTAATAAAAAAATATATATTTATATAAGTTCAATGTTATTAAAAATTTATTAGTTTTAATTAAATTTCATTGCATGTGCATAAGTTTCATTATTTAAGATTCAGTAGATACAATGATTCTGCAGTCAAGAGGTTAATTGTGGTAAATAGATCACGATTATTTACCATGATTATGTATTGGTTAAAATAATCGATTATGATTTTTGCTATAATCGAGCAGTTCTACTTTATGATGCTTGCCGTTTTGGTATGGTAGTTTTGAGGCTTTGAGGGTTACTTGGCCTATTTAACTCTGAGAATTGATGTGAAATGTGTCGGCAAGCTTGATGAAGGGGGGGAGTAATTATGGAGGCAGCGAGAGGTCCTTTGAGGCTGAAATGACAACATTCTTAATATGAGTAATAATATTATCACTAGTAGTAAATAATGAGCTTTGTCACCTTGATACATGTTAAGCCGCATGATAGTTTTCCATTTTCGGTTTGAATAAGTAATGAATATCAAGTGTTTGGCTACATAATACAGATAAAATTCACCATTCCGCAAGACTCAGCTAATACAAGTTTAAATAATCCGTGTCGGCTTGGCAAATTGCTGTGGCCAATGGGTCTTTGTGGTGTGATATTGATTTTTTAAAGGCTTTTCTGCAACCCAGGGCCAGCATTTTACTTGGTGTGACTGTATAATTATGGTTGGGCAGAGCTGCTCGACTGCCATTGAATAGTGTGGCTTAGTGTTGTTTGTTAGTTTCCTGCTTCATCTATGTGTTATCAACAAAGACTGTATTTGATTTGCTTGGCAAACTCTTGTCTGGAAACAGCTCAATGGGATGGAAGTGCAATGTTTCAGCTTGTAAGATTTATTTGTGGCAGCCTGCTACACCAAAGTCTTTGCCGCTACGGCAAAAACATCTAATCCAACGACTTGGTCATTCGCTCAGCAAGCCTGATTTTCGCTCCTCCCCCCTGCACGCATTACTGAATTCAGCTGGTTAATGGCACTAACAGGCGATGTCTCATTGTTTTTTAGGAGACGATCTTATACAGCTCAAATATAATGAGCTTACTTGGGTATTTTCCAAGAAAATTAAAAATGGGCCAGGTAGGTAAACAGAACAGGTATTTAGTTAGGTGGAAGGGTAGACAAATCACTTCTCGCTGTCTTATACCATTATTCACACATTTTACCATTATGGTTGAAATTGGAACAAAACTAAAATCAAATTTAAATTTTTTAATTTTACAAAGTTTGTAAAATGGTAAAAGGTTGCGTGTTCACCCACACCTTTATTTTTCATATATTTAAAAGGACATCAGTGTTATGTCTGCAGAACATGACTGCAGTGTATGGCTTTGCATCTTGGCAGCTCACCCAGAGAAAGTTTAATTTAAATAACAGGTTTCACTAATTACGGTTAGGGAAATGCTGACTTTAATGAATGTGATGCTGACAGTCTGTGCTAATGGATGCATCTTGAAAATGGGATGCATACTAATGGTCACTAAAATGCTTTTGAGTCTCAAATAGTGTGTTTAGTCTTTTTCGAATCTCTGATTTGTAGAAGAAAATGTACACCTGGATCAGATACAGATTTAGTGGTGATCTGGTGCTTAGCGAATTTGGTTTTGATTTTTTTTTTTTTTTTTTAAAACACCAAGTAGTGTGTAGATTTGATGTGATGTGAATTGTAGAGCTGTTGTGCCGAAACATTATTAATGAGAAATCGTTTACATTTAGCTTGATGGCACAATAGACATTAGATAATGTATATTTAACTCGCGATGTGCTTTATCCATTATAATCGACACATTTCATAAGATTGTTGATGTATATTTAGCTCAGTAGTAGCATATATCTTGTTGATCATAACCGTAGATTTAGCTTGAAAGCGACATGTTTTATTGGGTATAACGTATATAAAATACGTATACAAATGTATTTGGCTCCATAACAAAATGTTTGCTGAGTCGACACGTACTGAATAATTATTACTTTGAGAAATCTACAGTATTAGGAATTTTACTTTACCGATATATGCATTTAATCAGTCTTAGTTAGATAACAACACAAAATTTACATTTTCGGGTGCAGATTGAAGCAGTAGTCATCGTTGAATTTAGCATGTTTACCTAAGTGTGTGATGTCCATGTTATAATCAATAAAATGGTACTCAACCCTACAGAGTATCCTTTGAAAATGAGATCAGTGCGAAAAGTGAAATTTCAGCAGCAGCGTCTTCACATTGCATTGTCTCAATCACAAGACTTGCTCTTTGACCTAAACGGTGTGCTATTTGTGAAAGCTGGTTCAGTTTTGATACATTGCTACGGAGTACGGTAAATGAAGACGTTTCCATTTTTTATCGCCGGTAACAGTGTTTTCCACGAGTTTGACTAAATTACCAAAGTTCACCATCGCTGATGTAGTGGTGATTGTGGAATCAAATGAACCTTTTCTCACAACGGATCCCCCCACAGAAAGTTTTTGTCAAAGCAGTGCATCGGAACGTCCGGTTTTCGCATTATTAGTGCTGAATCCTGTTGTATTTTACCATTAGTAATGCGCGTTCTAAATAATTTACAGTGAGTCCGAGTTAACCAATGTCAATTTGTTATATATTACACTGAATGAATATAACTGGTTAGTGATCTAGTATGAGGTGTTATACATCGAATGAGCTTACCGATTAGCAGTTTTTCCTTTATAAGTCATTCAGCACTTTTTGTTTGTTCGATTCTCAGTGTGTAAATTCCGCATTTCAAGTTATCAGATGTCATAACCCAAGCTACCATTAACCTATTGTGTGTCAAATGTAGTAAACAAGGAAGTTTTAGTGCCAGCAACACTACTGGCGAATATGAATGAGGAGTCTCATACAGCACAGATTACACTATTGTCCGAAAGTTCATCTGTGACCCTAGTTCATATTCTATCCATCCGTTCCACTGTAGTTGCCGTTATGTATTCCCTTTGTTCAGTTCAATGTATGTACATTTTTTCTACTTGAGAAACGTCAGCTTCTTTATTATAATAAACCATTAGGACTAGAACAGTTCACGTATTCGTCGTGTATCATTCGGTGCATTGCTTTCGGTTCTGCTCATACAATGAAACGATGAAATGCCTTTATTTACGGGTTGAACCTACATTCACAACTATGTTCAACACGGAAAACGTTATGGCTGTCAGTTGGTTATGGCTAGTGCTGGTTACAGTAAGTTACAATCGCCGGTTTTGGAACATTATGGTTTTCCTACGGTAGCACTGGAGTGAGAGTAGTTGATTATGGCAGTGTAAGAGAGAGCTTAATATTGGGGGGCACAACTTGATCTATTGGTAAGTTGATGGTTGATGAGGGCACAACACTGTCTGTCGACTTATGATGAATTCTGATATCTAATGTAATGACTCAATTGAGACAATCATCTGAGTATGTTTACAGCCATAGCAAGGCAGAAACAGCCTCTGCCGCTATAATAAAAAGAATACATTTGTCTCTCTTCAGGCGTTTCGCAGTTCTATATTTTAGGGGGATTAATGAAAACTCAGGTAAGGTTGGAATTGTTTCGAAGTGGAACAAAAAGGTACATGACAGTAATACCGACCAGACGATTCAGCCATAGTTAAATGTCAAACCAGAAGTACTGGTCCCTGTCTTTGCCGAATCCCACCTTCTGGAAATAGGAAGTGTGAAAAAGGTCTATTGTGCCTAGACTAAAATGATCCTTTCTGGTCCTAAATTCCCTAAAGCAAGTAGCATGGTATAAGAAATCAAGCTGTGCATGTTGGTAACTGGCTGTCCAGGAGTACATCAGTGTTGATACTTAAGCTTTGTTTGCCAGATGTTTACATTTGTTTCTGTTTTCTTGTAAGAAGGCATGAATGCCAGAGGAGCGTAATTGAAACAAATTCCCACAGTTTTCTTGGGGTATAACTGGTGATGCTGCACGGAACAAACTTGTGAATTTAGCTGGAATTTTCCTTTTAATTTCCAGAGTCAGTGTTTGTTTCTAGTGATTTGGTACTTTTAATTGGGTGTCTAGGGGTTAGGTTGCTCTGATCCTTGCTTGATGGCTACCCATCTCCCCTGGGCCAACAACTTGAATGTGGTCAGTTGGGTGAGGGTGTTCTTTAATGTGTAATGTGTCAGTATGTGAGGAACCCTGTATTAGAGATGAAGGGCAGAGAAGTTTTTCTGTCAGAAAGATGTGGCCTCAGAGGCTACCCACCCAATACGATCTGTCTGACGGGTAGGCAAATGTAGAGCCTGTTGCAGGATCACTTCCTGTCAGGGATACAAGGTTTTTTTTTTTCATCAGTTGATTCTGTTGTCTGTGTTGGGTAATGTCTCAAGGTTTAATTTGTCATTTGTTCTTATTGCTTGGGATTGGAAGGTCGCCAGTTCAGACCTTGGGATTGGCAGACTGATTTCACCATTGGGTCCATGAGTAAGACCCTTAATCCCTAATTGCTCCAGCGGCTGACTGACCCCCCTTTTACAAAAACAAATGTATGTTGGTTTAGGTAAAACCATCTGCTGAATGAATAAAACGCAAAGTGATTTTTGGGAATGCTTGAATGCTGGTGAGATTCCGAAGAGGATTCCTGCTCTTGGCTCCTGTTTGCACTCAAGCTGGTGGCTTTCACTTTCCCAGTGATGCGCCCTGCTATCTGCATCATGGCATCGGCTGCCTGTGGAGCTGGTCGTAGCACACTATCCTGGCCTGCAGCTGCTCCTCCCCCACTGCCCTGCCAAAGGCTGTCTTTAACCTTGGACGCTGCTCACCTTAGATATGTTTCGGCTCTACTCACTGTGGATTCACTATGTAGCCTTTATGGCTGGGGGACAGTGTTTACACTCTGGACACATTGTCAGATGGGGATTAGCAGTTATATAAAATGGCTCCAGCCTCCGGCTCTGTGCGAGTCGTGACTCGGTAACCAGTTTATGGTTTTGCTTCTGTGGAAATTTTTGCATCCCACATACTAAGGGGGTGTCTCATGGTAGGTGAAATGAGTTATGAGGCCTCATCTCACACTTAGTAAGACCTTCAGGATGGACTTAATGGAGTGTGATTTTTATATTTATTTGATTTCTTTGAGCCTATTCACTAGGGATGTAACGATACTCAACTCACGATTCAATATGATTGAGTTCACGATATGATTTTCTCACATTTTGACTAAAAATTCTTTTCTCTCCAAACTGTGCAAAACATGTCCTCTTCTTAAAAGTACAACTGAAATTAAATAAAATATTGTTTTTTGAAACCAATCCCACATCAAAATAACTCAAAAAAACCTTCAAATAAACTAATGCTTGCGTGTGCAGCCTAGAATTTACATGTATTTTAAGGAAAATTTCACATGTCAACATTCTCAGGCTGAAGCTGTAAATTCACAATGTCCCCTGCAGTTGAAAAAACTTTCACTAGGGACAGAGGTGGCTGGTGTGGTGAGGTATACCTTAGCTAGAGGAGAAAGCAGTGGGTACACCTTAGCATTCACCTTCCAGGGAAATTGACGTTTCTACGTCTATTTCTATGTAGATGGGGTGACCAGGTAATCCATGTCATCCCGGACACTTTGAGCTAGGACAGGATTTGTAAACTGCCATTTCAATTAAAAGAACATGGATTTCACTTAAGCACTGCGTTCTTACTGTGTGCTGATTAGTCAGTCTCCGATATTCATGCACATACCACAAATGTTAATGCGAAATAGCTGGATGAGTCTTAAGGAAACAAACCAGTCAAAGCACAAGAAGAAATTAACTATTTAGCCAAGCAAAGTAGCCTTTCAGGTTTGAAGTAGTTTGTAAAACCTGAAGTAGCTCAAAGCATCCGGGGTGACATGGATTATTTGGTCACCCTATATCTGGACGTTTCTAGGTTATCAGTCTTTTACAATGTTTGCACGTGAATTTTGCCCTTTCTGTAATTTTCTCGCTGTTTTCATATGAGATTACTGAAAAGCCAAAATGCTGCCATACCGCCGATTTTAAAGCTGGGTGGCGCGTCCTCAGTTTCAAAGTTACTTGCCATCTCGTGTTCCGTCTGAACCAAAACTTTGACGTCGAATACTGACATGGAACTGACATCGTGAAATCAAGTGTAATATTACACCTTTCTTTCTGTTAAGTACTCGTCCTCATAACTCATAACGTCAAACTATAGGCCAATCAGTCTAACTTGTATAACTGGAAAAGTTATGGAGGCTATAATCAAGGAGAAAATGGT
>JAODKN010000001.1:30383704-30394550 GCA_026774425.1 Petrocephalus zakoni
CCGGACAACTTAGCTCCTGGGATCACTGGAACACGCAAACCCCTCCACCACGGTAAGGTGTCGGCTCATGGAGGGGGTAATTTATATTGAAATATTAATTTGTATTGTTACAGCTGCACCTACACTATGGATACGGATTTATCTGAATTCAAGTCCATTTTGATTCAAATTCAATTAGCATTTTATGCATTATTATAAGGCAGGCTATTATTGTGTTATTCAACAAAGTGTGCTGCGTGTTTTTTCCTGATCTATTTCTGGCGACCTCTGGGTCTCTGTGACAGAATAGCAGGCAAAAGTTAAAATGAGAACGTCGTATAGATTAAGGAGTTGGTCGGATGAATTAATTTATGAACGAGGTATGGTCGCCTTGGGATTTTAGGGAGCTACGAAGGGTTACAGGCAGTGGCGCCCGCAGAATTCGCGTTCATGACGCGCACAAAGGTGATTCGAGTCAAGCAAAAAAAATCTAACGATATTTGTGGCTGGGTCTAAAATTAAGCATGCAAGGCGGGTCGGGAATGATTTTGTCTTTATTGATATTTGCGTTCGAGTCAGGTTGAGTTATGAACACGCGTTCTTTCTTTTTTTAGATCTACGGTGGCGTTTTAGGGCAATGATAATAAAATAGTAGGCTAATGGATTTCGAGAGTTGTATTGTTTCAGTTAGGCCTGTAGCCTAATGTGGAAATATTTCGAAATTTAAATTCATAATAATTCGAGAATAAATGGTTGTGTTAAGGTCTTCGCAGGGTGTCGGAAACCCACGGGCCTAGTTTGTCATTGTCCTGCAGCGATTATACAGAATAGCAAACGCAAAGCTGCTTGTGATATGTGGACTTGGCAGTTGTGGTCGCCTTGCGCTTCTGCTAGGGAAAGCAGTGGGAATATTGCTTAACGTGAAATAGCGTATTGTAGCTTAAGGTAACCAAACAGCGACCAATACTCACCCAATTTCTCTCAGGTTTATCTGATCAAAAACACGAGATATGTCTGAGAGAAATGTGCTGATTACTGGCCGCCGTTTCGGTGCATTAAGCCGCATCAAGCTTTTTTCCTTATAATGGGCGTCAGTGGAGAGGAACGCGCTTAACGTGAGATGAAGTCCATATTGCTCGGATTTCGGTTTTGACTTTTTTCCGGGTGTAAGAGTGGTGATTGCCGGTCGCCGATTTGGTAACTTAAGCCACACGACGCTATTCCACGTTAAGCGTGTTAGAATGTCCCAAGCAGCGCGCGTGTCCGGCGTACTGGTGGGGGCGCCACTGGTTACAGGTGCTGCAGTCGCTAATTAACGACCGATCGTCAACAGAGCTAACGAAGCAGGCGCTTGTCAGCCTTCTGGAAACTGCCCCGATGGATGCATCTAAATACGGTTTTATTTTTATTAAAATAGAAAATCATTGATGGAGCAAGGGGTTTAATCCTTTTCTGACCACGAACATTATACATTTTATATAACAAAGGTAATTAGTGAATGCTGCCTACGGTTTTTAACTTTTATATCTCACATTATAAAGTGTGTTCATATACAAAGAATAAAGAAAATATAATTTTATATTATAAATTATATATTTATATATTATTATTGCCCCGCTATCCATTTTATTATTCCCATTGTCCATGGCTGTCTGGCCAGTGCAGGGTCTGTTTGACTGGTTTATCGAGCCATTTAAATATAACTGTTTACCATTTTTAACTAGTTTAACGTGAATAGGATCAGCCAAGGCTATGGAATGTTAAGTAAACAAAGTCGAACGTTAAAAATAGATCTACATAACTAAATATCACCGTGTTATAATTATAATTTTTGTGTTTTATTAATGCTTCCAAAGCCTTTGACCGTGTTAACCACAGAAAGTTGATTCTTAAAATGATTGATAGGGGAGTACCCAAATATTTGGTGCACATCCTGGCTTACTGGTATTCCCACCAAACGATGCAGGTAAAATGGGATGAGAGTGTCCCCGGTGGTGTTCTATCCCCTGTTCTTTTTAATCTGTACATTGATGATCTGTCCAGGCAGCTGAAAGCCTGTAATACGGGATGTATGATTGGTAATGACTGTGTGAACCATCTTATGTATGCAGATGATCTTGTAGTTTTTAGTCCAAGTAGTGCTGGTCCAGCAGCTGTTAGAGGTTTGTACTGTGTATGGGGAGGAGCATGACATCAAGTATAATGTTAATAAAAGTATGGTGTTGATTTGTCGCTCCAAAGATGGTCAGGCACTGAAATTCCCAGTTTTTATATTAGCAGGTAATGTACTGGATGTTAGTAGCAAGGTAAAATATCTTTGGCATATTATTACTAAGAACTTGACTGACGATGATGACATCTATAGACAGTGCCGCAGGTTTTATGCGCAAGCAAACACCCTACTGCGGAGGTTTGGTATGTGCGCTAATAATGTTAAGGTATACCTGTTCTGAACATTTTGTACTCCTATGCATACTGCACATTTGTGGACTCACTATAAGAAAGCTAGTACGCAGATACTGCAGGTGGCATACAATGATGCTTTGAGAATGTTACTTAAGAGGCCAAGATGGTGTAGTGCCAGTGAAATGTTTGTATGTGCACGAGTCAATACCTTACAAGCAGTTTTAAGGAATTTTATGTATAAATTTATTTGTCGGTTGGATAGCTCTGAAAATAATATAATTATGATCCTGTCCAACGTACGATTCAGTGTTGTTCGTTATCAGTCTCAGTTATGGCAACACTGGTATAATTGTATTTTTTAATAGTTTTTTTTAAACCTTTGTGGTGTATTTTATGTGCATAGTGTTGTCATTGTTTGCTGGACTTCGAGTCTGCAATAAAGTACTCTTTTCTATCAAGGATAAAAACAAAATAGATGCTTCCCTGTTTAGTGTCCCTGTGAAATACTTAAGGAGGATTTTTTTGCAGATTAGCCTGTAATCTGTATTTAAGCGGCAAGTGAGACGTATTAAAGCTGATTCTTAGCAGCTGCACCTCAAGCAGGAACTACAGTGTTCTTTGTAGGAAAAGGTTTACAGGACTGTGTTACTGGCATTTTAAACTGGAGTTCAGAATTATACACCATAAATATAGTACAACTGCTTAATACTTCTCATTTTTGTGTTTCTTGATTTAAAGTATTTTGTATTTGCAGTATGACTACTAATACTGCATACTGTAGTTTCAAATATTTACCAGTAGATGTCGCAATCGGTCTCTGACAGACATTTTGGTGAAGCGCTGGTGGAGCAGCGTGATTCAGCCCAGACCGCGTTTGTCCCCCCGGGGCATATATTCAACCGACTTCACAGGCTTTCTTTGTTCAGTCAGTGAATGGCAATATTGAACGTTACATGTCTCTCTTAAATACTCTTTTTCTATTGTTTTTTTTTGTTTTATGTAAGTTTCGCGTTAAATTGACTGCGCCCCTTCGGTTACAGTTTGATTTCTGATTCTTACTGCGGTTTTCGAATTACTGGGGCAGTGTAATGTAAAAGTGGGTGGAACACCCGATCATTATCGTTCACTGAATATATCTGACCAACATTTTAATGAAATGTTGTCTGTTCATTATTTCATTCTGTTGGGATTTGGAGATGATACACTGTATTATGTTTAAATGTGGCATAACATTTAGAATAACAGTGGGATAGCAGGAAAGATCGTTCAGCGTCGAGCCCAGGACAGCAGAATGGATCCAACATTACTGGATATGAAATGGTTCATATATGTGAAAGGAGTCCTGGAAGCATTTTAAACAGTTGTAGCACTGCACTTTGAGAAAGAGGGTTCAGCTCAGGGCTTAAACTGCCGTTCTGATGTGATGTTTCGACCTGTACTCCCAGCCACTGACTTTGCACGTTCAGCAAATGTTCACCAGCAGGTGTTTGTCAAATCTCTCAAAAAGTGTACCGGTTAAGTAAAGGTAACGTAATATCCTGAAAGGTAGACATGGACTTAACTTGACCTGAAACGAAGAGGCTAGGCGACTTCTGTTTTAAACTGTCATTAGTGTTGGCATCCCAGGTGCAACCTTGTGCTTCCTGGGACTGACACCAGGCTCACGGTGTCCCTGTACAGCAGTGTTTCGCAGCCCCGTCCGCGGGACCCTCGAAGAGGTTGCACATTTTCCCTTCCCTCCCTACTCCCAGCTTACCTGTACCAGGTATTCTGTGTTCTTGATTGTTTAGTTCAAGGGAGCTGGAAGGGAGCAAAAACGTAGAGTGTCAGGAGGTTTCCGAGCAGAGAAACACTGCTGTGCATGCAGAATAAACTATAGAAAAAGGCATGGGGGCATTACAAAACACTGATTCCATCCACCTTGAATTAGAGTAACAAGAGGGACCAACGTGCTACATTGAAAGGTTTCAGACGTTCTGGAGGTGCCACTCATGTCAGTATTTGGAGAAAAATGTGAAGGATTTCATATAGTTTTGTATAATAAAGAATGTTTAAATGTCACACTTTCCTGTGGGAAAAGCTCCTGTATAAAATGCTGTAGCAAACAGTATTACTGTTCTGGCTTATCGCAAACATTAGTCAGCAGAAACTTATCTACCATCTTTGTGCCATTGTTTGTGAGAATCTTTCGCTATTAGCTGGAAGGAATTGTGAGAGTGACACATGGTTTTAATTCCCAGGCTACTAACATTATAACCTGTAACTCAGCAACCATGCACACTCACTCACGTAGTGCCTCACATTTATTTTATACACTTTGCTGTAGTGTTTTTCAATATAGCACCTCAATCCATGGCTCACACAGTTTATAGCTGCCTTTTAAATATGATTGGTCGGTTTCAGGAGAGTGAAATGGGATACGTTATACTGCGTGGGTTTAAGAACTCATACTATTTTATTCCATAACATAAAATACATACATGATTGTATTATTTGTCACATAACATTTTTATTATTCTCAGTTCTCGGTTCTGAACCTTGCACAAGTCAACACATGAAATGTATATTTCAGGGAGTCTTTCTTATAAACGAAAGTCATTTACGTACGATGTTACAAACATGCTGCGATTCCCAGCTCTGCGAAGGCAGGTAAAATTTTGTCATGTTTGCGTTTTCTCACTCTGAGGCCTAATGTGTGTCATGCTAATGGTTGATGGCTGTGACAGGCAGAGTTTATCGGTGCTTATTTGAAAAGTGTGTGCTGCGTTCACATGTTGAAATGTGATGGGTACAATTTTGAAAGCCGCCACTGAACGTGCTCAGGTGTCAGTGACATTAAAATGCATCTTCCCCACTCAGTCATCATCATTCCTTTCTTTACTCTCTGTCTGCCATTCAGGGGGACACAGGAAATGTAAATCAGGCCCATTCTCCCAAACTGAAGTGCCCCTTTTATCATTGGCGTGCTTTTGGGAGCTTTTTTTTTTCTGGTCAGGCCAGGAAGAAAGTGAATTATTCTGGGGGCACTTAGTGCTGGCAGGAGGGCAGCTGGTCAAACTGGGAGATGAAGCACTTGACAGCGGCATAGGATGTGCTTGTGTGCGTCGGACGGCCGACTGCCTGGCACTCTCCCGGATGACGGCCCCCCAGCCTCCGCGCCCGAGACGGGTGGGGCGGCCGCGCGGGCAGCATGCAGGCTCCACATTAGGAGCCCCTGACAAGAGGGCCGGGCTTTCAGCCGGGGCCCAGAGTGCCATCGGCCCCGTGTTTCATCTGCCTCAAAATAGGGGCAGAGGCACAACAAATAAGCCCTGCTTTGCCATACTGACATGCAGTGTGAACTTGTTTATGATAAAAATATATTTATGATCATTATGAGCCTAATGGGGTATGCTAGGTGAGCTGCATCCACAACCTGCTCCGATCTGTAAGTGAAAGTCCACTTTCCCGCACTTTAGTCTTGGCTAAATGACTTTAGTCATGGCTTTTGATGACAGTAGACGTACTATTTTGTCTTGTTTTTCTTTTCCTGATGAACTTTGTGTATCCATTTAAGGACTCCAGAATTTCTTCCTCCAAGGTTTGCAAATGATCCCGCTTAAGTTCACAGGCATAGGGGACCTTGTCCAAGGCTTTCCTCAAGTTTGCTGGTCTGATGGTTATCAGGCAACTTTTAATATAAGCTGTACTGTGCAAATTCCTTCAGCTGATTATAATAACACTGGCATGTTTTTCCTTGAACAAAGGACTCTGAGCTTAACTGATGTGATGATTTAGCTTTTATATAAAACAAATGAGTCATAAAACAATACCGTGATTCCAGTGATGATTCAAATCAAATGAAAAACCAATAATATATGCTAATTTTCTGCAGTGGAGGGCTAGAGTTATGTTACAGTTTATTTCAATTAGAATGCAAACACACCCATCTTTCCGACATTCGACGCCCCCATCGAGAGACATGACAGCCTGAGAGACACTGATATACTCACACTGTATTGGGATTAGTGATGTATTCATCTGCCCCCCTGCTTCAGAAAACAGGTTTTCGCATTGTGCTCGCAGCAAAAATGAGAGAAAAAAACCTGACACCAAAAGCACTTGATACCAATGGAAGCCCGAACAGGAGACCCATGACCTATGTGACCTTCAGGCCGGGGTAACTCAAGCGGAGTCAACATGTTTTGGTTGTGATCATAATAAGTTGACATTATAGGGCCTCCAAATGCTAGTGGTTTGTTTCCCAAATACAATGAGGGGGAGGTCGGGCCAGCAGGGTTTGCTGCCCAGAACAAACGGCAGGATCTCAGCATCCATTTTTAGATGCTGCAGTATCATTCTGTGATGTTTGCCGTGCCTTTATTTTTAGTTTTTGTGTGTCAACACAAAATAGTACTGGCACCATGCCTAATAACAAACCATTCTCCCGAAAAGGAATACACCTTTTCCCGTATGTCAGGTCTGCATTCATTCCTTATTTATCAGTCTGTTTGTTTGTTTGTTTGTCTGAATGTCAGCTGTATCTGGCCTTACTGGAGCCTGAATCTATTTGTAGGGTTTTAGTTTGATAAGGCTTATTGAAATTAGCGTGCATTAGGAAAAGAGTCTGGGAATGTCTGTAGGAATGAGGATGCGTCCCTGTTGTCTCGCCCCCCCCCACCCCCATTAGATTTGTAGTACAAACACTTGGACTCTACAAAGGTCAAAGCCTCACTAAACATCAGTCAGGTAAAACTCGTTTAGCTATTAAATGGCTGTTGTATTACTGGTGTGTCAGTGTGCCCTGCGACGGCTTGGTGCTCCATCAAGAGTCGTCCCCTGTCTTGTGCTTGTAGCCCCCCGGGATAGACTCCAGACCCCCCCCCAACCCGCGCGACTCCTGAATCAGATGTACGGTTTCAGAAAATGGATGAATGGATGGCTGTTGTTTCTGGCAGGATGTAGGGGGAACTCATTGCTGCTGTACCTGGATGATTGCAACATAGGCCGAAATTTAAATGCACTGCCAGTTTCTGGCTCTTAATGCAGATCTGGAAACAGGGAAATGTTTCTCCTTCTGAAAGTGAGCAGAAAAGTTTGCACGGAGTCTGTAAACATCAGTATCACAGCATATCGCGCAGCAGGAGACAAGCATCACAGGCTCTGCATCAAAGACATTTGCCTGCAGGAGTCAGTGAATCAGGATGAGTATCTCACTCACTCCAAAGGCTCAGATGGAATAACCCTGTCTTATTCATATTTACCCCTTCTGTACACATTTGGTGTACATTTATGTAATGACTATGACTAATTTGTAAGCATTCTTGGAAATCCTGTGTAATGCAGGCCCGAATGCTCGGTTCTTTCAGTGCTAAGTGCTGTTGCTGATCCCCTGAGTGGATGCTGTCAGCCCCACTAATCCAGATGATGCTACTTCTTTGTAGCTCAATCACAGCGATGGATTTCAATGGCCTCTATAAAAATGAATCTATTGTTATAGTACTCCTTCCAATGATGAAATATTCCCGAAGCATCTTCAATTGATAAATAACAAAATGTTTATTGTTTTATTTTTATCTTATGCTGATTAAAGGTTCAGAGAATTAATTAATGCATCACAGTTCATCCCTGAATTGTACATCTCTCGACATATAAATACATTTCCATAACACCATAATATAATCGTCGCTCAGGTGCCCCCCTCCCCATCCCTGTTTGCCCCCCCCCCTCCCGCACCTCCACTGACACTAATGGCTGTTTTTGCAGTGATGCCACTTGGGGATGATCAAACACAGGGGTAAAGGAGTGGAGAGGCGAGGTGGGAGGAATAAGCGCAATGGAATTTAAAAGCAGCTGGCAGATGGCTTATCAGGGGCAGCACATAATATCCTGACTATAAGATCCTTATCAGATGCCGTGGCTAAACCAGTAGCTTCATGCCTCTTTACAAGACAAGAAGACTACATTTTTGGCCTCTGCTTCCTGCTCAGATAAGGATTTGCACGGAAAGGTGTCCTCTCTGCGTTTATCGTACCCTCATACAGTCACGGTATAAGCTGGGTCCTCTTTGGGTGGGACCAACATAAAGCCTGATCTAAATAGTTATGTGCACATGTTCTAGGTGCTAACATTGCTAAGGTCCAAAAGTGGCTTTACATCGGAAGAGCTCAGAACCCTGGGAAAGTGCTAAAAAGCAGTAGCTGAGAATTAGGGTGACCATTTAAACGTGGTCTGTAAGCGGAGTGTCACCCTCATATATCACCAGCCCAATTTCTACAGAGAGAGTCCTGATAGAAAAAATAAACATGTGAGTTTTGGGAAACAGCTTCAGAAGAGCGATCATTCCTGAGTATTTCTGTACCGTGAATGACTCGGAGAGAGAATGTTAACAGGAAAGAACAAGCAAAGCAGCAATGGTAACAGGCTGAGAAAGCTGCCGGCATGGACAGCCACAGCGCACGGCAGCCGTCTGGCCGGAGAAAAAGCACTTTGGTCACCACAAAGGTCCAAAAGCTACATAAGAAACAGGAAGGAACAGAACTTTATCTGCCAGGGAGGACACCCGAAAAGGAAAATGAAAGAGCATTACCCCAACACCAGTGTTAGTCAGCAGGTTAGGCTTAGCCTCAACACCAACAGTAGGTTAGGATTAGCCCCAACACCACGGTCAGCCAGCAGAAGGTTAGGCTTCACCCTAACACCAGCGTCAGTGATCAGAAGGTTAGGCTTAACTCTAAACCCTGGGTCAGTCAGCAGAAGGTTAGGCTTCACCCTAACACCAGCGTCAGTGATCAGAAGGTTAGGCTTAACTCTAACCTCTGGGTCAGTCAGCAGAAGGTTAGGCTTCACCCTAACACCGGCGTCAGTGATCAGAAGGTTAGGCTTAACTCTAACCCCTGGGTCAGTCAGCAGAAGGTTAGGCTTCACTCTAACCCCTGAGTCAGTCACCAGAAGGTTAGACTTCACCCTAACACCAGCGTCAGTGATCAGAAGGTTAGTCTTAGGATTGAGCTGCTTCTGTGGAATCTTATGTGCTTATAAATCTTTATGTTGAAGGCAGGAGTCGCTGATCCTGAACTGTTCTGGTTAGACCTGTTGAAAGTCTTTTATCTGTTGGGCTGGACCTTTTGGCAGTCAGTGCATGTAGTGGCTCCAGCGATGCGCACGTAGACATCGCTCGCTTGGCAGCGCCGGAGCCTTTCCCAGGCGAAAAAAAACGCAGCTCATGCTGGTAGCTCAGATAAAACGTTGGTTGCCCTCTACCAACGACAAAAGCTCAGGGACGGAGCATCAGCGATGTCTGGAGATTGCAAAGAATACAACTGTATACAGTCTCCCAAAACATAAACTGGATGCACAGACAAAGAGCTGCCGCTCAGGCTTACGCAGAATGGAGGCCTAATTTGCTATTATTCTCCCAGGAAAATTGGCCATTACTCCTCATCGCAGATTGCATTACAAAAAAAGATGGGGCTGTTTTGACACCGTTTTCAGGTTGACCTGCAGAGCAGCTGGAGCAGATCCAGCCCCTGCTGGGCGTTCAGGTCCATGGTGAGCCGGATGACTGCGGGGTGCAGCAGTAACCTGCTTGATTAATCAGTTCCTCCTCAGCATGTCAGATGTGGCATTGCGTAACAGCAAGCAGACAAGGCCTCCCTTTGAGGAAGCGCGACAGCGCCGGCTGCGTTTACATACTTCTGCATCAGTCCACTGTATCACACGGCTCGTGAATGCCAAACCCCTGGTTTCCCCACCCTCCCCCACTGGAACCTTTCCATCTCTGTGTCCCTCGGCACATCTGAGAGCAGAGTTAAGAGATGTAAAGATCTGAGAGGAGCAGACTTTGACTCAGTCTGATATGGGATAAGTGCAGCATCAAACAGGAGAGCATCTCAGCAAAGTCCCACAGCTCCTCTTCCACCTCTTCTGCGACTTCTGCCAACCCCTGTGTCGGAACTTTAAGGACTAGCGTGCAGCAAAGCCAGCATTTTCAAAATCTAACCCTGTTAAATTCAGGGTTGTTGATGCAGGGAGGCGGCCCTTCGCAGAGCAGGAGCCTGACCCCGCAAACGTGGCCTGTCCGCACGCCGGAAGGCGACCCCGCACCACCTCCCCCACCCAGCAGGGGTCAGCAGCTGCCCCATTGTCTGCCTGATGTATCGCCCTCTAACCCAGGCCCTTCAGGACGTCGGTACCCATGCCAAAAAGTACTTTTATCTGCGAGGAATCACCGTGATGGAAATGCAGAAACAGAATCTCTTCGGCAGAATCTGTTAGAAAAAATGTGAAAATTTTGCATATTAACATAATATATTTTAACATATTTTTTTTAGCAAAGTCACAAAGTCATATGTAAACCAGTAACAATATACACTCACTTAAAGGATTATTAGGAACACCTGTTCAATTTCTCATTCATGCAATTATCTAATCAACCAATCACATGGCAGTTGCTTCAATGCATTTAGGGGTGTGGTCCTGG
>JAODKN010000001.1:30394895-30419572 GCA_026774425.1 Petrocephalus zakoni
TATATATATATATGTGTGTATATATGTATATAATATAGAGAAATCTGGTTTCGTCTGACATGGTAAAATTTGACCTTATCACATTATTGTGTACAGTCCCTGATGCCTGACTCCTGCGGTTTAGTCCTGGGAGCAATCTGTGCTGTCTGCTCTCTGATAGACCTCCACCCTCCCTCCTCATATAGGTTCTGCTTGGTATGATGTAAAAACACAGAGCAGCTAAATCACACTAAACATCAAGCTCATCCGGAACCAGTCATTTCAGAAGCTGCACCTTCACTGTCCTCTGTCTGCTTATTGTCATTCTCCTAACCCTAACCCAACACCGTACCCTACCTCTTTGCTTAGAAAAAGTGAAATGAAAGCGAGGGAGCGTTAAGCGACAAACTCTGCTCCTAAAGGAGCACCTGACGCCCCCCGCAGGCTCAGAGGCCTACATGACTCCATTAACACCTCGTTTTGCCCCACAGACATAACAGTGCTCGTGTTCTGTGCTCTTCCAGTGAACCGAATCAGCTGTCTGAAGGCAACTGAACAGGAGCTAAGAGTCTCATTAAAGACTCCTCTGCAGGTTAACTCAAAGAAGTGTGTTTGCACAGTCCCAACACACCTGCCTCTGTTCTCATTTTACACAAAGTACGCCTGGACCCCTGCAGTTTGTGTGTTTATGGGGGGTGGCAGGAGGGATCTTAATCACCTGGACCCCCGTGCACATGTAGGTAGTCATGTTAAACTCACCCTGCTCTCCTCACCCTAACCCTCACCCCTAACCTTGATCCTAACAATAGTCCTGACCGTAATCCAGATTTAACTGTGGTGCTCAAATGAAACTCATTATATTGTTAAGGAAATTACACTTCCTGGAATGCTCCTAAAAACAGCTCCTAATAGCAGCTCCTAATAACTGTCCTGTTACAGTTTAATGCAAAAGTTTGCAGCAAAAATACATTGTTTATTGTCACCAAACTCAGGGCAGGAATACTTTCTTTACTGGTATACTAATCTGTGCTTTAAAGTGTAAGCAATGATTTCACAATAGGGATACCTCTATACCGGATGAAGATTTGTTTTGTGTAGTGAGTCACACTGAGATCCTTCTGTAGTGGAAAAGTGTAATAACAAGCTTTTGAAGTGTTTAGGATATTGATCTGCTTTAATTAGAGAGTCGCTTTCAACATCAACGTCCAAACAACACCTTTATTTTGCTGGCTGATAGTGAGCAGATTACACGAGTGCAGCAGCCCCTCCTATTTCGGTTCCCTAAGCCGTCCCTGATCAGGCTTCCTCCTCTTGTGCCAATCTGCCGCCTTCCCATGGCTGATTAGTCTCTGCCGAATCCCATCGTCTCTTTTGTGCAGCAGTATTGCAGTAAAGGGCTGGGAAGAGGTTGTGTTTAAACCATAATTTCTTTGTCTGTGTTTTCGTCTGGTCTAAATGATAAAATCACTTAATCTCACTTTAAACCGCAGCGCCCAGCCGCCCCAACCTCTGCTGTTTGTTTCATCGCTTTTTGTGTGACAACAGAAGACCCACCGTGGACAAGTTGGTTATGTTTTGTGTTACATGCTACACTGACTCTTTATAGCTTTGTTCCAGTCACTCGCTCCGATATAAACCTACAGTTGTGGCTCTTGATTCGGGTGATATTATCAGTGGGCGAGTTTACAGCTCAATATTGTTTCAATAAACATAAACAGTTATATTGTTGGATTGGCAGATTAAGTTAGCACTTTAAGGGAAAGTCAGTCGCTTGATGAGAGAGGCCTGTTTATTTTGCTTATTTTTGTTGTGTTGATTCATTATCACCATATTTTCTCTGCACTCGTGCAGAAACCAAATTATTCTGCAAATTTACTAATTTCTCTCATACAAAATGTGTATAGAAAAAAAGACCCATGTCTTTATTAGATGTTTTAATTCATACTTTATGAATCCTGCTTAAATGTAATATGTCTGCAAACATAGAGTGACTGGGATTTTAGTTTAATTGTTAGGGTGCATGAACACACAGACATGTTTGCATTCATATCTTTGTGGAGACCATTCGTTTCTATGACCAAAAACCGAAAGCTTAAGCATAAGTAAGCAAGCAAAATACTAGTTTTTTGATTGCAATCACAAATTTTTATAAAACTCTCTTCTCTTGTGGGGACCGAAAGATGTCCCCACAAGGTCAAAATAATAATAATAATTCTAAATTTGTGAACTGCTTTTCAGCCTCAGTTAAACCTGTACATTCATTTCCTTGCCTAAACTCTGCATTTCCTGTAACTGAATGATTCATATGGCAAACTACCGCAAAGCAGCGTCTTTGCTTAGCAATACTGTGTCTTGCCTGGGGTTTCTGCATTGACTGAGGATAGTGTTTCACTCGCATGGGTTCCCTTTCTCTCGATTTACCTTAATGCCACATGACTGGAGTGTTTGAGAGCACTGAGGCAGAATAAAATATCACCTGCGTTTAATGATGCATCCTCAGACCAGCATGCCTGAGATTCTGCTTTCGGGTCACAGGTCAGAGACACAGTACGGGCTTTTGTCCCCGGCTTGACGCTTCCTCGACATGCCGCTTCAGGCTCTTCTAGCACTGCTTTTAAAACCTGTTAAACTGTTAAAATGACATGTATTCAGTAATGTTTTAAATACTGTTTTCTGGTTTATAAACTGCCCAATTTCCCTTCTGCCCCTAATTTCCTCAGTCAAATGTAACTCTGGTTTTAATTATCTGAATCCATCCAGAGTGAAGGTGCATTATTAATATTTAGTACACCATCATCATGAATCATTGTAACTGATGATTTACCTCATGCATGTTTACCAGGTGATTGCTTGTAACATATGTATGGAGTGTGTATTTACCAGGTCACCTAAAATGTCATTGCATGTAACATATGTATGGAGTGTGTATTTACCAGGTCACCTAAAATGTCATTGCATGTAACATATGTATGGAGTGTGTATTTACCAGGTCACCTAAAATGTCATTGCATGTAACATATGTGTGCAGCATGTATTTACCAGGTCACCAAGAATGTCATTGCATGTAACATACGTGTGCAGCATGTATTTACCAGGTCACCAAGAATGTCATTGCATGTAACATACGTGTGCAGCGTTCCGAAACCCTGCATACAGATCATGTTCCGGCCCTGAGACCTGGTTGATGTCAGACTGCCCAGCTTCATCCCATTATAGAAATGTCATTTCTTTAATCACTCAAGCGTGCTTGATAGCAGAGCATTTCAAAGTGCCTTTTCCTGCTTTTTCATACCCTTCCGTGTCCCTCCCGGCCCTCTGGCTTTGGCCGGGAAGCAGGGAACACAGGGCTCAGCCCTCAGCCTCAAGTTTCCCGCTCAGCCCCGCTAATGAGCAGCTCTCTGTCCTGGACACCTGGGGCCCCGGCATGTCCCTGGCTTCCCCAGTGGAGAGGGACACGCACTGCCTCACTCTGTGCCATCCTCTGCCTCTTAATGACAGCATTTGGAGGGGCTCTTGAGGAATGGTGGCCCTGAAAACCGATGCTGGGTGCATTAGGGTCGCTGTCATGGTGAGTCTGTGCAGCTCCTCGATCTCACTCACACAAAAATACACCACAGTGCATCACAATCATCATAAGCGTGACTGCAGGCAGCAGAGTAACAGCCAGTGTACGATACCTATTTCTGCTTAAATGCTGTACAGTCGTCCCTCGCCACTTTGTGCTTCGACTTTCGCAGCTTCACTCTATTGCAGTTTATTCAAATACAGTACTGTGCTCATTAAAGTATATACAGTACTGTGCTCATTGAAGTGTATACAATACTGTGCTCATTAAAGTATATACAGTACTGTGCTCATTAAAGTATATAGTACTGTGCTCATTGAAGTGTATACAATACTGTGCTCATTAAAATATATACAGTACTGTGCTCATTAAAGTAAATACAGTACTGTGCTCATTGAAGTGTATACAATACTGTGCTCATTAAAGTATATATAGCACTGTGCTCATTGAAGTGTATACAATACTGTGCTCATTAAAGTATATATAGTACTGTGCTCATTGAAGTGTATACAATACTGTGCTCATTAAAGTATATGCAGTACTGTGCTCATTGAAGTGTGTACAGTACTGTGCTCATTAAAGTGTACATAGTACTGTGCTCATTGAAGTGTATACAATACTGTGCTCATTAAAGTATATACCGTACTGTGCTCATTAAAGTATATACAGTACTGTATATTCATTAAAAAGTTGATTGCGACAGTGAAAATGATACAGCACGGCCCGGAGTCAATTATATCCTCTTCCTATCCCGGCCACTGACTGACTCAGCCTCACGCAAGTTCGCCTCTCTCATACACGCTTCTACATCGCCACGCATCGGAAGCATCTTTGTTTGCGATTTCTGAGAACTTTTATCTAAGCCCCACGATGGCTCCTAATCCTGCTGCTTCTTCTAAGCCTTCTGCTTCTTCTTATTTTCATAGGTTAGTGACTCTGTTTAAGAACTGTGTGTGTAATTAAATGTACAATAATAATACCATGATATTTGTAAAGTCTAATATGTCTTATTTTCTCTTATTTTGTCTAATATATTGGGCAATACGAGTGTAATGGTGACTAAAGGGTGTTTCATGTCTAGAGGGCTCTAATAATGTTAAAAACCGTATTTAGAAGGTCGTAACCAGGGTTTCTATACTCTAAGAAAATATTCGATTTATAAATCAAGAATCCTATTTCACGGAAATTCACTTTTTGCGGTAGAGTCTGGAACGGATTAAACGCGATAAACGAGGGACGACTGTATATACATTGCCTAGCCAAAAGAGGGTGAAGTCAGCTGACTACCTGAATCTACTGAACGGCCAGTGGTTCAACTCACCTGTCATCTGTACAAGGTCTCGACGAGAAATTGATGCATATCTGGATAAAAAAAAATGTTAAGATGTTGCATAAGCACATGGAAACCAAATGTGCACCAAATCAAAGCTAAAGGTGGTACAAGGAAAAACTGAAGTGTGCAACTATTTCTTTTGGCCAGGCAGTGTATGTGTTTATACAAGACACGGCCATAGACGGCTGACGAGAGTCAGTGGGGAGCAAGAGGGACACAGAGAGACACATGAGAGTCAGTGGGGAGCAAGAGGGACACAGAGAGACACATGAGAGTCAGTGGGGAGAGAGTGAGGGACACAGAGAGTCAGATGAGAGTCATTGGGGAGAGACAGCGACACAAAGAGATACATGAGAGTCAGTGGGGAGGGAGAGAGTGACACGCATACCCCTTTTCCACTGCAAAGGTGCCAGTGCTGTTCCAGTGCCGATCCCAAATGTGGAACCAGTGCCACATTTTTCCACAGAAAAGAAATGGCGCCGGTGCCACAAAATCGACTCTGAACCGGCACCAAACCTTTGCTGGTCTGGATGAAGCACCCACGTCCTCATGGGAGGTGGGCACCATTGTTGCACTGTGTAGTGGGTGTGGTTTGTGACATGGGCACAATGTTGTCACCCGGTTCCCACTGGGCTCTCAAGCCCATGGAAATGCAGCACGGCTCTTGCTGGTGTCCAGCTTCAGCACCGGCTGAGCACGAGCCCCAGTGCCAGCACTGGCACCAGTGGAGTGGAAAAGGGGCAAGAGAGTCGGACGACAGTCAGTGGAGATAGAGGGACACAGAGAGACACATGAGAGTCAGTGGGGAGAGAGAGTGTGACATAGAGACTTGAGTGAGAGTCAGTGGGGAGAGAGAGGGTGAGATTTAGAGGGGGGACAGAGAGGGACACAGAGAGAGACATGAGAGTCAGTTGGGAGAGAGATACACATGCTTTGTGCAAAGGGGTAACTATAGCTGCACTGACAAATCATGGAAAGTTTCTAGCTGGAGTAGAATGCCATTAGCTGAATTCTCAGCTACTTTCTCACCATTAACTGTGAAAATGTGAAACTCCCTGTGTAACTTAAATCAAAACTTGTGCATCTAGCAGTTAAGGGAAGGGAACTTTGCATCTTAGAGGTGAAGCAACTTTGAAGTCATATGAGGGTGGAGAGATCATTGTGCTTCTGCTTTAAAGCTTGTTGTGGTTGTGGGTAAAAATGATGAAGAAAGACATGGAGTCATGAGGGCAGAAATATGAGGGTGCTGCAGTTTGCAATCAGCAGGCGACAGCGCTAACAGCATTAGAGCATACAGTCCCCAGTCAGACTCTCTTATACAGACTGATGGAGCATTAGGAGGAACAGACTGACAAAGAGTATCGTGGTAAATTTCTGGAATTTGTAGGTGTATTAAAATCGATGAATGTAGTGTATTTAGGTCTGCATATATAATGGAAATGCAAATTAATACAAAAAACCCAGAAACTATCATATGTCTGCCGGATACATTTTAAAACCTGACATATCTGCTAATTTGTTTGTTTGGACGGCAAATCTCTTTTAATCAGTATTGTGATTTTTAACTCAACTCTGTCTGGGTGTCACTCCAAGCCACGGAAAAATGAAATCAGCCATCAGTAATTTCCCAATCGCCTTCGAAATGTCTTTGGAAAAGTTAACGACACATTTCTTTGAAACATGGATGTTAGAGATATCATCAAAGCCTCACTCTACTGGTATGTTTCTGGAGCAAAACACTCGTTTTACCTGTCAGGACAACTAACAATGTTTATACAGTGATGAGATTAAAAAGTCAAAGTATAAAAAGAGTTATAACTAGTCAAGTTAAAGAGGAATGAATCAAATGTGAATCTGGTTAGTGTCATGTGAACCGAAGTAGAACCTCGGCCACGTTTACATCACACCTCTGAGTGTCATTAGAACTTTAGCTTGCTGTTTTGGTTGCATTCCCTTCGGTTCTGAGTGGTTCCCTGGTTCTCTCCCACAGTCCAAAGATTTACACTGGATGCCATCAATCAACGAGTGGTCTGTGACCTGTTCCTCAGTGTACGGCACACTTTGTCGGTTAGACTAGTCTCTTTTACTTCTTATAGAGAGTCTTTCTGAGAATATGACACCGTTGGAAAATTCAAGAGGCTTTAAGTTATCATGTTTTATAATATTATTTATTAAAATAAATGACATTTATTCTGTGCCATGATGTAACTGTCAGACACACACTTGTACTGAAAATGAGTCCTCAGCTGGTTTAATTATAATTGTCATTTCTTTATAAAAACAAAACACATTTTTGCTGCAATGCTGTAATTTAGAACGTTATTCACAGGTAAGATGATGATTGTAATTACCACGTTTTAATTTAAAAGTGATAAAATTCCATTTACATACTCACTTTAAATGAAAATATGATGTGCGCAATAAAATTACAGCCCAGAGACATTTAAGGTTGAAATGTATAAATAACACAATATTTTTACAAAAGGCAGATGACTGTGAAGCTATTGGAAATAGGCGTTTGGAGACACGGCCCAGTGGTGAGCGAGAAAATCAGAAGTCTCCCCCCTCGTATCGGAAGGGGTGCGGCACGCGCTCCGGGTACCCACCGGAGGTGTAATTCCCATAACGGTAACTCTCCACACTTTCCACTTTCTCAGTTTTAGGAGGGATGGACTCCTGCTGATACGACAAAGCTGATTTTATGACCCCAGAATCTTCCGGAACTTTCAGGTCGGGGTAGGAGCTTGACGAGTTGCCCTCCAGCAGAGTATTGCAGCTGGGTAAGCCCTTGACATCATAGAGGCTGTCGCCGTACTTCACCACAGCGGGTTTGCACGGCTGGTACGACACCTTGGTGGTGGTAGTGATTATGGTCTGGAGGGCTGCAGGGCTGCCGGCTGCGGGAGCCGCGTACCTGCAGGGGTACTCGCTGTTGTAGTAGTGCTGGTTGGAGTTGCTGCCAATCTGCCCATAATCGGTCCGCTCGCCGTAGCCCCCCTTGCCCACGATCTGCTTCCAGCCACGGTGCTTTCCGGGAGCCTCGTAGCCACGCTCGTGGATCCCCAGGGGGCTGGTGCTGAGCTGCGGCCCGCCCAGACTCATGCAGGTCTTACCGGGATCCACCTCAGGTGGCGGGCTTCCGCGATCCTTGTAAAGCGCAGTGTAGGGGCCCGGGCCCAGGTACCCGGGCACAGGGAAGTCGTAGCCGCACGTCGGCCGTGCCATGTACAGTCGCGGGTTGGCGGCCTTCTGCAGCGAAGCCGCGTCACTGGCGGCACCAGGAGAGTCAAAGGCAAACTTATAGGGCTCGGGGTTCTGGAAGGAGGAGTAGTGCTGTGGCTGAATAGGGAAATTGGACTCGGTGATGATGCTGAAGCGGTCTGGGCCATCCATGCAGGACAGGTGATGCAGGCCGGGGAAAGGTCCACTTGGGTCATGGTACCTCCCAGTCTGTTAAAGAAGTGAGACATTGCTCAGGGTTAGGGTTAGGGTTAGGCAGTTAGGGTTAGGGTTAGGGTTAGGCAGTTAGGGTTAGGGCAGGCTCTTACTTCCGTCTCTATCAGTCGTCGCTTCTGAGGGAAGTGTGGAGAGGAGATGCGCTTCTTCACTGCACTCCTACGCGCTTCTGTCTCTGACTTCGTCTCGGGCCTCAGGTGGTCATGCACTCCTTTAGCCTGCATCGGCATGCAGAAAGCGCCTGTGTAATGCCTGGTATTCGTGCTTCTCGTGCATGTTTCATTTATAACTGAGAGTATGTATTTCCTTTGGTATGCATAGATGTTAAAGCACGGTGACACAGACGCACATAGGCAGACAGACCTGAAAAAATATGGACTTTCCATCAACTCTCCAAAAGTTGGTCACTGGATATCCGCTGTGACCACGACAAGGTATGAGCTCCAGAGCAGAGTTACAGTTGGGACAAAGCTTCTCTAGCAAAGGACAAGAAAAATGAAGTTTACAAAATAATATATAATGATAAAACACATCGTCTCCAATCAAGCCCAAAATATTTGAAATATCATCTCTCATTTTTGAATACAGAGTAGCTTATACTGGAGGTAAAGTTATGCTTAATCTTTGCTGTGGTTGGACACGGAACATCCTGTCTGTTCTTTGTTGGAATGTACATACTTCATACAATCCATATTTTACATGAGTTTTAAAACTGAATATATTTAAATGAGTGCTTTTAGTTTTACAGACCACTGATTACAGTTCTAGGGTACATTTAGTTAAATTTCCTTTGGTTAATAATAAATCAGGAGTTTCAGCCATATTTTAAATGAATTAGCATTTGCAGTTCGGTCCCAATAACAAAATATTTTCAGGAATGAATTCATTGCCTTAAATGTTACAAGATATTTTCCATATATGCCTAAATATCCTTACACTACATTATATTAATTCCCATTTTCATCACTATGTGCTAAGCATTAGTTTGTCTACAGTGGTGTCATTTTCTGATATGTGTTTATTGTTATTTATTAGCAAATGAAGAGGGGGGCTCCGAGCCGCACGTGCCTGAACATTTCACTGTATTGCGCAGCGATAAAAACCATCTGAGCACTTCCTCCATTGACCCTCGGATCTATCTGCACATCTCTAACTTGTATGCAAAAGAAAGCTAATAATTAAAGCTGGCATAAGCTTCCAGCAATAAAATGAGGAAATAGCTACCTGGTCTAGCTTGTGAGGAAAATGGGCATTCAATGTAAAATCTAATCAGCTGAATAAGAAAAAGGAAGATTTTCAGACTGGAGTACCACAAATATCACTGTGGCTCTTAAACGTGTATATGACGCTTACCAGAGCCACTTTATCGAAACACTTTAACCAGCACATATTGAACGCGAAATGATTCACTAAGGCATCTCATCTTCTGCACAGTGTGTCACCAATTTTACATGTGTAATGATGTTTAAAAAATTAAGAACCAGCATTTAACTGTAGGATTATACTGCATTTCGCTGCTCCTAAAATGTAATATACTAGATGCCATTATTTTTTGTCAACTTTTATTTTTTTCTATCAGTTTTTATTTGAAGGAACTATTGTTTGGCAAAATTAATTTATTTTACATGTACATACATACATATGATCTACTTTAAATTTTCAAGATGAAGAAAACGTTAAGAAAATTAGATTCAGTTTATTCTGCTGCCCATTAGCATTTTGAAACTTGAAACATTTTCAACAACATTGAAAATTGAGAGCCAGGCAGGGTAGGCAATACTTATGTAGCCAGTTTTATTGTCTACCTGGGTGTTAATTAGCAAACCCATTTGTGACTGCTACAATGTAGCTTGTGATCGGAACAATATGAGGCCTTTCAGCTCCTTGGGAAAGAAAGAACTGTATTTCATTCTATTGTTTCGCAGTGATAAGCTGCTTTGTTTGTTTCTCATGCAGAATTTTTTATTTACGTAAATTTGAGTGAATGTATTTGTTTCATTTTATAAGTAGCTGAATGATGTTTGTACAAGCCGAATCACTGAATTACAGTTCATGAAAAAAGCTGCTGCAGGTAAGCTTAAGTTTTATTAGTTAACAGAATCTAAGTTGAGTATTTAGGGCTCCAAGCACCATAGCTGTGGAAAGCCTATTTTTGTTTTGTGATTGCTGTTTTACTTAGATTTTTAGCTCATCTCCGCTCTTGCATTGCACAAGTTTGTTCTGTAGTTACGCGGTTCAACTAACTGAGGCTACTCTGACCGAATCACATTTCTTTTTTTACGTTTTACGTTGGTTGTCGCACTTCCATCGAGGTGTATTGTTGATCACTGAGCTGCTGCCAAATGGCCTGCATGTGCCGAGTGATAACACGTTATGTGTGCGTAACATGATGCAGTCACTGGTGGACGGAGGACAGTCAGGACACCGGGCAGAGCGTCAGACCACAGGAAATGTGGGCTGGGCTGGGATTCGAAATCAACCCAGGACTTTTGCCCATACAGGCCCACCATACAAATATACGCATTTTTACAGCAAAATTACCCAAATGGGTTAGGGTGGGGGCCGTGAACAATTCTGCCAATCCAGCCCTGCCCTGTATCGCATGCTGGTGACTGACATGTCCTTATTTGTGACATCTGCTGGAAACTTTGTTTTGCATTACTGTCTCCTGCGCATGTGAATAGAAACTTCTCCATTATGTTGTAGTGGAAATTGTTTGATATGGCCAATTACCATTAAAATGATAAAGTTTTACTGGAAGTGTCCCCCACGCTACCTTTAACTAAATATCCTTATCTCAACATTGGGACGGCTCACGTCCTTTCACCAAAAATCAAGATAAAATAAAAAAAAACACAAATAACAAATTGTCCAACTCAAATTGTCCATGTTTTAAGTTGACTCTTCATTCCACCAGTTACCATGTTGTGTGCTTTTTAAAATTATAATGAATGTAGAACTTACTGATTCAATATTCAGTTGTATATTGTATTAATACTTTGGATATACAAGCCTATAGTAAGATCTATATTTTAGTAAAGCAAATGAAATCAATCTGGGGCACAGAGGCATAGCGATAGATCTTACTTTGCTGTTTCTGCCGAGCCTTGTCGCAGATAGCAGGCCGCAGTTGCAGCTTGGTGGCGTCGGGCAGCGTGCAGCCGCGGCTGCAGACCACCACCCCCAGGCAGGACTTCTTCAGGATCTGGCAGTTGTGGTTGTTGGTGTTGCGCATGGCCCAGCCGCTCAGGTGCCGCTGCGCGTTCTTATCTTCGCCGCTGTAGATGTAGCGGACGTAGCCTTCCGTCCATTCCTGGAAAGTGTCATACTGCTTGATGTCCTGGTGGGAAAAAGTGTGCACATGAATGAATGATTAGAAACGGCCACGTTTCTAATTAAATGTAAACCAGGGAGACAAGATAAGTATCAAGTATAGCAGAACTGTATGAGAAAGGACCAATCCGATTTCCCCAGTTAATTATCTAGGAGACTGTCACCTTTACTACGGTTTTTGACAGCGAGCGAAAAACGCGCAAGTGATCGCGTAGGGACCTTACGGCATGAGTTAGAACAGGTGAAGTATATTTTTCAGCAATCAGTAAACAAATATGTTCCGCGCGTAAACATTTCTAATAAATATGAATCATTTACATCAATTAAATAAGTCTTCCACTTAGTGGCTATTAACTGTGGCAGATAAACAGCTCACAAAGGTGTCCGGTAGCAGCATACCTGAGGTAGCCGAGGGTCGTTGATATCCCAGGTTAATTTCATCCCCAATGAACAAATACAATCTGAGTCTTCAAATTGTTCTGACGATTTTGACATGACGAAACTATTGAAGAGAAAAAAGACTAAAGTATCAATGGAAAAGCCTCATCAATGCATGCCAGGGCTCAATAGTCTTATTATTCATTACAGAACGGAGGCTTCGACGCATTAATATATAATCTAAGCACGATATCCGTCAAATTTCGTAGTGCTAAGAAGAGGAAGGGCCATCGCGCCAGTGCGCTGCATGGGCTTGGAGTTCGCAGGTGTGCACCCAAACTATCGGCAGCGTAATGAGCGCCGCTGAGCGCCTGCAGCTTCCTTTCAAGCAAGAGGGTGGATCCCTGCGTTAGCGCTCAGGTTAACCTCCCGAGCATCTCACCTGAAGGTCCTGCCCTTCTCCTGCTCCTGTCCACAAAGCGCTGCTCCCTGATGTGTACAGATTAAACGCCAGTTTAGGCGGAGTATCTTATTGTTCATCAAATCTATAACTTTTTGTTTTGTGTTCCCATTTAAATCAAGAAATGCATCGTTATGTCTGGCATACTGCCACTGACATGCCAATATTGCATTTATTTCTTTGTCCTAGCGTGATATATTTTTGATGACGCTTGCATCTCATGTGTATAGGAGAAGGGCGCGCACCACTCCACCAGAAATTCGAGTTATTATTCTGGTCACTCAGCTACAATGAACGTGATCGTACAAATAACACAGTAAAGAGTTACAAAACAAGATTATTCTCTTCTATAAATGTAAGACCAGCCTTGAACATATAAGACGGACCACTTTGGTACAGATAAGGTTTCATGTACATAGTTTTATGTACAATTCCCCAAATGTTTGACATGTGGAGTGTAACCTGAAAGAAACAGATCTTATTTATAGACGACACAAATCTGCGGGGCATTTCTTTGTTGTTTAGGTCATTTTCGATATTCTTAAGTGCATCGTTCATTTATATTATGTCAATTATTCCGTCTGTTTGTATAAATCCTACGCAACTTTTCAGACCAGAAACAATATGCATACTATTTGGCATTCCTACGAATACTCCGTTATCAGAAAAAATGCAATAGCCCTGTACAGTTTTGTTCCCACATTATTTTACCGACAATGGTAAAAAAAATCTTTCTCAGAGTATATTTCTGTATTTTAAAATGTATATTTTCATACAGCTGAAGTAAAACTGGCAGATCCTCTTAACAAGGAACTGTAACCTCAAAGGTACAAATAGGTACTTTTTTTCTGACAGTGTATATTCATATATGCATGTGTGTACGACTATCGTACAGTTAATATAATAAAAAACAATAATTTGAAATTTGCAAAACAAATGAAGATAAGATAATCAAATTCTTTTATATTGTGTGTATATATGTGCGCATGTGTATATATGCGCAAAAATCATTTCATTATGCTTAAGACCGAATTTTCTAGCATTTTCAAATTTAATTAAATTTAATGTAAGAACGGATTGCATTTATCATTCAGATATGTGTGTGTGTCTTTCTGTGTATACTTTTTTCTGTAACCGTCGGGCTCGGTGATAAGATTGCTGATTTGTTACGTGCATTCTACCATTTCCAAAATCATTCCGTGAAAACTCATTATAATAAATCGATTTCTATATTTAAAAAATGAGGAATACAGTCAAGTAGCAGAAAAATGATGAATTAGAAGGCGACATTCACGCTTTCACGATTTTTCACTCCAGTTACTTTTAGCTATACAATGAAACGCCACAACATCTCGCGTGCGCCGTCTTGCTTTTAGCTAACAATGAAATTAAATACTTACACCAAGGAGCAAATGTAGAAATTAACAAAACATTTTTAGTCTACACACACACACACATCGGTAATTAAAAATTTATATATGTATGTATATGTAATCAAAATTACTGGACGTAATACACATTTGATCTCACTTTCTCGGTTAACATTTTCCGTAAATGTAGCACAATAAACATTGCCATTTATTGCGTTATTTAGGTTTAATTTAATAATTGCATTTTATTATCATTTTAAGCCTATATTAAAAATGAACATCTTGGGTTATTGGAGCGCAGTCGGAGTCTGTGGCTTCTGCTCTAAGTGCTTGTTCTCTTATTTACACAATACTTTCCTGTTGGGTTTATTGACTGTCACTCTGTTTTCAGTAAATATTAAAAAAAAAAATTAGACAGCTTTGCATAAATTCGTTAGTGATAAGCAGCTAGCCCTAAAATCCTGTCGATGGTAAGGGTGATTGTCAAAGTACATCAATAAGCTTTACGCAGATATTTCATTGTTATTTTCCAAAGGAAACCAGTTGAACCAAAGTGATGTTTTTACATTAATAACCATGTCAAGGTTTGCAAGTGTCTCCAATATAAACAAAAAAAAACAATAATTCGTTTTTTACTGTAAAAATTTTAAATTATCTAAGTGATTTATCGTTTAACGAATGTCTCATTTAAATGGAGCACATTTTCTCATCTCTAACAGAGTATCTCCGTTGAGCGACCATAAGATAAGTGTCAGAAGGTGAGATAAATCACCGGGAACCTGAAGGCTTCCCTTGCAGCCTGCATGGGAAGGACGCCAGCTTTCCTTTGTGCCACATGAAAGTGCAGTTTTGAGATTCACTCTACTGGAACCAGGACGTCTTTTAAGAATATTTTTAAGGGCTGGCGAGTGCTGCTACGACAGGAACAAAGTTAAGTTAGCAGGTATACAGGTAGCGCACTGGAAGCGCCATGACAGCACATGCCGCATCAAAGCCGAGCTGCGTCACAGGTGACGGCTATCGGCCAAACACATTACTTACTGCAGAACCTGCCAAGTTACCAGCATGGTCTATTAGTAAATTCCATGTAAAGCATAATAAAAATGGCCCTTTCGATTACCCACAATCCCCGCAAATGCGCGAACAAGGCTAATCATTAAATGGCGACACGTGGTGTTCTTCAACAAATTATTGAAATTACAACAGTAATAATTATTAATACATAACATATAGAAAGTATTAGTTGGTAACAGAAATGTCTAAAACCAAAAGACGGCAGAACTAAGAAAATGACCGATGTGTTAATGTAAACATGTAAAGAACGTTAAAGAAATTCCCTGTTTTTTTTACTTTTGTCTTAATGATGTTGTAATGTATTACAACACACCAATGTAAAACAATGTTGTGAAAGCGCTATATAAAAATACATTGAATTGAACTGAACTGAAAAGACAAAGAACAAAAAATAATAATATATAAAAAACAAATAAAATACAGACGATTAAAACGAATAAGATGCAAACTCCCGAGCCTCCAGGTAACTCGCATAAGTTGAGGTAATGCCAGTGTAGTGCGGTCCGGCGATCCAGTGCCGATCTGCGGAGGCTGCAGCCCGACTTTCGGGGTTCCCATTCTCTACACTTGCTCTCGCCGAAGGTGCGGTTGTGAAACGGCATCTTTTGGTGACCATTGCTCTTCATTTCGGGGTTATGGCTTACGCGAAGAGTCAAAATGCTCAATAAACCTCTTTTGTATGACAGATTTTTAAATGAGGTGCTGTGACCCCTTACTGGCACTTGGTGCTCCTGTAGTCGGTGTCCCACATTTTATCACCATATTAAATGCATGAATCCCACAGCTTTTATTGCCATGTTTACAGTCAGCCTGTGTCCCAAAACAGCCTAATAGGCCTAATCCGACATTTTCAAAAAGCAAATCGAATTTAATTAAATGCAGTGTAATGCTGTATCTGCACTAACCGTTTATTAGACGAATAAACACGGGAAGCGATCAGGGTGGGTGACACGGCTGTAGAGGGCTTCCCCGGGTTACCAGCGCTGCAATCAGCGGTGGCATAAATCAGATAAACCCTCCGAGGGCTTTTCCCTAAGGTTACCTCCAAGAAAGCGGTATTTTTTGACACGTAACGAAAGTGTTTATCTTACGTCTATATTATGGCCATATGCCGTCAAAAATGGAAAGCGAGTACCCCTAACTTTGGTGCTTGTTACCTTTTCCGAGCGTTTGCTCATTAGAATCACGTGTGATAACCGGACTTCGGGAGCCTCCGTGAAGCAGGACGAGGAAAGAAGTTATGGTTGTAAGTCGGTTTTCAAACAAGTTTCTTCTGCTTTATCGGTACAAAGTAGGACGTTTGCAGAGTGCGTTACATGTTGGCTGGGCTGCTGTGGTAGTGCGTGGGTTCCGCGTACCGTGCAGCGTTTCTCCGCCAGCTTAACGCGGGGGTGCGGTCAGGTTCGTCATCCTCATGTTTGACTTAAAATTGTAGTGTAGTGTTAGATTCAAGCCAAACCAATTCAGCGACCCAGAGAGAAAGATGTAAAACCCATGCATTTTAAATGCAAATAATACATGTCTTATTTAAGTTCGAAGCCGTTTTAGAAGAAGCCTTCTTCACTAAAAATGCCGCAAGGATTAGTGGTGCTCTTCTTGAAGAGAGAACCTCGAAGACTTTGGTACACCGGATGGATAAAGTAATTAGTGAGGTAATAGCCTATTGGCTTTGTTTGTAATGTTTAAAATCATTTAGCATCTGGAGGCGGTGAGCTGGTATTTTCATTAATTCAATTATTTAAATGTTTTAAAATGCATTCAAGGAGCTTGACAGGAATGAGTTTGCCAAGGTTTTCCTGCTTCTGAGAGCCATTGAAAACGTGTGTCAGAGTGATCAAGACCTCATCCAGTCCTTCGTCCAGCATGGCCTCATTGTAAAGATAAGTGATGCACACTGGCTTATTTAACACATGACAAAATACACCACAGAAGCACACATTAAAATAATGTTAGGGGGCCTGATTGATGCTCTTTATTCTGCACATGTTGGCCTGGTTTGAAAGAGCCATAGAGTTTTTGAAGGTGAAGGATCTCCAGCACCAAAAAGCGCTATCAGACTTAGTGGAAGCGTTCTACGACACATCCACGGTGAGTGACCTTTGCTCCCCCACATGGCCCCTTTGCTTACCCTGACACCCCCCCCCCCCCCCCTGGTGCACTGCTCCCCCTGTAGCATTGCTGTGCTCCTCTCATATCCTGCCCTATCTAACTGATGTCCTTCTTCTTCCCTTAGAACATCTGTCGGATCAGTCTGCAAGGTTGTCCTCCTGCATTCTCCTCCTCTCGTGTCATTTCTGCAGGCTCTTTATCGTACTTGCATGGCTCATGCTCACTCTATTCCTCGGCCTTGGTGTTTCAGGGAAGACCCAGATCCACGACATCTTTATTCTGCGGTTCGGCACGCTCCTCACAGATGCCGACATACTGTTTGACCTTCGTTTAGAGGTAAGGTCATGATGATGTGACAGCATGTTAACGGTGCCTAAAATGTGACAAATTGTGTTGATGTAGTCATATGTCAGTAAGTAGGGGAGGTTCTGATAGGATTAGTTAGTAATAGCAGAGGTGAGCTTTCCTGCTGTATTGTGCTGTGGCCCTCTGTGTGCATTAGGGCACATTGGGACCACCAGGTGCTACATTGTACTACACTGTGCAGAATTATTAAACAAGTACTATTCCAAGAGATATTTTTTAGCAAAAGTTGGGCAAACTTTTATAAAAATGAATTCAGAGGTTTTCTCTTACTCCAAATAAGTTTAGTTAGAAAGAAAATGTTACATTAAACTTTCACAAACAGAAGTAAAAGAAAAGCACAATTATTAGGCAATCCAAAACTAAGTGGATTTTTCTCTCTTCATCTACAAAAATAATAATAAAACACAGATTTATCCATTCAGTCTATACAAGGAATGACAAACTATCAGTCGTCCCAAACAGCCCACCTTACCAAGTGTAGTGTGCTGTACAGCCACCTTTATTCTCAATGACCATCACGAGCCTGTTGTCCATTGAACTGGTCAAGTTTTTAATTTGATTTAACCATGCCCTATTTTAGCTACAGCAGCTAGGACTGCCTCCCAGACACTGCTCTGAGAAGTGTACTGCTACCTTGGTAAATATCATAATTTAGTATGGCTCGGTGGCCCTCAATGGCGGCTAAGTCAAGCGATGAAGGGGGCCAGATCAGAACTCAATCACCTTTCTTCGATAATCTGTGGAATATTTTGTTGCAAGGGAAGGGGCATTGTCCTACCTGAATATGATAACTTTTTCAAAAGTTGCTGACTTCTTCCTGTGCCAGTGTTTGGAGAAGGTACCTTCTAGAAATTGCCATTAGATCTTGTGGTTCATTTTTATACCATCCAGAAGTGTGGAAGTTCCAACAGGCTCATCACTGATAACTGCAGCCCACAGCATCACTCCTCCACCTCCTTGTTGGTGCTTGAAGCAGGTGTCCAACCAGTGGCCCATCCACCTGCTCCATCAGTCATTCTCCTCTCATCCGTCCACAAAACCCCGGTACCATCAGTCCTGAGACGTGTTACAGCTCGTGTGCCTTACTGCGTACAGGTCACGTTTCAGCCTTTGTGACCTTAGCATTGTTATGTATCACACTGCACCTAGTACTTCCAGAGATTCTGTTCAGATTGCAGAAGAATGATAGCATTTTGATTCTAAAGTGCTTCTGAACGTCTCCCCATTAATGTGACACATATACTTGGCGGTTAATGTGCCTCCTTCCCTCTACATGCTTCTTCTCTCTACTCTGGCTATTGGCCACCAAACCCTCGATTGTACAGTAATCATGTTTTAAAGGCTTAGCAATTTCGATCATTTTACATCCCTCTGACTAGCACTTAACTATTTTGTTTTTTTTTTCTGTTCTCTGCAAGGTACTTTTTCAGCCAATTTTAATAGCAACAACAATTTGCTTAATAATTCTGCACAGGAAAGTGAATGTTTTTCTCTAAACAGAAAGTACTCAGACCAAATACTGAATGCTGATAGTTGACGCTGATGCCCAGCTTCTTCCACACCATTCCAGGCGATTCGAACAATTAATTCAATACTTGATGGAGCTACCAAAGAGGAGAGGAAGAGGCTCAGTCTATCTGAAGACCACTGCTTGCTCCTGTAGGTTTCCGCTGTCTGCTCCATGGATTAAAAGCAGCCAAAGCCAAATTTTGTATTGGTACTATATTTTCTACAATGGCTGAAGTTGCTGCCCTCTAGTGGAGCTTTTATGGAGAGTCCTTTTATGAATTTGACGAATTTTCTCCCCTCCCAGGGAAGAACTGGCCAAAGTGATTGTAAATGTTGGTGGTAAGTACGGTGTACACTGATCTTTATATGTTTGCATGCAACAAAATGTGTCCTCTGCATTTAACCCATGTGGCATGGCAGTGGGTAGCTAATTCAGTGCTTGGGGACGGTACCTTTCTCAGGGTACTTGTGGGTCAGGGACTCGAACCGGCAACTTTTTGACTACGCGGTGGCGTCCCTAACTACTACACTACCTGCTCAGACTATGAAATGCAGGTGGCCGTCTCCGAATCGCTTTGCCGCATGACAACCAAGAAGTGGAGGGAAGAGCTGGTTTACAAGTGGTTCCCCAACAGAGTCTTTGCAGAAGCCTTCAAATCAATAAATGATCGGGAATTTGAGACTGTAAGTTTTGTTTCTTCAGAGTTCTTAAGTTTTTATGATTTTTTTTTTTACCCTCTTTTGACACAGCGGCTCATTTTTAATAGGCAAAAGCTGAAGTTCAATTTTTTTTGTTTTTAAGGATTGCAGAAAATTTCTCAACAAACTGAATAGCCATTTTGGAGATGAGCGAAGGTATATTGCAGCTCGCCCATAGAATATTTTTATGCTATTTTTATATATTTGCAGCATATTTTTCATAGCATCATATCCACACATTTAAAAAGGCCTCTACCATACAATTAAGTTTTATATGCTAATACCTACTAAACTGTGGTAGTATCAGCACTCTTCCTTGCTTACAAACAAAAAATTGTGTTACAGTCCTCCAGGCAATATGGTAGGCGTGGTCTGACCATACCCAAGGCACTACTGTGGTACTATTGATTTTTCTGTCTTCCAAGAAGAAGATGAGGCAGTGCAGCCTGTAAACATGATCAGATGATGTTTTTGACTGTTTGGAAATATATGGGTCGCTTGTAAGTCTGATTGTAAATTTCTGTTCTTGTTCCTTTCTCTTCTGCTGGACAGAGTGTTTACATTCCCCTGCATCAAGGCTTTCTTAGACACGATTGAGGTAAGCATCAGTACAATCAGATATTCAAATTGTATTCATTGACACATCATAGTATAAGTTAAAGCTGGACATAGTCATATCTTTATCAGTTGATGCTCAAAAGGATCTTTCTTAACTAGAACTCGTATCTGTAGCTATTTAAACCAGATGATGAGAATCTCGAAAAGTTCTGGATAGATTTCAACCTTGGGACATGCTGCATCAGCTTTTTCGTGAATGATCCAGAGGTAGGTTCACTATGGCTGCTGTTTTTGGTGATCGAAACAACCATAATGCCGTTTGCATTGACTGCTTCAGATGGTCCATGAGGTTTGTTATGACAAGTGACTCGCTTCTTGTTCCGTCACGCTGGGGTGCAGGGAGCTCTTTGGGAGTCAATCAACTTGCCAAAAGCCGCCATCAGAGATTATTCCATCCAAGGTAAGCAGTCAGCTTTGGCCCCAAAGTCATGGTTGTGTCACGATTCACGTTTTTTTTTTTTTTAGGAGGAGAACGTGTAGTGTATGTGGTGCTATTAATTTGGCTTTGATTTCTGGCTATGTTTGTGTGATCCTGTGCCTTTTTCTGTGTCGGCAGAAAATGATGACCAGAAAATCCTGACTGTTCGAATGGAAATTCCTGTATCTCACAACAAAATAAAAGGAAAAACCATGCAGCTCATTTTTGAATCGCAGTATGATGTCCCAGATGCAGTCAGACGTGTGTTCGGAGAAAATTTAGAAATGGTAACGCGTTCACAATGTAAAGTACACCTTATGATAATCCAGATAAAAATACATATGATTAGTTTGTAACATTTAAAAGTTACAAACTATTTAGTAAGTACTGTATTAAAATGAAATGGTTTGCCATAGTGAAGTGAAGCCATACATGGTAAGACTGTCCACATGGTCACATGACTGATATGTAACCTTCATGTTCCAGCCGACTGAGGGACAGTCCATGAGCAGAGATCTCCTCAATGATGAGTATTTTATACATAGTATTTTAGAGTATTTCATGAGTGTTATAGAGCATTAATATTTACACTTTCTCTACTTCAGAACCCCAGTCCTCTTCTACTGTAAAAAAGGACACATTGCATGTGTAAGTGTCAGTCTAGAATTTCCTTCAAATTAGTAATATTTTTGAGTGAACTACTGTAACAAACTTCCTTCCCAGTAGCTCGGACCCCAGGTGTTCCGATGCTGCCGATGTAAGTGCTAAGCAGAACCTGCCTCTGATTTGGAGCGGTCACTGTGGTTTGTTTGTAAGGGAGGTGACACTTTGTTCTTTTACAGATGACTGTTTTAGATGATGATGATGGTGATGATGCTAATCAGAAGTCACTTGCAGCAGCATTGTGAGTCATCTTTTTATACTGTGCTCTTCTCAGGGTTGGGAAGTTACTCATAAAAGTAGTCCATTGTAGTCAAGTTCAGGTCCAGAAAGTACAAATCCAGACCAAGGTTTTGTCTCAGCCCACCAATTGAGTATGAAGAGTCAGTCAACTGGTTGGTTGAAAGTAAACCTTGGTCTAGATTTGTACTTTATGGACCTGAACTTGTCTGATTACTTTTGTGAGTAACTTCCCCTCCCCAACACTGGCCCATCTACATTGACCCATGTGGAGTATTTAAACACTTCCTCGTGTGTGCTTGGCATCTCCAGGAAAAAAGCTGAGCTCATTCATTTGACTGATGAGTCTGAAACTGAGGTTTGCTTCCTGCTTTAACAAGTATTATGGGATGTTGGTGGAGGGTAGGGAGTGGTAACACAGCTTGAGGTGCTCTTTACAAGCCATGCTGCATGAATTTGTGGGTGTGAGCGTGTTCCGGGCATTTGCTTGTGTAGAGTGGATTCAGTAGGTTCCATTTTTCTGGGAGGTAGAAATCTCTGCACATGGTCACACAGGGTCAGCAGAATAATCAAATCAGTGTTGGGCTTGTGACCTCAAAAACCACTCTGAGGGCACATGATGAGTGGCTGGCCCTGAGCTGTAAGCCCAGCCTTTCTCGACTGTGTCCGAGTGTCTCAGTACCTGTAAAAAGTATGTAACTGGCATAAAGGCCAGAGCTAGCTCCACTTCTGTTCAGTGTGCATTGCAGTGTGTATTTGGACTAGCACAAGTTAAAGGTGCAGTATCTCAGACTAAGTGCACCATGTCAAAGGGATTTCCACATGGCAGCAAGACGGACAGCATGTCCTTCCTGGCAGCTTTCAGGAGCTACCAGGTCAGTGTGGGGGCCAGAATCACTTATGGCGTTAGTCAGTGGTGTACCTGCTCATCCTTTGGCATTATTCTCCCTGGGCCATTTTAATCTGCGCCCCCATCTTCCCCTCAGGTGGCGATGGCCAAAAAGAGGCTCTTCAGTCAGTCTGCTTCCTCAAAGAGGTACGATCACACTTCTGAGGTCTTTTTCCCATAGAGATGCTGCAGAATGAGCAGCTGGATGATGGATCACATACAGAGGCTGCCCCTTCCTTACTGCATATGGCAGGAATGCTGACCAATCTTCGTGTTCAAATTTTGTTTTACTCTCCTGCCCTATATCTGATCTAGCCGAGGTAAAATTTTGAAAATGACCAACTCAAAGGTTCTGTTCTCGTCTTACGCAGAGCTGCAAAGTATATCCAGGCCACAGGAGACAAGCAGAAAGAATCCCACAAGGTTAACAGACTGTTCAGAGAGGGATCGGGTGATTGTTATACAAATAGTCACCACTAGGTGGCCAACTCGTAAGTGAAGAACGGAATGGCTCTTCAGTCACACGTTTTGTCACTGCAGGGTCGTCACCCCAAAGTTGCTGCCTCCTCTGAGAGCAACAGCAGCCCGACTCGGAGAGGAGTAAGTGACAGTTTGCGTGCGAAACAGCCGCCGAGGTCTGACTACACCAGGAAGAAACCCAAAGCCAAGTCCGCTCTGAGGAGTACGCTGCCTGTCAGAGTCAATTCATGCGGGATTCCCTGCAGAACGTCACCCTCACCGTTTCTCTTCCTTTCCTTCAAGTTCTGCCCCTGTCCTCCCCCAGTAGTGCAGAGGAACCAAGTGCCGTCAAGGTAAAGTGTTTTCCCACTGAGGGAGCTGTTTGTACTGCCCTGTTTTCTGATTATCAGATTAGTTAGTTAGGAGTTTTTGTGAGAGTGCTAATTTCATATTTCCCTCCTGCAACCTCGAAGTGTGGCATGTTACAGGACAGACACCTAAAGTGTTTCCAAGTTCAGAGGTCTTAAGGCTTTTTTTCCCTCATCAGATATGTCACCTTAAACATTACAACAGGAAGTTATGATAAATGTATTTTTCCTCAGAATTCTGAAAAGGAATTGGTCTCAATCAAAATGCGTTGCTTTAATTTTCTCTGCAGCACTCAACGCCAAAGACTGCAAACATTAAGCAAAGCGGAGCTGCTAGCCACAAGCCCGTGGTCACGCCCCAAGAGCCCAGCTTGGAATATTCTCTCATTTCAGCACAAAAGTTTGAACCCCATGTGGAAGGTCAGTTCTTTTCCTATATAAAAAATGAATTTGTTCTGTCAGGGTAAAAGCATGACTTGCTCTAGTAAGAATAATGATTCACGTTTCATTCCACTTCAGTACTGGCTATGTCTACACAGGAGATTGTTCTGGGCTTTTAGCTGTACAGCAGTGTCCCATGTGTCCTTTTCTCCCAGGACTTGAGAACACAGACCTGAAAGATTCAATATTCATACCAGATGACCACGATGAGTCCCCTATTAAGGTAGCTTTGGAGGAACTACAGAACCTCTAAATCATGGTCCTGTTTTGTGTTTTGCATGCGTCTCTGCATTTATTCACCAGTCATGCTGAACTGGAATTTCATGGAAATGCCATACAAATTCCTTTGGACATGTATGCTGGTCCGCAGTGGAGGGCTGTAAATGTCCGTTCACTATTGGCTCTCCTGGTATGCTTATAGTTTCTTTAATTTAAATGTCCAGCAGAAAAATTCCACTGGTGAACTTCAAAAGTCTCCTGGAGAAAGAAAACGAAAACGCGAAACTGCAGGTGTGTGTCACTTCCTGTCTGGTGATTGAACTTTACAATTCTGGTGTTTTTAATTCCATTTCTATAAAAAAAACAGTGCAGACAGGTAGGCTAGTATAACCCCGTTGGACTGTTGTGTAATGTTGAAACTCTAATGTTATTCTTTGTTGCATAGTGCTGGATTCAGGCCTCGGACCAGAGAAATGGCAGTCAAGAGCGGAAGAGGAGCAGGGCACCTCAAGCGTCAAACCCAGAGGACTCCTCCCCCCTGGCACGCAGGGGGCCACTGAGGGCATGTTTCCATAGATATCCTCCTTAATTCCATGGTTTCATTAATACATGTTGGTGAACAAAGGTTGTGTGAAATGATAATGCAGTTATGGACACGCCGTTCCTCTGTGTAACGCGGCATATACCGGCAGTTATGGACACGCCGTTCCTCTGTGTAACGCGGCATATACCGG
>JAODKN010000001.1:30419672-30451452 GCA_026774425.1 Petrocephalus zakoni
TTATGGACACGCCGTTCCTCTGTGTAACGCGGCATATACCGGCAGTTATGGACAGGCCGTTCCTCTGTGTAACGCGGCATATACCGGCAGTTATGGACACGCCGTTCCTCTGTGTAACGCGGCATATACCGGCAGTTATGGACAGGCCGTTCCTCTGTGTAACGCGGTATATACTGGCAGTTATGGACACGCCGTTCCTCTGTGTAACGCAGCATATACTGGCAGTTACCGTTCCCCACTAGCTCATTTCCATTCAGCCTCGCTGCTGGGTCTGGCTGCAGCTTTTCCTTCTCCTTAATTCTGCACAATGGGGCTATGGCACACTGCCAGGCTTGCATTCTTGCTCTGCCAAGTCCTGCCCTCGCCTCTCCATTTTCCCCTTAGAGGCTGAGCCCATGTTTTTGCCTCTTTCACAGCTTTGGGAAAGGCCACACTGGCTCATTGGCCTGTCACCCTGCCTCCCAGCCTGAATGTAAATCTGACTCCATTCTGCTATGTTCAGTTACATATTCTAACCACAGTGCCCTTACTCTGGGTTAGTTTTAAGCGGAAGATGCACATAAGCGCAGTAAACTTGGAGTTGCTGGGAGAATGACTGAAAGAAAATGGACATCGTCCTGCTCTACCTGCATGGTGTATTACCTTTGTGTGTTTAATGCATTTTTTCCACCCCTAGAGAAGATCACTAAACTATTTGTAGAAGCCTCTGATTCCGACATTGAGATGGCTTCTGGAGTGACTGCTGCCTTTCAGTCGTTCAAAAGTCAGCTAAAGGAGCACTTCTCAGTAATGACCACGACCATGCCGACATCCATTTAAATTCCACCTAGTCATGTGACAGGAACCCATCCATAGAAGAGTTTAGAATTGTATCAGATTGTTACTTTGGGGATGAAATATAAACTGACTTATATGCTCAGTGCTAGAAGACATTAGAGCAGTTTTGTAAGATTTTTATACCCCAGCTTCATGGTTCCAGTCAAACATTGAAACGACGAACCATGTTGGTCTGGTTTCTGGTTTGATTCACACAAGGATTCTTGTACTTTAAGCAGCGCCATACAGTATTACCATGTTTGTTTTGTGAACAGTGTCGGGTAACTTCTGTGTATAACGGTGCTCCCATTTGTCAGTCCAGGCATCGGAAAATAGAAAGCCAATCCATGGAGTCTCTCCTTGACTGTCAGGAGAGCGTGAGAACAATGCTGAGCTCAGTCCATGAGTACAGGTAAAGTATGTCATTCTGGAGAAGAGCAGCTAGTGCTAAATGATCAATGGGCAGAAGCAAATGCGATGAATGGATGTTTGAATTATGGGAAAACAGCCCAGGCCAGTCTGCACAGAGCCGTGTTTTTGCTTAAGGGAGACATGCAGGGGCCTGCCTATCAATAAACTGACTCCAGGGTTCCTAACATCTCTGCCTGTCCACAGGCTAAAACACCTGGAGACCTTCCAGGCCACGGTCATCAAAGAGCTGGGTCACCTAGAGCAAGACTGTCGCTCTCTGAAGGAGATTGAGAGGGAAATCATGGTCTGTGTTGCTGAGTTTCCAGTGCTCTGCTTGGTCAATACTGCTATGTAATGGTGATTTAAGCACCAGAGGACTCTGGGACTCTTGGCATTCTCTGCATAGTATGAGCATCAGAACTGCTGATAATGGGATAATCCTCCGGTCGACAGTGAGACTTGCCGTCATGCGCGGTTGGTGTCATTATTGTGTGCCTGTTCGCAGAACTTCTGGAAGGCGGAGTCTGAAGTGGTGACCCTGTTCTGTGAGAAGCAGCAGCAGAGGTGAAGAGGAGCTCATTCACATTCTCACAATATATTCAGTTATCGGCAACAAGTCAATTGCAAGAAGTGCCTATAAGTAATGCTGGTCTATAGGCTGTAAACGGTAATTATGATGACGCCGTTTTGTGTCTTTCCATTCTGCTGCTTCTGCAGGCTGCGGTCGCTGGAACTAGTTAAAGAGGCAGTCCACAGTCCACCCATGGAGGATGTGGCTTCTCAGGTCAGGTGAATATTGCTTATAAGCTGCAGCAGAGGTGGGTAGTTCAGGTCCAGAAAGTAAAAAAAAAAAAAAAAATCCAGACCACAATTTTGTTTCAACCAACCAGAGCACACTGTGACTCTGAAACAAAATTTGGGTCTCAATTTTTACTTTCTGGACCTGAATGATCCACTGGTGAGCTGCAGTGTGGTTAAATTGTTACCCATTGTTTACTACCAGTGGCCTTGTTTACTTAAATAGCAGAGAGAACTCCACTTTAATTACACTGGCTTTGGAGTTTATTCAATTATACATTTTGTGTCGCCACTTCTGCAGTTCATTCACCTGCTCCCAATCTGGCACACGATTCCTAGAAAGCAAAACTTAAAATCCAGCGGGTGACAGTGGCAGCAGTGCAGACCTGACTTTAGTTGGCTGCACTCACCATCAGTGTGAAACTGTGAACATTAAAAGTGAGCCGTGGCCAGTGCGAGTGCTCACAGCAGGATGTCTGCCACCCGGTATTTGCAGACATACCTTGTTTTCCCCTTACAGGGAACCACAGTGGAAGTGAAGACAGTTGGCCTTTCCATGGAAGCCACCATGTCTCCAGTTACTTAGAAGTTTGTAAATGTCGCTTGGCTTGGTTTGCTTGGGCTATTGTGTGTGTTTGTGCGTGTGTGTATGTGAGAGGGAGAGTCTGCACGGATAGGCTGTCACCCAAATCTATTTCAAAGGAGCACCAAGGGGCATCTGAAATATTTCTTCTGAAATCAGAATGATCGTGGTGAATTACGCAGGTCTTCCATGTATTTTGCATTTTATTTCCTCCGGTACTGTTATACAGCCACAAATATCCATTAATATCACTTTCCTATACTGACCATGTATAAGTTCAATTAAAGTCAGTGTAAGACACAAACATTTTTACATTTTAGTTTTCTAAAATACTTTTGTTACATGAATTGTACCTGCAAGTGGTTTGCACCAGTAAACTAAGACAACCAAGTGGAAGTGTAATCCATTAGGCAGGATCTGAGATTTAAGGCATTTTGATTTGGATGATTCTTGGGATCCTCTGCCTTCTACTGTATACATGCATCTGCCATTCATTGTCTTGTTGATAAGCAGCAGCTTTCAAAGGTGGTATTTGAAAAAAGACCTGCTATGTAATAAAAATGTTCTTTTCAAGCATTTCATCTGTGCATGTTCCCCCTAAAGGTAAACTGATAGAGAACAATGGTTTGATACTGCATGAAACAATGGAAACCACACTGTGATGTATACAGCATCACCCTTCCAAGTTAAAAAAAAAAAAAAACAAATAATAGCACTAAATATAAAAGGAAGTACAAAGAATTCTATATAAACCTCTGTACAGAGATGTTACCCCCATTTTACTGAAATGTCTTAGTCAGGCCTTGGATTGTGTTACCTTAATGCCCCCTCCCCCCCCCATCCTGACATATCCAATCTACTGCCTCTTCTGCTTTGAACTCGCCCCATTGATGGCAGAATATCCATTTGCGTGATTGTTCTGGACCTCTCTCTGATCCTTCCCATCCGCTGTTGGTCGCCGTTTTCTGTATGTCTGAAATCATAGAAAAACGTGGTTGAAGGAACAGTCAGGGTGTTGGGGGGGGGATACAGCGAGCTCACAAACACACCCTCTAAACATGTCCTCTTTATTGTGTCCTGGGAATATGTGTTTCATCAACACGTTGTTAACCAGAACATCAGCTGTCCAGTGAAGTGCTGGGGCGGCTCACTATGGGAGTTCGGGCTTTCCCAGAAGAACGTTAGAGCGTATGTGTTTCTGACATCTTAATGGTGGAAGAAACCCGATGTTCTAGGTCCAAAGACTGATGCTGTGGCCTAAAGCCTCCATGGCTATGAGGCTGATTCTCAACCCACCTCTGGAGTTCATATGATGGCAGTAACTGTGTGCGCTAACACGTCTCTTACATGCATACCTGAATATAAAAATTCACAAACAGGATGACCAGAGTCATCATGTAAGAGGACTGGAAGATGAGACAGCCGAGGGGGAATCCGCAGGGATAGACGGCAGCGCTGAGCGTGTGGGTGATGGTCATCACGAACTGAACCTGGGAGGCAAAACCAGTATCAGGAATGTGGCCTGACTGGGGCTTCCTGCCCTCTCAGGAAATCCACGGTCACACTCACCAGCTGAGCCTGAGTCAGGTACTTCTTCCACCACAGGTATTTGTGCATGGATGGAATGGTGGACAAGCCATAGTAGGAGTACATCAGTACATGAATGAAGCTGTTCAGCAATGGTCCAAAGAAGCCTTTCAAATAAGGGCACATAGGAACATCAAAGTGAAGTTTGGAGGGTTTTGTGGTCATAGCTGCTGCTGTACGTTTAAGTTAAAAACTGAGTTCAAATACCCAGTTGACTAAAGCCAATGGATCTCTAGCATTGCACTTACTCTGGCCACATGGTATCCAATTGAGAACACACCACCAGATGTTGAACATGGAAGCATGATGATAAACATGCAGGAATGTGATCTGGTTGTTCTTCTTCCTCAGAACAAAGAACACTGTGTCCAGGAACTCAATGAGTTTGGAGAAGTAGTACCACCACAGTACCTTAGCCACCTGTTTAGTATGGATACAAAATCCTCAGAAAGACACAGGACCAGTAAACAACATGACAGTACTGGGGCTGTTTCCATCTAAGTCTAACAGCTGTAGCTGGTGGCAGCATTCGGGTGAAGCTCAAAGTGCACCAATGGGAAGATGAGCAGCTGAGAGATGTTCCATGCCGTGCTGGTGGCTGGGCTTTAAGAACAGCCTCGGTGGGGTTTCACAAGCAGCTCAGGCACATGGTGCTGCATGATGCTGGCTGTGCACACGTACCTATCGTTCCCAGAAAAAGCTGGAGCTCCAGCTCGCTTCCCAGTTCTGGAACAGGAAGTGTTCTCCGTTTACCCGCTTCATGCCACATACAGCTCAGAGCGCTACGGCTTTCACAGCCAATTTCATTTACGTCGGAAGAGCTTGACAAAGACATGCACACTCTGCAGTAGTATCTTTGTGCTACATTTCACCAGGCTCGCTGTCCGCGGTCCTGTCTCACTGAGCATGTCCTCAGAGAGCGGAAGGATGAGGAAAAGGGGCCCTTTGACTGGCTTACCCTGATATCCCCATCTCCAGCACTGTTCAGGTTCTGACACTGCAGACGGTAACCTGCCGTCCAGGTGGACAAGAACAGCTGGAATGAGAGCGTTTCGTCAAGTTAGTAGAAGACAGGGCAACGTCAAATTTGAAAATGGAAGTTAAGCTTCTCCGGGTGACGACAGCTTAACAGCTTCTAACAGCAAAATCTAGGAAAGGGCTCGTCTTACCTCAATCAGCATGTAGAAGGAGAGCATGGTCACGGCAAAGTTATACACCAGCAAGACCTTTTTCAAGGAGTATGCTGGCCTGTTCTTCATGTATATTTGTCCAAAGTAAATAATGAGAAGGTAGAGGAGAGTGAAGGAGAGAGTGGGAAGGCAGGAGTCTAGCAGGAGCCATCCTCGCACCCTTTGGTCTGAGACACAGAGACAGGAAGCAACTCAGCAATCCTCACATTCATTAGACCAAAGATTCTGAAGGAAACAATCGCATTGTGACTGAGGCTCAGTGCAGGGACCCTTCAGTGCCCGATAGTACTATTGGTGCAACTTACAATCAAGAAGCACCCAAATTTGCTCAGAGTGAGTAAGTTAGTCTTGACCCTAAAATAAAGCGTGAGAATATATTTGTATGTCTCTATTTGGGCAGTAGAAGGCAGAGGATCCCAAGAATCATCCAAATCAAAATGCCTTAAATCTCAGATCCTGCCTAATGGAAATGTCTGTCCTTGAATTTCACTTCCCATTAGCTAAACACGACAGAGGGAACACATGGTATATATGGTATGTCTGTCCCAGTTTTGTATGTCTCATGTAAACAAAACTTCCACACAGAGAATATAGTCACTGGGCTCTTTATGTGATGTCTCCTCAAAATGTCCTGCAACCTTTATGAGAAAGCCATGGGTTGTTCTGAAAAAATGTATATTGCTGATACAAGATTAGACTTGAATGTCTAGATATTACTGAGCCACCTCAATTTCATTGAATTGGGTTAGGGTTGGAGGTAACGAGCCTCCAAAATCATCTCAGATATAAAAATATACATCAGAAAAAGCTATTAGTGCACATTTGTAAAATTATACATTATTCATACAACACTCACCCCTTTCCCCAAACAGATCGTCCAAAAATGTATTAAATTTTTTGTCAAATGCCTCTATGTGGTCCTGCAAGTAAAAAAAACAAGCATGTTCTTAATTTAAAGGAACTCCTACCAGTTTCATATTCCAAAACATATTCCATGCTTTTATAATTTAATGACTGTTTAATCTGAAATGTTTGAATACTTCAGATCTCTGTAGAACAGGGGTGTCTAACTCCAGTCCTGCAGGGCCGGAGCCCTGCACATTTTTGGGGTTACCCTCGTTAACACACCTGATTCAACGCCTCGCAGCTCCTTGTGCTAATTACCACACAGCTCTCCAGATCAATCATTTGTGGTGGGACAGGGAAAGAACTAAACTACACAGGGCACCGGCCCTCCAGGACTTTTGACACCCCTGCTGTAGAACATGTTTCAAGAATCACATAACTTTCTAGATAGATAGACAGATAGATCGATAGGTAGACAGTGATGGATCGGTGGATGGATGTAATATTTGTGTCCATATCCATATTTGTAGCAAGTACATACATAGTAACGATGGATAATACATAAATGTGTTTGCATTTTTGTGTTAATCGTGCGATAATTGTGTTCACAGGTCCCGACTCGCTGGATCTGCTAATCCATTTCAGATGCCTTTACTCAGCTTGTTATGCATTCATGTACAGATTATATCTCTCTGAGCTCCTTTTCCAAGGGCCCCATGGTGTAATACTCAGGATACATGAAACAGGCATAATGGCCCTCTGAGTTTACTGTGCAGCCAGAACTGTTAGCTTTAAGCTTCGTACTTTGCTGATAACTTCGATGCAAGTGTTTGATTTAACCTATTAACTGAAAATGATTTAGCAAGCTCCTGTGCTCCTGGGGGGCTTATAGCGCGTTCCATTTCCCCTCGGAACTCGGATTCCGAGTTTCGAAGCCGGAAGTGACAACATGCACACTCCCATTTCTCGAGAAATATCTCGGAGCAGCCCAGAATACCCCGAGTTTCGGATTCAAGATGGCTGCTCATTGATATTTACATTTTTAAGCACTTTAGTGCTGTTTGAGTCAACTTCGTAAGCTGTGTACACCGTACAGTGGTATTGTTATTGTAGTCGATAGATGTGTTGCTACGGTAACGTTATACGTAAAATTCCGCATTATGTGTCGCTTCCTGGCAAAGCTAAAGAATTGTTTGGTCCATGTTGCAAACAAATGACTAATCGAACCAAAGGTTTGCAGGATCTGCAACTCGAGCCTAAAAATTCCCATAAAAAGTATAGATGCGTTAGGGTATGCCTAGCTTTAACCTTATCCAAGTTCTAGCTTCTGTGGCAAATGGAATGCATCCGACCCGGTTTTGCCCAAGTTTTTAGCGGATATGATGTAATCTCGGCAACCGAAACTCGGATCTCAAGGCAAATGGAAGGCACCATTATTCATTGGTCATCCGTATTCCGCTGCACTCCTCCAAAGCAGAGGACCTGAATACTCCTTGCTGTGTTGCAGCATTATTATTACCTTTTAACATAAACCAGTTAGTTAATGAAACTGATCCTGTCGCATGATAACATTGATCTGTTGGTGCTGCATCGTTGCTGCAGTCAGTATTATCCTTACTTTCCAGCTGTTTTAATTTCAAACACTTGTTATTCATTTATCTTCAGGTGAATTAATGGATGTATCCTCACCCTAAATGAGCAGGGCATTCAATCGATTAATTAAAAATGAGTTTATTTCATATTTCGTGTAAAGCCACCCTGGGCACCGCTTTCTGGGGCCTGTATCGCAATTTTTGGATTCCTTGCTTAGTCGGATAACTTGTCGGATTTAAGGTACCCCGGTTTAAATGGATTTTATCTTCATTCACATACATTTAGTTCAGACTACCTTAAATCCAACAAGTTATCTGGCTAAGCAGGAAGTTGCTCTCTTCCCTGTGGCTCTGTGAGTAAATATGGAAACCTCAATCGTCGATAAAGTTCTTTTTTTAATATCTTACATTTTTACTAGTATTTAACACGAATAATCTGAGAACCATGCTCGAGGCGTGAGAATGATTTTATACCAGGGTGGAAACCTAGTTTCTGATCACGTTGGTTCAACGTTTAATTCAAATGACGCTGTCCATTCAGCCGACGGCTCAGCCAGAGCTAATTAGGAGCTCGGCAGAAACCAAACTAAGCCCAGGCTGGCTGTCAGAACCGGGATTAAGAATTCCTTTACATAACGTGATTTTTACTTGAAATAAATATTCAGTATACGAATCTGGGTACGAAATCCTCTGAGAGGTTTGATCATGTGTCTCTAATAATAATTTCACCAATAGCCAGCTATTTCCTGGATTTCCAGAAGCTGAAAATAGCTGCCAAAATTCAAGTTCATTCTGCGTTTTTGTTCTCAAACAATATGGTGTAGGGACCTTGTGTCCCTGGTAGTCTGCCAGTGCTGCAAAGCACTCAGTATTAATTTCATGAAGATTTCAGTGGGGACGTTATAAATCAGCACATATGATGCACGAGCATCTCTGATCAGATCTCCACCTTCTATCCTCATCTATGAGGGCTACTTGTCACCCCACCTGGAAATGTGACCACTGCTGTTAACCCATGTGCTACTGTGACACAGCAAGGGACAGCTACATGAGCACCCGGGGAGCAGTGCTTGGGGAGGGTCCCTTGTTCAGGGTACCTCAGCGGTACTTGTGGGTCAGGGACTCGAACAGGCAATCTTTCAATTATGTGGTTGTGCCCCTAACCACTACACCTCCTGCCTACCCTGCTTTTCATACTAAGCACAGATGAATGTCTTAAAAACGGATTAAAACTGGTTAAAACCTTTTTTGTTGCCATTTTTGGTTTCTGAAAATGCCAGCCTGCAAAATGACATAATACTGCTCTCACTTTACAGCATATCAGCTTATTGCCAGCGAAGGGTAAGGGGCACAGCGCAGGCCTCGACTCCCTCGCTATCCGCTGGTGAGACTTACTGCTTATTGATCGGACTCACCGCCATGTACAATGACGGACATCTGAAGGGTGCTTTTGCCTGAAATTATCTTAAATTACAGCAGCATGCGTGGGGGGGGTAGATTCGGAAAAACTGGGGGGGAGGGTGTGGGGGCTGGGCAGCCACGCGCCCTTACTGACCTGCACCGGGGGTGGGCCGTGCCTCTCCATAGTGGTGTTTGAGCAGAGCCCCTGCCCCCTCGCCGCCGAGATCGCCGTCCTTCCGCAGGGGGTGGGGGTGGGCGAGGGACACGTTGGGGGCCACCACTTTATCGTAGGTGTACAGGTAGTAACTGCGGCAGACAGACGAGAGGAGGACAGGGAAACATGGCCGTGAAGAGCTCAGACAGAGACTCAGACGGCCTTTACAAAAAAAGAATGAAGCACAACCCTTTACCTCAATAAGCTGAGCATTAATAATTAATGACTCACAGCCCCGTCCTATTATTACTATTATTACGGGCTCGGCAGACGGGCAGCACCCCCAGAAGCCGTTTCATCATTAGCGTGACGGTTAACGACTGTCAGCGTCGTCGGCCATTAAAAGGAGGGCGAGTCCGTCTGTCGTTTAGTCTGCGGCACGTTTATTAAAACAGGAAGTTAGAGGCTGAGGATACCGCGGACGGCCTGATCGTCAAGTCCAAAGCTTTGCGTAAATATAGCATTCATGGTAAAAAGGCCTCAAGGTGCATTCTGGGACATGGAGTACCTGGGCTGAACAATGGGCGTGTGGCAGGGTTCCTCCTTGATGCTGGGGTACAAGTGGTTGAACACCAGGGCGGGCTGGGTTTTAACCTGCAACAGACACCATTGTGACCAGTTAGATGATGGGAAATTGCTAAAAGGCCTGCTGTTTACTCTTGGACGAGGGTACAAAAGCCGAGCTGGTGTATCCATCTGGGTTTAGTGACTAGGCAGAAGAGTACATAAATGTGCAGATTTATGGGCATTTACAGGCTGGTAAAGTCCTCTCCGGCCACCTGTGATCTCTGCAACATAATCAAAGCACCCGCTGAGAGAAAAGCCATGATCATGAGCTATGTAAACATGTCAGGGTATGTTCTGATGTGCGGGGGTGGGGCATGGGCTGGACGCAAGTGAACCGCCCCCGTTTGTGACCCCAGATGTCCCCTTTGGGGGAGGAGCGAGACGGCCGTTACCTTCCCGGCCGGGTCAGTGTGTGGCAGCTTGCTACTGGGAGAGCAGAGGTCAGAGGTCACTCTCCTCACCTGGCCATCCTCCTCAGGGGCCTTCTGGAAAAGAGCAGAAAAGAATGGCTGTGGGGGGGTGGGGAGAGCTTCTTCAAGCCAGACAACACCCCCCTTCACCAATGACCTCCAGCTCATTTACATCCGTCAACACAGAGGGGCCCTTCCCATGAAAACGTGGCGTCTGATTACCTGTCTCCGATAACTGGCCCCATCTGAAGGTGACATACGCACAGCCCCATTGTCGTCCTGGAGATTTATACAACACGAAGGAGCCACACACAGACCCAAAGCCCGTAAAGGCTTCAGGCACACTCCGCAGTGCCTGGCGATGGCAGTTGTAGCGTGCATGGCCTCCCTGCCCCCGCACATGCTCCAGGCCCCATCCCTCCTCCTCGAAGGCAGAAAGCGGGCCGCCTTTTCTCTTTTTTTCCATCCCAGGGAACAAAGCCACCATTGTGAGCTGCCGCCACTCATCAGACAGGTAGCAGAGGCGCCAGGTTGCGGCTTCTAGGCACGGACAGGCTGCGGGAGGGCAGGCTACTGGGGCTTAAAGCTCCTCACTTCAAAACAAATGCAGACAGCGCTGGTCCTGAAATACACCGTCGGCTAGCGGGTTGGGACTTCCTGTCGCGTAACAGACCGGCACTAACCCACCCAAACACTGCCATTCAGTCCTCGCATAACCGCTGTAACATCACACCAAAAGCCAGTCTGATAGTCTACATAACCTTGGCATCTGCATTAATTATTTTGCAGAGGTGATAAAAGAATGCAGTGAATCTCAAATGTACTGCGTGTGTGGGGGAGGATGGGGGCGGTGCTCTACGGCTTGGGGGGGGGGGGGTGGCTGTACTCTGCGGTGGCGTAGTCGCAGCACGGAAGCAGCCCGCAATGCCAAGAACAGGAATGCCAAAGCAACCTTGTAATAGGACATAAATTCCCAGCTCAGGCTCCCAGTGAGAATGCATCAGGGCTGCGCCGTCCCAGCCTGACCAGTAGGGGGTCGTGCATGGGGTGGGAACATTTTGCCTGGCACCGAGTCTCCAAAGGGCTCTGTGCCCTTGCAGTGCAGTGTGACATACTGAGGTGGGGGCGGGGGGATTCTGGTAGGGGGTTGAGGACACAACGGCTTGTTTCTCGCGACCATCAGTGGATCCGAGCTGCGTTAATGGGACAATTTTAGTGACGATCTAGCGGCAGCTGTTCGCCTGTTGTTTTGACCCCCCCCCCGGACCTCTCCACTAGCTTATGCAGTCACCACCACGCTCCCCGAAGCCCACCAACCGGAACACAACGACGGGGCGTACCACTCGCTGCCATGACAACGCAGATCGGGCTGGCATCGTTAGTGTCATAGCCCACGTTAGCGTGTTACCCTACACTGAGTCCAGCTTCCAGCTCAGACGCGGATTACAGGGCAGCACGGTACGCTCACACAGGCACGCATGCTCCTGACACTCTGGATCAGCATTTCCGAAGCTCGCCCATCCTCGGCGACCGCCAAACTCTTCCCCCATTGCCCGTAATCCCGCCGCAGTCTGCCGCAGATCCCAGTCTCATACACCTCCCCCTCTCCCACGCACGCCACCCCACAGGCACGCTCCCGGTCTCCCAGGCGAGCTGCCCTCCCCCTCTCCTCTCCTCTCCTCCGTTCCGCTACAGGGGTCACACCTGCCGACTCTGCCTGCTTCCCACGGACAGATCGTTTGGTGGCCCGCCACACTCATCTCCTCACACAGCCCGGGGGGACCCTTCCACAGAGACGCCCACGCGCTGAACTTCGGCGCTCTAACGGCCGACGGCAGATCGATATCAGGATCGATGTATGTGGCGGCTGACAGTCAATGGAGCGCTGTGACGGGTCCCGACGGGCGGCACCACGACCCACTACTCCAGTGTTGTGCCTGGAGGCTGGACACGGACGCAGGACCGGGACCGGGGGGGTAAGTTGTGGTGAAAATGAAACTCACAAGGGGCTGACCCAGCCTTCCTGGTGGGCAGATGCTTCCTCCACTCACACAGATTAAAAACAGCCCCCACCCCCCAGCCACAGGATACCCAGCGGAAGCTCCGCTTGTCTTCCGTCACCCAAACTGAGGCCAAGGCACTTCACTTTCACCGGCTCTCCTGCGGTTCACGAGGGAGGGGTTCGGGTGTCATCATGCCAACCTGTCCGTCGTGCCCCCCCTCCCCCACCACTCCTCCCACAAGCCCGACTGAGAATGCGTTTCTGCCGCATCCGCTCCAGTGAGTGCTAAAGGTATCTGGGCCAATGCTGGGGTAGTAGGCGGTGCTGGACACCCTCGCAGCCGAGTGAGGAGTGTGCGTGTGGGGGGGGGGGGGGACCACGGAAGAAAAAAAAAAAATACATGCAAAATCGGAAAAGACCAAAAAGAGCAGGCGTCCTTCCTCTCCTTCCGTGACTGCCCCGAGGAGAGTTCCCTGTCTGCGTCTGGAATGTTACCCCCTCCCCCTCCCCTGCGGGGTTTCTGAGCAATGGAAGGAGAGTGTAAAAAACCCCACCGTGCCCCAAATCCATACCCGTGGGCATTCAGGCTACACTGCAGACAGCCGGGCCTCTGGAGAGGGGCCCCAGAGCTCAGCATACTGCCCTGTGGCTGAATGAGTAAACACCCCACCTTTCTGCAAAGTGGTCACGCCCAGTCTGTCCTGTCCCACATCCTACCCCTCGGCGGACTTCCTGCAGCCAAGCCCAGGGAGTGGGCAGACTACTGGCTTGATGTTGCCAGGACTGTGAAGGGCAGTCGGCCATACTGCTTCCCATGTGGCTATAGCAGCGGGCCCGGCTTTGCACAACAACCACCTCAATCCCTTTGCTAGTATCACACGCAGAGGCTTCATGGTTAGGGATTGCGCTAAGGTGGGGTGGCTGACATTCTCATTTCTTCCTCTCTCGGTCAGACTGACGCACAAAAAAAAAAAAAAAAAAAGAGGGAAACACACAGCCACACACATCTGCTCTTGACCATATTTGGTCACTAGCCTTCCGTCTAGACACCCATTGCTAATGTCTCAGGGAAGCAGACAGCCGTCTGAGTGCCTGACTGCTGCCCCCCCCCACCCTCAGAGTGAGGCACTCCTGATCTCTCTGCAACCAGCTGGACTGGACCAACGTCACGCTGATATATGGGGGGAGGGCACCGGTCACTCAGCATGTTTCACAAGCAATTGTCGACATGTGTTTTGGGGGGACTTTATGCTCCATCTGTTTGTGCTGAAACTTCAGATAAGCAGTCCCTTTTCCAAAAACCAAAGAGCTCAGTCCGTCCGTTTCTTGGGCTTCTTCCTCCTACGCAGCACAGAGAAGCATGGATGAAAATGACCACAGGGTGCGAGCAGCCACGTCGACCACATTCGCAAGCTCCCTCCCGTTCCGGCTACCAACTTCACTGACTGTGATCTTTCACGCCTGCGAATGCCACGCCCACTGAGAATTATGGTAACTAAATACCAAAGCATGTGTTCACTTCGGGATCCACACCAAAGGGACCACGACCCCAACCAGGCATCGGTTTAATCTCCGTGGGTGGGGGTTTCCAAGCGCAGACTATTTACAGCCCCTACAGCAGCACAGCGGACGTCACACCTGAGCACCAATTGTAGGCTAATTAGCATTGACATTCCTTGTCAGCCCACAGTTGTGCCAGTGACCCAATCCCTCATGATCCATCATGGAACTACACAGCAGGAAAATTAGATAGGGCTAAGGGACAGAGACTGCGACCAGGCGTGCACAGCCTCAGGCCCACAAGCACGGCCATGTGCGAGCGACACCCAGAGGTACCCTGTACACCCACGGCCTTGACTGCGAGAGGCTCGTGTGGGCCTCTGGCTGTCCTGGGCTGAACCCCCATATCAAGCAGACTTTGTCCCTGGGGAAGCCAACGAACACAGCTGCTCCTGTGTGTGCGTCTGTCTGTCTGTCTGTCCCTCCCCCTAAGTGCAGCCCAGGTCTTTGCTCTGACAAAGAAAGCAAATGATAAAAACAAACTAGTCAGTACAGACAGGCCCCTCTGGTTCAGCAAATCCACTGCCGCAACCCCTACACGCCAAATGACCCACGAACTCCTGCCCCAGCTCGGATTTCTACACCAATCAGGTTATCCCCTACCTAACTAGTGCCATTTCTTTTTTGGCTAACGAGAGCCGGTGATGGCAAACGAAGGACGTCCTGAAGGTTGATGCGATCTGGCATAGAGATGAGGGAGCGCGGGGACAGAGGGGTCACCAATGAGCGGGTCACATGACCCCGGCTCGCGGCTTCCGGCCCTGGAAGCGCTGCAGCATACACGGCATCCTGGACGGCTGGGGTTTCTCAGACGTCAGCATGGCCAATGGGAGGCCCCAGCTGGAGAGGGATTTCTAGGAGGCTTTGGCCTGAGTGCTGGGGGGGGGGGGGACTGGAGCAAAACTGGCGCAGCAAAAGCAGCGGGAGGCAAGGGGGAGACGGGAAGGAGGGTGGATAGAGGTCTCTGTAGGGCCTGCAGCTGTCAGCCCTCCACAGTGCGGCCTGGGTCCCTGCGGACAGGATGGGGGGTGGGGGGCGCAGTTTAGCCCTGCCTCTCCTGCTCTGCTAAGGCTAACCACTCACTGGCCTCAAAAGGGGGGCGGGTGGCAGGAGGGAGGTCACTGTCGTGCTGGGAGGGAGATAAAGCCTAAAGAGCCCCCCTCCCCACCACACCCTCCCCATGTTTTTCCCCCTCATGAGCGCAGAATGAAATGATGTTCCACGACATGAGGGGCACCATGACTCATACAGATGGGGCGGGGGGGGGGTTAAGCAGCATTTTCCTCTTTTCTCCCCTTAGTGGACTTTTCATAGCATGCTCTTTGGGAAAAAATGGCGGCGACAAAGGCAGCACGGAAAAACCGGACACGGCTGCAGTCAGGCTCCCCGCCGGCCTCTGCTTGTTGGCAGGGGAGCTGCACTCGCCAGTCGGGCCGCCAGGGTAAGTCAGTCATGAAATGAGTTTCCCTTTTATGACGCCTCTGAAGGACCGTGCTAACGGCCCATGACCAAGGCTGTCGGGGGGAGGGGGGAGTGCTACACCGAGGCACAAAGGCTATGTAAAAGCCCCCCCACCCCCTCTGCAGTGGGCCAGACAGAAATCCAGAGGGGCCTTTCTTTGTGGTCAGCAGGGCTTGCGGCCTGCGCTTTCTGGAGGCCCCCGTAGGGGAGCCTGCATGCAAGACTTAACAAAACTTCTCAAAGGAGCACCTGTCCAAGACGCAATGACTCACGAGTGTAGCCCTGGACAGACGTGTGGTCTCTCCGTCAAACCTCAGAAACAGGGACTGATTCAACACCGCCACACTCCCCAAAAAAAAAAAAAGAAAAGAAAAACAGGATCCCAAATGACAACAGGCACAATGGGACACTCACTTTTCACACCCCCCGTTCACTGGTTTCTCTCTAGTCTTTCAACCGAAACCAAAATTTCTTACCCTCTGAAGCATCAGCTGGTGCCAAATGTTGTTTTGGTGTGTTTATGTACGAGTAACCATATACAAGGTAAATGTTTGCACACTTTTTAAAACTGTGAGTGGGGAGGAAGGGCAGAAAAAAAACCTAGTTGGTATGGATTCAGCCAACTCTGTGCTTGAAAAATAAATATTTTAAGGCGTATTACCTTCTCTGGAAATATTTGGGCAAAATCTTTTTTATATGGAAAGAAAAAGAGTAATACAAAAGCTGACAGCAGGCTTGAGAAGGGGTGCAAGACGCCGCCAGACAGACGTGTCACAGGGTCTGTAGCTAGCAGCTCTTTATACAGTGTGAGAGTAACTGGTTCGCAGGTTGCCATGGTTTGCGCGTGGGAGCCGCGTGTGCGTACGTGTATGTGTGTGCGCGCTCTCTGGAAGCCTGGTCTGACATGAAAGGCTGTAGCGGTAACGTCAAGACACGAGCATCTGCTTCAGACCACAGCACAGAGCCCTGGCCCTCGGGGGAGGGGTTGAAATGGGGTTTGACTGCTAGACGAGGATCCAGACGAGACGCCAGACAGCGTTTCCGGGACATATTTACAGTTTCGGTGCGGTGAAGTTGGGGGGGGGTCGTGGAGCCAAGGCTCTCCCCCACACCTGCACTGTGCACGTCTACAATTACCAGACTTCTTCAAGACGCAGAGATTCTCTCAAGTCTCACAGAAACAGACTCTCTTTAGGGCACAAGCGGCAGCCCACCTGGCAGCACTTAAACCTGCAACCTTCTCCTCACACGTCCCGCTTCTCAGACGACAAGCCGACATTTCTGATCTGGGGAGACTGATAGACGAGGGAAAACACTTTGGTGTCAGGGTTATTTTAAGAGTACTAATGAGGGGGGTGGGGTGGGGGGCTGTGAAGACACCGCAGTCATAAGATGAGGCAGAAACCTGATCGGGAGGCATTTCATATCCCAGTCTTGCACCGACTCACACTACTGACAAACGCGAAGCAGGAACCAAGGCATGTTCCCTTGAACGCCCCAGACTTTACAGGCCCAGTGCAAGGCCAAGAATCCACCAGGAAGCTCAATATAAAAAGCCAAGACATCGCCTTTCCCAACACGCCGCGTCATCATTCACATTTCGGCATCTTTTGTTTGACAGATGCGCAAGTTTATCCAAGAGACGGCGGACTTCCTTCTTGGCCTGACCCCATGAGGTTTTGTTCCGAGGACCAAAGTTTGTTCATTCCCCACCGGCCTTTGGCCCTTCGGACCAGCTGGACGGCTCCTCCAGACAAAACAAAGAGCCGAGCACCTGGCGAGCCCCTGGCCAGCTTCTCTCCGTGTCTAGGTCAGTTGGAGTTTAACAAAACAAACAGGGGTGATAAAGCTGAGAGGAGTCTCACAGCAGGGCCTACCCCACCAGCTAGGCCATTAAAAACAACCCCCCACAACAGCAGAAGTCCTGACACACCCAGACCAGAAGGACGGAAGGATACAAAGCCACATGACAAACAAAGCCATCAGGATGTCTATCCCCTGCTAGACACTGAGGTGCAGACTCTCACTAAGTTACAGAAATGAATATGTCAAGTCTTACCTTGTCCAGCGCTGTCTTCAGTGGGTAGTGGAACCTCTCCTTCATTTCATCCAGTAGCTGCTTAAGGGAGGCCTCCTCCGCGGTGCCCAGATATTTCCGGGCCAGCTGCAGGTAGCAGGGCCACTTAGCCGAGTCGAAGCCCCAGTGGCAGGTCCTCTTGTCGGGCGACTTGTGCGAGTGTAGGACGAACTTCTCTGGGGAGAACATCAGCTGGCACTCGACACACTGGATGCACGGGGCCTCAGGCTGGGTGTAGAACTGGGGCACGAACAGGCCCTGGCCCTTGCCCAAGCACTGGTGCTCCACCTGGAAGCTGGCCCCGCCCTCTTTCAGGAGGCCCTGGGCAGGTTCTGGCGCGAGGGCGCGGCCAGGACGCAGTAGGGCGTTGCAGAGGCGCTGGGCGTCAGTCAGGGTTATGAGACCACAGGACGGCGCGTTGAACGGCAGGATCCCCAGCACCTTAAGCACGTGCAGCTGCTCAGCATTGCAACGGGAGCAGTAGACATAGAGCTCGTCACACACCGCATTGATCTGCTGCAGCGAGAAGTCGCGCAGTACAGAGTTGAGCACTTGGGGGAGGCAAAGACGCTTCTCTCCCCCCACCACGAAACAGGAGATGGACTCGCCCTCCAGGAGTGAGTGGGTAAGCTCTGTGGAGCTGTCGCATGGCACCAGGAGCGGGCCAGCCCCCAGCACGGGTGGCGAGGCCAGCGACGAGAGCGGCCCAGGGGAGCCGGCGTGCTCCTGAGTGCCACGGGCTGAGAAGGCAGCAGGCCCACCTAGCGAGCTCTGGCTGCTGAGCGTGAACTGGGCCAGCGTGTGCTTGAGCCCTGGGCTCAAGTCCAGAGCCTTGGCTCCACTAGCCACAAGCAACTGCCGCCTCCCTCCCCCATCGCCTGCCACGTCCGAGTCACCGTGGCACTCCTCTACATGCTCCCGCTTGACCTTGGGTGTCCTGGGTGTCGACTCCAGGCTTCTCCTCTTCAGGTTAATCTCCGCCATCACTCTCTTCTTAATGGGTGCATCCTCTAACCTCTCCCTGTACAACCTTTTCATGCTGCCCTTAAATGAGGTCAAGTCTTTGAAAGCAGTTTTCAGACTGGTCTGAGTGCTCGCCATCATTGTATTCCTAGCCTCGTGCGCCTTCGGTATTTAACTCCCACTGTGAGCCTTCCAAGCTCCGTTTTCCCACAGTTCCCTTTAAAAATCACACGTCTTCAAAGGTCCGGATGCGTGCATGACTGCGACGGATGGGGGAGTGGCCTATTGACAGCGTGATTCCTGGGGAGGGCAAACAGATTGAGAAGAGAAGATGTGAGAATGTCACAAACGTGACAAATCTCCCGGCTTATGATTCAAAGCCTTACTTACTCACGCCATCACTATGAACAGCATCATCCACATACAGGAAGTGTAATAGGTATGCAGCATCTTCTAGATAAGATGAGCTACCATACACCAAAGAACCGCAATTCAAGCACTTGGTACATTTTAATACTTTATATAAAAAATGGAAGGTGGTCTAGATCAATTCTGGCCTGTCCTAGGTGGAGTTCCACGGTTTCTCTCAAAAAAATCTGGCCCTTCTTCAACCAAGAAAAATAAGCCGCAGGTAAATTACTTCATAACGACCCATCAACAATACAGCTAAAAGGCAATCCATCAGCAACAACAACAAAAACGATATAATTAAGTAACTTTTTTAAATCAATTTAATAACAAATAAGTAACAGTGCGCGGTGACACATAACATACCCCTTTGATCACATGAATGTAAAAGAAGTGAATCAACCATCTTATTAATGGGTGGGTGGCAGTATAATAGAACAGGTTGCACCCACAAGGTAGTCTAGCGTTGACTTCACAGACAAAAATCTAATCGGACGAGTATATTTGGAAAGCAATTTTAAACCAGACAGAAAACACATTGATAACGGACCGATACTGGTACTGGCCCGCTTTGGCACGATACCATAACGAAGACAGCATAATATTTATATTTATATATTTTTATAAATGCATCTCCAGTCTAAGTGAGAGGCAGAGGGGGGAAATGACACGACGGACACGCCGACGGCAAGCGGTCGGGGGAAGCGGGCTGATTGGGAAGGTCACGCACAGTTCATGTGGTCAGGGGAGCCGTAACCGAGCGAGCGGCAGCTCGGTTCGGCCGGGACCCGCCGCCGGCACCGGCGTCCCCCCGGTCTGTCCCCAGACCGCCCCCCCTTTTCCGAACAGACCGCATTCAAGGTTAAAAAAATAAAAGCCGGCTCACCTAGTTGGCGAGCCGAACGCCGCCCTTGTGAGCGCCGCATGCAGCGTGACGGACGGACGGGCGTCGCTACCTCGGGGGCTCCCCGGCGCGGCGCGGACAGCGGCCCCCGGCCCGGACCCGACGCCGAGCGGCGTCCCCCTTTCGGGCTCCCTGCTTCGCCTCCGCCTTCCGTTTTTTTATCACGCCGCCGGTCGGGCGACGCCGCTCCTCACGCCAGCTTTCGCCGCGTCTGTCTATTCCGCCGTGTCACCCCCCCCTCCTCCCCGCAGAAACCCAAGGACACGGCGCACGCCTCCCCGTCCCCCCGTCGCCCCCTCGGCCGAGGCTGTGCTGTCGCACGTCCGCCACCCAGGCGAAGCTCCCCGGCTAGGCTCGCCTTCCGACACGGGGACCCTCCCTCCCGGCCGGCCGCCTGTCGCTCAGCCGCGCAGACGTCAGGAAGCCCCGCCGGTGTTCCCCTACGCCAGGCTCGCCCTTATATATATATATATATTATAAACACATATTTACATATATATATACACATATATATATACACGGGAAAGCGTGCGAGCCGAGCGGCTAGACGCGGCTCAACGCGCCGGCGCCCCAAGCGCCCTTTAAAGCCCGCCGGCTAACAGCAGCCAGCCGACTGGCTAACCGGCGGGCGCCCGGCACCGCGGCTGCCACCGGGGCGAACGGCCGCCCGACACTAAAACCCGAGAAATAAGCGGCGGCGGCGAATATTCGCGCGGATAATCGCGGGAGACGCGGACAGACGGGAGGAGAGACTTGCCTCGCGCTCCGCGGCACGCGCGTCCCCTTCGCTCTCTGGCCGACAGTCAACACAGCGCAGCCCGAGACACCGCCGCCGTCTCGCGACGTCACGCCGCCGTCTGATTGGCTGCGTCGGCCTGCGCTCGCGCCCGCCCGGCTCGCTCGCTCGCGCCCGGCGAGGCTCGGGCTTGTCACGGAAACTGCGGGGGTGTCCGTCCGTCTCGCAGTCTGGGCCTGCGAACCTCTGCGGCGGGGCTGGGGGAGGGGAGGGGAGGGGAGGGGAGGGGACGCCACGGCATGCGAGGGAGGGGGCGCTGGCCGCCGGAGCGCTGTCGCCGCGCGCCCGTGGCCCCCGTTTCCGGCGCGCTCGTGCAGCACTCGGGCTTGCCCGACTATAACGCTATTTCCGAGTCCGCTAGTTATGCTTCAGCGCTGGAAACGGACCTTTTAAAGGAACACCCATCACTTTCAGCCAGGCACTTAAAATACATTTTCCGTTCCCGCATTATTTCTTATTCCTTAATGACAGGCCTTTAGCTTGCGTGACAAAACTACCCCCGCACAAACGCGACATTAAGTTCGAAGGATGATTAGGGACATCATTTTGGGGATATTTTTTTTTACTCTACCCAAATAGTGGTTTGGTTTCCTGGAACAAAAAAAAACTGTTCTCAGATCTAGGTTGTGCGTTCGTTATTGAAGCCCACACGTTTCCCTCAGAAGAAGCGCTCCAAATGGAAAATAAATGTTCTGACGGTGCTTATTTGAATGTGAGACAGTAAATTGTGTAGGAAATTAAAAATGGTGCCGTGGATACATATGGGGCTTTTTAACGAGGCAAATAACCATTTCCACCCTTATTTATCGCGCTGGCTCCGTCCCTAGTTAGATTTTTTTTGATAAGACATGACAATGTTTAATAATAACGTTTAGTTCTTTGCAGGCAGCGTTTGTTAACTGCTGTCTTGTATTTAGGGGTATGTCATATATATATATATATATATATATATATATATATATATAGTAGAATCTATTGCATGGTGTGTCAAAGTATACCAGTGCAATAGCACCCATCACCTGACAGTATTTTTCTCAGTGTTGTGTTGTTAAGGTGCATCGATCCCCATCATAAGTTTGTTTTGACAGGCATTATACACCTAATCACGTACACAGCCCGATGGAAGCCGTTGATGGTGCACATTGATGCTGCGAGGGCTGGGTAGAACATGTAAGCTGTGCACTTATACATTCTGTATCGCCCAGAAGTCCGCTAATTAGCATAATAAAAACTCCACTCTTAAAGTCTCGCAGAACCTGAAAATCCTGCAGTGTCGCTGGAGTTAAAAGTTAAAACAAAGGAGTTCAACAATCCAAACCCTTTTGGCGAGAACGGAGATAAAAATAACAACGTTCGTCTGTGATACACACCCTGTCCGAGAATATTCACATTTACCTTTCCCCTCTGTAACACTAGTTTTTTTTTCGTGCTTCATTGTTTATTTTTTTTTGCTTTGATTCGGTGCATTCCGAAATTCTCGTTCAAATAGCATTTCACATGGAATAAATAACCCAGTCATATTCTGCCGGCTTGCCGCGGTCCACTTGGTGCAGACGGCAAGGTCATCACCTGTGTTCCGAAAGCAACGCGCACCGACCCCGGCGGCTATAAGCGGAACCCATCGATTTCTGCACTAAATCACTCGCGCTGTTCCCTCGGGTTAATTAATCCGTTTGTTATTATTGCTGGCAGTCGTTCGTTGAAAGCACTCTATAAAACCGTTGATGCAAAATCATTTTTATATACAGGACAAGGGGAATAGTGGCAGACGGCCGATCAGGCATCCAGCTAAATGCCGCTGGGACACCTTATGCTGATCCGCGGGCCGTTTCTCTGAGAGGCTCCCGGAGTCTAATGCACCCCAGAGAGGACAGGCCTCCGCGAACATAATTCCGTTATAAGCAAAGTACGCATTTGTGTTTATCCTGATTTAAATTGATAGGAACAATATAACAATATAGTAATACTCAAGTATTCTCCGCTCGCGTTCTGCGGCTCATGTTTCCCGTGTTCTGCCGTCTGTAAATCCCAACACGTCGGAAACAAAGAATTATGTTCACATCGTATTTCTCTCCCCCCACTGGAGAGCGAGATATTTTCTCGCAATGGAGCCATAAGCAAATAAAACAGACAGTGTGCGGTAATCCCCAATACATCCCCGCCCAAGTATATCTACCGCTCATCAAATCAACACTGTGTAATAGCGTTAGCTTTTCAGGGTTGTCTGGTTTCAATTTCATAAAGAAAAGATAAAGTTTATAACTATATATGTCAAAGTTGCATGAGTCCGCGTAGGCATATTCAGACCGTTGTTTACAAAGATAAAAATAATTGTAAGAGACTAGCAAAGTGGAAGATTTCACATACCTATTATTATGCGTAGCAATTACAATTCAGAATCAATGCGGAACACTTGTAATAACAAGCAATTTAATTTAATTTAATAAGTGCAAATGAGGCAGCCACAGGAATCTACGTGCGTCTTCAGATACCGACTTCTTCATTAGAATGAACGAAGCTGTAATTAATTCGAGTGGAGTTTTTAGTTCAGAACGGGGTCAAAAGCTGTGGCGAGTGTCGTAAAATATAAACAGTATTTGTTAATGAATAAGAATGTTCGTTATTGGAATTTTGAATCAGATTATCCACATAACCACGAAATGAATGTCCCACTCGAGTACTCTGTGGGATTGTCACGAATTAAATATCACGCACAAAAAGACAAGTATTGTTGGCGTTACGGTTCCTCTTGTATTCATGATCTGACACTTACTGCCTGGTCTGACTTGATTCAGCCCTCGCAAGCTGAACCATTTGTTCCGTGCCGTTCTTCACTACAAGATCAGTTTAACATAATGCATTTCTTATGATCGTTTCAGAGCTCGCATTGCTAAAACTGGCAGTGGCCCTGCCTGACTAGCTTGAAAAGACACCCTGCAGATAATCATGCTAGAGCAAATCCTTCCCAGATGACACCCAGAATACTGAAACTGAACAAAAAAGGAAGGAAATGACCTTTTACTTCTGTTGGATTCCACCAATTAGGTAAAGCCATCAAGGCTCACGTCTCCAACGCGCCATAGTGTCCGTGTGACATTGGCCCATGCATTTAGGAATAAGGGCCCTTTGCAATCGACTCACCCTCATCTCCTAATTGCTTTATTAAGGTAATTGAGTGGCAAGTCACCACTGCTGGTGTTACAGCTCTCAAGCAATGATTGATTAAAAATAAAATTGTGCAAAAAAGCAGTTCAGTTCGCCAACTCCTCCTCGCATAGTCCACAGCCAATCAATAGCACACAATGTTCACCCAAGTATGGGCTTGAAAGGTAGTTGGTTAATCAGAGTATTCATTGGCAGAACAGATCAAATACTAACGCTCAGCAAGAATCAGAGGAGCCGCTGGTCTACAAACAGCATGCCTAAAGAGAGGATGTCACTTCACACAGTGCTCTGGGACTAAATCAATTACCCATTTAAAGGCAATTCAAGTCCCCAGAACTGGGTTCACTACTGATTTAGAGCAACTTTCCTGGAAGAAAACACAGGGAACATCTACCCAATAGCAAGAGTTACAGCAATCTCCACAATGCGCAGAGAGCTGCACTTTAATGTGTGTCCGAGGCACAATGGGCCATGCGGAGACATCAATTTCTCCTTGAAAAGCTGCAAGAACAAAAACAAAATCAGCTCTGCAGTACACCTTTCCTTTGGCAAACAACCAGAGGTAATTTAGGCACACTGACACTCGCATAATCCCATCCAGGCCTTGTTTATTTTTAATATTTCTTTTCATAGACACTTTACCAAATAAAATTATGAAACAATGGGTTTTTATAAAACATTTAACATGTAAAGGAGAAAATGCTCAAAACCCAAAAGAAAAATGCATTGCTGGAGTTTTAGTTGCCATTTTGGTCATTGCCCACTACTAAATATCCCAGTTTCAGAAGATGAGCAAACTGGAAATCAAACTCGTCAACATCCGTAACTCATGCTTTTTCAAAATGGTAAAAAAAAAAAAATTTCACTCAACAGTGGTCATATAAAACTTTCTGCATCACTCCTAATTTTACAAGGTATTGCTGGTAACAATGAAAGCAGAAGAGAAACCTTTTAAATGAAGGCCTAATACCACAGACTGGATGACGTCAGGGGGCATGGGCTTCAGCTGATGGTCGTGATCGCCGGATACAATGTCAAGAATTCTTGTTCCATTGGAGATTACGGCCTTTTGGAGATTGTGGTTTAAACCTTATGCTCATACTTACTGATCTGACAAGACATCCACATGTATATATACAGGTATACAGAAGCATTTAGCTAGACAATATGGAAAAACACATGGAAATAAAAAAAAAAATACGGAACTGCCAGGAATCGAAAAATAAAACATGTGAAAGTGTTTTTAAAAATGTAAAAATGGCCAAAGAAAGGCAAAGTGAGACATCACAGGAACTCAAAGCATTTCTCATTGTCCTGTAACAGCTACAGGAGTCTCGCCCTGAACCGCACGGGAAGGATCTGCCGGGGCTGCCACAGAGGTCGCCCACCCCCCCGCGCTCCCGGGCACATCGCACGGACAGCCGGCTGCGACGCAGCCACGCTCAGGTTCCAGACATGGGGGCAGAATAAATATCCTCTCGTTCACAGTTTCTAAAGGAGCGATCCCTTCATTCTAGACCGCCCACTATGCCATTTCAACTCTTCATTCTTGACGCAAACTCAAATTTATGAGCACATAGATTAAAAAAAAAAAAAAAAAAAGCTTGCACGCACGCACGCACACACACACACACAGCAGACTCCTCTGGTCCTTATGACAAACCATGGCACACACAACATGTGCACGTTGCATATAGACTTTTAATTAAATAAAACATGGAAATAGTTTAGTGTTTTTTTAACTTAGTGTTTCCCCTCCCCTCTTTAGATCCAATGTAGATTTAAGCTACTCGGGGGGGTGGGTCAATTAAGAGTGTATGCCTCGAACCATTTGCATATATTCAGGCTTGCAGTTCAAAAAACCCTGAACTCAACTTTTCTCTTTTAAATACATGTTCACATAAAATAAACAACCCTCCCCCCTCTCAGTCAGCTGAGAACCGCAAACATGCTTCCTATATGCCATACTCATTCTCCTCCCTGGGCAAGGTAACCTGGAAATGACCCCAAATCATTGGTCTCCATTTGAGTTACAGTACCGGTAACGGCCAGACAATCAGTGCGAATTCATGGGATACAAAAGTCAACAGCGACAATAATAATAATAATAAAAAGGGACACTTTGAGAATAGTGGTTACAAATGGCAGGGACTGAAGTTTGGCAATTAGCGGGGGAGGATAAACGTGCCAGCAAGACGCATGGGGCGGGTGGGACGGAGGCTCCAGGGCAGCGGGGGTCAGCCGCATCCTCACACGCACTCCTCGGCGGACATCAGTAGAGGGTTAATGTACTCGAAGCCCTCGAATTCGGACTGGTCGATCTTCCTGACCACGTCGCTATGGAACAAGAAGACATGAACTTAGCCTGAAACAGACCCTTATAGGCGCTCTAGAGGCCATTTCTGTCAAAAACCTGTCCAAGCAGTTTGCACTCGGTTCTGACATTCGCCGGGACGGTAAGTCGACGGTGCGAAACAGTGCCAAAATAGAGCCCGGAACCGGAAATGTTATAGCAGCTCAAACTCACTAAAACAGTGACTCCCAGCCTGAGTCACACACAGACGGCCCACGTTTTTAATTAGCCAGCAATGGTCCACTATCAGGACTTATTGCCACCAGGTGACCAGCTGCAGCCCACAGAAGTCCGGCCAACTCACTCGTCGTCAGGCGTGAGCTGGATCGGCTCATTCGTGAACTGGGCGTCGAAGTTGTCCAGGCCAAACTCGCCGGAGATGTTGGGCTTGAATGGAGGGACGACCTGCTTATGCTCCATCTGTATAGTGGTTGGAGAGAGAGAAAGAAGGGGGTGGAACCGTCAGACCACACCCAGGCCGTGTGTGGGTCCTCCTAGCTGTGAGCCATGTAAATTTAATGTAAATACCAAAAGCACCAGTGTCAGGCTTTCTAGCTGGGTATTTTTTACTGGAGCAATACAGGTTAAGTACTTTTCTCAAGGGTGCCACAGTTGGGCCTCATGAGAATTAGCCCAGCAGCCGAATCTGCAGCACGGGACCTGCTGGCCCAGATGCATGGGACTCCTCTCCCTACCTAAATAAATTAACTATCTGATATAGCAGGTGACTCGTGACAGGCAGAGCCCTGTAGTGGCGAGGTGGCTGAGAGGGCCACATTTCCTAGAAGCTCCCCCTGCAGGTACTCAGCAGTAATGTAGCCAGTGACATCAGCGTGTTAGTAGGGGGTGGGGGGGTTGGGGCCGTTTAACCCGATACCACAGACAGACATGCTGATAAGCACTTTTCCACTGCCCTCCGGGCCAAACAGACAGCGGTCACACTAGACAGTCTAGTCGTTTGCGTCAGAGAGATCTCAACAAATTCTTTGCTGCTGGGTAGGCCTGCCAGATCAGTCCTTTCAGTTCACTTAAGGCCACATTTTATCCAAAGTCTTCCACATTTTTCACATTTTAAACAGCTGCAAAACAATTTTTAAGCAAGTGGCTCTAAGATCCCCATCTGAGATGGGAACAAATTAGGACGAGGTCCCTTTAAACCCCATACCAGCTCCAAATTTCCAAAAAAGGGCCTAATGTGAGCTTTTCAAAATAACCCACAGCAAATCCTAATATCTGGCATCTTAATGCGCTGGTGAAAATGTGAGAGACGTGACTCACCAGCTCCCAGTCCACGTTGCGGAAGAAGGGATGTCCTTGAATGTCAGCAAAGCCAGTCTGTGGATGGCACCCAAGGCGTTCCTTGGGGTCCTGCGGGGGGGTGTTGACAGGGGTATCAGTTATCCAACATCACTCTCGGACTCGGATGGACTCAGCCGGACTAGTCTCTACCTTGTTGAGAAATCCTTTCAGCACGCTGGCCGCCTTGACCGACAAGGACCTGGGGATTCTGATCTGTTTCTCCAGGATTACTGAGCAAGAGATCAGAGAAAGCAAACTGTGAGGCGCAGCTTGTGAATTCCAAGACCTTGGCAGAAGCCGCACGGGACCCAAGAGAATAGCATCAGTCTCACCCAGCAGATATCAAACCCTGCACCCCATCGATGTTTCCCTAAAGCAAATCAGAAAACACATCCAGCACTGCCCTGCGGCAGATTAAACCAGCCATGAGCCACAGTTCTGCAGAAGCCATTTTCTTCTTCAGCAAGGGACTCAGACTGATATATTTAGCCTTCAGCCCCAAACTCCTCACCATCTCCCACAGCTTCTATTGACTGAATTACTTCATACAGCTTTACACAGATTTAGAGCCACAGCATAGTTTGGGCTTCTCCTGTACGTGTCTGGAGCATGTTAGATCCAGCCAAATGGAAACTGTGGATCTGCAGCTGCGCACCTTGGAAGAGATAGTCCTCGGTGTTCTGATCCGGGTTGTCCGAGCTGCCCACGATGTCGAACGGCGAGCGGCCGGCCATCATCTCGAACATGAGTACCCCCAGTGCCCACCAGTCCACGCTAAAACCTAGAGGGAGAACAGGAGTCGATACCTGCGTGTCGGCGTGTTTGCAAAGTGCGCAGGAACGTACACAGGCATGTATACCCTACCATAGTCCTCTCCCCGCAGGATCTCGGGGGCGATGTAGTTGGGCGTTCCACAGAAGGTGCTGGTTGTGTCTCCCGGCCGCAAGCCTTCCTGCAACACAAATCTCCTATTAGACCACAGACCCCCTCCCCTGGCAGGCTCCCGGGATCACCCAGAAGCCTTTTCACCACGCCTGCGAGGGACATATCAGCAGTCGGGCGAAATGTACTCCAGTTTGGCATTTAGCCCTTCTGAGGATGCAAAAGTGCACGTATCACCTTCCCACCCGGGAACTGTGCATGTGTTCCTGACATTTCCTGTTTGATGTCACTTTTCCCTCTAAAGCTGATCAAAATGGCACCCAGAGGCAAGAGTGAATAATGTACCCATCCACCCAGCCAGTCACCCAGCCACGGAGCAGCAGAAAGACACACAGACCTTGCACATGCCGTAATCCGTGAGCTTGATGTGTCCTTCCGACTCCAGCAGGACGTTGTCTAGTTTCAAGTCCCTGTAGATTATTCCATGCTCATGAAGGTAGTTTAAAGCCAGGCTGATTTCTGCCGAGTAAAACCTGAAAGATCAAACGAGTTTGTTCAGGTCAATAACCATCTTCTGATATGGAAATTGGCATCTAGAAGTAAAGAAATATTTATCCTTTGGCAAAATGCGATTAAGCGCTCAGGGCATTTTGACACTTTCTCGATAAGTTTATGGCAGATGTGACACGGCCTGCTTTGATGCAGGGTCTTAGTGCCCACTCTTTTCTCAACAACGTTTCTGAAAAGTGAGAAGGACCCCAGTCTCACCTGGCATGCTCTTCTGGAAGCTTCCTCTGTCGCTGCATGTGGAACATGAGGTCCCCCCCATTGACGTACTCGATGACAAAGAAGAGTCTGAGGTGGGGTGGGGGGGGGGAAACACAACACATTTTCTCGACTAAGATATGAGGGTCTATCGTGGTTAATGAAAGAACAGAAAGTCAAACACCGCGAGAGGGAAAAACTGAAAATCAAAAGTAATGACTAATAACCCAGTTAACAGGCAGCCTTTCCATTTTAAGTTCAAAAATACAGCCAGTGGGCAGCATGCTAATTGTAAAGGACAGTCTACCAAGGAAAATCGAATTACTGTGTCTGTAGAAAGGCATTGTGGGAAGGAGCGGAAGGCATATGCGTTATCAAAGGTCGAAGTTCAGCACCAAACTTGGGAATAGCTAAACGACGAGCCCTACCAAGGGCTGCCTTCGGGTGAATTTGTTTCCAGAAAAATTAGTCTGAAAACACTGATTTTTAATATTTAAAAAAAAATAAAAAATAGTTCTGGGTAATTGACCAAAGTAAATCATGCTTGGCAATTACATTACAGGCCTGCCAGAGCATTAATCAAAGAAGCTCCGGGTTACAAATGCACACCAATAACGACGGGGGAACCACCAGCTGTTACATTTGCACAGCAGATACCCAGCAAACGGACCACGCCGCTGGTCCCCATTCTGAGCTCAGCTGGCATGGGACTGAACCGACTCCCCGTGTGAGAGGAGGTGCCGGGCCAGTGCGGGGGGGGCTCACCTGCTCTCCGTCTGGAAGCAGGAGTGGAGCCCCACCAGGAAGGGGTGATTTGAGGCCTGCTCGAAGACGTGCTTCTCTGTCTGCACCCAGTCGATGTCCTGCCACAAACCAGGGAGGTGTCAGCACCCACGGCACACACACTGCATGTCGGCCAGCCTGATAAGCCAGCTGCCAGTAGAGGGCGCCCACCTCGTCGTCGTTGACCAGCTCCTTCTTCACCACCTTCATGGCGTAGATGCGGTCTGTCCTGCGGAGGCGGACCAGCAGCACCTTGGCGTAGCTCCCGCGCCCGATGACCCGCAGCAGGTCGAAGTCGGCCAGGCCCAAGCTGGACATCCCTTTACCGCTCTCCCTGCTGTTCAAGGCCTGGAAAGGCGGATAGGCAGCTCCTCAGGACAGTCGGTCACCTCCTCTGGAGGCCACAGGCGCTCATGCCACCAAAGGCCTGTGTAGTGGCTCACCCATCACAACTACAACTAGACCCATGAGCTGCTCAGCCAAACCCTTAGTATGAAGGCACCTCCATTCCCACTACATGCCAGGCAGAGGAGCCTGCCCCCCCCCCCCATCAGAGAAGAGTTGCTCTTCCAGTCCTCTACACTTCCTCACCAAGTCCCCCCCTCCCGAGCCACAGGCAGGCGGGCGAGACAGCTGTCACACTGTGACGGCAGATAATTCACACTCACGGCCTGGCAGGAACAACACTGCCAGACTGACAACGCGCGCCATCGTCAGAGCTTCTCTTCTGGACAGGGACCGGGGGGGTGGCTTAATTCATTACCTCTTTTTCTTCCCCGTCGTCGTTCAGACTCTCGCTTGACAGCTTGTACGGGATCACTAAAAAAGACAAAAACACAGAAAACAGTAAAACACCACCTGCCATACTGGGGCCAAGAGTGACATCACAAAGCCTGGTGCTATTGCATCTGAAAGAGATGTTCTATTATTAACAACGTGCTGCCTGCTAATGTTTTTTCCTTTGTCATCATCGCCGGGGCGATTGGCCAATACATATAAACTCTGGTCCCCGCAGACGCACCTGGCTCCATGGGATCGGCCGGGACAGGTGCCTGGCCCATCGACCTGAGAATGGGATCCTGGGAAGAGGGAGCCATCGTAAGAAATGGGTCAGACAGGCGGCACCGCGGGGAGCAGACCGCAGAAACCGCGAGGGGTCTCACCTGTACCGGGTGCCTGCCGCACTCCACCGTCACCAGCTTGTGACACTTCTTGTGCACGAGCAGCTTGCAGTTGATACACTTGTAGCCCTGGCGCCCGAGACCCCAGATGCGGTCTGTGCAGATGGCACAGTGTGCCCGCTGTGGGGGAGAGAGGAAGTGGTCAGCCGCACTGGGCTAACACAGACCGGTGGGCACGTCACACTTAAAGCACCCCCCTCCACCACATTATAATGTGAATGCCAGTCGCGCTTTAAGAGAATTAAAGAATCCCACTTTAAGGCAGGAAACCAACCAGCTAGTCAGCGGTCACAGCACGGTGACATGACATGGCACAGGGAGTCAGACTAAGGAGGCACAAGGCCACAATTCAGAGGAGACGCCAGTCACCCTGTTGAATCTCTTGGCCTGGAAGGCGTGCCCATAGGCGTAGTACAGCTTCCTCCAGCGCCGTGCGCCCCGCCTGTAGATTGACTCTGCAGGGGTAGGGGGGGTCAAAGGTCATCATCTTTCCAGACCGAGAACACCCATAAAATTATTCAAACATTCTGATGCACTAAACACACTGAAGTAAATGCAGACGACGAGACTGAACAAAGATAGAGGGGAAGATGGGGGGAGGAGGGGAGAGAGAGAGAGAGAGGGATAGTGACAGAATAAGGGAAAGAGGAGGAGGGAGGAAGGAAAGAAGGAGGCGGCAGAGAGAAAGGGATAGTGACAGACTAAGGGGAAGAGGAGGAGGGAGGAAGGAAAGAAGGAGGCGGCAGAGAGAGAGGGATAGTGACAG
>JAODKN010000001.1:30457831-30471137 GCA_026774425.1 Petrocephalus zakoni
TTAATTAAAAGTCAGGTTAATAGCAGGTTTTTCTACAAAATAGATAAGCGACAAGACTTTTGTCAGGGACTGTATATTAATTCAATCCAAAATGTATTTATTCTAACAAAAATTATATATACTGTAACATACAACAAATAAATCATAGTGCAATTTTCTAGCAACATGGTAAAGTGTTTTACATGCACATTTTAAGTGCCGCGTTTGCAAACAGCGTTCGACCGCTTTTTTACCCTTATATAGTAACATGCTTCCTATGTACACAAGGGTCAAATTAGCGGAGAACAACGACGCATAAAACTACTATCACAAAAGCCGCGACTGTGTTAAGTTAAATAAAGTAATGAAAATAAAACAATTCCAATAATAAAAATGGGGATCTTAGGGATCTTGCAGCTAACACTGTTTATACCCCTAATAATAGGACCTTTATGTGGACAATCACTGACAATTACATTGCTAGGTAATTCACTTACGGCTCAGCAGCGGAAACAATATTTTTCCACACTGGGAATGTGACGTTTTCTTTGGGTTTCACGTGTCCATTGTTTGTGGGCGTATACGCAGTCACTTTGGGCCACCTCTGATTGGTGAGCATGATTGACACGCGAAGAACACGGCACTTATGATTGGTGTCACACAAGGAGGATGGAATTAATTTGTAAAACTATTCTTAAGACAGTTTTAAACCCTGGGTCAGACATGCTGTATTATGCATAATGTGAAATCGATAAATCGCTCAGCCATAGCGCAAGCCCGAGCCCGTGTAAAATGATAGAAATTAAGCCCGGGTCGGGTTGGGTCCCGTCTGGTTCGGGCAAAGGTCTTCAGCTCTATTCCTTAGTACCCTAATAATGCACTCACTGGTGTATAGCAAACTCAGGGCTTCCTTAGTGCCCTTATAAGAATACACTCACCAGTGTATAGCTGAGTCCTTAGTGCCCTTACTGTATAAGAATACACTCACCAGTGTATAGCAGAGTAAGGGCTTCCTTAGTACCCTTACAAGAATACACTCACCGGTGTATAGCAGAGTGAGGGCTTCCTTAGTGCCCTCATAAGAATACACTCACCGGTGTATAGCAGAGTGAGGGCTTTCTTAGTGCCCTTATAAAAATACACTCACCAGTGTATAGCTGAGTCCTTAGGACCCTTATAAGAATACACTCACCAGTGTATAGCAGAGTGAGCAGTTCCTTAGTGCCCTTTAAAGAATACACTCTCCGGCGTATACCAGAGTTAGGACTTCCTTAGTACCCTAATAACACACTCACTGGTGTATAGCAGACTCAAGGCTTCCTTAGTGCCTTTAAAAGAATACACTCACTGGTGCCAGTATACAGCAGAGTGAGGGCTTCCTTAGTACACTTATAAAAATACACTCACCGCCATCTAGCAGAGTGAGGGCTTCCTTAGTACCCTTAGAAGTATACACTCAACTGTGTATCGTAGAATGGGGGCTTCCTTAGTGCCCTTATAAGAACACACTCACCGTTGTATAGCTGAGTCCTTAGTGCCATTATAAGAATACACTCACTGGTGTATAGCTGCGTCCTTAGTGCCCTTATAAGAATACACTCACTGGTATATAGCAGAGTCCTTAGTGCCTTTATAAGAATACACTCACTGGTGTACAGCAGAGTGAGGGCTTCCTTAGTACCCTTTGAAGAATACACTCAACTGTGTATAGCAGAATGGGGGCTTCCTTAGTGCCCTTATAAGAATACACTCACCGGTGTATAGCAGAGTGAGGGCTTCCTCAGTGCCCATATAAGAATACACTCACCGGTGTATAGCAGAGTGAGGGCTTCCTTAGTGCCCATATAAGAATACACTCACCAGTGTATAGCAGAGTGAGGGCTTCCTTAGGGCCCATATCAGAATACACTCACCAGTGTATAGCTGAGTCCTTAGTGCCCTTATAAATACACTCACCAGTGTATAGCAGAGTGAGCGGTTCCTTAGTGCCCTTATAAGAATACAGTCACCGGTTTATAGCAGAATGAGGGCTTCCTTAGTTCCCTTATAAGAATACACTCACCGGTGTATAGCATAGTGAGGGCTTCCTCAGTGCCCATATAAGAATACACTCACCGGTGTATAGCTGAGTCCTTAGTGCCCTTATGAGAATACACTTACCGGTGTATAGCTGAGTCCTTAGTGCCCTTATAAGAATATACTAACCGGTGTATAGCTGAGTCCTTAGTGCCCTTATGAGAATACACTTAACGGTGTATAGCTGAGTCCTTAGTGCCATTATAATAATACACTCACCGGTGTATAGCAGAGTGAGGGCTTCCTTAGTGCCCATATAAGAATACACTCACAGGTGTATAGCAGAGTGAGGGCTTCCTTAGTGCCCTTATAAGAATACACTCACTGGTGTATAGCTGAGTCCTTAGTGCCCTTATACGAATTCACTCACTGGTGTATAGCTGAGCCCTTAGTGCCCTTATGAGAATACACTTACTGGTGTATAGCTGAGTCCTTAGTGCCCTTATAAGAATTCACTCACTGGTGTATAGCTGAGTCCTTAGTGCCCTTATGAGAATACACTTACTTGTGTATAGCTGAGTCCTTAGTGCCCATATGAGAGTACACTCACTTGTGTAGCGGAGTGAGAGTGTCCTTAGGGCCCATATGAATGTACACTAACTGGTGTTTACACAAGCAGCATCTTCACACAACAGGTGCTCCACAGTGGGGCACTTCAGTGTGATTGCCTTACTTATGCGGTGCAAAGTGCTCACAGTAGAGGGCAGCTCGCTTAATGACCAAGACAAAGGGAGGGGACGAAGAGTCCTCTGACAGAAAAAAAAAATGTAGCCGAATACAGGTGCTTTCCACAAACGAAACTCCAGATTTCCTTATTTCATTCAATACAGATCACTGGAACAATGGAAGCAACCAATATAACTTACCAATGGAGCACCGAGTCCTACATGTGCAGAAGAAGTTAACCCCACAAGGCTAAAAACAGACAAGAAAAAGACTTTCATGTATCAGCAGGGGTAGCGGTTTGACCAAATACGGTCATATTAACGAGACGGTTAAATTCTTCATCTTTTTTGGTGTGACAGCAGTGGGTGGCCTGTATCTGATATTTCATCCCTTCAGATAGGCAAGCTCTACACTAAAAGCATTTGTCACCATTATTATACAGTGACCGTATTCTATCCCACACCCAGTGATGTAGCGTAAAGGAATTAAAGCAGTTTTGGTCATTTGCTTGCACTTAAAGCATGCTGATGTTAAAATCACAGACATACAGAAGGTGCAAGGGTTAGGCTCTGGGGGACCAGCCATTATGCAAAGCCGCCTTCCTTTCAGGAGCCTGCGCTCTTGACGCATTTACAGCAAGGAAGACGGCAGCGTGCAGCCGAGCCGAGCGCCGCACTGACGGCGGGATGCGGGGCGGTGCTCGCCGCTTGCTGGGGCCCTGACTCCCGGGGAGATTCTCATCATCATGCCGGGAAATCATGCCACACAGCACGCATAAGATCAAGCCCGTTCGATAGCGTGAGCTTTTCCATTTCCTTGGCCATTCCCACGTAACGATCCCGCTCATGGGGCTGTGTTACAGCCTGCGTCCGCGCCTCTTCGGAGAGCCGAGCAGCTCCGGGACGGACTCGGAGCAGCCGGCCGCCTGCTGCCCGAGGGAGCCCCACCGCGGAGGCGCTGGCGCGGACGGGCTGCTGCTACTGCAAAACGGCGCCGGCAGAGGAGAGCAGGGCGGCCGGCGGCGAACGCCGCCGCCGCCGCAAGCGGCACGCAAGCGGAGAGACGGGGACGGACATCAGCCGGAGGAGAAGGAGGCCGAAAAGGAGGCAAAGAAAATCAGCAAAAATATCGACAAGGCCCTGAAGGAGCTGCGACGGGAATACGAGCAGACGCACCGGCTGCTGCTCCTCGGTACGTGTGAGTGCATGCACCGTGCGGCGTGCAGAAGCACGGCAAGGACATTCAAGGGAATCACCGAGGCACGGATGTGCAGCAAAGGATGCTGCGGATCGGCTTGTCATGATGGGCGTGTGTAGGACACGGGAGACGGCGATTACACCCGGGAGAGGGGCACCTGTGGGGATGCAACCCTGCTCCAGCACCCGAAAGCCAGCCATCGCTACAGCCAGTGATATAACGCTGCCATCGCTATTTATACTAAATACAGTTATGTTAACTGTCAGCATTCTGATCTGTACATCCTTTATACATGTATAGTTACAGCCTGCATATTTATTCTAAATGGAACTGCATGTTGCATATCCAACTTATGTTGGGAGAGAGTAATATTCACCAGATTTTGACCATACGGTGCACTTTTTAATTAGTCTCCACAAATGTTGGTAGTTGGTATCCTGAAACTGATGGAGAACTCTGTTGGGGGTACCAGCTGGCATGTGTCTGTGATTGCTGCCAATCTCCATAACAGTTTATCCAGGGCAGGGAATCACAGGGTAAGAGGCAGGGATCACCAGTGATGAGGTGCTAGACCACAAGGCAGAAAAGATGCTGGAAGGGATTTACTTCCGTCAAAGGGTGCTCCACACCCCCAGAATCAGCCCCCAACCCTAGAACTGTGAGGCTGCAGTGGTACCAACTGAAGCTGGGGGATATATCCATAAAATGTTATATTGCGATCATGAGCATTCATATTGTCATCAATTTGACTATTGTATTGTGGTGTAGCTAAAACCCTTGTTTTCTTGCACAATTAACAGTTATAATGCACTATTTTTAGACAAAAGTCTTTTTATTTGTGTAGGTTTATGAGTGACCTGTCATTTTGGCAATAATGTAAAATTATTGAGAGTCTACATACTGATGTCAGATGTCAGGTGTGGCTGTATAAATTTACTGCAAGTTTATATAAGCAAAATACTTTTGTTTATATATCAAGTGAGGAAATGGTACTTGTTCCTGAGATTTTGTTTTGAGGTGCTCTCAGATCCAGCCACTGTAAATAGGCCAGCAGTAAACTGCCTTGGGACAGTTCATGAACAATAGGAGAGTGCAGTTTTGGTTCTGCTCTGGAGCTTAATGACAGGAGCCTCTGTTCTGTCCAGTCAAACTGAGTTTGAGTTTATTGGTGCCTAAGCATTTCTGAACCCATTTAAAATATCTCAGAAACTAACCTTTAGAGGAGAAGAAATAATATTTTGTAGCATCCAGCAGGTGGACTCAGATGAATGTAATGTTGATGGGATCATATGATGGAGAGGATCATGTGATGCTGACAGGGATAATGGTTATCAGGTGCAACCTCCTGCATATTTAATGAATTTCTTTTTTTGGATTGAGAGAGGAGTGGCAGTTATAGCATTGGAAAAAAATCATCTGCAGTCTTACTGCATGTTCCGGTTTTTCCTAACTTACCTGAAATTATAAAGTGATGTTTATTTCAGAATTCAGAGTAAGGCTTTGATTGGTCAAGATTTACAATTTGTTTTATATATCACATCTTAAAAAATATGTGTGCTTTTTAACAGAAATCAGACAGGAAGTAGCAGTAAACTGACTTACATGGCGCCATCATAGATATTGCATATCTTGCAATATTTTTTATTATAGTAAGTAGTTGGCAGAATGGATGCCATCTCTATACATCCTTAACAGAGAATATGCTGGACTGGTGTTTCCTGTGCATTACTGTAACACATGCCGTTCCTGTTGTACACGTCAGTCTGCAAACTACCAATTCATAACCGAATGAACTAGGTGGAACTTTATGAATAACTTTATGAATGTCCAGAGATGGTCATCCTTCAGCAGACAGCATCTAAATGACTGAGACCCATGCTTTCTTTGGGTATGTACTCGGGGCTCACAGGTCGTTGGGGGGAAGTGCAGGTGCCTTTTCCAGCTCCACTGCTGATGGCTTAATTGTACATTGAAGTAGAGCCTCTACAGTTTGAGAATTTGCTTTCTGAGAGGGAATCTGTAAGTCGTGCTCTGAACGTCGACAGTAATGCCTAATTACTGACCCTTGGGCCAGCTGAAAACTTAATGGTCATGGACGCTGTAAATGTAACTGAGGAAAAATGCCTATTCTTACTAGCCGAAACCATTGGTGGTGCCCCATAGGCTTGCTGCGCGCTGTCAGTTTGCTACCAGGTGTTACTCTTGAGCAGTTGGTTTTTATCGTCATGTTTGTCATGAACATGCTGCTGCTAGTGGTTTCAGGGGTTATCATGTCAGGAAAGGCAGCCCAGCTCAAGTGTCCAGAGATCTTTTGGGAGAAGCTGCAGACATCAAGCCCTTCTGTAGAGCTGTCATCTTCACTGATAGCTGATTTCATTCCGTTTTTAGCCCTATAATAGGTTTATATGTGTAATACGGTCGCTGGAGACGATTTGATGCTGGAGTAACGCAGAAACGGCTTCATCTCGCTTCCTGGAGCCGCAGAGAGAGGCAGTGCTGAGACGGGAAACAGACAGGAATTTACATAGGAAATACAAGTGGCAAAGACGAGTGAGGGAGGGGGGGGCAACTGGCTGCCTTCCAGCCTCCCTCTATTTATAGAAATAATCTATCAGCTAATTTTATTTCTAACGTGTGTATTTACCGGAACGGACTGAGGATATAGAGGAAGTTGGGGGAACATCCAGCGAGGTGGAGGCGACGCGGGGTCTGATCGCTGCCCTCGCATCTTGTTCCGGAGCGGAGATATTTCTGCTGTCATTTCACATTTCCGACTCAATACGGCGGCCTGCGGAACATGGGCTGTTTAAGCAAGACGGAAGAGCGGGGTATCGACGAGAAAGCGCGACGGAAAGCCAATAAAAAAATCGAGAAGCAGTTACAAAAAGAAAGGCTATCTTATAAAGCCACACATCGGCTGCTGTTACTGGGTAAGGCTGAGAGAAGGAGCTGGTGCCCTTCGCAACGCCGGATCCGTCATGTATGTGCCAGCTGGATGATCCCGCACCCCGGCCGGCGCCTCCACGCTTTATTTGGGTGATGTTTTTCATCTTTGTTTCTCTTATTTCCAAGGCGCCGGAGAGTCGGGAAAGAGCACCGTTGTCAAGCAGATGCGGATCCTGCACGTCAATGGTTTCAATGCAGAGTGAGTGAGTGCCGCTGCCTTTCTCCGCTCGCGTTGTGCCGCCGGCATCTCCGCGTCTACGCGCACTGTGCCGCCCGGTGTCGCAGGTAGCGCCGCGTCTCCGCGCACTGTGCCACCCTGTGTCGCAAGTAGCGCCGCGTCTCCGCGCACTGTGTCGCAGGTAGCGCCGCGACTCCGCGCACTGTGCCGCCCTGTGTCGCAGGTAGCGCCGCGTCTCCGCGCACTGTGCCGCCCTGTGTCGCAGGTAGCGCCGCGACTCCGCGCACTGTGTCGCAGGTAGCGCCGCGACTCCGCGCACTGTGCCGCCCTGTGTCGCAGGTAGCGCCGCGTCTCCGCGCACTGTGCCGCCCTGTGTCGCAGGTAGCGCCGCGTCTCCGCGCACTGTGCCACCCTGTGTCGCAGAGAGCACTGCGTCTCCGTGCACTGTGCCACCCTGTGTCGCAGAGAGCACTGCGTCTCCGTGCACTGTGCCGCTGTGTGTCACAGAGAGCATTGTGTCTCCATTCACTGTGCCGCCCTGTGTCGCAGGGAGCACCACTTCTCCATGTACTGTGCCACTCTGTGTTGCAGTGAGTCCCGCTTCTCCGTGCACTGTGCTGCCTTGTGTTGCAGTCAGTGCAACGTCTCAGCACACTGTGCCACCCTGTGTCACAGGGAATGCCACATCTCTGCGCACTGTCCCTCCCTATGTAACAGGTAGCGCCACATCTCTGTGCTGCCCCGTGTGTGCCAGTAGCACCACGTCTCAGCACACTGTGCCACCCTGTGTCGCAGGGAATGCCACGTCTCTGCGCACTGTGCCTCCCTGTGTCGCAGGTAGCGCCATGTTCATTAGAGGTGTGCGCTTTACATGCGTGTGGTGCGCAGGAGTGGAGGCTAGCCGTGTCTAAATCGCCACATTAATACACGATCCTCTATAGCAGCATCACATCGACCCTTTGTGCTGTTTATTTTTTATTTAGATTTTCCCTTCATGTAGACGTTTTCTATAACTGTGATTTGTTTTATCTGCCAGACAGCAACACTCATGACACTTGTTATTAATGTGGTTGTGATATTGTTAGGAAGAGTTTGTCCACAAGAGAGTGGAAAGAGTGCTTTGAAAATACCAAACAGCACATTCACACTGGAGGTCAGGCACCCTGTGCAGAGTGTCTCCCATACTGGTTACCAGTGCTGGGCCCCTGACCAGCAGCAATGGTTCACAGATTCTCAGGTGGATGGATGGCAGTGGGTCTGTTGCCTTATTTACCAAAACTATGCATTTAATCATAATTTAATAAATGAATCTGAATGTGTATAATGAATCAAGAATCAAGTCTGAAAGAGTAGTTGATACTTATTCAGGAGTTAAGTTGTTTTGTTTTTTAAGATTTTCAGTTCAATGTCACAGTTCATATTCAGCTGTGTATTTTAGAGGAAAAGGTGCATAGCCTATTTTAGCCTAAAATATTCCAGGTGCATAGCCTATAATATTTTGGTAGACAGTTTTAAAAATTAGTGACTTTTATTTCAGTTTATTTGCATACAATACCTCTCTAAAACTTTTACAATTCTATTCCAAAATTTAAATTCCAAGTATTCCATAGGCAGTTGGATGTGTTGTATTAATATGTAGTGGTCTGTCCTGTTTATATGTTTTGTATGTTGTATATTCTCTGCCCGAGGAGCTTCTTTACCTGTTTAACTGTCCTCAGTCTTTGATGTAAAATGTGTAAATTATTTACATTATATGTTTCACAAAATTGGACAGCTGATCTCTGTCACCATTCATTTGAAAACAGCCTGTGAAATAATCGGTAATATTTCCGGAATCCCCCCTGGCTCTGGGTGAAGTGTCAGAATATGAATTAAGCCCCTTTGTCACAGTGTCATAAACCATTTGTGTATGTATGTAATGTGATATAAAATCTTTTAAACAATAATGAAGCAGCTCCTCTGCATATGGACACTAAGCTCGTTACACAGCACAGAACCTGTTCACCTGAAATGAACTTTGAGTAATTGACTTGTTTACCTTTAATTTGCGTTTTGTCTTGTGCTCCTGCCCACCTTTCCATGCATCAGCAAAATGTTCCTTTCTGTGATCAGTCACTATTACACACACTGGTTTCCACAGGAAATCACCCAGCCCCCACATAACCCATTTATGTAACATAATACCAGACCAGTTAGCATCCACTTCCTTACTGCTGCATTGTCATTGATAGGTGGGTATTTGGCTGCACGTGTCTGGATATTCACAATATTACCAAGTTATTTGGTAAAAATGCATTGTAATTGTTTATCCACTGTCGTAGAGTAGCACATTTTCCCTTATTTTGCCAGAATAGGTCAATATTTTGTCCTACATAGACTACACATATAATTTTGTGGTTTATATTTTACTCTGGACTCTTACTTAGTATCCGGTTCCTTTGTTTGACTATCGGTTAATTAATAAAATCTAAAGATTAAGATTAACTTTATTGATCCCAGGGGGAAATCCTGGTGCTGGTAGTACACAGACAAACATACATATAGTGCCAAACAGACAAGGTGCAAAAACAGCGCACACAGTGCAAAGAAAATGTAGTGCATACCAATTTTAAACAAATAGATTAAATATTCCAAAAAACAGAATGTGGTACTTACAGACCACCTAATACATTATTTTTGCAGTTAGTTGCTTTTTGTATCATTAAGCTCCCTCACTGTTAAATATGTCCTTTGCCCCTGTTTGTTTTGTAAATTTGAATATTGCGATAATAATTGCGATGACCTGTCTTTCAAGCAAGATGTTTTACGGTTTAAATTTACGTCCATTTCCTGTCTCTCCCCCCAATGACTCCTGTGCTGAGTAAGCTCCCTAATCTCAGGCACGGCGTAAGCCCTGCAGTAATGAGGGCCAGCTGCCGAGCTGCTCATTCACACCACATCTTTCAGACCTCCACTTCAGAGTCAGAGTATCATTGGCCTGGCTTGGTGGTAAAATGGGCTTCGACCTATTTGCTCTTCCCCCAATTTTAAGAGATCTACATTTTGAGATTCTCTTGTCATTTGTTTTTACAAATAATCTGGTTTGTTTTTCATGTAGGGAGAAGAAACAGAAAATCCAGGACATTCGGAAGAATGTGAAGGATGCCATAGTGGTAGGTTCCTTTGGAAACATCCATGGAAGCCTTCCCGCTCTCCTCTGCCGACATATCTGCTGATTTACAATGGATCGTCCTGCCATTTGTTACCTGCTGCTGATATATTGCTTAACAATTTTCTTTTTTTTCCAGACTATAGTATCAGCAATGAGAACTTTAATACCCCCAGTTCCACTGGCCAACCATGAAAACCAGTTCAGAATTGACTACATCAGAAGTATAATCCGCCATTCTGACTTCGACTACACCCAGGTGAGTCGTATGGGCCCCTCGCTCCCTCCCTGCCACTGCACTTAACACGTGAGCACATTAATCATTATGAGGCATTGGGGACCATCTCATAACCACAGAACCGTAATATGATATCAATGCCAAATGAATGCAGGGCGTTGTCTTTTGATGTAATTAGTACTATATTACTAGATGTAAATGGTACTATATTACTAGAGTTACTATATTAATGTTCTGTGTACCTGTGGCAGAGGTTTTCCTCCTTTACAACCACAGGAGCCCATCTCTGATGTAAGCTGTGCTTTGCTTTTACCAGTTTTCACATTATACAGTGGTTTGTCTGCTTCTGTCTGCCGAATTTAGCAAGCGTTAAAGTTTGGGTGCTTTGGAATTTTCTGGGAAACCAGGTGTGCAGGAGTTCCTGCTCGTTGGTCTCGGGGGTTCCTAATACAGCAGAAGCTCTTCTTGCTGAGTGGCTGGACTGGTGACCAGAGTGATTTGGGTGGGTGAGGGTGGCAGTGAGCCAAGCGGCTGAGAGCAGACCTCGCACTCCATGGCCACAGTCTGTAGCCCTTTCTAAGGCATCCCCAGATGTTTCCAGGCCAACAGGGAGATGCAGCTCCCTCAACATATCCTGGGTCTGCCTCAGTGGAATGTGCCCAAAGCATCTCCCGTGGGAGCTGTCTAAGTTGCGTCAGACCACCCCAGCAGATTCCACTCCATCAACAGAGCAGTGGCTCTATCTTCAGGTCCGTCCGAATTTCTGAACTCCCCAGCCAGTCGGACAGCCCTTTGGAGGAACCTCAGACAGCTGCTTCTGTTTACAACCTCCTTCATTTGGTCATTACCCACACTATGTGCATCTTAGTTTCATTTGAATCTGACATATTCAATAGTCATCAGAACAAACAAATTTGTGTTCAACTTTGATGTTTGAGATGCAGTTATCATATTGTCATGGAAACCTGTGATTCTACCAGTGGCTTGTTTTATATTGGGACTTGCTGGGTCGGGTCTGGTAATTGCAAAGCGGATTTTTAAGAAAGCTCTTCAGGGTAGCAGACCTTCCATGGCTGGCCATTGTGAGCAGGTGTGCTCAGAAGAATTTCATTCAGAGCATGACAGATCTCCCATGTATGCCCATGACAGTTATGGGAACATTTCTGTGTATTAATGCTTCCTGAGTAAACTGGGCCCCACAACCCTGTCCAGGGTAAGTGGTGGCTATATGGATGCATGGGGGAATGGATGGATGGATGGATGGATGGATATACTGGTCAATATGGGAATATTATTATATGTGGTATATACAAAATTATCCGGAACTGTTCATATTCATTGTAAATAATGAGGACGATTTTGAAGATCCTGTCATTTGCTTTCGGTGTGGTGGTTGATGTTTATTACAATGAGAATTTTCTATAGCCTTTATTATTGGTAACATACAGAACATGAAGGGTATAAATAGAAGAAAAATATTGTGCACACTAAAACTTTTAAGTCAGTCTATCTGAGTATAAGTGGCTTACTATAAACATTACGTGTTCGTAACACACTGTGTGCAGCTAGCCTGCTAATAGAGTGAGTGCTAGCAGATACTGCGAACCAGTTTGCTATCTATTATGTTACATGGTGACCAATATGCTATTGTATGCGGTGGCAGTTTGCTATGCATTGTGCTAGACAACGGTTAGAAGTGCCGGGCAGTATGACCAAAAATCATCATGGTATTTTTTTAAGATTCTGGTCATTTCACGGTATATCACAGTATTTTCATTTTTTTCCAAGTTCACCTTTACAACAGCAGTAAGCATTGACATCAGCAAAGTACTTTTACACAAGTTTTATTCATTATTATAAAAAAATTGTCTACATTTAGCTCGACATTTAGCCAACCTTTTATTAGATTATTAATGTACATTCAGCTCGCAACGTCGATAGCGACGTTTTATTGATTATAACGGTGTACTTAGCCTAATAAGAATGAACTGATATGTATTTTTAGATTAATGGTGTACATTCAGCTAGATGGAGACATGTTTTATTGATTATTAGCAGATATTTAGCTTGGGAACAATGTTGCTTAACCGGTATGATTTCATTAATCATTACCGTGATAAATCGATAATATTAGGGATTGCTTTACCGATATGCAGCTAATTGCAGACCTAATTACATTACACTTAATCCAAGTTTTTCTGGATAGACTGATGTGATAGCTATTAATACTCTAATTTACATTGGCTAATTGGATAATTTACATTGGCTAAATGCCATAAATGAAAATGTAATACTGTAATGCTGAGCAGTTATATATGGAGAATTGTTGTGCTATAGAGTTATAACTGTTAGTAACTGGAATCCCCTCTCAATACCCTCTGCACAGCAAACCATAGTGCTTCTAGCATTGGGCAATATTATATAATTTGCTGCCTGTGGAAGCGTTACAGCTGTTGTTTCAGCTGTGGGATGGTGGTATATGAAAAATTCATACTATACTAGAAATTAAAACTAGTATAATGGATGAAGCGGTAAACCGCCCAGCACTATTGGGTAGTGTGTTATGCTACATGGTGGCTAATACATTATGCTACTTAGTGGCAGTTTGCTGTGCATTTTATTAGATGATGGCTAATATGTTATGCTAAATAATGGCAGTTTGCCATATGTTATGGGTACAGGGTGTCTAATTCATGATGCTACCCAGTGGCTAATGCATTATGGTACGTGTTGGTAGTTTGCTGTGCTTTAAGCTCCATGGTGGCTAATAGAGGTCGACCGATATTGAATTATACCGATAGCTAGGTTGGTCAGTACTTGCCGATAACCGATTAATTAACCGATAGTTTTTAAAATGGATACTGGATTAAAATAAAAA
>JAODKN010000001.1:30489631-30506689 GCA_026774425.1 Petrocephalus zakoni
TGTGAGTCTGTGTGTTTGTCTTCCACTTCCGTGTGCTCTGAAATATCCGTGTCCTCCTCTTCTGTGTGCTCTGACATTCTCGTGTGTCCGTATGCATCGCTGCCCATCCTTTTCTTTAGCGTGCTTTCTGACGTGTTCTTTCCCCATGTGTGTCCTCTTCTCGTGCGAGCAGGATCTGCATGTCAATATCTTAGCGTTTTTTTCTGCACTTGTGCGTTCTCGTATTTTGATTGATTTCTATGAAAACTCTTGATGACTTCGAGCGAAGGTGGTGCTACAATAATGTGTTGTGTAAGATTGCAAATGACGAGCTACAGTTTGCACCATGTTTGATGAATTGGCCTTTGTATTGTGACGGCAGACTGTCTGCTGTTTCTCTGAATTTGTATTAAAGGAGGTTTGCAAATTCAAAAATCCTCGTTTGTCTGTATGCATCACTGTGCATTTTTTTCTTTAGCGTGCTTTCTGACGTCTTCTTTCCCCATGTGTGTCCTCTTCTCGTGTGTCCCCTGGTGGGCTGCAGCGGATCAGCATGCCGAGTGGAGATCGCAAGCGCTACTGCTATCCACACTTCACCTGTGCTGTGGACACAGAGAACATCCGTCGTGTTTTTAACGACTGCCGGGACATCATCCAAAGAATTCATCTTCGGCATTATGAGCTCTTATGATGGACGAACGCACCTGTTCGCATGAGGACAGTGAGCGCCACTTGACGCTGTGGAATTTGTCGTTTTTCCCACAATGCCATTGGATCCCCATGTCATTCTTGGGGCCAAGAATGCATGGGAGTGCATTCTTCTTTCATAATCCACTTTTTGTGTCATTTCAGTCAGTCTGTGACTACCTCCTGTTATTTCTGGTGTCACGCCTGGACCTTCTAATATTGCCTGCAGGTGGGAAACATGGCAGTTTCCCAGGGTGCAGGAGTACCGACTTTGTGACTCATCCCCGTGATGTGAGGGGCCTCTGCATTGACGCTGGACGGCAGGGTGATACCTCTGTGTCACAGAGGAGGATTACAGGTCATATAGCTTCAGGATATTGAGTATACCATAACACAAGTTGTGGATCAACCTCCTACTTTTTGTCCTGATGTGGCACAGGAGCAAAAGAGGCAGAAGTCAAGACTCTGAGGCACCTCCACTGTCAGAGCAGTGGCTCCATCATCCTGTCGGCCTACATCCTCTTGGACGGTTTTCTTATATAGAGCTGTGTGTGTGTATATATATATATATATATATATGTATATGTATGTATATATGTATGTGTATATATGTGTACATAGGTGTGTATGAATGTATGTGTGTGTATATATACACTTGGATATGCACACACACCCATACATATATGTAATATATTCTTGTTTGACCTTGTAATGACCGTACAAGGTTTATTATCTTGTATACATTGTAAAATGTAATATTATTTTGTACAACTCTATTGAAAAAACTATTGTAGAAGATCTTTGTGCCTTGATTATGGCTGTACCTGTAAAATTAACTCAGATGTAAGTATGTTTTTGACTGCACTGTACAGCTTGATGTCAACTTTATCATAAGAAGAATTGTGGGGGCGGGGGGGGGGGGCTTTCTCTTTAGACTTTAGTTTTTTTCTGGTTTATAAAAAATGACATGCTGTTTAGTAAAAAAAAATAAAATAGGAAAACATTCCTGTACACATTATGGAAACGTATCAGTTGCTTGCAGTTCTGAGTTGATCTCTGCCGTCCCTTGTGCTCTGGCTTTGTCTCACACTGACCACCAGTATCTTACCCTGGTGTTTCTATAGGAGATTCTTTCCAGTTTCTAATCTTCCCACAATATAGAGCACGTGGTTCTAACAGATGTACATTTTAATCTGTTTTGTGATAGTCATACAAGTAATATCTAAGTTTTCTGAGCTCTATGACCAGGTTCAGTTCACCCTGGACATGACATAAAGGAGAGCAAGCCGATATTGCTTGTGACAATACTGGAACGCCATAGCTGGGAAAAGCTGATGGACCGCAGGGACCCAGAAGTGGAAACAAAGCTGAAGAGCAGCTAATTTGTGAGGCTGAGCTTATTTGATGGCGAACCAGAGGACAGAATTCAAAGAAGTCATCCAAGTGGAACCTGAAAAATGTCTGATCAGAATGGGGGAGCTAAAGAAATCAAAGTGGTCAGCAGAAGATACTCTAGAAATTACAAAGAAGAGAAGCCAAATCGCGGAATCCAGAGGGATCTGCACAGTCACTGAAGATGGAAATGGGCATGGCAAGATCAAGCTGCTTGTTGTGAAGGTCTGTGGGATCAAGAAGAAATTCCAACCTCAAACTGGGACGTCAGTGGGCAAGTAACTGACAACAGACGTCAAAGGTAGCGGGATAATGGGTCTGTAGCAGAGACAGCAGCAACTGGGATGTATTTAAAGGGGTCAGACGTGAAAGTACCTACATCACTGGAAGAGTGAGTGGAAGGCTAGATCATCGCTGCTAAAGAGGCATTTTGAATAAAATATTATGGATAAAATGTAATTGTAAATAGTTTAAGTGACTGAATTGCATTGCTACAGTTTATTCCAAACCATTTCACTTCTTTCCCACAAAGCTGTCATTAATAGTCTTTTGGTCTTTTTTCTCAGCTTGTATTTTATTGGCTTCCGAGACCTGGGTGTCACGAGGAGGATCCTTAGGAAGCTCTTGCTTCGCTAGCATGCTTCAGTATGCACTGCCAAAGCGCACACCCAGACCAAACCATGCGTGCTTGCTGCAGGTGCTCCCATCATGGGTCCTTAGGAAGCCTAAGAAGGGCTCTTCCCCATTAGCATGCTTCAGTATGCACTGCCAAAGCACACACCCGGACCACACCATGCGTGCTTGCTGCAGGTGCTCCCATCATGGGTCCTTAGGAAGCCTAAGAAGGGCTCTTCCCCATTAGCATGCTTCAGTATGCACTGCCAAAGCACACACCCGGACCACACCATGCGTGCTTGCTGAAGGTGCTCCCATCATGGGTCCTTAAATGCTCCACTACATTACAAGTATTAGTTACTAACTGGAGCAACGTGTAACACTCCCATAGATGTTCGACAGATGGCGCTGTATCCTAACCTAGTTCACTTTGACTCTTACAAAACGAAAAAAAAGTTACTTTTTTTTTTTTAAAAAAAAGCTAAGTAAAATATTATTACAGGCGTCGTCGGTGTCCGATTCCATTTTCTCATTGGCGGGGAAGACGGCGATGCTTTTTGATTGGCTCAAGCAATTGTCATTTAATCACAACAAGATAGTGAAGTTTTCATTGAGGATAAAAACGTGAAATTGATGAAATTCGAGCGCAGATATCGGAGCGGTGTGGAGGCGTGAGCAGATTGTTTCTTCACAAAGAAGGAAAAACAAGCGTTTTGGTTTTTTGGTGTACATGGCTTAAATCCTTAAGTTAAGAACTGGAAGTGCAATCATGAATTCAGATTTTTTCTAAGTTCTTTTTCAGTGCGACGAGCGCAAAGCTGGCCGCCCGCAAACAGCACTTTGCGCGAAATCCCGAAACCATGAGTCGCATCACCTTTTCTTCTGCTGTCCCGTCCGGGGATTCTCAACGCGCACAGTTTCTCCTGTGACCTGCTTCTGGGTCTGATAACTGGAACTCGGACACTAACTGGAGCGAAAGTTTGAGCCCTTAGGAGACCGGCCAGGGCTTCGTGGCTTCGCGCAGCGCAGTTGCGTCCGGGGAGGCTGGAGGTGCGAAGGGTGCCATGCCCGGGTACCTGCGCGTCGGGAACCGCACGCCGAAGCTCTCTTGAAGGATATGCGCCTATCTTGAGCGGCTGATCCAGCCTGTCATCCCGCTCGAAAGCCATGGCTTCGGAAGTGCTTTGCGGGCTTGTCTTCAGGCTGCTTCTCCCAGTGTGTCTAGCAGCCGGTAAGCCGCTCCTCGTCACTCATCACACGGCGAAGTTTATCGCATCAGCCTTGAAATAATAAACCATCGTCAGCGGCACAGCGCAGTGACCCCCCGCATGGGGAACAGCCATAAACCCGCAACAGTCAGTGTGTGGGCTGATTGGGAACCGTGCCACCGTCAGACGCTTATTACAGGTCTTTAAAAAGCCTTTTACGAATAAGGGTAGGCTATATGCCCGACATTTCCTAACCGATTGTTTCATACTGCCACTTAATATGATATTATCTGAAGTTTAATTAGGAAAGTTTAATTTAAGGTGAATACATGATCATGTCTTGATTTTGATATGATTATATTTGTAGAACTATCTTCCGTTTTTTTCGAAAATATCATTTAAAACCGAGACCTATAGCGCTTCATGTAACATTGTGTTTTATGACATCCGTGCCCCGGCCACTATTAGTTTAAATTGAAACCCTATTTAAAATGTTATTCATAAAGGTCTAGGTTATCCATTGATGAGCGCATTTTGAATCACATGCACATATATGTTAATTTTAATGTGTTTGTTTGTTGTTTTAGACTGGTTCTATGGATAACCCTGCAATTGTATCGACGAGGTCATTAGCCGATATTTCATAATATTAATCGAATAAATAATATTCTCCCTTTTACGAATTCAATTCAGTATCATTTAGCGACGCTTTTTATAACAGATTATATATCATACATCCTTACTGATGGCCTGTCCCCGCATATGCAAAAAGTTAATGAACGAATATTTAATAGCCTACTTTAAATTTGATTGCTCTGTTTTATTAATGGAAAGTTTGTCGCCACATTTTTGACAATAGTATATTTCTTTTTAATTTAAAATAATTCAGCGTTATTGAAATGTACCTGACGTTAAATGTTTATTTTCATAGAAAATGGATGAATGGGCTTAATTTACTTGCTTTGATATGTTTAATGTTAATATGATGAAGTCACATTAATTACATTTTTCTCTTAAATTACAATTTTAGCAATTAAATGCTTTATTCATTTTAAAGCACTGTTTTTTGGGAATTTGCTGCTTTAAGCAGGACAGTGGACATTGTTTTACAAGGTTTCTAAATTAATCTTATAATATTTATGTTGTATGTTGCCGAAGGTTACGTGTATGATTAACGTGAGGTCGTTTAAATGACTGGACCGTCTTTTTAAAATTAGTGACGAATGAGGTGAGGTTCAGTGTAACCCGCTTGTTACCTGTTACCTGTTAATGAATCCTTCTGAATGTATAGAGTCCAACCACATGACTTTCTCCGATTTGCACCGATGTACGCCCCAATTTCGCCTCTTTCAGAGCCTAGCAGTCAATTAGTCATTACCACGTCGTCCTTCCGTTAAAAGGAACATGACCAGCCATAAATGTCGCAGTTAGAATAACCCCACAAAACGCATTGACAGTTTTTGCCCCCCCAAAAATGGCCATTATAAAAATTCTTTGTTTCGGATTTTTGTAAAACTCGCTCAAGCTGTGTGGCTCAGCGCGTTTATGTATTTGCGGCATGTCCTGTAACATAATTTGGCGCTTTGCACTGAAATTTCATAGAGTAGACTCTATACGGAAAGTGATGTTTCGGCAAGCAACATCAGGTCTGGAAATGCAAGGAACGTGTCATCTCTGGACTGTTATACTGAGGTTGTGAGAATGACCACGTGCGCTCTCTTTAATATTTCAGTTGTATATGTAAGGTTTATGACAGAGCAAATTTGCAGTATTAATCACCCACGTGTCTGGGTGCTGGGTGAGTAGGTAAGTCAGTGGCTTTCGTTTCACAAGCATCTCAGCTGGTCGTATGAGGGAGCAGTCACGTTACTGATGTCTGAAACGCACGCCACCATCAACCATCAAAATTGGTCCTGCACTTACTAAATTGCAGACTGCTGTGTTTTGCGTGCCGGTGTGACTATTGGTCCGTTGTGATGGTAGAGTGTTACAAGCCTTCCATGATTGTAAGGCTGCCAGTATGTGTCCATTCATTCGCACAGAGCAATTATAAACCGCATTATTTCTTAAGTGGCAAGGAGGAAGAGCTGAAAGATAAGAGCTTTTTCAATATATCATTCAGGAGTACGTTCTTTAAAGTCATACTCCAAGTGTCAGAAGATTAATAACTGATAATGATGCTGGCTATTGGATTTTTTACTTTAACAGCTATACTGAAATGTTAAAAATTACTTCTTGGCTAATTCTTTTATGTTTTTGAGCAGATCCAAAATGAAGCTTTTCAAGCTAGCTTAGAGGAATCTGTGTATATAATTATTTGACAAAATAGTCTTGTAAACATTTAAGTTTTGCCATTGAAGACTTATTCACAAGGATTCTTACTGATTTAATCATTTATGATGCATTCATATTCATTCTGAACTGAAAAAAGCACAAGAGAACATTCCCAATCCAGGGGATTTTACATGGCAAATCTCATGTGAAATATCAAAAGTTTGCACAGGTTTTCTTTAATACAGGGAAATTTTACAGGGTGAATTAGTCTCTTTGAATATACATGTTTTCCCCCCTATCCCCCTCCTGCAGCATTGTCACGATATCCATTAATCCAGAAAAGAGGGTTTTAAATATCACCAAATATTTTGCAGTGACACCTGCTTCTTCAGCTGGATGCTTACAGTAGCTGTACAGTTGCTCTCAGCCTATTGCAGTGAGTGCAGTTTGCTTATTGTCATTATGTCCTTTGGCAACATGTAATTGCCTTTTAATGTCCCATTTAACAAACAGTGAATGGAGGATCAAATGATGTTTGCACATTGGTTATAGTCACTCAACACATATGACCTCTGTATTTTAATCCTGGCCACGGCCCTGATTGTAGTGATGCATATATTAAAGGCCTTTCACATAACACTCAGCATACAAGTAAATCAAATAGCACACTGCAAACTTATATCATATGAACAAAAGTATTGGGACACCTGGCCATTACACCCATTGGAACTTTTTTGACATCCCATTCTAAATCCATAGGCATCAGTTTGGAGTTGGTCCCCCTTTGCAGCTGTAACGTTTTGACTGCAGAGTCCAGTGGCAACATGTGTACACCACTGTCTCTGACGCTTGGCATTGCACTTGGTTATGTCAGGTCTGAATGTACGTAGCTGCTTGGCCATGGAAGCCCATTCCATGACGCGCCCAGCGCACAGTTTTTGTGCTGGGGTTAATGCCAGGGGAAGTTTGGAATGCTGCAGATACTGAGTCAACAGAGTGTTGCCAACTGTTACACACTATGCACCCCAGCACTCAGTGACCCCAATCTGTTTAATTCTCAAGGTCTGCCACTCTGTGGCTGAGTTTATGTTGTTCCTAAACGCTTCCACTGTGCAATAATACCACTTACAGCTGACTGTGGAAGATCAGGGAATAAATTTCATATAATGACTTATTGCAAAGGTGGCATCCTAAGCTTGAATTTACTGTGCTCTTCAGAATGATGCATTCTTTCACAAATGTTTGTAAATCTGACTGCGTGGCTAGGTGCTTGGTTTTATACACCTGTGGCAATGGGTCTGAATGGAACGCCTGACTTCAGAGGTGTGTCCCATATACAGTGTAAATGCTGAAAAGGCTGCCTGTCACATACAGTATGTGTCCATCAGCATGGTTACTGTTCACTGTAGGTTGTAGGTAGGTGTACTTTATTACTCCCTGGGGGGATGCCTTTTTTTTTAGCACATCTGGATACAAACAGGCAGTTTTGCAAGCGTGCAACAGTCATGCATCGCTTAACCGCAGGGATATGTTCTGGGAAATGAGCATACTGCTCCACAGTCATAAACGCATAAAACAATGCGGTTGTTGATGATCATTATGATCATTATAATCTTATGGGAGCACAGTTGTATGTGTTCTGTCGTTGACCAAAACATTATGCAGCACATGACTGTATAATAAAGACATGCAGTGCACTGCTGCAGAGGCCCATAAATGCTCCTGCATATATACTGTGGCAAACACTTTGGCGAGCAGATGAACCTCCTCATTTTTAATGAGCTTGTTCAGGCAATGGATATGCTCAGATCAGATGATGCCTGCCTCGGCACCAAGATGGGGATGTGCATGGTAAGAACGTGCACTGCATTAATGCTGAACACAATGGACTTTTATACAGATTGTTCTCTTGTGAGATTTGTGGCTTTCCCTTTGCACATTAACATTTTATGGGATGACCTGACCTTTTTTTTTTTTTTTTGGTTCCATTTTGTTTTTTTAGTATCCTATGAATTTGTTCTTAGGATTTTGTTCTGGATCAGTGACCCTGTGCATCTAAATGAGACTTTGCATGGTAATTCTCTAGTTGCTACGTATCCCATCATGCTCTTCTTTTGAGATGTACGGTCGTGGCCAAAAGTTTTGAGAATGACACAAATATTGGTTTTCTCAAAGTTTGTTGCTGCAGTTTTCATAATGCCAATTTGCATATACTCCAGAAGTGTGATCAGATCAATTGCAATTAATTGCAAAGTCCCTTGGGGTTCAGTTGTTCAAAAGGTTCAATTGCTGTGAAGAAGGCTTCAGGGCGCCCTTGAAAGTCCAGCAAGCACCAGGACCATCTCCTAATGGTGATTCAGCTGTGGGATTTGGGCACCACCAGTGCAGAGCTTGCTCAGGAATGGCAGCTGGCAGGTGTGAGTGCAGCCGCACGCACAGTGAGGCGAAGATTTCTGGAGGATGGCCTGGTGTCAAGAAGGGCAGCAAAGAAGCCACATCTCTCCGAGAAAAACCTCAAGAACAGACTTATATTCTGCAAAAAGTACAGGGATTGGACCGCTGAGTAGGGATGGTATCGTTAAGATTTCAATTAAGATTTTAACTACTCTTTCCGGTGCTGCTTATCGGTCCGGTACTTTAACGGTATTGTTATCGGTACGTTCTGAAGAATACATCTGTTGATTAATAACATAATTAACAGATTTATTTAGCACATCACTATAATTATTCAACAAATTTCCATTAATATTTAACAAATTTACATTAAATGTGAAATGCACAATAAAATTTCACAAAAAATGCAGCAGTGTTTTAAACATTTACAATAAAGGAAATGTAAAACAAACATAAATGATTTTAATGCGAAGCCTTCAATGCCTTTACACACAAAACACCTGTTGCACCTTTGGCAGCACGCGCTGTCCGCATTGATTCTAGTGAAGGGCGACCACACTCCCGATCTCTTTACGGTACCGCAGATCTGTATAGCGATGCGTTGAGATCTCTGTCCTATTTGTGAATGCAGGAACAAACTTTTCATGCAATAACGTCGACACAGTAAGCTGACAGATACTCCTCTCGCATGGGAGTTATAATATTACTAAAATCATTGTAATAAAATAAAAACGTACACAATCGTTTTTGTTAGTTTTAATTCTTTTTAACGACTTCTCAGTTCACAACGAGTTTTACAATACAATACAATACAGTTTTACAATTAAGTGTTTTACAATATCACATAAAATAAAAAGCTGCGTATCTGCCTGGCAGGCAGGCCGTACTTGTCATATATTTCGATGTCTACTAATGGATATCAAGTATCATGTGATTGTGTACGTCTGCTTTTATATCTTACAATGTATTAAATTGTAAATTTGTACCCATACTCCGATCGGGCGGGGTCCAGCAGATGTCACACAGCCATAAGCAGAACAGACCTTTGCGCATGCGCACGCTGATCGGGCAGCGATGCCAGCGACTGTGTGCATGTGAGCAGTGTTGCCAGATCGGGCGGTTTTCTTCTTTTGGTTATGTTGGGCTGGGAAAATTGGCATTGGGCGGGTCTATAAAATTTGGGCTGCTTTTTAAAATATTCAGCGGGTTTTACTATCATTATTATTATTTTCATTTAAAATATATATGTCAAAAATATACTAAGAATATATAAAAAAATCATGGTGATTATATGGAGAAACATAAAAAATGTACGTGTCACTTAGCTGTCCAGTCAGTCGTCACAATTAGTTCATTCAGAGAATCTGTCAAATATGACATGACATCATCAATCAGTGACAGTCATTGGTTAACCAAACATCACAGTGAAATTGTATTGGTCACTTGTTATATGTTATTAGTGTTCAACATTCTTCAGTTCAATAAAAAAGTAATAAACTTCGAAAAGGTAAGATCCGTTCTATAAAAACTCCATGTGACTGACTAAATAGTTCAGATTTTTTGCTGACAAGGAAGCTTGTTTGTGCATTTTCTGTGTTTATTTTATAAAACTGTTTATAATGTCATGCTCTTTATCTGGCTACGTCTATACTTTTACGTTCAACATAATTTTTTTTGCTAGGTGGAGATTTGGGCTGGTTTTTATTGAGGTGGGCGGGTTTTATGTTGAGTTTGGGCTGAAAACTGTCGCTCAGATCTGGCAACCCTGCGTGTGAGTTCCCCATGCTTCGCGTCCGCGCGAGAGCGCTCTAGATTAACGTTTTAATCAATAACTGAGCTGATCAGATAAACAGAGGGATTATGTTTATATACAAACAAAAAAAATCAGATTTCTCCAGTAACGAAAGCAATGCCGTTAACGTCAGAGCTTATCGATACTCCAGTCTTTAAAATCTTTGCCCCGGGGCCCGTTTAGTACCGGGTTTCAGTACCCATCCCTATTGCTGAGGACAGGGGTAAAGTCATTTTCTCTGATTAAGCCACTTTCCAGTTGTTTGGAGCATCTGGAAAAATTATTGTGAAAAGAAGTAAAGGTGAGTGCTACCATCAGTCTGTACGTATGGCAAGCCGTTTTAGCTCTAATTCGTTTTTAGAGGATATCATATATTCAGTTCTAACTAGTTAGAATGCAAATTCCTGATATCAGAAATTAGTTGACTAGTTGAAATGTCAATTTCTGAAATCAGGAATTCAAATTCATCTAGTTATAATTCAATTTTAACTAGTTGAATGTCCAATTTCTGATATCAGGAATTGAATTGTAACTAGACTAATTAAATTTTAATCATAACTATTTACAATTGAATTCCTGATATCAGAACTTGCATATTCAACTAGGTGAAATTTTATTCCTGATATCAACAATTGGCATTTCGACTAGTTAAAACTGAATTCTAGCTAGTTACATTTTAATTATAACTAGTTAAAATTGAATTCCTGATACCAGAAACTGGAATTTTAACTAGTTAAAATTCCGACTCCCACTGAAATAAATGAGAAAATTGTTCTGAATCTCACTAGCCAAAATAGATTCCCGATATCAGGAGCTGGCATTTGAACTAGTTAAAATGGAATGTCTGATATCAAGAATTGCCATTCTAACTAGTTGGAACTGAATTTGTGATATCCTCTAAAAAAGAATTAAAGCTAAAACGGCGTGCCATATGTACGTGCCATGCCAACAGTTAAGCATCCTGAGGCCATTCATGTGTGGGGTTGCTTCTCACCCAAGGGAGTGGGCTCATGCACAATTTTGCCTGAGAACACAGCCAGAAATAAAGAATGGTATCGAGCCATCCTCCGAAAACAACTTCTCCCAACCATCTAGGAACAGCTTGGTGAAGAACAATGCCTTTCCAGCATGATGTAGTACCGTGCCATAAGGCAAAAGTGATAACTAAGTAGCTTGGGGAACAAAACATCCATGGCTCCATGGGAGTATACGGGACCATGATTACAGAGACAGTGGAAACACTGCCAGGGACAAGATTTGAACCAGCAACCTTCCGACCACCAGTATAGAGACCTAACCTGTTGAGTCACACACTGCCCCACACTGCAATGTGAGAGGACTGCCGTGAACCACATCAGAGTGGTCACCCATGGCACGTGTCCCAGGAAATGGAAGCTTAGCTTTTGATTTTGTCAGTGATGTGGCTGATGTCAGATGCTTATTTGAAAAGCGGCTTTCTCTACAGCAGTATAGATTAGGTTCTGGTTTTATACCATTACTCTTTATGTGATGTGTCTTTGTGATCTTGCATGCGAGGATGCTGCTTGTTTGGAGATTTAATCTGGCTCAGTCGTTCAGAAATATTAGTAGTTTTACTAAATAAGGAGACATTTACTTTCAGGTGTATTCCTAATGATTAATACCTTCCTGAAATCCATGGATTTGCACACACTGTTTTGATGTTCTTTGTGCACTATTCACGAAGTGTTTTTGTCATGTTTTTTATCTTGTATTTTATTGCTGTTTTCCTGCTGAAACATTAAATTTGTTCTGCCTCAGGATGTATACTGGACCTGTAAACTTTATATGGAACTAGATCATAAATTAAGCTTCATATGTGTTTGTGCAAAGTACCACAGGGCTTTGACTGATAACCTTGTAGTTGAAAGGCCAGATGACTTAAATCTGTCCTGAAGGTAGCTGCACATGTTTATCGAGGGGACTCACTTGTTAGCTTTAGCAAATATTTGTGGAAGTAGACATTTACTGAGCTTTTCAACAAATCCTGAAAATACAGGAAGATATATTTCCTTAAATGTAATTCAGAGTTGATATATTTGGCCAACTGAGTCAAAACTCCCTCCTGAAAAACAAGACTGAAAGCTTCAGTAATGTTATGTCTTTTAAGTACACAGATCATCTACTGATACATAATTTACAGGAGAAACGTAAAGTCTCCCAGATCCTCTTAGCCTTGATTTGTTGTATTTACATTTTCCTGATTCCTGGTTTGAAAAGTGTGTTTTGTGAATTGTACTTTTCCCCTCTACACGGTTTGCCCAGAACACCGCTTCGCTTTCAGGTAGTAAACTCCCCCAGGAAATGTTTGGCAGGCGATGGCTTAGGACAAAATGTATAAAAAAAATTCTGCAGAGTAGGCTTTAAATTTTACATTCAATGGATTCACACAACATTTCTTTATGGAGCTATGAATTCAGCCCATAGCTCTTAAGTTATTTGCGACTCAAACATTCTTTTCCTTTAAAAATGTATTTTTCGGAATGGCAAGTCTTGTAAACTGGATGCAGTGCTTGGTTTGGCAAAGGATGCTGCTTGTATACGGAATCTGTTTACAAGGTCAGAGGACTTTCCATGTGATTCACTGCTGGCTAGATGCTCCCACTTTATTTTTTCTTGTGCTTAGGACACTGGTTCTCATGGCTGTCAGTCGGACGGTCTGGGAAAGCAGATGGAAGTCAACCTCAGCTTGTTGCTATTAAACGACGGCCTGCAGTTGCGGGCGGCTACAGATGCGGAGAAAGAAAAGCGCTGCTGGACAGATGTTGTCTGCAGGAAAGCTGCTTTGCCGTTCTGTCCGGGAGACAGCTGGTCCCCTGACACACTGGATTTTTGACGTGCAGTTAAACTGTTTAGTCGCTGTGTATTGTGTGGGAGACTGCATGGTTTAAGGCTTCCTCAACAATGAATGTTGTTTGACTTTTGGAAGTGATCAAGTATTATATACTAACTTTACTAAAATGACTTTATCGTGCATAACATACATGTGTGGTTTACACCGAATATGCGTGTTAGTCCTAGCACATTTTTAGAATCCAGGTGCTGCATGGTCCTTTGGGTGTCATCTTTGACTGGACTGTGCTTATTAACTGCCTTCTGGCTGCTAAAGGAGTAATCAGCACTCTTGGAGTAATGTTTAAATCGCTGTTTGCACGTCTGAAGTTGGACTGATTACACCGCTATGAAAGATTTCAGATGTTATGCAAATGCCATGTTTTTCTGCATAATTTTGATGTGCGATTTCAAAAGTAATATCCATTTTTCTGTATGACAAATAGTTGATATTTGATTAAATTTCCCATTGCGTAAAACTTTTCCGTTATCATATGCTCAACCAGATCACCAGGGCTTTTATGTTTTATGTGAGATATTAATATTAATGCTGGCTGCACCTTAAACTGTAGTACGTTGCTTTTTTAAAAAATATTAGCACCATGGTGGCAGCTGGAATTATGAAAAGCTGTTCAAGCAGTTGTGTTAATTCCCCCGATTCATTCTGTTACACCTGTGCAAACTATATTCTGCAGAGACAAAGACAAAAGGTAACTGAAGAAAGCTGAAGAAAGCTAACCAGATATACTTTGATCTTGGGGACCAAAACAAGCCATGAGCACCTCATAGAGTATGCAGGATGTGTGGAGGACCTTCGGAACCGGAGTGAGGGCAGGAAAATATCACTGTTTTGGAATTCCAATGGTCTGGCGTCAACTCGGAAATCATGTTGACAATTGTTACTTTTCCATGGTAAATACTTCTGGTACCTCCTGATGACAGCATTCCTGTTCCAATACCAAAGGGCATTGAAGAGTACATGACAGAAACTGAGTACTGATTGATCTTATTCGAGACTTAGACCTGCTGAAAACCTCTGCTGGACTTCCAGAAAACATTTGACTTGTGAAAAATCCTGACGAGAGCCAAATTTCACCTACTTTCTTGAAATTAGCCTGTCAGAAATGTATACAATTACCTTCAAACATGGAGGCATGCGACTATTTTTTTCCAGAATGCATTGCAGTGTAATTAGTAGCTCTGATCCTGGGCACAGGGTCTGGCCTGAAGAGCTATACAGCTAATGCTAAGCGGCCTGCTATCAGATGCCGGGGGTGAGAACTCTTAGCTGCGATGGTTTGAGTTCCGTAAGAAGCTGTTGTGTGTGTGTGTGTGCGTGTATGTGTTTTATAAATGTACATTGTGCACTGTAATAATTAGACTAGACTGTGATGCTGTGCTGCAGATGCTGGAGCCTCGTTATGTAACACAGGCTGCCAGCATGTGGAGCTGAGGAAGCTGAAGGTTATCAGAAGGCAAAGGCCAGCAAAGGGCCGCGGTGATTGGCTGTGTGCGCAAACCTAAACGCGTGTGTTTCTCATCGCTGAACGGACGCCAGCAGTGCTGCAGAATGTGGGCCTTGCTAAAGAAACAAAAGATCGATTCACGCCTGGGGGTTGGGGGGGATTTTGTGGGTCTCAGTGCCTGCCAAGTGCCGGGAACTAACTGTTGTTTCAGAAGGAATCCATTTGATTCTCATTCTTGCTTGAAATTCTCAGTTTATGACTCAAGAGAAAAAGGTCAGTAATTAGGCTGCCAAAGACAGTCTGTGTCTGTGCCGCCGGATTGATGCACAGGCTAAAAGCTTGGTGGGGCTCGCTAGGCAGTGGGCCGTACGCCGGGCAGTGGGCCGTACGCCGGGCAGTGGGCCGTACGCCGGGCAGTGGGCTGTAGGCTGGGCAGTGGGCCGTATGCCGGGCAGTGGGCCGTGCGCCGGGCAGTGGGCCGTACGCCGGGCATTGGGCTGTAGGCCGGGCAGTGGGCCGTGCGCCGGGCATTGGGCTGTAGGCTGGGCAGTGGGCCGTACGCCGGGCAGTGGGCCGTACGCCGGGCAGTGGGCCGTGCGCCGGGCATTGGGCTGTAGGCCGGGCAGTGGGCCGTACGCCGGGCAGTGGGCCGTACGCCGGGCATTGGGCTGTAGGCTGGCTACAGGCTGCATATGGGCTCTCACCAGTGTCTGGAGGAGGCTGACCTTAGTGTCTCTCTGCTCTTGATGCGGGACACTGGACATGTCACCCTTGCTGACCTCTGGATTTGGAGAAATTTATGCAGATTTAAAGAAAGAAGCAGAAGCAGCAGACCATGCTGGCCTTTTAAAGTTCTTCATAATCTTGTCGATGAATAGAATCTTGAAACCTGTAAATATCCCTTTCAGACCCTTCCAAAAAATCAGCAATGAATGAGATTTGACCTTCCCAGCAAGTGATTCAGAAATTCCTTCTGGGAAGCGGATGCCTGAATCACTGCCCCCTCCTGTTCCAGCACACGGTGGTCATCATCCTATCAGGCACATAGGAGGACGACTTTATCGTCCTGTATATTTATGGTCTTTAAGGTTGAGGCTCACATTTTAGATAATTGCTTATATGTTTATAAACAGCTTCAAACTTTGTGAAACGCAGGAGCACTCAGATGTTTTAAGCTACCCAATGAAATTCTTTCATTTGATGTCAACAGCTGTTTGCCTTGGGGGGGGGGCTTGTTTTCTCTTACTGCTGAGATGCTGGGATGAGGTGAGTCAGGCGAAAAGCTTGTGTTTTATACGAATTATTACACGAATTATCCTCATTCACGCCATTGATGTTCGGGGCTGACGAAGCAGGTGGCTCTTGATGCCTGATTAAAAGGTTTTCCTGTGGTCCAGCCACATTCGTGCGATAGCTAGTTAATGAGAAACACATGGGCAGGTCTCCGCCTCAGCAACAACAGCAGCGTGTGAGATGTTAGGTTTCATTACTGTAACATGCTTGGTGAAGAAGTCTGCTGCTTTCTCTGGGTTACAGCTTCTCGGCTTTTTGCATCATCATGGGACTGACCCCCCCCATGTCCCTTTATTAATACTTCTGAAATCTGCCTCACTGAAATAGATCCTAAAGCCCTCTTGATAAGGAACCTCTGGCTCATGTCAGTAATTAATACCTGTTAATGTCTCTGAAGCTACATATTACATATTACCTGGAACGAGAAATAGCTATTATCCTCACTGCCGAGATTCACGGGAAAACTAGCATCTCGCTTGGGTGGTCAGGTATCATAGTGATGCAGGCCCATGGCAGTGTGGGTAGTCAGCTATACATTGTAAATGGCTTCCGCATGAGGCTAACTGCATTGTCCTCTTTTGCTTTCTGTAGCTTGTCTCTTCCGCTACAATGGACTGTCGTTCATCTACCTCATCTACCTTCTGCTCATTCCACTTTTTGCAGAACCAACAAAAACAACGATGCAAGGTAAGACTCGTTCTTCTCCTTGTTTTTGCTGCCCATACAATGTTACATACAATTTTGTACCTACATACAATTTTGTTTATTGTTAATGGCCTAAAACAGATGATCGGCCCAATATCACATTTTAATTGGATGAAATTGATGATTGACTCCACCAGCTGCCCAATGGCATGCTCTGATTGGATAAATCCAAAACTATGTGCCAACCTCCCGAGAGGCACTGGTGTTGTACAAATGCATGGAAAGATGGACCTACAGTACGGAGACCTTATTCAGCAGACACTTCTGTAGCCTTAGCATTTGCATTGCTATATTAATGATTAGAGATCGACCGATATATCGATTCACCGATATTTAAGGATTTTGCCATAATCGGTTATCGGTTTTGTAATATCGGGTTCACCGATAAACGCCGCCATCTTGT
>JAODKN010000001.1:30514927-30525452 GCA_026774425.1 Petrocephalus zakoni
CCGGGGACTAACGAGTGATTCGACATAGGGAGGTTTTCGACTTAAGGAGGTTCGACTTAGCGAGGTCCGACTGTAGTTGTGTCTTTTTGCATTTATAATTAATCCTTGTTTCTGCTGCGAATAATAATGATTTAATAGGTCCTCCCATGCTGCAGGGGGAGCCCCGAGTTCCAGTGGCCTCAGAAGTCACGCTCCTGTATTTCATGGCCCACAAACCCCAGCACTGGGAGGCCTGAACATTGCCCTCCCCCCCAGAGCTCTAATACTCTAATTACTGAGCATGTGGCCCCAGAATCACTGAATAAGTTTTAAGGGAAAACAGTTTAAAGTTGGGGGTGGGGGCAGATTCATGCTGTGGAGCCCTGAAAGCAGCAGGATGTAGGTTTTTGTTCATACGCACACTAACTCCCGGGGGCTTTTCTGCAATTATCAAAACTCCAGCTACAGCACTACAATGTCGGCCTGTCAAGTGTTTCCCATAAGAAACGTGTGTTTTTTCCTGCAGACAGCTTTTAGTTGCTCCCTTTATGACTCTGCGTCGGACTCTGGTGGGACCGGCTGTTTCCATGGAGAGGAGAGTCTTTTCTGTTCTGTTGGGGGTGGTTTCACCTCATTGACAGTGGCACTAAACACTAAACCCTAATAATATATACATTGCATACTATGATAAGCTGGATGAGATGTGGTATGTGTGTGTTTCCACAATGTGATAAAAACCAATTATTTGACCTTGTGAGGACATTTTATCAGTCCTTATAAGGGGAAACTTAATTTTATAAAAATCTGTGAATGGAAGCAAAAAACTAAAAATGCCTTGTATTTTATTCGTTTACTGGTTAGGGTTAAGGCTGGGTAGAGGTTAAGCTTGTCATAGTAAAGATTATGGTTATGCTGGTAGAGAGGGAGAGACCCCACAAAGATATCGCTATCTAATCTATGTGTCTGTGAGAAAGAGATTTGTTTCTGCGCTTCTTTTAACTGACGGAAGTATACGTGCTCAGCAAAGTCATCAACAAAATGTTAATAACGGCAAAAGTTTCCCGCAAAGCAGTTTAATTGCCAAATAAAGACAGGCATCCCAGCAGGGAGGCAGAGGAGCCAGGTGCTAACATGTGCGAGTTTCTAATTCAGACTGACCCTCAGGCTGGGCATGTGAAATACACACGAAATGTATGCAGGACACGAATTCCACACTTTGCCAGCATGTACTGCTCTGCTTGGCTAGTATATTTCTTGCTGACTGTAACATATTTGTAAAACCTACTGTATGGTTACAGACTGCTATTATAACTGCTGTATCATTTTTCTTCTTGTTATATATTAAAAATAAATTTAATGAATCACTGCAGTAACCATGATTGGTTGTCTAGTGTGTTTATTATAATTCATAATTGACCTTCACGTCATCAAATGGATTGAAATGTGGTCATTTGCTTTTTCCAGGTTCAGTATGGGAGAAATCCATTCGACAACTTGGCTTTGAGAGGTGAGTGACTAAGCTCTGTTCTTGGCCTGTTCCCAGTGCCGGTGTTAAAACAGGCTTGTACCCTAACCCTCTGTTATGGGCATACACCCAGTGTCCATGTTAAAACAGCCATTTTAGGTTTTGAATGATTCCATCATAATTTGGGAAAACCGAAAAAGTGTGTGTCACCACAAACCTTCAGTCTTGCAGTACGTTTAGTAGGAGGGGGGCATCTGTTTTCATGGTCCCTATTCACTTTATTTCTAAAGTCTCATTGTTTTTCCATTACTGGTGGCAGTCGGGCGATTAGCGTAAGTGACTCTCCATTAGGTGTCTGCCTATTGGCTGAATGACAGCCTTTCCTCCCATCAGGCCCTCCATCTGTCACCTGACAGGCCCTGAGCGAGACCGCGGCTAAGGATGGGAGGGATACTTGATGTACTCAAAGACTCAGGCGTTCATTAAATGTTCCGTTAAAAGGCTTTTTGCTTCTGGGTGGACTGAAAAGCATTTGCAGTCTATTCTGATTTGTGAGAGCTTTGGGAATGGAAAATGGCATACTGTAACTGTTGGGAATATGTTCAGTTTGTGACAGCATTCCAGGGTTACATTAAAGTGTGTGTGGCTGGAGAAGAGGGAAGATTTAGAGGGTACCTGTCTAAGCCTGCCTGAGTGCATCTTTGCTACATCTTTCCCACGTTCCTCAGAAACGTGGGAAAGTGCATCTGGAGTGCATCTGTTTTTTTTCCCACTTCAATCTGATCTGTGATCTGCATCTCCTTGCCTCAGCTTTATCCAGAGATACCAATCCTGGCAGCCTTAACAGGTTTGGAGATGCACAGGGTAAAGGAAATTGGTAGAACTTTACTTGAGGGGGACATGTAACTTAGTTACTCACTTACTACTCTTGTAGAAATCAGGATCAAATGTAATAACTGCATGAAATGTATGAATCGCTATGATCGATTGACAGTGAACAAAAATGGGATAAGTACATAACTAACACTTAGGTTCTGGTTAATTAAATACATTAAGTAAGACTATACTAATACATTATTTGTGCACCCTCAAGTAAAGTGTCACTAAAACTTTCAACTTGTAGTTGTGCTCAGCCCACGTATTTATACAAAAGATGCAATATGCCTACTTTAATACTTGACCTTCAGGAACTGTGACTGCCTTGCCTCTTGGGTAGAATTCATATTATTTCTGTATGAGATCAAGGCCGTTACTTTGTTTAAAAATTCAGGAACACCCTTAAAGTCCATTTCCATTCTCATGAAGATAAGAGCAGTGTCAGTCTGGGCTTTGTGTGTAGCTTGGTCTGTCTCTCCTTCCCTACAATGTCAGTCTGGGCTTTGTGTGTGTGTAGCTTGGTCTGTCTCTCCTTCCCTACAATGTCAGTCTGGGCTTTGTGTGTGTGTTGGTCTGTCTCTCCTTCCCTACAATGTCAGTCTGGGCTTTGTGTGTGTGTTGGTCTGTCTCGCCTTCCCTCCAATGTCAGTCTGGGCTTTGTGTGTGTGTTGGTCTGTCTCTCCTTCCCTACAATGTCAGTCTGGGCTTTGTGTGTGTGACTTGGTCTGTCTCTCCTTCCCTACAATGTCAGTCTGGGCTTTGTGTGTGTGTTGGTCTGTCTCTTCTTCCCTACAATGTCAGTCTGGGCTTTGTGTGTGTGTTGGTCTGTCTCTCCTTCCCTACAATGTCAGCTTTTGCCTCATTGGGACCATTGGGATGCCTGGGAGGTTGCTGGCTCTTGTATAATTTTTTATCGTTTTAAGTAATGAATTAGATATTGACTTCAATTCTCATCTGCTATGTATTATTGTTCACTGACATTAAGGATCACTTATGCACTGTGTTGCACATTTAAGAAAAATGCACAAACTGTGGCAATCCACAGAGGAGTGTGGAGAATGTTGGTGCATAACTTCTTTTTTGTTTGTGTAACTTTGCTGTTTATACATTTATTTTAGGTAAGAGGATAACAGGGAGTTTTCATATGTTATCTGACATTTCTTGGTGGTTTTCCAGTGTGTTGTTAAAGATTTATTTTTATTTTCTTACATTTTCCCATCTCCATGATACAACAGTACAAGGTGACAATTTTTTATCCATAAAATAAAACATGAATTCAACCGGAGTACTTGGCAGAGAGCTACATGAAGGAGAGAGCATGCAGACTGCACATGCTCAGAGCTGAGGTGTGCTTAGACCTCGCTACATTACTACCGACTGATCTGCGGCGCCCCCTGATGGCTGCAGTCAGTGTGTTTTTATTATCGGTTTTAGATTGTAATCCTGTCCAGCTTTATTTGGCTAACCCTAGCGAAAAGAAAAAGATTCACATTAGTTGCTCACACACAAATTATAATTTTTTTCGCCGGGTTCCACGGACCAGCTCATGCGCTCATCCCGTAATACAAGATGGTGGAGCAGTAAAATCCTCACTGACAATCACACATGTGTTTTTTGTTTAACTTGGATTTTTGTCAGATTAAGATGTGGCCTTTTTTCTGTCCCCCATCAGTGATCAGACGCGGGTCGTTGGGGTGCGGGGCTGCGATGGGTGTTGGGTTTGTGGGCAGTGATATGTGACGCGTGAATCGTGGCTCTGTGTTCCATGTTGGTTTTGGCAGGACGGAGGCAGTTTTTAGTGCCCCCCCCATCCGCCCCCCACAATCTGCCCTGCCTGACCTGCACATTTAGCAGTAGCAACACATTGCAGGTTTGCCTTTATTTGCTCTGCAAGCAATTTGGGCATAATGGCGACCTGTTTGGCTGCGACGACCTGCTGGTGTGCACACTGTGTTTGGGGTTTCACCACCACCAGGAGTCATTGTTTGCTGCTGAGAGAGAGTGCACACTAATAGTATGTACATTTTGAATAATTTTAGGATTTCTTTATTAGAATCTGTTTCTCCAAGCCCAGTGGCAGGAATGTAGGAGGAATGTGTGCTACATTTAAAAAAATCAGGAAGTGGTGTCCAATGTCTGCCTAAATTTATAATGGCGAGGGGCTGAGCAGGGCAGTTTCAGTCGCTTACGCAAACCCGTGTTTGGCCGTGGGGTCACTGGGCCTTTTATCCCTGTGGGCCAGACCAGCTCTCTGGATATCCTCCTGTCTGTGCAACGACTGGCTTAGGGTTAAGGTCAGGGTTAGGCTAATGCTGTCAGTGGGATTCTTCATCTTTGGTGTTGTGCTGTACGTGTTAGAAATACTTTTTATACATATATGCGCAAAAACACTGTTGCTACAGTGAAGACCACCTGAATACTATCTTTGAAAATCTTGGATTGGTGCTAGACCCCGCATCTTCTGGGGAAAAAGTGCACACCATACAGTAAGTCACCGCTTTTTGAGCAATTTTCTCTCACGGATGCTGTAGATCCGGACCTTGCCGTCTCGTCTTCCAGCATTAGCTTCCCCTGACCTCTCTATCTCAAACCCTCTCACCCCCGCCCCGTGGTTCACATACCAGATCATTGCTGTTTCCTTTCCAAACAAGACCCCCGTTTCAGCGTTTTGCCGCTAGGACGGACAACTGTCATTTATTTTTGGAATGAAAAACTGAACCATGTGGCCACATAGCCAGCAAACCGTGCAGCTTGTATCAGCACGAGACGTGAGCCTTAACTAGGGTTGCCACCTATGATTTGTGATAAACCAGGACATTCTGGCATCTTTTTGGAGGGGGGATTAAAACATATTTGGTAGGACTCCCTGTTCCCTCTCTTACCTGTATTTGTCCTGATGCAGGCGCAGTAGGACTCATTCTGGACCTCTCCTCCTATTGGACAGTTTTCACTGTGGCCTTAGTTTATCCAGCTAACTGGGAAATCCTGCTCTGTGGAATACACCCAAGTCTCCTCAGTTGGGCCTTACCCATTCAGAAAAGTCCTTTCTTTTTGCCTGTTTGCTTCTCATACTGGCAAACTGGTTACTTTTCACAATGCTCATGACTTGTTACTTTTTGTTGTTTTTTTTATTTAACTTTTGTAAATAGATTAATTATTTGGAATCTGGAGGCATCCTAGTTTAACAATGTTCTTCAAAAAATTGAAATTGAAGTTTTCATAAATTCCAATCAGCGAAGATCAGATTTTCTACCCTAATATCCCTATCATGACATCATCATGAACCTCCCTTACAGCAAGCCTACAGAGCTGTTACTGATGGCAAATACTGAAGCTAAGGAACAATCAGCAAGCAGAGCTCACTAGGAACTGCAGGATTCATGTAGGTGTCCACACATGCGAGGGGAGTGTACTGTAGCCGTATAGTAAAACGTCATGGATTATGTAAGCATGAGCAAATGGAAATAGCTCATAGTCCTGTCTGTCTGATCGTCTATCACGGTGATTCCTGAAACTGTCTGACTGGGGAGTCCCAAACTGACTGGCATTTTTAGTCCGAGCTGTGACATCTCTGGCTTTTCATGGTTCGCTGTCGTTTTGCTTGTATATTTCACACTGGGGCCTCTCACTGTCCTTCAGTGTGACTGCAGCTGATGCCGGTAACGGTATCCGTCTTTTCATCCCGGATGTCGGCATGTGCCTGGCCAGCTTTGGCACGTGGATCATGTGCCGCAGCCTGCTAACGCAGCCGGGGGAGGAGCCTCGCTGTGACACTGGCCTCAAAGCAGCCAATCAGGTGAGACATTCCAACTAAATCTATTGAATCTATTAAATCACCTACTATACTTATGGGCACAAGTTATGTTGTGTTTTGAAGATGCAGCTTCTTCACATCTTCAAATGTGGACTTTTAAAGGAGGTCCTTATGTTTGGCAGATGATGCTGGATACATTACAAGAAAACAAAAAACAAATTGGCTGTTTGAATTTAAATAAGTGAATACTTAGGAGCCAATGACTGGATCATCATTACAGCTCAGCAATGTTACAGTATGAAGCAATAAAATAGTCTAGTCAGCTGAATACCTAAGTCTATTGAATGTCAAGGTCATCCCATCAGTGGAATTTTTTCTTGTCCTATGATGGCACAGGCATATTCCAGGATGACAAAGTCAAAATATATCAAGCTTGAATTGTAAAAGAGTGGTTTAGGGAACATGAGGAATCATTGTCTCATATGAATTGAACATATGAATCCTAACTTTAACCTCATTGAAAGTCTTTGGGATATGCTGGATAAGACTTTATGGAGTGGTTCAACTCACCTATCATCAATACAAGATTGTGGTGACAAATCAGGATGAAAATAAATGTTGAGACTTTGCATAGGCTCATGGGAACTGTTCCACAATGAACGTGCCCCGCAATCAAAGCCAAAGGTGGTCCCACAAAATATTTAAGTTTGCGACTTAATCTAATTTTTTTTTTGGCCATGCAGTGTACAGTATGTGCTGTGTTTGCGTTTGTCTACATCAAAGTCAGACAAAAACTGAAGAAGCATAAACGTAATTTCTCGGTACACCATTAATATCATTTGCAGTTCTGAAAGTGCCTGATTTTTACTGGCCTCCCAACGGACACAGTCAGTGTCCGTTCCTTGCATTAATCGTAATTGTCGCATCACTATCATCCTCACCATGATCATCCATGTCGGTGAGGGTCCTTGTGGCTGCATACCCCGAGTCCAGCTGGATAGGAGCTGTCTGACTAGCAGGCACAATCCATCCATGCTATACTGGCTATTCCCTGGGGTCAGGAATAAGTAGGACAGGATCTGCAGGCATTTACCCTGGTGGCGTTCTGATGGGATGCTGGATGTCACTTCCTTATTCAATCCTGCTTTTGGTGTTGATCCTGTGCAAAACAAAATACTGCTTACTCTGATACCTGCCCTGCCCAGCAGTCATTTTCAGGAACCATCGTTGTTTTATTCAGATAATTGATTTTGGCTGTAACACACTGCATGTCTACAGTCTCACAGCCCTGAACTATTTTTTATTCTACTCACCGGCTTAATGTTTCAGCCACTTTTGAAACCTCATCCTTCATCTGACACTGAAGGCATGGTGCAGAGCTGCGGTGCTCCTGCTCCCAGTCAGCCACGCTCCATGTGCATTCCAGCACCCAGCTGCTGAACATCTGGAGAGCATTAGACACAATGTGCATTTGGTGTAACCACCACTGAAGTTATGGCACCCCTTCCTGCCGTGCCGCTCCAGCGCCTGCAAGCTGTGGCCGGGCCCCTCACCCCAGCACAGCCCCTAGCTCTAATAAGAACGCTCTCAGGACATTTTCTCCCAGGGTGCAGTGCGTCAGCGCTGATTATGAGCTGGAATGTGGCCTCCGAGCCTGGAATGCTCTCAGCCGCCTTTGCTGCCGCTAATTAAAAGCCCGTGACCCCTCCCCTCCTGCTGCCTGCCTGGCAGGAAACTGACATTCTCTTTTACACTCGCCTGATATACATAAACCTGTTATTTTAAGTGCAAAACAAACACATCAGCACGTTGGCAAATTATAGATACCCCTGTAACCTTGTGTCCATCTCACAATTGACAGCTGGTCAACTTATTGGAGTACTCATGCTGTGTAGATGGAATTGTCTGTATGTGGATTTTATCTATTTTATTTCTTTGAGAGCCGTGAATGGCTGTTTCCACTATTACATATGGTTTAAATGAAGAATCAACTCAGAAATGCATGCAATCACACAAACCAAGAAGAAATGAAACAATTAAAAACTGCCACTTAATGAATGAATCACACCCACTGACGCTTTGCTGGCCAGCTATTTTTCACTTACATCCTCTGACATAAAACACTATAAATTGCTTGCTGGCTTGTATTGGTGTCGTTAGTGTATACATCTGTTCTCTTTCAAATTCAAAGGATTTTACAAAAAAGAGAGCAGGGAGGATAAGAGCCAATCCTTATGGCAATAAAGTGTCAGTGGTCAGTGTTGGTGGTTTTCAGCACCTCGGACAGCTCATCCAGCAGCTAGTTATGGTGGCAAATCATGCGTGATTTTACGATGAAAATAAGAAAAGCGATCCCAACGTCTCACCGAATTTCTGTCACCTAATTGTTTGCCGTTCCTGCCCCAGGAGAAGTTAGGGTTGGATGACAGCAGAACGTATGAACAGGACGATGAGGAGGGAAGTGACCCGTCTAGTGATGGAGAGGTTCTGGAGGAAGCGCAGCAGAGCGCCAAGCTAATGGTGTTCCAGCAGATCGCCAGTGCCGTGTCTGCAGTCAAGGAGATCATCGGGAACCTCATTAGCGCGGCGGGCAAAGTCGTTGTGACCGTATTACTGGGCGTAACAGGTGGAGCAACTCTTAAATCAATCTACAGTTGTATCGACTTTATATCCATGACATGAGTGCATTCGGTAATAATAACTTTTTACCAGCTTTTTACCAAATAGTTTTCTCTCTTTGAAGCCGATTTTTGCCTGATGTTTTCAGGGATCATGTTACCTTCTCTGACGTCACTGGTGTACTTCCTGGTTTTCCTGGGCCTCTGTACCTGCTGGTCACTGTGCTGCTCCTTTGACCTGCTCATCTTCAGCTGTCTGTGTGTGCTGATGGCCATCTTCAGCGCTGGCCACCTGCTCGTGCTGTATCTCTACCAGCTGCCGGCCTTCCAGGAGCTTGTCTCACCCACAGACAGATACATCAGGTGGGCTTCCAGCATCACTGCCCCAGCATGGTGATTCCTAAACGTGTGTGACATAGGTGATTAAGGTTAGCTCAAGAAAAGCAGATGTGAGATGTCACCCTTCTGCAGTCCTGTGGTGAATGAGAGGCTGTTTTAATGTACGCTAAGCTGCAGTCGCTGTCACACACGCTCACCCTCTGTCTTGCTGTGTGTTTCCCTCTCTCTGCTTGACAGGCAAACCACAGTAGTTGATAAGTGGTGGGTGGTACTGTGGTGAAAGCCCTGGGGCCCTCTGGAACATGGGGCACGATTGTTGTAGGCTGTTGCCACTGGAGAATATTACCCCCCCCCCCCAAACACACATACACACACACACACATACTCCCCAGTAACTCAGAAAGAACAAAGGGGGCTGTTCCAGATGGTTCCCATTACGGCACACTGTTTTTGGCCTTACTGAAAATTTAAGCTGCTGGTTTCGGGGAAGACTGTGCAAAGCCTATCTTGAGAGTCTATCTTGAGAGTCTATCTTGAGAATCGCACACTGTCTCTGAATTGGGGCACGACCACACGGCATTTCTACAGCTTGCCACGGCCAGAGTGTATGGAGTGGAATTCATGCCACCTTGAAACGCAAACAGGACTTTGGCATACACGGAAAAAAAATTGATGCAAGGTATTGATTTTCAGTGCGCATGTGGAATGTGGAAATGCAATGCAGAACAGAAGAGTCGCGAAGAGAACGTGACATAATGAAAAGCAAAACCATCATTCCATTGCTTTGCATCTTATTTAACTACCATCCAGAAAAACAATTAGAAGGGTTTGCATTACATACAATTAAATGAAGAAATCGTGCCACATCACACTGAAATGCAATGACCACCTTTGCTCTGCTGCTTCGGCTCATTTTAATTTTTGAAAAGTACATGCTAAAATCATGCCTCCATTGAATGTAATCAATCATAGGTCTCTAGGAAGCAGGGAGCGTGGTTGCAGAAAACAGGCTGGGACTGTCACTGTAAAAAATTAAACTTGTAAAAAAATGTACGTTCAAAAGGAACAAGTTACATTTAAGTTACATTTTGTAAAGTTACATTTTTAACAATAGTTACTTTCCTTGGTAACTAGTTACTTTTAAAATGCTAACTGAATAGCAACGATGTATATCTCACACGCAAAAAGATGGTATGCTTGTGTCATGTATCTTTGGGCATTCGGACACGGACAATATAAGTTTATTCTCCATTTAGATTTTTGTGCCCGGTTCAGTGCCCCGTTTCTATTGATCGCGCGACAATGCGTCACAAGTTCAACAAAGATCATCTCTGACTGTGCCACGATCGGTCTGAAACCGGCTTTAGCCTATTAAGGACCATATAAACCATATTAAGGTAGGATTGGAACGAAAACATTCTGGCGGGGGGGGGGGGGGGGGGGGGGCCGGGAAAGGGGTTTTGAACCACGGGTTTATTAATTAATGTTAGGTTT
>JAODKN010000001.1:30535691-30548792 GCA_026774425.1 Petrocephalus zakoni
TGCAATTTGAAAATACATTTTGCAATTAGCAATTCAATGTGCAAAGTGCTGATGCAATCCTTAATTCATTTCAAAATTTTTTGAATAAAAAATAGAATAAAAAGGCATTGAATTACATGTCGTATTGCAAATTGCCATTTGAATTTATGTGCATATAATCTTCCATACTTTTATGGAACTTTAAATTCAATTGTTAATTCAATTATTGAATATTAAATATGGTTAATAAATGAAGTGGACATTTAATAGAATAAATTAACAGAACATGTTGCACACTAATGTACACTAATTTAATTTTGCTGTGGGACAATGTGAGACAAGACACAAATCAAATTTAATATATTACTGTAGAGATTGAGATTAGAACTGCTTACAGCCGATGTAACAAAACACTTGTTCCTGGGCATAATGTACATGTAATTATACATTCTTGCCTTTTATCTCAGTGAGGGAAAAGTAATGTTTTGTACAACTAGTTTAAAAATGCTACTTTTGAATTCTCTGGGCTTGCCATTGCTGCCTATCTCTTGGTCGTTTGTGTGTGAGACTGTGTGTGAACACCCGCCCAATTCAACCACTGATTGGCTTACCATGAAATTTTACCCTTCCATAGCCAATCATCATTATTTATGCAGCTGTCTCGGCCCCCTCTTCTCCCCTTACCAAAGAAAAGAAAAAAAAAACACTTTGCAGATCCTGTGGCTGAGAGAGCCTGGTCAGATGAAAACATTTTATTGTCGTACTTTATTCAGATTCAGATTCAGAATACTTTATTGATCCCTGAGGAAATTATGTGGATACAGTTGCTCCTGGACATAATTAACAAGGAAATAATTAATAAGTTAAATACCAATAACAAATAATACAAATATTACAGTACCAAAAATTTGAAATGGCTCCAATACAAGGAACTCAATATGCAAACACTATATAATAAATACATTTGTTATATATATATGTGTGTGTATATATATATATGTGTGTGTGTGTATATATATATATATATATAATATATTCAATACATAATATATATAATACATATGTATAATATATATGTATTATATAAACAATATACAAGCAAAATAAATAATAATCAATATCCTAATAATTGTTTACAAATATTACAATGCCAAGTTACAATTGGCTCTAAAAGTGTAATATACAAACAATATTATACATATATTATGTACTATATATAATATTATATAAACAATAATCTAATATATTACAAAATTAACTACACATTGGGGTGTAATTGAGGTGTATACTTGTAGTGCAGTGTAGTGTAATACTTGTGCTTATATGGGGTGTATACTGTAGTGCAGTGTAGTGTAATACTTGTGCTTCTATGTGTCACGCTTTCGGAGGGAGGAACAACCCATGGTTGCAGGCTGCGGGATGAATCCCTTCAAAAGGGCGTTTATTGGCATATATACAGGGACATACGGGAGAAAGCGCAAGAGCGAGCATAACCATGCATCGACAATACCGGACAAGGGGCACAGGACACAGACTTACTAAAATAGGGCAGCACATTAAGGGTCAAACGAGGCAGCTGATCAGGGGAAACAAGCGGAGCAATCACACGAGGCAGAATACAATGAGGGTCAGGTGCGGCGAATCAAGCCCCGTCTGAGGGCGAAACAGGGGAAGAAACACGAAGGGCGAGGCTGAGCGTGACACTATGGAGGCGTTGAACAGAGAGATCGCCACAGGCAGGAATGATTTCCTGTGTCATTCAGTGGAGCATTTAGGTATTCTTAGCGTCTCACTGAACGTGCTCTTGTGACTGTCCAGCACATCATGCAGTGGGTGGGAGATATTGTCCAGCATTTTTACATCATTTTCTCCGACACCACCCTGAGAGAGTCCAGCTCCATCCCCACAATGTTACTGGCCTTTCGAATCAATTTGTTGAGTCTGTTGGCATCAGCTACCCTCAGTCTGCTGCCCCAGCATGCAACAGCGTAGAGTATAGCACTGGCCACAACAGACTCATAGAAAATCCTGAGCATTGTACGACAGATGTTAAAGGACCTCAACCTCCTTAGAAAATAGAGGCAGCTCTGACCCTTTTTGTGACATTGTGTTTATAACCCAGTCCAGTTTATTGTCAATGTGTACTTCGAGGTATTTGGATTTGTATTGCTTTATTGTCAGTAACGGTAACGGTATTGTAACGACGGAAACAGTAATTAGTTAGATTAGCCATTACTGGGAAAAATAACGCTGAGAGTAACACAGTTATTCCCATCAGTGGCCTTAACCAGATTTGTCCGAGTACTTGTGGTAAAAGAACAATCAATCAAATAAGTACATAAATAAATAAAACTTGTATAGTGATTGTATGACTCCAAATTATCTCTACCTGTTTATTCACTTTCATTGATAAAGCTTGTACATTACAATAAATCCCAGTTTAGTAGACGTCTCACGCAAAGATAATACTATTTGATTTTAATATCAAAAAGAATATTTCTGATCTGCTTGCTTTCTCTGCCTTTCAGAATAACCTGTTAATGCTGGCACTTTTGGCTTTCGAAGTGACTGTTTACCGCCATCAGGAATTCTACCGGCTAAAAAACAACCTTCCAGCTCCTGTGCCGAAGACTATTTTTCATAACATCACGCGGCAGCACCTTGACGTTGGCATTGTCAGCTGTGCAAAGTATTTCATAAATTACTTCTTCTATAAGTTTGGATTGGAGGTACATCATCTCTCATAGCATTCTTCACAATGTAGCTCTAATATCTGAAGATCATGTCTAACTATTGAGTCTTTTGCAGCACCTATAACATGAAATTCTTTTGTTTAGAGTCACATCTATAGCCGTTATATGTATTTATATCAGTCAGATATTGGTCATTGGAATCTTCTCATTACCCCATAAGTACAGCAACATGAAATGATATTTGTGATGTCATTGCTGTCGTTCACTCTTTAACTCACCTTTGTGTTGCCATTCACTCTCGCTTTCCCTCGTCGCCCCATGAAGACCTGTTTCCTGCTGGCCGTCAACGTGATTGGCCAGCGCATGGACTTCTACGCCATGCTTCATGCATTCGCTCTGATCGCCGTCATGTATCGGCGGAGGAGGAAAGCCATCGCCGAGATCTGGCCCAAGTACTGCTGCTTCCTGGCTTTCATGCTGGCTGTCCAATACGCTCTGTGCCTCGGGATCCCGCCGGCCACTTGCACAGGTCTGCCTTCACGTAGCTGAGCTCTCCTACATTTACACCATGGCACCGTTGTCCAACAGAACATACAAATGAAGCTGATAATACATTATAAACATAGGAGCCAGCTAAGGTACAAATGATGATAGTCTGAGCTGTGTCTGTGTTGTATACAAACAACACAGACACAGAGACAATCTAACAGCAGCACCTTTGGCTTCAGGCATGATTGTGGGAACTCGCTGTGATCATCCCTCTCTTTCTCAGACTACCCTTGGAGGTCTCCCTCATCCACCATGGACTCCAATGTAATAAAGTGGTTCTACTTCCCAGATTTCCACACAAAGCCCAACCCGCTATTTCTGCTCTGTAAGTAACTAAGATGTTGACACTATAATGCCGGCGAGCCAGATGTCCCTGCTTCCCTCCTTACTTCCTCTTCCTGTCCCTCGCTAGATGACTTCATGCTCCTGCTGAGTGCTTCCCTGCAGAGACAGGTTTTTGAGGATGAGACCCAAGCTGCGGTGCGCCTTGTTGCCGGGGACAATGTGGAGGTCTGCGTGGAGTTGGATGCTGCCGCCTTCAGCCAGCACAACCCTGTCCCAGACTTCATCTACTGCAGGTGCTGCATCCTGCCCAGTGCCAGCAGGGGCAGAGTTCATGTCAGGGATCTGGTTTGACAGTTATCGCTATAAATACAGGACATAATTTACAAACCAACAATAAAAGATGAATTGATCAGTTTATTAAACTTGTCTTCTTTGTTGTAACAGCATGAGTATTCTGTCCTTGTGCCTTGTGTAATCATATTTTTCAAAACAAAGCTGCCTGTAACTGATTTCACAGCGGCCTTCAGCTTTTTGCTCTCTCCTGCAAGTTTGCACAGTAATTTGCATTGTGTATGAGTGACTGGCTGGGGCAGTTTCAGCACCACCCACCATGCTGTGCATGTCCTCAGAATCTCTTATTTCAACTCCATACATCCTTTGTTCTTGACTCTGGATCTGCTTATTGCAAGTTCAGGCCAGGAGAAGTACTGTGGGCTGCTGCTGCTTAATTCTTTTGAAGATACTGACTGCATTTTCGAGGGTTATTGAGTCTTCATGTCAAATGTTCATTTGAAAAGGAACATTTGTCATTTGCAGTAACTATTTTCTTCCTATGACATAATGATCGGCTCAGGCACTATTCCGCACATTTTAATAAATAGCTTTTAAACCTCAGATATGGATTATTATATTTCCTGAAGAAGTGAGTCAGTTGAGTTTTTTTTTGGTATTTTACTCCACTACATACTGCAACACTGGCTGTTGCTTGAGATATGAAATCCATCTTTCAGAAAGTCACTAAAAACATTTCTGCATTATTTTTCTGTGGCATGAGCCAAAATATAATTTCGGATTGTATAAAATATTTTAATTTTGAGTTTTGTTGCACTTTAGACTAATACGTTGTTGGTTACCATTACCCATAATTAAGTGGAAAATAACACAATTATTAGATTATCTCTGGACACGCTTCAACAGAATAGAGTAATCTTGCATTTATCATCAGCTCAGGATCTGGCCATATGCTTAATATCTCTATGCCCTCAACCCACAGGTCATACTTGGATATGTTAAAGGTGATTATATTCAGCTATCTCTTCTGGTTCGTCCTCGCCATCATCTTCATCACGGGAACCACTCGCATCAGCATCTTCTGCATGGGCTACCTGCTGGCCTGTTTCTACTTCCTGTTATTTGGGGGAGAGCTTCTCCTCAAGCCCATTAAGGAGATCCTGCGCTACTGGGACTTCCTGATTGCTTATAATGTGTTTGTGATCACCATGAAGAACATACTCTCTGTAAGTGTTCCATGCTGTCTTCTGCACTGGGGAATGTGTGCCCGATGAATGGTAATATGAGACGTGAGAGTTTAATTATGAGGATGGGTGGGGGTCACTATGAATATTTACGTCAGTCTGTTACATTATTACACCTACAAAAATGGGGGTGCGGTTCCCTTAAACAGAGCCGGCTTCACTGAAAGTCACAACTCAAAATGAAAATGACCTTGAATGGGGTGCACACATTACTCCAGGAGAACCTTTCAAAACCTACAAAGAAAACGTGACCAGGCTCTCAGACCAGTAACAGTCAGCTGGGTACTTTCCCTTTGGCTCTTGTGGGAACAGTACTGGGAACAGAAGGCAAATGGGTCATCAATGGGTCGTTAACATCACGTTCCTAATAAAGTGGGTGCTGCTTTCTCTTATTTCTTAGATAGCTGCCTGTGGTTATATCAAGACCCTGGTTGTGAATAGCTGCTGGCTGATCCAGCTCTTCAGTCTGGCCTGCACCATAAAGGGCTACTCACGCCGTAAGTAATCTACGTGCTTCACCTTGCTTAACTTCATCGGTGGAATCAGTGGCACCTAAATGTGTGTACTGATGAAACTATGCATGTTGCTAAGATATGGCTGCCAAGCCTACACAAGAACCCAGGCCTGGAAGAGGATGTGTACCACGAGTGCTTTGCTTACCGCTCTGCAGCTGAGCCCAGCAAACAATGTGAGCTGCCCAGCGACGAGGCCGGCATCATCTGGGACAGCATCTGCTTCGCCTTCCTGCTGCTGCAGAGACGTGTCTTCATGAGCTACTACTTCCTGCACGTGGTGGCTGACATCCGCTCCTCGCAGATCTTAGCCTCCAGGTATGGTGGGGAACAGCTGATGCCACATGCAGCCTCCATGAACACCTCCTCTGTCGCTGCTGTATGATGGAGATTATCATCCATACCTTCTGCTCCGTTTGTGCTGCTGTTTCTGCAGTTCATCACATACAGCCCCGAAGAGCAAAGTACAACACATTAAGGAAACATCAAACCATTAAGGACATGAGCAAAACAATTAATGAAACAGAATTTAAAGGTGCAAAAAAATTAAGAAACCACCAAAAATAAAGGAATCCACAAACCTTGAGAAACCCATTGTTTTTTGTTTTTTATTAACGTTTTTGTTTAAATATGCAGAGTTTTAAAAGAGAACTTGCGCAATGTATTTAGTAATATCTTAATTAAATTACAACCAGTGCTTTAGGAAGCCCCCTGGAGAACCTTCATCACTGAAGAACCTTGTGTCTTCTAACATTCCTAGGAGATGTTTGCCTGTCTGCTATTGGCTGTGTTAGAAGAGCTGCACATGAATTGTTCATTTCTGGAACATTTTATATTAGAAATGATTTCTAATGATCAACAAGGCTAATATTTAGTATAGTAATAATTATTATATTGATTATAATCTTAAATTCATGTATCCTAAATGAAACATTTGCATTAGATGTTGTGGATAGCACTTACAGAGCATGTGTGTTTAAAATATTTTTAACATTAGACAAATTATTGTGCAAATTGTGCAAATTAATTTACATGTGACTGACTGTTTCAGAGGGGCTGAACTATTCCAGATCACGATAGTGAAAGCTGTCAAGGCCAGGATTGAAAAGGAGACAAAGTCCATGGACCAGCTTAAAAGACAGTGAGACCACTTCTACAATTTATCCTATCATCTGGAAATCTCCTATGTCAGCTTGAAACCTTTACGAAAAATAAAGCAAAGAACTTGTAATTTAATCACTGTTATTTTTTTAATGATGTTGTTATGCCTGCAATGAAACCTTTTACCAAGCAATCTATTCCATTGAAAATGCTGCGAGAAGCCACCTTGAGAAATATATCAGCTGTATCATTTCTCGCTTTCTGCTTGCTATGTGTAGGAAAGCTTTCATATGCATAAAGTGCAGAGCATGATGCTAAAATGCAATTCTGCAGTATTTACTGCCGTTTTATGGCAGCAAGCCTAAGATTATGCACATGCTCATGTGCGCGCAGAATGGAACGCATCAAGAGCCGGCAGCAGAAGTTTAAGCGGGGAAAGGAGAGGATACTAAGTTTGGCTCAGGAGCCCCAGGATGAAGACAAAGAGGATAAAGGTATCGCTGATGTCTTCTGGATTATCAAGGGGATGGAGATAATGTATATGATTGATGCAGACTGTACGGTATGATGCAGGTTGTACTGTATAGTGGGAGCTTTGATTAGACCTCAGAATGATCAGGTTTTTGTATTTTTGTTTAATGAAGCTGAATTTTCTGATGCTTTGTGTCACTAATCTCACCTTTAGACCTACACTGTTAATAGACCTCAGCATTGATTGCCAGCTCTCTTTCCTGTGAAAATATTATTAAATGTTTAAAAAAATTATTAAATTATTATTAAAATTATAATTTTTTTCTTGTAATATTTGTCAAGAAGGTTTCTATAAATAGATATACCCTAGCTCAGTGTTCTTCACTGAATTTTAGATGAGGGCCACACTTTCCTGTGTAGAGGGGGGTTGAGGGCCCCTATTTTCTATTGGTCCTGCCTGACCTTCCTCATTGCCTCTCTTTTGGGTAACAAACCAATCCATTCAGATCAACAGTCTCATTGATTGTTACTTAGCTACGTAGCTGCACATCATTGGGAAAGTTGTATTGGGTCTAAATAAAAATATTTCAAAAAATGAAAAAAAGAACAAAAAATCTGATGGTCAGGATAATTTGCTTATTTTTTTATTCAGTGTGGCTGGGCTGCCACACTGGCCTCTGGGAGCCACAGAGTGAAGAGTCACAGAGTGCTGGGAGCCACAGAGTGCTGCCCTAAAGATTATAAGGAACTTTCAAATGAGATTAGAATCATTCGGGCTTTGGGATGGCGTCTGGCATTGCAGGTGCCTGTTTGTGATCAGAAGGTCGCTGGTTCAAATCCCACGGCTGTCACAGTGATTTTGCCACTTGCATTTGATACATTGTTACTGGTTGTAGTTTTATAGTTATGGCTAGCTTTAGTAACATGTCACCACTTGGGTGGTCGTCCATTATTGGCTTTCATTTGGATCACCTGCAATGTTTATGTATTTATACTTTAATAGGAAAAGCGGAGAGAGAGGCGATGAAGCGCAGGGAGCAGTGGTGGCGTCCGTGGGTCGACCATGCTTCCAGTAAGTGCCATCCTGTCCATTGTCACTTTCAATGAATAACAACTGTAATCTGTACTCAGTCTCTACCATAATCTGTATGTAATTAAATAAAACTAATGCTACCAGTAAATATTACTGTGCCTTGTGCGTCTGGATGTTGTGCAGTGTGTCACTAAATATGATTTTCCCAGTGGTCAGGAGTGGAGATTATTACCTGTTTGAAACTGACAGTGAGGAAGAGGAAGAGGATGAGGAGAAACAGGAAGCACCAAAAAAAACAGCTTTGCAGGTGTCTGTTACCACCGTACGATTTGAAAATGTTATCATCAAAAGTAATTATTACAATGAATAATACTGTACCATTACATAAAGCAGACTACTGGATAAGGATGAATGAGCAAGAAAAATATATATCTACACTTAGACACAGAGTGTTATACCCTGCCTGTTACTTCCCTGCCTCTCTGATCTTGCTAATGGTGTCACTGCCATTTGATAAATACAATGGCTGCCTCGCTTTTGCATTCTTTGGTCTTCACAGAGCTTATTGAGTTGAGTGTGGCCAATGTGTTGCTGTTTTCGCTGTTCTCTTTTGTAGAGAGCAATTGGAGGATTTGCCTTTGATTAATTGGCTTTATGAATGTCTATCCTAAACCTGCCCAAATCTACACTTTAGTGCATTTTACAGGGCAGCCTGTGACTCTCCCACGCTATAGCCTAGGGTAGCCTGTACATTAATCCACCCTGTTCCCACAATCCCCTTCTGTTTTGCTGTCTGTTCACCTGTCCCTCATCTTATGTGATCTGCGTGCTGTAGGATCCCCCCCCGTAGTACTGCTTAAGACCTCCTCCACGGCTCTGTGTTCTCTCCACAGCACTCAGCTTTGGGAGTTCAGCCACTGTGGGGATAATTCAGTCCACAACAACAGTCCTGAAAAACTGTAATACATCAGAACATCAGAACATAAGAACATAAGAACTATACAAACGAGAGGAGGCCATTTGGCCCATCAAGCTCGCTTAACATATTGCTGTATGTTACAGTGTAGTGAAATAATCACAGTGAACACCATCTCAATGAATGAAAAATACAGATCTTTTATACTGTGCAAAAACTATGGTCATTTCTGATGAAACCGCTAGTCATGGTTAGCATCTGGGACTGACCCGTATGGTTAGGGTCAAAGTTTGTGAAGACAATGCCACATCAGCACTGAGTAGACTTCCAGAGGGGAGCCTCACGGTCAGTGGCACCAAGTAATGGAACATTAAAAAATAAATAGCATCACAGAGTAGGGAGCCTACACTGAATTTGAACGATTGACCTGTGTGAGCTGGTGGATAACCTAAAAGACGGGCTTCCTGTTCTCAGCTTGTGTACCAGACCTGGATATTGAACTCTGGGAAGGCTATGAAGGAGAGGGCCACAGAGAAACACCGTTTCTGGAAAGCAGACACCAGGAGAGATGAAACGAGGAACGACAGAAAGGAAGGTAGGTGGTTCAGAGTCTCATCCGAAGCGCACGGCGAAGTTCCTTATTCCCAAGTGGGACATAGGAACCCGGTTCACTTCCTGCGTCTTCCTCCCCGCATCTGGCCACCACAAATTTTTGCTCTTGTCTGTCAGTGTTTGTGTGAGTGATACAGTGGGCTGTACTCTTACTTCACAGATTGGCATCACAGCAAAGAAGGAATCTTTTGTTCATAATGTCAACTTCAAACTCTTGCTTAACATCTGATGGAGCTCTCTCTGGGCCTGTGAAGTACCTCAGGCCTCCATGTGCTCTCTGTACACTCTTAGTGACACTCTGTGAGCCATTACAGCCCTAAGAGTAGCCTGAAGCCACCCTGAGTGTGTTTCGGCCTACAGCCCTGGCTGTGTCTGGAGTTTGCATGTTCTGTCTATGTTTGCAATCCAAAAACAGGTGACTAGGTGAATTGCCCATTGTGTCTAAGTGACTGTGTGCCCTGTGAAGTACCGGCATCCCATCCAGGGTGACCCTTGCTGAGCCATACTTTTTGCTGTAGGTCATCATAACCCTCTAATAGATACATGGTGATGGGAAATGGATGATCACCTCCCCCCAAATTCATCCTGCCTACAATACCTCAGCTTCTCGCTGTCTAAACGTAGCAGCAGTCACACAGGGCCATCACACAGCCATGTTCTGTTGTATTTGTCTTTCACGGCAGGTTATGTTGCACTAGAAGTAGTGGAGGATGACCAGGGAGAGAGAGGTGCCATGTCTGATGGAGCAGGTTGGTATGGAACAGGCCTGTTCCACTATGGTTTTTAAAGATCACTGGCCTTCAGGCTTATCAATATGCATGTGATAAAATAGCCGAAGACCCGCATGTCAGTGTGATTTTTGGCTTCACTGCAGCTTCTCTGACAGAAAGCAAACTGTAATCTGAACAGCTTTAACATCTTGCAAATGCTGCCATCAATTCTGTTATTGACTGTGCTCCTCAGATTCTCCGAAAGACAACATTATCAAGAGGACTTTTACAGCTGTGAAGTTCTCTTGGAGCCTCTTCCTGGCCCTGCTGGATAGTTTCACAAGCTGGCTCAACTCAGTCTGCCAGGAGTATATTGACATCTCCACCGTTCTGAGGATTGAGCGCTGCATGCTGACGCGGGAGGTTAGGAAGGTACGAGCTGCTGGAGCAGCATGTCGTCGGGTGGAACTTGGCAGTATCTGCTACGTTATGGTGCAGGTTACCGGTGGGTTTTCATTTAGCAGTACTGTGTTCAGTAGATGTTAAGAACAAGGGCCGGTTCACAACATTGAAAGGCTCCTTGAACAAGATAAGTAAACGAAATCAATTAGTACTTTTCTACGATGCTTTGTATAAAAACTTCAAGTGTACCAATAATTGAGTATGTCTATTACATTTATAGCATGTGGCAGACGCCCTTAGCCAGAGAGACTTACATAGGTGCTTAAAGACTCCATTAGTACTTTCTGATACTGGTTCAGTATAACCCAGGCTAAGAATACTATCTGTCTAAGACTCTTTTGGGGAAAATGTCACTGTAAGCAAGTGAGAAGTAATGGAGGAAAATGTACCTTGATTGATGTAATGATAAACTGCTGGTCATTTCAAGGAGCCATCTGAAAGTGGGCTTTGTATTTCAGGGGAATGTTCCCTCGCGAGAGAGCATCCATATCTACTACCAAAAGCAGATTCACATCAATCTGTCCAGGGAGTCCGGGCTGAATAGGACTGCTGATGGGGGTTCAGCATGCAGCCCCCACAAGTTCAGAAAAGGACAACCTGGCTTGGAACTGGAAAGTCAAGATTCTGCAGCTTCTCACGAAAGCCTGTCGAGGTACCAGAAGATAACGGCATCGCACCACCTGCACGTTAATGTGCTCCTAGCAGTTAAATGTTAATTTAGCTAAAAAGCACATTTATACAATTTTGGTGAATATGGCTTCCGATCGATTTAATATTGTTCACATAAAGCAGGAACATTAAATTTTGGGAGTACTAGGGTAAAAACGCTTATCCTTTTAAACTAAAGGTCAACAATACTGTCACGTCACAAAGGGAAGGAACGACCCAGGATGCAGCTATCAGGGCAAAATCCCTTAAGGGGGGCGTTTATTTATGGGCAGGGAAACAAAAGGGAAACCGAACAAACCAAAGGGCAGCATACAATACGGACAGGTATCACCAGACAGAGACACACTTATAAAGGGAGCGAATCAAGAAGCAAACACAAGGCAACTGTGGTCAGTTAACAAGGGGGCAAGAGCAAGAGGCTCTGGTGTGGCTGCTTGGGAGGGAAGCACAGGGAATAGACATGCAGGGCTGGCTGGTCATGACAAATACGTCACCTGCAGGACATGGATTCAGGTAACTTCTCACTCAGAGCCCATATATATTTCAGCTTTGATGTTGTTACCCTTAACAGGTCTGTCTGAATTTCTTCCTGTCATAAAATACTTTGGAATGCTAGGCTTCCTTACTTAGGTATTTGTAAATTACTGCCCAATTTAAACACTGCCCATCTTACACTGAGAGTCCTATCCCCGTGTTCAATATAAACTATTTATGTGATCATGAGAGTTCTTTAGATAACTGTATGATGCTTGTCTGTGTCTTTCTGTTGTGTATTAATTGCTGTCCACCTCTCTCCTCGCCCCTACGGCAGTGCCTTCACACAGGGCACCATGCTCTTCTCTCGACAGTCCACCCAGGAAGAACCCGATGGAGCTGCGGAGGACATTCTCATAGGCAGTGAAAGTGCCCGGCCAAATCTGCACAGGACGTACAGCGTGGATGTGTCCAATTCAGCCGCGTGCCATGCAGGCAGCAACGTGGCCAGGTGCTGTGTCAACACCCACCAGTCTTCACTTATATCCCCTCTCATTGTCCTTAAAAAACAGCAGTTACTTTAATTGCCCTAACTGGGGCAGTACAGGGAAGCCCTTAGCATTCATGCTGACAGCCAAGAGAAGAGGTCTGCGCCCAAACAGCTGTGACAGAGAGCAGGAGGTGACTGAGTGCTGGCATTCTGCTGTAAGAAGCGCTGCTGGTACTTTGGTTCTTGTTGTCTTTTGAATTCCTCCCTGTATTACTTCTGATCTCTGAGGTCACGTTAATTGTCAAAGGGCTCGTTGGGTTATGTGGCCCAGAATGTGGAATTCTGGGACTGCGTGTCAGTCAAGGGCGTAGGTTTGGTTGCAACATTGGCGGGGACAGAACCCCCCTATCTCACCCCCTGGCCCTTATAAACACACACGGTCCTCCTACAATATTGGTAGGGACATGTCCCTACCGTCCATAACCAAATCTATGCCCTCGGTATCAGTAGTGAAACTCTACTCTCAAGTGTTATGATTCTGAATGCATTGCGCTCATCTGTCAATCTTCTTAATAGTTCCCAGATTGGCGTCAATTCATATTGGAAAATA
>JAODKN010000001.1:30556541-30571279 GCA_026774425.1 Petrocephalus zakoni
CCCCCCCCCCCCCCCCCCCCCCCCCCCCCCCCCCCCCCCCCCCCCCCCCCCCCCCCCCCCCCCCCCCCCCCCTGAATATTTTCTATTAAATGCCACAACAAAGTTATATTGTATATAATGAACATAATGCATTGTTCTCATTTGCCAAGGATGCGACGATACATCCTCGATGTTTGTGGCGGGGCAAATAAGACGTGGGGATTCTTATCGTCCTCTGTGCTCCTGGTCTTAGCTTTCGAACCGATCTTCGGCAAAGGATGATGCCGTAAAACCGGTCTGTGAGAATACAAGTAGGGTCAAGTATGCATGAGAACAGACTGACTTTTATCAAATTAAATTAAATTAATTAAACATGCCAGAAATATATTTAGAAGGCTTCTCAAAATTAAATTACACCCTTGTTTATATACCACATTTAGGATAAGCAAAATTATTGTGCTGCCCACCCAAATAATCCAAATGCCCACCCAAAGATAACATCCTAATAGCACCTCTGCTAAAACCTCCATACAGTCTATGCTGATCACAACCCACTTGTGTTCCTTAGCCGTATGCCATCTGCAAATCAGCAACTGATGCGCTGCTCTCTGATTATACAAAGTTTTCACAAAGTTCATCAGCATGGTTCAGGTAAGTTAATTGCTAATGCCCAGTCAATGGAGGGTTGAAAACTGTGTGGACACCATGGTTTGTTTTGTTAATGTAACTTGTTTGGGTCTACACTTGTAGGAGCGGGTGCGTTTGTCATTTCAGATTCAGTGTTCCAGCAGTTCCAGTTCCAGGTTTTCCATGAGCACATTGCACCGAATTGGAAAAACCGGTTGATCGTCTCGTTCCTGTTTCCCGCTCTTTGTTCCCGGAAAGGATAAAAGAGGACCATCAAGGTTTTTGTATTCTTGACTAGACTTTGTTTGTGATTGTGATTTGATATTCTGTATATTGAGCTGAGCATGCACCCATAGGCTCTGAACCCTCCCACTACCCTGAATAGGACAAGCAGTTACAGAAAATGGATGGATATATTTAAATAGCATTTCATTGTAACCCTTAGATGTATTTAAAATAAAAATTAAAATAATTGAATTACTTTTAAGTATTTTGTAATTTGTATTTTGCTGGAGGGAAAAAACAGATGTATTTTATTTAGTTACATCTGATGAGCAAGTATTTGTAATTCGTTACAAGATACCTTTTGATGTAATTATGCCCGCCTCTGCTTCTGGTGAGTATTTAAAAGTTAATTTTATGTTATTCCCCATGTATCCTGCATTGTTGTATACAAGGACTGGTTTTTGGGCTTAGCAGTGGATTATTCTAATGTTTAGCAGTAATAGGCTTGGGCAGCATATACTTTATAAAGACCATCCAGACATTACACTGCAATATATCGTATATTGATGGTATTTATTCATTGTATTAACTTTATTCACTTCACCTGGGAAAAAATATTAGCGGATTTATGATTAGCAGAACTAAATGGTGTATACTCATTGCTTGCAATGTGTCTGTGTGTGGCTGCCTCGCATTTCCTGTCGTTTGTGCACCTGCGCGAAGAAAGAAAAGGAAGAAAGGAAGATGACATAGAAAAACTTAAGGAAGAAATCCAAGAACTCCAACAGAAATGGAAAGAATCCCATTCTTGTCAAGAGCCAAGCAGTGAACCCAGCGGCCTTGCAATGAGCTGGCTCCTATTTATAGGTACCGTAGGAATAATTCTAATTGTAATTCAAACATCATAATAACAGCAGTAACATTAAAAACACAGATTAAGTGAATAACATTGATTATCTCATGGTGCCATGATAATGAAACTGTCAAGTGAACAGGCAGATCTTGAAGTTCATGTGTTGGAAGCAGGAAAAATGGGCAAGTGTGAGGATCTGAGCAACTTTGACAAGGGCCAGATTGTGACGGCTACCTGACTGGATCAGAGCATCTCCAAAATGGCAGATTTTTAGGGCTGTGCCTGGTATGTAGTGGTCACTACCTACCAAAATTTGTTCAAGGAAGCCCAACCAGTGAACCGGTGAAAGGGTCATGAGCGCCCAGCGCTTATTGATGTGCATGGTGAGTGAAGACTCTGTAGAGAGCTACTGCAGCACAAATTACTGGAAAAGTTATTGCTGCCTAGAATAGAAAGGTGTCAGAACACACAGTGCATCGCAGCTATAATAGGCACTGGAGCAATGGAGCAATGGAAGAAGGTGGCCTGGTCTGATGAGTCATGCTTTCTGTTACATCACGTAGACGACCTAGTGTGTGAGTGATTTACCTGGGAAGGAGATGGCACCAGGATGCTCTATGGGAAGAAGGAAAGCCAGCAGAGGTAGTGTGATGCTCTGGGCAATGTTCTGCTGGGAAACCTTGGTCCTGGCTTTCTTGTGGATGTTACTTTGACATGCAGACCCTTAATGATAATGGTATTCCCCGATGGCAGTGGCCTCTTTCAGCAGGATAATGCACGCTGCCACACTGCAAAGATTGTTCAGGAATGGTTTGAGAAACATGGAACAACAGCTCAAGGTGTTAACTTGGCCTTGGCCTTTATTCTCACCGACCGGTTTTACGGCATCATCCATCGCCGAAGACCATCTCAGTCGGACTGAGCATCTATAGAATGTGCTGAACAGACAAGTCTGATCCATGGAGGCCCCACCTTGCAACTTACAGAACTTAAAGGAACAGCTGTTTACATCTTGGTGGCGGATACCACAGGACACCTTCAGAATGTCACGCTCTGCATGCCTGACCCTCTTGTCTCCTCCCTAACATGGCCCTGATGAGACTCGCATGGTACTTGTTACCACTTGTTAGTCCGAGGCTCATATCAAACCTCGAAGGTCCTGCCAGAAGGGGCCCCCACTTGTCCTGAGCCTCTAGAATTCTGTCCAGAGGGTCCCCCTGAGCCTGTCCTAGTCTCTGCAGTGCCTCAGAGCCCATCCTCATCTCTGCAGAACCTCAAAGCCTACCTTCCTCTCTGCAGCACCCCCAAAACCCGTACTTGCCCCTGCAGTACCTCCAGAGGCCATCGTCACCGCCACTATGCCCCCGGGGGCTGCTTAGCCCTGGTATTATGGGACCCCACCGAATATATACGACCCATACTACTGGAGGCTATAAATCAATACATCCAATTTCCCTACAATGATACTCAGCAAACTGTAATTAAGGGAGAATTTTATACAATTAGTGTTTCTTCATGTAATTGGTGCCATTAACATTACCTATGTGCATCTGAAGCTGCAATCCATGAATGATTATGCATTCATCAATCGCAAATACTATCACTCCATATATGTTCAAGTCATTTGTGATGCCAAGCTCTCTCTCCTAAACGTGGTAACCCGGTAATCCTGGAAGGACACAGGGTTCCTTAATTTTCCAAAATGGCAGTGTAAGGGCACTGCTCCAAAAGGGTGCATTGCATCTCCTTGGTGAGTAACTACTGCATTAAGTTACTATTGTAAAAATATTCTAATGACTAACATTTTGGTGTGATTCGTGTACTAGGTGACAAAGGTAATCCCCTCACAGAATACCTGATAATCCCACTGGCAAACCCTGCAACATCACGCACATGGGTCATGGTGGAGCGGTGCATCGGGATGCTTGAGGGCAGATGGTTCTGTCCAGGACCGGAAGGGGGAACTTTACTGTACACGCCAGAGAAAGTCTGTGACATAATTCTGGCCTGTGGGGTTCTGCACAACATCAGGCAGAGTGACAGGGTGTCATGTGATGTTCCGATGCCCAGAGAGCCATGGCCCGCACAACCCCACCTGGAAGCTATATGAAGCAGACAGGACTACATTCATAGCTTCTAAAATGAAAATTGTTAAATGACAAGTAGGTGACTCAAAATTGGAAACTGAACATTTTATTTATGTGATGCACATTTCATGTTTTCGTTGATCTCTTTCTTTGTCAATTGCTAGTTTTGAACGATTTCTCTGAGATTAACCGGCACATTTTGGTTTGGATTTCTAGGACCTTTTTCTGACCTGCTGTCAGGTCGTGGTGTGCCAGCATGGAGGGTTGGAGGTCAAGCGGTCTCACCACATCAAGACAGTAGAACGGTTTCATCCCCTGAGCGGTTGCAATGCTTAACACCTGATCCACAGTCTACCTCGGGGCTATTGCACCATTTCCAGTTCGACCCCCATACCCCATGTCAACTTGCATGCATGCATGCATACCTCGCTGTGATTCTAATGGCGACATCACATTGACAAAGGTCTGGGTCATTTGATTGATTTGTTAGTTTTATCTCCCACATCAGTATCTCCCCGTTGCTCTGACACAACACTGTATAACAAGGCATCCTTCATTATATTACGCATATGAAAGTTTGAGGGTAAAGATGTGGGTTTGCAGTCACGCTGACCCTGTGTGCCGCAAGTCCTTTCTATCTTCTGGTGAACCTTACTGCAATGTGTCGCCATTTACCGCACATCTCCGTAGATTTAACTTAATCACTGCACAAAAAAGAACTCAGAAAACGAAATGCAACTTGGAATATAATCCAAAAGTACAAAATAGCACAAAAGTGCTAGAAATAGCTATAAAATATACACGTGTGGTAAATCTATAAATATGTACATTTATACATTTTCTTGCTTGTGGTAAATGTGGCACCACATACAAATTTTTGTTGCACTTCGGTATTTACATCCCCTGTCCTCAGACTTTGCACCCAAAAATGCATGATTTACATATTATATGAACATGCATGCAGTTCGTTTGCATTGCCAATGTATGCGTATTTGTAGGCGGCTGCTGCAGGGCAGGAACGCAGGCTAATGCACGTACGTACGCACATGTTCGAGATTTATCAAGGGGAAACTGCATACATACCTGCATAGTCAATTTTTGTGTGCTTTATAATGTATTCCTTTGTAATTTTAAATTTATATTTTATTGCACAGTATAGTCTGCTCATAGAGCTGCATTTCATTGTATGGCCTGAGTGGATGTGAGAAATAAAACTGATTTACAGACGCTTCTGGACCTCTATCCCGAAAGACCGTTGTTAAAATTTAGATTATGCAATGATTTAAATGGGGATTAGGGTTAGTCTGAAAATACCATAGCAACGACAGGGAAGGATCGGGGTCGGTAGCAGGAGAGTCGCCTTTGAGCTGTTCTTCCGTGATTTTTTATGGCTTATTTCAACGTATAATTTGTGCATTTTGATTGGATTTGCCGTGGCTGATTAATATGGCGCACGACCGCTTGGACTATAAACGGAGCAATAAATAAACACAATGTGTTTATGGGCTGCGTGTGGCTGCCTTTCTCTTGTTATGGCCATAGTATGCGGTTCCGCGGCCGTCAGCGTTAATCTGTAAGGCTGCCCGGGACCTACGATCCCGGTGACAGCTGAGCGCTGCTCCAAGTATATACACATACCAAAATAGGAGCAAGCACCCTTAGCGCGACCGGAGAGCTCCATCCGGCTGCTGATTACTGCCCGGGCAGTCTCTTCCGACGCGCTGGCCGCTTTCTGCCCGTTTCCCGGTCCCAGCAAAAGCTATTTCCAATATTAAACCGAGCGCTGCTACTCTGGAACAGGTAGGCAAAGCTATTGTCTGGAAAGCTTCTCTTCAGATGCGATCGCCGTCATTTCTGAACATGGGTTATGTATGCGGTTGAATTAATTGTTATTAGTAAACCCCTATTGTAGTTCTTTTTGCGTTTGATTTGGTAGAATATGGGTAAATGGGCTACCTTAGGAATGCTACCCTGGTGATTGCAATTTTTAGTGGTCTTATTCTGTAACATGCTGTAGGCGATTTAGACATGTTTTACTTGCACTCTGAATGCAGATGTGCGTGTGTTTGATGTCAAATGTATTAGCTATTTTCACCGCTAAACAAGGGTCAATGGACAAGGTTCTTTACTGCGAATTAGGGGTACAAATTTTATTGTGATTGATTCTTCACACATTCTTAACACATTGTTTTTTTTTTCTTCTTTCGAGAAACCTTGACAATTAATGTAACGTAAATCCCATCCATCTAATAACCAATTACTCTGGTTGGGGTAGGGGCTGTAACACCCTGGATGGGATGCTGGTCCATTGAAGGTTACATATAATCATGCACCATGGCCAATTAAGACACAATTAAGAGATTTCTTTGGGCTGTGGGAGGAAAGCTATGCAATATGGGGAAAATATGCAAACTCCACTGACACATAAATCAAGAGCAGAGGTGTGGGGTAACCATGTTATATATGAGCCATTATTTTACCCTGAAAGAAAAGTCTGATATGGTATTTTTGTACTTCTTTCATGGAGAATACATATGGCTTTGGAACAGTCCACTAAAAACACTGCAGATGCTTTGCCTATTAACACGATAACTCAAAAAGTTTTTGACGGATCTGTTTGAAACTTTGTAGAGGCATTGCCTGGGTGTCGAACAGGAAATTATTACATTATGAGATTAATCGCCACAAAATTGAAGCGACGCCGGTTTGTGGCACGAGTGGTGAAAGCAGATGGCATGCGAATGTGAATACTTTGTGAATGTGATAAGTCAGAAACTATTTGATGGGTCTTACTACTACTTCAGAAAAACATATGGATTAAGGACTACAGCAGGTTTCATTCTTAGACAAATTTCCCCCAAAATGAAGCAGCGGTGCTGGGAGGCAGCAAAGGAAGGAAACGGCAGCTGCAGAAGACCCTTGTGAACAAAGTAACTATGAAAGTATTTTAATGGTCTTTTTCAAACTGTGCAGACACAATGTTGGGGCGATGAATTAGAGGTGATCAAATTTTGAAATGGCTCGCCCCACAAAAGCAGAACAGTATAACAAAAAAGGGGTGTTAAACAATAACTTAGAAAAGTATTTTACAGTCTTGTAAGGTTGAAAATCTGGAACTGACTAATTTCTTAGACAAATCGCCCCGAAACTGAAGCAGTGCTTCATAGAGATAGCATAGAGAAGGCCAGCTCAGACACCTGATATTGTCAGCTTGTTAACTCAAAAATTATTTGGCTGATTGGCCACACATACAAGGATATTTTATCTCGGTCTACATTAAAACGCGCTGTCAAGGGTGTGCCAAACCAACAGGCGGTGATATAACTCTAACTCAGTGACCTAAAATGCTGTTTGCATGTGGACGAAAGGCCAAAACACACAAAATATCCATGTACGTGTGGACAAGGTCAAAGAGGACGATGAAATGATTTGAGGCATATCCTTGTGAACAAAGTCAATCTATTTATTGTTATATACCCTACTTCATCTTTGACGGATTTTATTACTATTTCACAAAAAGAATATATGGATGAAAATCTACACGTACTGTAAAAATGTACGCTTCATCAGATCCAAAATTGTAACCGTGATGACAGAGGGCAGCAAAACTGGAACTGCAAGACGTCAAACAGTCCAAAAGTAGATAATGGCGCACACTCTGACGTTACAAGCCAAAAGCACTCTCTCTTCATGTCGACGCTGATAACAGAGTTTCCGAAAATTTTTACCCTGGATGGAGTTTTACAAAAGTTCCAATTTTCAGCTACCTAAAACACCGTTTGCGTGTGGAGTAAAGGCCAAAACTCATAGAAAAGCCACTTTTTAAAAAATACCCATGCACGTGTGGACAGTGCCTTAGTCTGGTTAGCTGCAGTCCGGTCACTAACGTCGGACCCTCCTGGCGCCTACGCCCTTCCCTAATCTACTTTATCGGTTTTTGATCCCCCCGGGATCTTATTTCCAATATCTGCCTTTGAGTTCAATAAACCCCCTTTTTCTTTTGCCACAATATCTGCCCTCGAGTCGTTTGTCCCTCAAGCCGTAACAGAGACTTACCCTTGTGAAGAGGATCAATCTGTTTATTTACTCTATTTACCTTATTTGATCTTTGAGGGATCATATTACCACTTAAAAAAACACTGTCCATGACCCCTCTAGACCTCCAAGCATACCACTGAGATAGTGTATCTGTCTCAGTTCTTACTGTTACGTCACAGAAAATTTCGGTCATAGTGTCAAACATATATAAATACAATACAAATATCTAAACATATAAATAATATTAATGATGTTTCCAAACATGGCCAATAAAACACAGAGAAAGGCAAGTTGCCACCTAATTGGTGGGGAAAGATTCTGCAAATTGACATATAAGTGGAACGTACAATACATGAATGTTAACCTTCAGACCTTCGGATCACAAGGACTCAGAGCATTCAGGTGAAAACACATTTACTAACTTCCGCATTTCCAGGTGATCAATCCAGTTCTCCTACAAATTGTACAAGTTGGTGAGTGTGAGACGAGTACAGATTAAATGGACAGGGCTGCTAGCGGGGCTGACCCGGGAACACAATGCTCTCCCCTCTGACACAGATTCTAGTTTCATCGAGAATTAGTTTGAGAGCTTGAAATAGCGAATTGGGAGCACAAAGAATATTGTGGGCACATTTTAGGGATCATGTGAGCTTGATTTAGTATTTCGTGGGAGCATTAAATTAAACTGTGTGCACAATTTAATGTATTGTACCTGCAAAAAAAAAACTGTCCATGGCCTCCAGGGCTCAGTCTATACCGCCGATGTGTCTGTTACAGTTCTTTCTGTTATGTCAGGGACAATGGTGGTCATAGTACAAATGAGAAATTAATAGAATATACATTTTTTGATACATAGAAAAGTATGAATAATAGAAATGACACTAAGACATGGACATTAAGATACAAAGAAGTACAGTTATTTGCCTAATCGGTGGGGAAATATTCTGCAATTTGATGGTAGTGGAATGTGCAATAAATGAATAGGCATAGTCTTCATAGTTACTTGTCAGAACTAGGATTCTCAGCATTCAGGTAAAAACACATTTATTGACTTTCTCGTTTCCTGGTTGATCTGTCCAGTACTTCTCCAAATTTTACAGATTGGTGAGTGTGTGACGAGTACAGATTAGCTGGACTAAGCTGGTGATGGGACTGTTCTGGGGAATACAGTTCTTTGGCTCTGGCAGCCCCCTTCATAGTTTGAAATATGAATTTGTGTCACAATGCAATGTTATGATAAGTTAATTTCTTCATCTGCTGTTAACTTTCCAGTAGACTTAAGTACAAATCAACAATACAGTAAAAAGGAATAGGAGAATGAAAATCACTACAAAAACTTTGTTATTCATTTGATCCTCCATAATATTGCAGTGTCAGAGAGCAATGATGGCAGAAGTCTCTGCAAGTTACCACAACTGTTTTCATCCTTAATTACCTACAGTTTGATGCTGGTACCATGTCAGTCAAAGGACAAGAGAGCTACGAATACGACTTCTGTGATGTCACCCACCCAGCAGAACTCCTGGGCGCACTCAGGGAATTCTACATAGGCAACCTTTTCACTGACATCACGCTGCAGTGTTCCAGTGGGCAGGTCTTTCATTGCCACAAAGCTGCCCTGTCAGCCCGCAGCTCCTATTTCAAGGTGATGTTCACGGCAGACATGAGAGAGCGGTCAAACAATCTTATCAGGCTATCGGGCATCGACAGTGAGATTCTTACTGCCCTGGTAGACTATGTGTACACCTCCAAGGTGAGCATCACCCAGACCAATGTGCAGAGTTTGCTTGAGGCAGCCGACTTGCTGCAATTCAACTCAGTGAAGAGGGCGTGTGAGAACTTCCTGATCCGCCTCCTAGACGTGGATAACTGCCTAGGAATGCACGCTTTTGCTGAGCTCCACCTCTGCCCAGCATTGGAGAGGGAGGCGCGGCGAGTGATGCTCAGTAGATTTGAGGAGCTCCTCTGGCAGGACGAGTTCCTGGAGGTCAACGTGGAGAAGCTTATCACCATCATTTCGACGGAGAACCTCAACGTCTGGAAGGAGGAGGTGCTCCTGGAGGCCGTGGTTAGGTGGGTGGCTCATGATTCACTAGCACGCATAAACTATGTCCAAGACCTCCTCTGCTGTATCCAGCTTGACTTGGACGAGATGTACTTCAAAACCATGCTGGACATGCAGAGGTCCCGTTTGCAGGCCAGTGAAAACAAGATCCGTTCTTTGATCGCCCACTCTCTGAAACCCACGTGCAAAGAGATGTCCATGAGCTGCAAGAAGCTGACCTCTAGCATGTACATAATTGGGGGCTATTACTGGCACCCACTGTCTGAGGTGCACATGTGGGACCCGGTCACCAACACGTGGGTGAGTGGAAAGGACATGCCGGACCACACAAGGGAGAGCTACAGTGTCGCAATCCTGGGACCCAATGTTTATGTGACGGGAGGCTACAGGACGGACACCATTGAGGCGCTGGCCACTGTGTGGATTTACAACAGTGATACTGAGGAGTGGGCAGAGGGCTGCCCCATGCTTGACGCCAGATACTACCACTGCTCTGTGGCGCTGCATGGCTGCATTTATGCAGTAGGTGGCTACAGGGGAGGTGCACCTGCACGGGAAACTGAATTCTATGACCCCCTGAAGAAGCAGTGGTTTCCAGTGGCCAAAATGATCCAAGGTATGAGAAAGGCTTTGTATATACGCATTTTAAGAATATCTGCCTTTATTTAAGGTGATGTGTAACTTACTGGGTTACAAATGTGTCTGTAGGTCCAAAAGGTAGTGGCTTCAAATCCCATGAGCAGCAGAATAATCATATCACCGTTGGGCCCTTGAGCAAAGCCCTTAACCTCAGCTGCTTCAAGGGTTTTATACAGCGACTCACTGACACCAAAACTTGCTATCAGTTGTGTGGGTATAAGAAAACCGAAACATTCTTTTGTACCGATAGTTTTGCAAAGGTCAAATAAAGTATTTTATACATTTTTACCTACACATTAATAATAGCTGAGCTCTTCATGGCTGCCAGCAGGCAAAAAACTCTCCTAATTTAACCTAACAAAAAGTCAACTGATAGGCATTATACCTTCCAGTGTGACTCAGGCCTCTACAGAGGGACAAAAAAATCAATGTGTGCGAATTACAAAAAGTATTCCCTCGCACATCTGCAAACTGGACTGAGCAATGACATTACACCACTACCCATAGTTCTTTCTGGAAAGGCACATATTAGCTGATGGTAGCTAATGGCACTAGCTGAAATCGATTACTCATTTGGGCTGGGAGATATCTAAAAAAATAAAACAGTATTCTAATTAAAAAATATCAGGATAAACGATCATAGCATGTCATCCAAACCCCTCCCCCCCCACCAAATTCACACTCAACCACAGAAGCACACAAATAGTCATTTAGATCAATACTCACAAGATCTCTCTCATAAATGAAAGAAGCCAGCCAGGCTATCCAGGCTGTCAGCAATGTCCTTGTCTTGTAAGGGAATTACCGTTGGTAAGCCCAGCTCTTGTTTGACCATCCACATAAATTGGGAATCTCAAAATTCCCACCAGGAAGCTGCATTTGAACATCTGAGATTGGTGGAAGGTGGAAGGTGGAAATCTAATTTCCCAGCTGACAAGAATGGGGAACACAATATTACTGCACCAGAAACATAGGCTAAAAGCCTAAACTGGAAGGCAAATATTAAATTCTCTCCCAGCAACACAGGTTTTTTTGTCTGTTATGGTTGATTAACAGTAATATTATTATATCACCCAGCCCTGTAACTCGTAATTTTACGAGGGGTGCTGATGATGTGATGGAGGAACGGGAAGATGACATTGTCTCAGATGGAGCTAATGATTATGCTAGCAGCACCGTTAGCACCGTGTAGCAGTGTGCAGGGTGAGAGTGAGAGAGTGTGTGCACGTGCATACCTATTCATAGTGTTTGTCAGCATGTGTTTATCACAGCAAACTCCCTTTGTGTTTATTTTTGTCTTCAAATTAATTGGCAGATTAGTGCCCTAATTTGGATACGTTTATGAAACTGATTTATTAACTGAGTAATGAATTTAATAAAACTTTGTTAATGGAGCAAGTGTCTGCAGTTTTCTTGGACCTCTTGGAACAGTGATTACCTGAAATTCACTGAGCAATTTCTGCTTTTTGTGCATGCTACAGATTTCCCAAACTTAATAACACTTGAAGAAATGGCTGGTGTAGAGATCTGACATTATATCATTTAGTCAGATGCAACCTCAAAATTGTCCATATTAAAAGCAAAATCACTAGTTTGTTTCTTGTATGTACTCATTGATGTGATATTTGAGTTATAGAGCTCTTAATGCTGCTCTGCTCTCTCTTTTTAAAGGCGTGGGGAATGCCACAGCTTGCGTGCTACATGACACAATCTATGTAACGGGAGGCCATTTTGGTTACAGAGGAAGCTGCACTTATGAAAAGATTCAGACCTACAGGGCTGACCTCAATGAGTGGAGCATAGCCACAATCAGCCCTCATCCAGGTAAGGAAAAGCGGCCTGAGTGATTACAAGCTAACGGGTCTCTGCCCTGTAGGAATAATGAGGCCTGCTTGTGTGTTCACTCAGCCTGTGTGTCTCTTTTTTTGGAGTGTAGAGAGGGGGACCTCTGGGGTTTCCTATAGTCCTTCCTGGAGCATCTGTGGTGCCGTGGTAAATCCAGACTTTACAATTAGTGGCGAGGGGAGGGCATTAAAAAAAACCTTCCCCTAGTTTAACACTACAGGAAGAAATTGATGGGGGGAGGGGGGGCAAAGGTGAAACGTGCTGAGTCAGTTATGCCACAGGGCCCTTGGCCTGGTGGTCACCTCGCAAACGAATACCTCCAGGGTAGTGTGTTTAATTCCTACCCCCAGGCACTGTATATGTGTATATGTAGAGTTTGCTTATTCTCCTTGTGTCCCATGATTTTCCTCCCGCAAAAACATGCGATTTAGGCATCATTAATGTGAGCATGTGCCCTGCAATGGACTGGAACCTCATTCAGGGTGCCCCCCCTGCCTAATGCCCTATGCCCCCTGGCCTAACATCCCAGCTCCTTTCACCCCTCTATTTGATTATAGGTTTCACAAAAAAGTTAAATAACTCTCAGAGGCATTTAGTTCAATTTTGCATATTTAAAAAGTACTGTCTCATAAATGCAGGGCACGCTAGAAGGGCTAAGGTAAACTTTAATAAACATGCAGTAAAGAACTGATGTATGACTGTTTCAGAGTATGGGCTGTGCTCAGTGTCCCTAAACAACAAGCTGTACCTAGTGGGAGGACAGACCACTATCACAGACTGCTATGACCCGGAGAAGGACGAGTGGAGGCAGATGTCTGTCATGAAGGAGAGGAGGATGGAGTGTGGGGCGGTGGTCATGAGTGGCTGCATCTACGTGACGGGAGGCTACTCATACTCCAAAGGCACATACCTGCAGAGCATCGAGAAGTACGACCCTGAGCAGGACACCTGGGAGATCGTGGGTAGCCTCCCCAGTGCCACGCGCTCCCACGGCTGTATCTGTGTTTACAGCGTGTAGTATGTCGCAGGAGGCAGGCGATTCCTGCTTCGGAGGACAGAGCACACGCGTGACCGCGCTCGCCAGATCTCCTGTTGGGAAGTTGATCTGATTTAAACCTCCCCCGGCACCTTCCTTTTTATGGCATGATGTTCAGTACTTACAGTAAAGAAGTAGTCAGTTTCACCATTTTCTGTTCCCCCTAAGATTTATTATACCTTATTATACAACATTTTTTGTTGCTTCTCTGAACACCCTCCAGTATCTGTAAGTTCTACCCAAATGGCATCAATCCACAGAGGCTGGAGGATTTAATGTTAACAAGTAATGCCTAGTATCAAGGTTTATCAAGCACCAAGTCTTTTGTCTGCTCAGGAAGCTGATGATATTGCTCTTTGAAGGTTTGAAATGTCACCTACTGTAACTTTATGAGAAAGCACTGTTTATTGTTTATAAAATTTCATATTTCAGTCTCATGCAGAATGAGATGAAGTTTTCGCACCAGCACAATATTTGATTTTTAACTATTTGTATTTAAATCAAAGCAGCTTTTAACTTAAAAAAATATTAACACAACAAATTTGTATGCCTGATAAGTGTTAAAGTTTTTGGTTGAGTGTAAACAGGCCTCTACAGAAAGCACCAGGCAAGCAATCACCTGTTAATTATGTTTTTATACGTATTGTACGTATTGTGCATATTTTTTGTTTATAAATGCACATAGCAACTTATGTGAACCGTAGAGATTATGGTTTTATACTGTAAATTTTATTTCAAAACTGCCATTTATACTGTATTTCAGTTATTTTATGCTGTAACCTATTTTACAAAACATTTTATGTTACACATCAAATTATATGTATATATATATATATATATATATATAATTATCCACATTAAACATTGTTTATTAACCATAATATAATAGAAATCTATCCCAGATTAAGTCAAATTATATTGCTAATTTATTATTTAATATCACTACAGAGGATTGAGGTGTATGATTATTAGTTTAATATATAGTTACAATTTTACAAATGAATGTTTTCCTTAAGTGCTTTTAGAGAAAAGCAAGTTTATGATTGTTATACCAGTGTTACATTATATAAATGTATTATTTAATAAATATGATTTTTAATTATGCTTAGTTTTATTCTGTATTTCCAAACATTGTGATTGTGTGATGATTATACTAGTTGAACTGATCAATTATTAAGAACGGAAGCAACACAAGGTGACAAATATATTTGGGTTTATTTTGTTCCTTTGATTTGTCAAACAAAGAAAATCCTATGTGAGAAATTGGACATATACACTCACCTAAAGGATTATTAGGAACACCTGTTCAATTTCTCATTAATGCAATTATCTAATCAACCAATC
>JAODKN010000001.1:30571379-30582200 GCA_026774425.1 Petrocephalus zakoni
GATGCTATCCTATCAATATGGGCCAACATTTCTAAAGAATGCTTTCAGCACCTTGTTGAATCAATGCCACGTACAATTAAGGCAGTTCTAAAGGTGAAAGGGGGGTCAAACACCATATTAGTATGGTGTCCCTAATAATCCTTTAGGTCAGTGTATAATATCTTGCTGGTCCCATTGAAATGAAAGTGACTTTTAGGCTGGTGTGTTTAGAATACAGCAATGAAATTGTCTGTTCAGTGGACAAAGAAAAGATAACTGTAGAGAGCCTGCAGCATATCAAAGGAAGTGGTCCCAAGTGTGGAGCTTGTGGGACTGATTATAAAGTGGAATTTACGAAAACAGAAGGCCAAATATCAGCAGTTTTCCATAACACTTAAGGATTTGACTAATTATTATTTTTTCCCTCTGACATTTAATTATATATTTGGAACAATCATGCTGTTAGATACAAAATAACAATCAGGAGTTCACTTTTAAATACCAGTTTGACAGTTCAATTAAACTAACATCCATCTTCTATACCCACTTGTCCTTAACGAATTTTATTAAGCTTGGAAATAAAACTCACAATCTAACATTACTAAAATTAATATAATAAAGAATACAATTAGAATTAACTTAATTGATCCCGGAGTGAAATTAATAAATGTATGATCATTACAACACTATTGTTATCTGTTCCAAATAAAGACTGCTACAAAGTCATTTGTTTCTGTAACACCTTCATAAAATTGTTTTTATTATTACACTATTTCCTAATTACGTATTACCAAGTTTGACTGACAGCGCGGCACAACAAAATGAGTGCATATTTTGGTAATGAGAATTTGGTGTCTACTCGTTCATTTTTGAGATATCGGGTAATTCATGTTTTGCATAATAGCGTGACATATATATTTGTCTTAAAATGCCAGGTTTATATTTACGTATAATTATACTTAGCACACTGGAGGACTGGGATTAAAATCGGCCTTGGACTTCGGGGTTCCCCCGAGCAAATTTGCTATATATGTATTGCACTGACTGCACACCCTAGCTTGACGTGTGCGGGTCCGCAGCGCCGCTACGATGCCGGGACTGGCCGCTCTCACGCATACCAAGGGAGGAGCATGCCGCCAGCTAACCGAGCCTTACAGACCCCGTGGCACCTCTAAAAATAGCAGCCCAGTGACACGGGAGGGGGAGGAAAAGGGGGAAAGAAAACTCCTGTGCAGCTCCCCTGGACAAACGACACCGCCCAGCAGAGCGGCGCGCGGCCGCTCCCCGAGCAGGGCGCTTTAAACCTTGCCCATGAAGTTATCGCGAGAAAACGCGAGAACGCCCCGACAGAACAACAAAAATAAATTTTGGACAACAATCCTTAGTACATGATGGCGGCGTCGCTGGAACGCCGGGACAAGAAAGCCACAGCCGCGCAACTGAAGGCCGACCTCAACCGGACTGACGACGGCTCGGGGGCGCGTCTGCTTCGGGACCTGCTGGATTGTGTCCTTAATCCAGAAACGCCAGCCGGGGACACGGAGGCCCTGGAGTGGTGCAAGTGTCTGCTGGCGGGAGGGGAGGCTTTCGATGAGTTCTGCAAGGCGGTGCGCTCCTACGACAACGCCGCGCTCTGCGGCTTGGTGTGGACCGCCAATTTCGTGGCGTACCGCTGCCGCACCTGTGGCATCTCGCCGTGCATGTCGCTGTGCGCCGAGTGCTTCAACAACGGCGACCACACGGGCCACGACTTCAACATGTTCCGGAGCCAGGCCGGCGGGGCCTGCGACTGTGGGGACAGTAATGTCATGCGGGAAAGTGGGTGAGTGCGGCCGCGCCGGGGGTGTCAGTGTCCGCGGGGGCAGGTACGGAGACATGTGGCAAGCTAGTCTAATATAACGCAAGGGGGCCTTTCCGAGGGGGCGAGGCGGGCGCCGGCTGCGGCTACATAGTAACCAAAGTGTCATTTCATGCTGTCAGTGTGTCACTGGGGGGGGTCGCTAAAGTCCTATTTATTTTTATGAACGTCACAGACCACGAGGAGCAAAGCCGGGATCTGTTTTCGCAGCTTTTTCACAGGTTTCTTTTTTTGCGATTTGCTTGTAGGTAAATGAGATGGATATTCTCTTATTTCTGCATACCCAGCGTAGCATTTGTCCTTTGTTAAGCTAGTATGTAAACATTAGCTCTGTTTGCGTCTTAGCTGTCAGAAGTAGGAAAGTTGTGCAGCCTCCGCTACGGGATTGTAACAGCACAGCATCCTGCTGTAATCGTAAAGCCGGTTGCTTTACTTTCGCTTTTGAATTGGGGACGATTGCAGTCCTGGTGCACGGACAGGTGCACCCGAGCTTAAATTGTTACTCGAAGTGCGACTTTTATTTTGACATGGTGGATGAACATTGGGGCAAAATTTGTCGCCGGGCGGTCCCTCTGCCCTATAAAATTAATAATTTTCAACGACCTCAGTAAAGTGCTGCCCCCCCTGAATCTGCCAGGGTAGCAAAGCCCTTACTGGACCACAGGACAATGGTATTCTGATAATAATGATAAGGTGATGTGTTTACATCTTAAATGTTTTGAATATTTTGTGTTTTCTTTATATGGTGTTTTCTGTACATGGTGGTGTTTAGCTCCTGGAAAGCTGCTCTGTGGCTGCTTTTTTGGGGGAAAACCTCTCATATTTGGCACATGAAAGGCGCTGAAAATAAAGACGTAAATACCTATGAATGGTGAATGCCTTTTTAAAATGGTTACTAGTGGACTGTCTGTTGAATTCATGTGCTTCTGTATTTGAAATAAGTATTGGAACATAAAGACCAGTGTGTACAATTTAAGTTTATTATTTTTATTATTATTTTGAGTTGACCAAAAATAATGTTAAAAGTAATTTCATATGCTTATTAGATAAAATTTTGAAAAAAATGTGTTGTGTTAAATAATGAAGTCTGCCCTTGAGTATGTATGGCTTTTGTGCATTCTGAGTTGAATCAATTAACTGTGTTTTGGGCTAGTTAGCATTAATGTTAATATGTCTGGCTTTGTCTTTATCTGTGTACTTTTTGGTGAAAGAGGGAAGGGGAAATCATGCTGCGATCCCCTGTTTTGCATATTTTTTCTCCCTTTGCTAAATTCAAACAGGTTGACTTGAGCAGTACTTTTAATGTGTTTGAATGTCACATTGTTCTGTTTCATAGATTTTGCAGGCGGCATCGACTGAAAACTGGGGAAAATGTTCCCTGCATCCCCAGAGACCTGCTGCTGATGTCAGAGATGGTTCTGCCACGTTTTATTATTCATATTGTTCAGCACTTAAGAGATGGATACACTGAGCCAGGTAAGGAACAAAAACAATCTGCAGCTGTGCCCCTCCCATGTGTCATATTTAGGGTGACTATAAAGAGTTTTAGTAGTATATCAGATAATTGTGGTGGTATAATCTTACATACAAGCCTGCTATATGATCTGTTATTATCCTATGTTGTCAACAGTGGATTTTCTCCTTTTCCATGTCTTTTGGTTTTGACCAAAAGGTTGACTGGTTTTTATCCACTTGTACCATTCCATAATGGACTGAGCAAGTAATGTTCGTCCTTTTTTACAGAGACAGCAACGGAGAGAGATCTTCAGAAAATTCTACAGCAGCTGGACCCCCACATCAGCTTTCTAGAAGAGTTAACCAAGATGGGCGGGGCCATGAGAACTGTTCTAACAAAGATCTTAACCAATCAGCAGACTTTCAAAGACCTAAGCATGGGTAAGTAGCATTTTGTCATTATTGTATTACCGTCATCGGTCCACTTTCCAACTCTGTGGGTCAGGGTCATGGGGTGTCCATTGTAATTTGTACAGAAAATACAAGTCCTGTAATCTGAAAATTTGATGTCCTTTTCACAGTCAGATTACTACACAGTTATCCTTGGATGTTACATTAAGCACAGATAGGATGTAAAAATTCTTTAAGTATGTTTCAGGCTTTCCGGTTTTATCTATTATTGGGTGTTTTTAAGGCTGCAACTACATGTGGCATGATAATGAAACAAGTGCATAAGGTCAACACGTCTTTGTAAAATTCCCCCGAAATGTTTAATTCTAAATTGCTCTCTTTTGTGTTGTACGCATGAATTCTATATAGTGAATAGAGGACAGTCTGTGCAGTTTATGAGCTGAGATTATATTATTTTCAGTCAAAGCATCCCATAACTGAAGCAGTGTGACATACACCTGTAGTGGTGGCACATGAAAGGAAAGCCACTGGTGAAGCTGATTACAAAGATGGACTTCTAATAAAGATTATTTGGAGAGATGGGTAGAGTGTAGAGATTGGGGGTTGTAGGAGGAGTCGGGATGCGTCCAGTGCGCTGGGGCAGTGATGGGGTCGCCCTGGGAATATATTGGAGTCATTCCGACTGCGTCTGGTTAAACGTGACGTCACGTAAAAGATTCAGAGCAATACTTACCTGGTGAAGATGTATTACATCCATTGTGAGATCAGTGTTTATGGTATTTCCTATCTGCTCCCCAGGGCAAGAGGATAATGTTTATGCAAAGAAGAACTACGACAAGTACCTTGCAGCTCTGAAGAGCTCCGGGCTGGTTTCTGCGGAGGAGAAGGCCGGAGCCGGGGCTGCTGGAGCGGAAGCCGTGCCAGGGACTCACGCTCTGCAGGGTGAGGCGGCCCACCTCCCACTTCCGTCTCTCGGATTTTCACAGGACTGCTGACGGTCCTGATAGAGTTCAGTCTAAGTGGATGATGGGGAAATGAGGATTAGGAACAGCTTGTGATGGTATCTAGCCGATGGTAGCGGTGAGCTAAGGGGTCGTGGTGGTTGAACAGTCCCACTCCGAATAGTAAAAGCACAGTTTAAGGCTGATATGGTCAGACCCCCTCTGTCACGTGTCTTTGGATTGTGGGAGAAGAGCCATGCAAAACAAAGGAAAACATGCAAAATCCTCACGCAGAGCTGCCACTCACTAACCCATACATTTATTTATATTTAATCTTAAAGAACTTTTGTGTTTAACATGATTCTGGCAACATATTGGCAGACTCCTTTACATAAGGGTAATACATTGTTCCCTTAAAAGCAAAGCATTGATTGGTTTACAGCTTTTTATTGGTATTATGAAGTTTTTTTTTTAACCCTCCAGGTGCTGCTGCTGAAGCCAGCTCAGATTCGGTTAAAGAGGTGAGTCTTGATTGCAGTGTTAATGTATGCATTAGAGCAGGGGTAGGGAACCTGATCCACGGAGAGAGCCGGTGTGGGTGCGGGTTTTTGGGATGACCTCAGTAATGTCAGCCAGTAATAAAGCATTGGTTGTCAGCTCCTGTCCTGGGGACCCAGTCTTATTGGCTGATTCAAAAGTCATCACAAAAACCTGCACCGGCTCTCCATGGATCAGGTTCCCTACCCTTGCATTAAGCATATTAAGTTGTGGGGCAAGTGGTCCTCTAATAAAACCCAGTGCTCTTGCTAGTCCATGGCTTTGCGACATGCTGTCCACACCCTGGCATGTTGCTTTCTGACGTTAGCACTGCTACTCATCAGCTTTCACAGCAAAGTGGGCGGTGTTTCACGTGTCTCCTGCTTTTTCCTGCAGGAGGATCAGGATGGAGGCCAGAGTGTGGGCCAGAGAAAGAGGGTGAAACTAAGCAGCAGTACCAAAGGTACCACAATAGGAGAGCGCTGACGCCCGGCTCTCAGCCCCCCCCCCCGCACTTAAACCCATTTCCTGTGTCTTTCTAGACAAGTCCATAATGGATACGTTGAAGCATAAATGCTTTTTAGAAGAGCTTCTCTTCTGGACTATTAAGTATGAGTTTCCACAGAAGATGGTGACTTTTCTACTGAATATGCTGCCAGATCAGGATTATAAGGTATGTCTGCATGGAGATAATTGTGTGCAAAAGCAGAGGGCGTTTTAGAGCTGGTTTGCGGCCTAATCCCGGTCTTACTTATTGTCCTCATGGCTCAAGAGCTTAGTATAAAAACAATGATCTTATTTACATATGTTCTAATATGACTGTAATATTTAGGATATCCAAGGATTACACCTAAAAGTGTGTCAGTATTATTATTGCATGAACATTTCGAATGCAGAGAATTCTGAAGGGCAATGAGGTGGGAGGTTCTTATAATCTTCTCTGGGCTGGCAGAGGAAGTCAGATTAACCAAGTCCTGATTCTTATGCTCCAAACCGTTAAAGTCTGGGTGTAAATGCAGAAGGTCCAGTGGAATTATGGATGCTGTAGTCAGGGCAGGCAGGTTATGGTACTGCTTTCAATGGCAGGATGAACAGTGGTGTGGTCCAGCTGTGGAATCATGAGGTTAATATAAGCAAATCCATCCATCCATCTATCTTCTAATTGCTTGTCCTGTACTGAGTTACTTGTAGGGCCTGGAATCTCTCCCCGGTAGTGTAAAGTGCCAGAGCCACATTATGGATGGGGTAGCAGCCCAGTTCAGGGCGCAAGCATGCACACAATTACACCGTATGGACATTTATTAGAAATGTAATTATGTGGTGTTCCTGTAGTGTCCTTCCAGCAAATCCAGGTGCCTGACTTGACCAGCATCTCTCCCCCTACTTTCTAGATTGCCTTTACCAAAACCTTCGTCCAGCACTACGCCTTCATCATGGAGACGCTGATGAGGAGCCATGAGTCAGACACCATGTCCAACCGCATCGTGCACATCAGCGTGCAGCTGTTCAGCAACGAGGAGCTGGCACGTCACATGACCGAGGAGTGCCAGCTGCTCGACATCATGGTCACCGTCCTGCACTATATGATGGAAAGTTGCCTTATCAAATGTGAACTTCAAGGTGAGGCTGGGCCTAGCTAGATGGCTGAATAATGACTAGCATGTCAGTCAACCTCAGAACAATTCAGAGAGGCTCATTTTAGATTTTAAAACCCAAGCTGCATTTGTTCATAAGAGCTTGTTTTGTGAGAATGCTTTGCATCTGCTGTTTCTCATGTGTAAGCTCTCAGTTAAATAGTTTCTGTATCTGTACCATTCCCTAGATTTAAATTGAGGCTAATACTAGTCACCTTAAGTTAACACTAACCCCAGTGATGTCATAGGGTTAGCCGAGTTGTCAGGCTGCTGTGAGCCCTTTGCCTTGCCGATGTTGGCATCCTCATCGGCTTTTTCCTTTCAGATGAGGAGAACAGCCGCCATGTGGTGGTGAACTGTGGGGAACCTTTGCTGAAAAACAACACCTACTGGCCTTTAGTTAGCGATTTTATTAATATTCTTTCACACCAAAGTGTAGCAAAGAGGTTTCTGGAAGACCACTCCCTGCTCATTCTGTGGATGAGTTTTGTGTCCTTCTTCCAAGGTGAGAGAGCTCAGTTGCCTCACACCAGGTTGTTGTTTTGATGCGTTTGTTGTTATTTGGTTCAGTGAACATTTGTCTTGACTACACCTCCGAGGTGGGGCAAGACTTGCCTAATCCTCAGAGGAGGGTTCGTGTGGCTGCGTGTGTGAGGGCTCCGTGATGCTGGTGATCATGTTGTCCCTGGGTTGCCTTTCAGGAATGAACCTTAACAAACGGGAGCTGAATGAGCACGTGGAGTTTGAGTCGCAGACTTACTATGCAGCATTCGCCGCAGAGCTGGAGGCCTGTGCACAGCCGATGTGGGGCCTTTTGACACACTGCAAAGTCAAAGTAAGACACCCTGTGTCCCTACCACACCCCCATAATCCCTTTTTCTGTTTACAGAACAGTTTAAAGCTGCTTAAATTGTACTTCTTGAATTATGTTTTAATTAGTAACATTTGTCATTAAGAGTCTTGAGAGAACTTCAGGTAGCAGCTATGTAGCAGTGGTCCTGTTAATTCTTGGGGGTTTTGGCCACTTTCTGGTCACTGTGATGTTCTGTTAAGTGCTTTTGGTTGGATTAATGTGAGCTATATTTGTTTTCTTGCCCTTGTACAGGAGACACAAGAGTACACGAAAACAGTGGTGAGGTACTGTTTGGAAACCTTGCAGATGTGGTTTGATGCCATTGGTTTTGTGGACGAGGTAGACCTCTTACAGCATCACTTATGTTTATATGCCATAGACTGAAGTATTGCGTAGTCTTTATAATTGGTTGTTTTTGTAAATGTTCTTTCAGCCGGCACCCAATCAGCTAACCTTTCATCTGCCCCTGCATCGCTACTATGCCATGTTTCTAAGCAAGGTGAGTCGAGGGATTACAGACCATCTGTCCAGATAGCCTGGCCTTCCTAATGAGACCGTTGCTTAATAGTGCGCAAACGGCAGGTTGGATGCATGGCTGGCTGGTGACTCTCCCGCATCGATTCCCGAAAGCATGCTTCCTGAAGCGTAGGTCAAGCTTTCCTGCAGGCCTCGCTCGTCCATCTCCAGCTTCCTTTGTGCCAGCAGACCCGAGTGCGGCGGGAGGGCATGTCGGGTTCATCTGAATCGATCTCGCTTTTCCAGCCTGAACCTCATGCCTCAGCCACACCTGAGAGAGCCAAGAGGTTGACGCAGTGTGCTTTTGGCCGTCCTGGTCAGTACCAATGCAGTGAATTTGACGTTTTGCAGGCTGTGAAGTGTCAGGGGATTGACTTGGACAGCCTCCTCCCAGACCAGGAGATGCTTATGAAGATCATGGTCCATCCGCTGCAGATTCAGGTTCTGTATTGCAGGGGTTATTAGACATTAGTATATGTGTTCTTTGCCTGTTACTCAGGTTCTTCCTCCATTAGGGCGCTCTGTGCACTGTATTCAGTGTCGGAGAATAAGGTATTCTTATCTCGCATGTTCCTGGATCAGCTGGCTTGTCTTGCCTGGTGTACCCCCTTGTTTTCTGCAGGACATTTCCCCTTTCCTCTTCATTCTGCCAGGTGTACAGTTTGACCCGTATGTGTGCCCCATTGCAGGCATGCCTGTCGGAAATCCACAGCAACATGTGGGTGCGGAATGGGCTGCAGATCAAAGGCCAGGCCATGACCTATGTGCAGTCCCACTTCTGCAACTCCATGATCGATCCGGACATCTTCCTGCTCCAGGTGAGTGCTGCAGTGTCCTGCGAGGGGGCTGCTGAGGGGAACGCCCAGATCCTCCTAAACCTACTCGTCCCATTTCTTTGTTTCTTAGGTTTGTGCATCGAGGCTGGACCCCGATTACTTCATCTCATGTGTCTTTGAACGGTAAGGCTACCTTTACACCCATTTTCACCTGCTTCATATAAGTCTTTTGTGCCAGTGTGAGGTAAAGCTTTTGAATTTTGAACCTGTTTTAAATAGTGACTTTTTGCATTTGCTGTATGAGGTTAGTACTGTTTGCAACAAATAGCTCTCTGGAAAAGGGGTCAGTGAATCAGAAATGTTACACCTCCATTGAATTTGAATGAGATCAAAGATAACACACTTTTCTCCCGCAGATTCAAAGTGGTGGACTTGCTGACTATGGCCTCCCAGCATCAGAATGCCGTACTGGAGCCTGAGCAGGAAAGGCCTATGCTGGAGGGGGCCCTGACTTTTCTGGTGTTGTTGGCAAGCCTGCGGATACATTTAGGTGAGAGCAGCTAGGCGATATAAAAGACGGAGACGTGCATCTCTGTGTGGATAAAAGTAAAACCACTAAAATGTTTTTTTTTTTCCCAGACCTGTTTTACCTGAGCATGTAATGGGTGTAGTGTGCAGGAGGTCTGTGTGTAATACTCGGACGTCTCTCTGAGATAGGTATGGCTGACGACGAGATCCTCAGAGCGGAGATGGTCTCCCAGCTGTGTATGAATGACCGAACACACAGCTCGCTGCTGGACCTGATATCCTTCCCTGCTCTCGCTGGGACGCCGATGATGTCAGGACAGGCTGAGTGCTGCCATGAGTGTCATGTACTTCCTGTGTAGTTGGGTATAACATCACAGGAAGTCCAGAAGGTTTTTTATTTTTAAAGCCACTCCAGTGAATCATGCTGTTATTGTGCCTGTGCTTTACGTTCACATTTTTATTATTATGATTATTATTATTATTATGGTTCATTTTTTTAATTTTTCGTCAGCCTAGTGGTTCTAGACTCCAGTGTGTGAGTTATCTTATACCAGTTCTGTATTAGTTACATTATTCATCCATCTGTACACTCATCCATTTTTCATCTGCTTATGCATTAGGAATATATGATATGGGCAGTTTGATTACTGTTTTAAGATTGTAATGCTTAATATTACGATTATGATTTATTGTTGTTATGAGAGGAACTGGGGTGCCATTGCAGTAGGCCATTCCAGTCTTCGGAGGCACTCAGATTTTATTAATTAGCTGTGGAGTTTTTGCTTAACGGGCAAAGCACATCCCCGAGAACCCCAATCCCAAAAGCGGCATTATCCCCGGGAGCTGCAGCTTCGAGGCCATGCTGTCCGCCGTGGCGGACTTCAAGGCGCCGGTGTTCGAACCCGGGGGCTCCATGCAGCAAGGCATGTACACTCCTAAAGGTAGGCCTTCCCTTCAGTCCCAGCGCCTCTCAGTACTGCCTTCCTTCCCAATGTGCCTGCTCTAGTCAAGTCACATTTATTTATAGCACATTTAAAAACAACCGAAGTTGACCAAAGTGCTGTACAATAATAGAAATAAAACGATAAAACGAAATTAAACAGCATAGAATGAAAGCAAATAAAATTAAGTATAACTATCAAAATCCGTTAGTGACAATTAATAAAACAGTAATCAAATGAAATCATACGTAAACAATTTAATAAAAACTAAATAATTAAACTTAACTAAAAGTAAAATTAAAAATTAAAAAGAATAAGAGATGGTCAAATGTCTCAGTCTAGTGTAAAAGCCAAGGAAAAGAGGTGAGTTTTCAGTCTGGATTTAAAAGTTT
>JAODKN010000001.1:30590752-30608304 GCA_026774425.1 Petrocephalus zakoni
AAAGACATACAGTTAACCTGATTTGGTTGGGAAAGACTGGCAGCTTGGCTTGTAAGTAGAATGTGCAGGAAATTAATATGTGTAGTTTCAGAGTTACATGTCACAGCTAGGACTCAGCATTTAGGTAAAAGCACATTTATTGGCTTTCACATTTCCAGTTGATCCATGCAGTACTCCTATAAGTTCCTATAGATGTTGGGGTGCAGGAGGAGTAAGCAGGGGCTGGGTCGAAGGCCAACTGGGGAATAAATTGCTGTCACTGAGGACATTGAGCTACCCCTCTCCACTACTTCACATAGTTACTCTTTTCCTTCTGAGACCCACTGTCCATTTATATATACATTTATTCATAGTCTTGTGTCCATGAGCAGTGAGTAATTTCCCTTTCCCTATTCATCTCTATTCCTAATGTTTTTGTAAATATATTAACTGTATAAAAATTTCACTTTTAGAGGCTGTGACTTTGAATTTGTCCCTCATCTGTCACTGATTTCATGAGGATGAAAGAGCCTTTTACTCGGGGGTATGGCACCTGAGTTTTGGTTGTGTTGTTTTTCCAGGCGACAGAAGGCCAGAGAAAGGCAGCAGAAGTTGCTGGCAGAATTTGCATCCAGACAAAAGAGTTTTATGGAAACTGCGATGGATGTGGGTGAGTGAGAACGAATCATTTTATCTTAACGTTTTCTACTCTGAGTTTTTTCGGGATTGAACTGGATTTAAAATGAATACAGCTATTACGCATGTGGCATTCTGTATGGGCTTATTAAAAGGGCAGTAAGTAACGCCGTAGTTAAGAACCAGGAGGGACACTGTGGATGCATGACAGTTGCAGCTTGGCTGTAAATATCATGATGCTTAGGATGAAGGTACTGGCAGATGTAGGGCGGCTGAATGAGCATTTACTCCCTATCCGTTTTACAGACGTCTGGCTCGGCAGGATTCAAATGGTACAGATTAGCATCCGTAATGGCTAATCATTAGACGCACGCAGTGAAGGCGTCGCCATGCCCTCCTGTCCAAGCGGCTCGTTTTTCATGCCCATATTTAGTGACTGATGCAATGTAGGGCAAACGAGGATGTTTAAGAAGCTGCTGATGGTCTTTCCCCCCTGCGTAAGACAAATGCTCTTGGTGGGCGGTGGCAGGTGGGGGGCAGGCCAGCCGTGAGGGTGACTGTCTCTGTAATGCGCGACTCTCTCAGAAAGGACGCGGTGAACTTGAGTCCTTGAAGGAGGAAAGCTGCAGGCGCGGCCAAAAAAAGGGGAGGGCGATCTAACACTTTAAAATGTTTTGTGATGCAAGGTGACACGCGATGCTATGCATCCCAGTCCTGTTAGGTCCCCTAGTGGACCTCCTGTTCTGGACCAGACCGGGCAGGATCAGGCTTGTAATAATGGGGAGACTGTGGGCAGCCTGATACGTGGTGGGTAATGGGTGAAAAATGCGGTGAGAGAGCTTTATTTTCTTTGGGACCTCTGAGTAGCAGCTTTGTTCTTAAAGGAGGTTGTTTGCTGTCCTTCAGATGGTTTCATCTGACTTACTCGTTATCACAGATGAAAAATTAATCTTCATAATCCAAGTCTTAATTAGTAATGGGGTATATGACGATAATTTATTGTAACCGTATCATATATAATTATATGCATACTATGCGTTCCAGAGTTATCACAAGAATTGTGACACAGCACTATTTAACACTATTATTATGACAGCAGAGGGAACCCCGGAAGCGCTAATCACGTGGTGCCTACTACAGCACTACTACAAGGGTATGCAGATAGGAGCAATACTGAAACACTGATTCTTTCCATATTTAATGTTTCGTTTTGAGAATCGATTATAACCTTAAATATCTTTTTATGTGGTAATTTAAATGTTTATGTTATTATAGGGAGCATGACACAAACCACTACCTGGCAGGGCCGTCCATGAGGTATATCTTAACTAGCACCTTTGACCTTCAATTTTCATATACTTTTCCTATATATGTCATATATACTTAGCACTCAATAGACTGCTCAGTAATTTGTGGTACTTATTAAATGTAAGGAAATTGTTTTGTACATGACCTGGCTCTCTAACTAAAATGTCACGATTATGCAACATTGTGTGCTGTGTTCTGGCTGTGCACTTACTAGTAGAATCTTCATATTTAAATATTTTGTTGTTTTGTCTGCCTGAGTCTCTAAGAGAAAGTTAACTAAAGCTAGCTATTTTTCACACACCTCAGTGCCACATATGTATTATGAGTGATGAACTGGAATTGCTTTATTGAAATGCATTAAATGGAGAACCTGTCAAGGTGGAGTAGGTGTAAAAAGGCTGTTGTATCTTTGTGACATCATAATGAGGCTCCTTGTGGAATATGTGCTGCATTTCCCGACGCTGAAATGGTGTGCGCGCTGCAGTCTCTTATTGATTTGTTGTGAAGCACTACAAACCCCTACATCCTCTGTGCAGAAATGAAAAGAGGGGGGGAAATTGCAGGTAAAGTGGTTTTATTGGCTGACCCGAAAGAGGCTTTGTGCATAGCCTTCTGAAGAATCCACCTCCAAATTCTTTGTAAAAGATAAGGCATTTTCAGTTGTAATTGGTCTCTCAGACACGGATTCCCGACTGTTTCTGGAAGGTCAAGGTAAAAGTTTTACTCCTTTGCAGGCTTTAAAAAAAAAAAAAAAACAACTGGCAACTGAGATTGATGCCTCTGAGTGCCGAATTTGCTGATGGGATGTTCATGGAATTGAAGGTTTTGAGTACTGCTGCTAATAAATGGCGTAGGGGTCTCAAAAGGCCATGTATAGCAACATTCAGCTCAGCCTTGTAGATGTAGGTCCTCCTGCCATCCCCCCACTCTTCTGCTGCTGGGTGTTTAGCAGAAGCATGGAAATGGTGGTACATTTACCTGTGGTTGTTCATAATAGGGTTTTAAAGGAATGCAAAACTCACTTGGGTACAAACCTCGGTTTTGGGCTCGTGGTTCGGTGCAGTTTCGATACAGCTGGGAAAACGGTGTTTGTAAACTCAGACCTAATGAGGAAGAGTTGTAAACCAAAGGCAATTTATCTGTTTGAACAGAAAACTTTGTTTGAAAAAAAAAAACGTGTTTGAACAAAACCTTAGAGACATTTATTTGAACACATGGATGTTCCTATTGCAGAGGCGGGCTTGCCCGTCTCTAGGGCTGGATTTACTGAAGTAGTCATAAAACTTCCATGGTAAGGCTCCAGGGGAGGATGAGATTCAACCAGAGTACTTGAAAGTTCTTGATGTTGTCAGGCTGTCTTAGCTGACATGCCTCTCCTAAATTGCGTGGACAATGGGGACAGTCCCTTTGGAGAGGCAGACTGGGGTGGTAGTACCAATCTTTAAGAAAGGGGACCATAGGATATGTTGCAACTTCAGGGAGATCACACTCCTTAGCCTCCCTGGGAAGGTCTACGCTGGTGCAGAGGAAGGTCCGCCCATTGGTCGAACCTCAGATCCATGAAGAACAATGCGGATTCTGTCTTGGTCATGGAATGCTGAGCTAACTATTCAGGATAAAAGAGGGTTCGTGGGAGTTTACCTAATCAGTCGGTATGTGTTTTGTGGACTTGGAAAAGACATATGATATTGTCCCTCGGGGGGTCCTCTGGCGGGTGCTTTCAGAGGATGAGGTTCGGGGACGCTGTTGTGGGCCATCGAGTCCCTGCACAAATGGAGTTTGGTTCGTATTGCCAGCAGTAAGTCAGCTTCTTTCCCGGTGGGCGCTAGACTCGGCCAGGGCTGCCCTTTGTCACCAATTCTATTCATAACTTTTATGGACATCATTTATAGGCGTAGCCAAGGGGCAGAGGGTGTCCAGGTCGGGGGCCTCAGGATCGCATCTTTGCTTTTTTGCGGATGATGTGGTCCTACTGGTATCGTCAGGCTGTGACCTGCAGCATGCACTGGGGCGGTTTGCATCTGAGCGTGAGGCAGCCGGGATGAGGATCAGTTTAAGTATTTAAGTATCTCAGGGTCTTATTCACAAGTGAGGGAAGAAGGGAGCGGGAGACTGACAGACAGATCAGTGCGGCATCAGCAGTAATGTGGTCACTGTATCATTCTGTTGTAGCAAAGACGGCGCTTAGGCAGAAGGCAAAGATTTCGATTTAGCAGTCAATCTACGTTCCTACCCTCACCTATGGTCATTGGAGATACAAGCGGCAGAAATGAGTTTCTTTCGCAGGGTGTCTGGGCTCAGCCTTTGAGATTGGAGCTCGGACATTGAGGAGAGGCTCAAAGTAGAGCCGGGCTTCTAAGATGCCCCCTGGATGGCTTCCTGGGGAGGAAGAGGCCCCGGGGCAGGCCCAGGACACGCTGGGGAGATTATATCTCACTGCTGGCCTGGGAACACCTTGGTATTCTCACAGAGGAGCTGGAAGAGGTGGCTGGGGGGAGGGAGGTCTGGGCACCCCTGCTTTGGCTGCAGCACAAGGATGGATGGATGGATGATAGATGGATGGCCATTCAGGGTGAGGCCATTTCTGGTCACTAGCCAATCGACTGGTTCATCCTTAGTAAAAATAAATGTTCCAAAAATGAAAAATATAACATTGTAATAATCATAATGAACAAAATCCCAACAAATCCTGTGTTCTCTAGTACAGAGTAAGGTCTCATATGTTGCGATTAACACCCCTGTAGCTGTAATTATTATTTTTTTTAGTCAGGTCTGTATTTCCTGGCAAAAGGGAAGCCTTAACTTGCAGAGGCTGTTCCTGGCCCGCTTCGATCGTACACGCACTCGGATTACGTCTTCTCAGATGCGGTAGCACTTTGGATGTGTTTTATCTGAGATTGGTGTAACAGAGCTGACAGACAGGCTTGGTGTTATCAGCTACACTCTCTCCAGTGCTGGTGCATTTATTGGAAAACCAAAATGTTCCCAAACTGCCGATTTACGACTGACGGCAGCCAGCATTATCAGTAACCAGCTTGCAGTCATAATTACCCTAATGTTTCTATGCTGAACATCTACTTGTGAATTTGTGCTCCGCCTGCGTTTCGCTGTGCATAACAGAAAATGAGGTACCGAATGGTACACAACAAATATGTGTCCTGTTACAGGCCTAGTTCATTTCTGAGCTCGGTCCCATGTCCCAAACCACCATGCGCCAAACACAGCCTGTCCCCCAGCCAGCACCCCCCACTCCCACCCGTGTGTGTATATATTGTGCTGTTAAGAACTATCATTAATAAAGCTTTGATCTCTAAAATGCTATGTGTGTGTGTTCGTGTGTGTGGTTCCCCCCTGCCCCATGCTGGTGGGCTCTTTCCTCTTGTTTCCATGCCTCACCAGCTGTTTGGTATATTGGGTGGGGGGAGTAGTGTGATGATGTGTTTTTTCTCCTGCAGCCTGGGGCCAGAGGAGCTACATTGTCTTTCCCATATGCTGTTCTCACACTGTTCCCATTTGCCATCAGAGGAGTCCCTTTCTCTCCAGGGAGTCCGGCCTGGGAGTCGGTTGCCGGGCAGGCCGCCGTTCTTCTCCTCGATGCCTGTGCTTTTAATTGAATGCAGACTTTAATATCACAAGTCGTTTGCCGAAGCTGGTCGTCTTTGGGGCTGTGTCAGAGTCCTCCGTCGGGGGCGGTTACTCTGGCAGTATACACAAATACCTCGATTAATTTCACCAGCATTCAAATAAAAGAGACTGCTTTATATGTAAGCTTTTATTGTGTGTATCTAAAAACACTCTGTTTTTAAGAGCCGTTTCTTTGGGAATACTATTTGAATAGATTGGATGCTCGTTTACTTAACAGAACGTTTTCTTAAAAGCCCCAGGAATAAATTAGTTTTTAAGATGAGGATGTGTTTGTGGCTAAAAGGCGTCTAAAAGCCTCAGGCTCTGTTTCCTGGCAGGTGTGAAAGCCACATGATCTCTGAATTCATTCTCTGTCCCCAAGAAACATGTAAAAAAGCTACATTCAGGCTACATTCAGGCTAGTTACTTTTGCTATTTTTTCTTCATTTTAATTAAATGTCTGCTGTTATCTCCCATAGTCTCCTGCACGGCTGAGCGTCTCGCTCTTTCTGCCACTATGAAAAGCCTCAAAATATTCATAAGATTATACCTTTTTTGTGACGTACTCTGATATTCTCACATCTGTGAGGGGTTTTATTAGTCCTTTTGTGAGTGAGGAAGGTTGGCAGTGTTTTTCTTTTTTTAGAATGGATATCTGTATATTAAGCAGTAATGGGGTGGATAAATGCCTTCATTGAAAGGGGAGTCAGAGTACTTTGTGTTTTGCAGGTTCTGGCTAACCATTATGGTTACCATGGTGACGGTGATGTGTGTGTGTGTGTGTGTGTGTGTGTGTTTGTGTGTGAGATGGGGAGAGCCCAGTGGTTGTCCTCCTGGTTTTGAATATGCTTGCCAGCCTCTGCGCAAACCCTCTGTCCACATGTCTCTTTGTTGGGCCTGTATGTTCCCCGCGGTTTGCAGTGTTCAGCATTCCATGGTGATTTATTGCTGGGGGGACCAATGCAGCGTACCTCCCAAAGGCCTCAGTATTGTAGTATTATTGTTGTATGCTTATATAGAGATACAATGTGGTTTTCCATCTCCATGCAGACCATCCCAAAGTCTTCAGTCTCTTTCACTCAAAGCATATTTTATTTGTGTACTGTATGGCAAATTATTTCCTTAGTTTTTGTTGGTGACCTGTCACTTGTTTTTGCTTATTCTGTAAATGTGCTTAAAAATTTAAATGAGGTTGTTGAGTGAGGGTAATATTTTGTCTTCCGGTTCTATACTACAGTAACAAGGTTATGGTAACAGTGACGGATGAGGAAAATGGCAAGCTTCACTTGCATTAAACTTTTGGTGGCCACTGTTTTGACGGGGAAACCAGCCTTTGAGCAGACAGACACTGGAAGAGCAGAATCACTCATCGGTTCTGGGACATTGAAGCATCACGTGCAAAGCTCAAAATCCAAGCAGCTGCTTACTTACTCTAGTTACATGCTTGATCGCGGTGACCATCTTTAAAATTATATTTTAAAATAGAACTTTTTATGTTTTTAGATATTTGTATGTGTGTGTGTATGAACACATGCCACCCAGTTATTAGCTAGTGGTGACTCAGGTTATGGTCGTTCTGTTCCACCTCCTGGTCCCCTTGCCCGACCCCCTCCATTGCCGGCTCTTGTCTTTCAGTGTTTTATAATTGTCAGTTTTCAATCCATCTTACAGCATTTTTGCCTGTTCAGAATCGGGGGGGATTACTTTGTGATTATTATTAATTTCATACAGATGCAGTTACTGTAGAGAAACAAGGCCCCATTTAAGTTGGACTTTGCTTCAGATGGGTCCAGGGCTGCTTCTTCTGGTTTTGTATGGTACTTCATTGAGGATTATCTGTCCGTCCGTCCATCTGTCCATCCATCCATCCATCCATCCATCTGGGTCCAGGTTGCGGTCCATCCACCTCCTCCAGCTCCTCCAGGGGGATACCAAGGCATCCCCAAGCCAGCCGAGTAATATCATCTCGCCAGCCAGTCCTGGGTCGGCCCCGGGGTCTCCTTAGACATGCCCAAAGCACCTCCCCACGGAGGCAGCCAAGAGGCATTCTAGATAAATGCCCAAACCACCTCAGCTGGTTCCTTTCAATGCTGAGGAGCAACGGCTCTAATTTGAGCTCCTCCTGAATGTCCGAGCTCCTCACCCTCTCCATCTCTAAGGCTGAGGTCAAACACACTGTGAAGGAAACTCGTTTCAGCCACTTGTACCCTCAATCTCATTCTTCCAGTCATTACCCAAAGCTTTTGACCATAGGTCAGTGGTAGGAGCATAGATCGACCGGTAAATCGATAGCTTCACCTTCCTGCTCAGCTCTCGCCTTACCACGACAGACCAATACAACCCCAGCATAACAACTGACACTGCACCAATCTGTCTTTCTATCTCTGGCTCCCTTCTTCCCTCACTTGTGAACAAGACCCCGAGATACAGCCGCTTGAGGCAGTAACTCATCCCCAACCTGGAGGAAGCAGTCTATCCTTTTCCAGTTGAGATCCATGGCCTCAGACTTGGAGGTGCTGATCCTCATCCCAGTCACTTCACACTCAGCTGCAAACCACCCTACTGCATGCTGCAGGTCACTGCCCAGTGAGGCCAACAGGACCATATCATCTGCAAAAAGCAATGGTGCGATTCTGAGGTCAATGAACCCGACCCCCTCCTCCCCTGGACTGCGCCAAGTCAGACTTTGAGGATTAGTAAAATTAAACATATTCATGGTGGGCAGAAATGCCAAAGAGAGACACACCGTTGTTTTCCTTCATGTTTGATTCTACATCTTTGGGATTGTGGGGTCCTGCTGATCTTAGGAAGGACTTTTACTGCTGAGTCTTGTGTAATACCTCTTTTTTTTCTAAGGGGATGGTAATGCTGTTGTCAGCGGTAATAAACTCAAAGAAGCACAGATACTTTGTCTCCATAGAGTTCGTAGGTGGAATTGTTGCTTTTTCTTCTTTTAGATTCTCATAGACTGACACCTCATTGCCTAACACATGTTTACCTGAAATGGCTGAAAGGCTTCATATGTTTTTAAGCTTGCTTTAGTTTTGAATTTGGTTTTAATATTGCCAGAATTTTTTCCTGTCCTCTCTCTCTGTAAGACACAGAGTGCTATTATTTTGCGACTATATTGTATTGCCTGCTGGCTGTTTCTGCCCGAACCCTGTGTGGTTCTGTGTGGTGTGTAGCTCAGGGTTATGGCTCTGTTCCCATGTCTGCAAGGTTGCTGGATCAAATTCCATGGCTGGCAGAGTGATTTCACTATTGAGCCCCTGAGCAGGATCCTTAACCCTATTAGCTCCCGGGACTTTAGGACACTGATCTGTGGTCCTCACTCGTACATCACTTTGGGCAAAAGTGTCTGCTGAATAAATAAGGGTGATGCTGCGGTGTGTTCCTCTGCAGAGTCTCCTGATGGTGACATGGCCATGGACCTGGATGCCCTGGAGCAGCAGGAGTCTGAGGTCCTGTACGACTGTGTCATCTGTGGACAGAGCGGACCCTCTACTGATGAGCGGCCCACTGGCCTAGTGGTCCTGCTCCAGGCCACCTCTGGTAGGATGCTGTGTGTGTGTGTGTCTGTGTCCGTGTCTGTGTCTGTGTGTCTGTGTATATGTACTTGTTTGCACAACATGCAGGACCAGAAAAATATGTCCATATCTCATAATTGTCCTAAATCTCATTTACTCTTACGTTACACGAAACCCTCTGCATTATGCAAAAACATTTTAAGGGAAAAGTTGGTGGTTTTCATTTTTTTTTATTTTTTCCTCCCATGGTATTTTTTCCCTGCCAGAATATGAAAAGGCTTGATTTTATTTGTTTATATTCAGTTCATTAAATGAAATTTATGCAATATTTAGCTCTTTATGGTACTAGTAAAGTTTCAGAAGCTTTAAGATGGAAAGAAAATCGATTCCGCTATCAAAGCTATGATAATGACAGTTTCTGGGGCTGTTTTTAAAATGAGATGGATCGTGAGCCTAGTGGAGGAGCTTTAACTGTTTGCTCATTGTCAGTGACCTTTCCTGTGATTAATGAGGGGTCACTTTAAGCGAGCAGATTTTCTATCTTCAGTAGCACAGACCGATCGGATTGCAAAGAGAGGGGCCAATTGTCAGGGCCTCACACTTCCATTTTATCGATAACCAGTAGAGCTTCCGCGTCAGGCTTAAAGCATGGAGCGACTGCCGGCCTTCACTCTCCCTTATCCTGAGACGCGTTTGTGGTCACTCTGCGTTCCAGTGCTGGGCCACCGGTGCCGGAGTCCTGAGCCTAAGAAGCTTCCCACCAGCGACGAGGAGCACATCTACCCGGCGGACACCTGCGGCGCCGTCCATGACGTCCGGCTCACCCTCCTCCAGCGTTTCTTCAAGGACGTAAGCGTCTGTTTATTACACCATCGGGGTGTGTGCATTGACACACTCCTGAACACTCCGCCATAGTGAATAATCGTGTTTCAGTAATATGTGTCTCCTAGATCTGATGTGTTGTCGCTGGTCTTGACTGTGCTAACCCTAACACTAACCAAGAGTTTGTCCTCCTCCAGAGCTCCTGCCTGCAGTCGGTGTCTATCGGCTGGGATGGAGGTGTGTATGTGCAGACATGTGGCCACACCCTGCACATTGACTGCCACAAGTCCTACATGGAGTCTCTGAGGGTAAGCTGCATCTCTTGACTCATTACTGACCTCATATCCTGTTCTGCAGAGATCCTCTGTAGAATCTCAGTACTTTCCAGCTCTTCATTAGGCTGCATAGTTACACTGTGCTTTTATTTTAATGTGTGTATAAGTGTTTAGAATTTATATTTCTGCTGTCTTTCTGCAAGCTTAGTTTTGTATATGGGTATATTTCAAAAGCAAATCTGTCAGAGGAACGTCAGATTGTGTTTCTTATTTTATTTTATTTACATGTGTAATAAACACCGCCGAAAAACCCCAGCATTCTATAGGTAGCCATTTTTACTCAAAGTATTAAAACCAGGGGCTGAAGTCTAAAATACCTCCACAGGGTGGAAGGAGCCATCTGAATTCTGTCTTGATTATCACACTTATTAGCAGCAATAGACATGCATGCTTACAATACACTGCATGCAAAAAATATGGTTTTGGTGTATGGGGTTCAGTTTTGTGAAGATAAGGCTACTTATTACCTTCAGAGCATATATGAAAAACTAAGGTGAAAATTTACAGATAATTTATAATACTCCGTGTTATATAATCGATAAATGGTACTTCAAGGGGTACTCATTTTTTTAATTAACATTTTGGGCTTTTCAAGGATGAAAAAACCTGTTAATAGAATCAAAAGCACAAGCTTTATTTTTCCTGCTCTGATCGGAGTCCGGCGTAGGCTGAACTAAGTTGGCAAAGCGAATGTGATGGTGTATTAACGTAACCCACCGTCTCTGCCTTTATGGGGCCTCTCTGGTGTTCTCCCAGTGACGCTCAGGCCTGACTCGTGGTGCCTCCTCTCAGAATGACCAGGTGCTGCAGGGCTCCTCGGTGGAGAAGGGCGAGTTCACCTGCCCCCTGTGCCGGCAGTTTGCCAACAGCGTGCTGCCCTGCCAGCCGGGCCAGGCCATGCAGAGGGCGGTTTGGCACGGGCACAGCAGCAAGGGCCTGGGCGTGCTGGTCACGGAGGTGGAGGAGCTGCAGGACCAGCTGGGTGCCTTTCCAGTAAGCGTCGCTGTAAGGCTCATGGTGCCTTCCATTTGCCTCGGGATCCGAGTTTCGGTTGCCGAAAATACATCACATCTCCGGCTTCAGAACTTGGAATCCGACTCGGAATCTGAGTTCTGAGGGCAAATGGAACGCACCAAGAGAGACCGGCCCCCGCTTCCCCCTCTCTCACATATCCCCCCCCACCCCCAGCCTTTTAGCATATCTCCTCCAGCTGTCCACTCTGAGAAACATCTTGCCTGCAATTGTAGGGTCAACCTTTTCCTTTTTTTGGGCAGAATTGAAATGAATCTGTAGCCTGTAGTTGTGCTGCAATAATGAGGCCTGCCACATCCCAGTTGGCCTCCGTGGAGATGGCTACTCTCCTTCTCCGTGCCGTGCCGTCCACGCGCCATTAAACCATAGCCTCTGTCTGTCTCATCTCGGCTCCCCTGAGGATGAGGATCTGAAGCCCTCTATCCACTAACGTTTTCCTTTCAGACCGAATCCAATTTGACTAAAGAAATGGAGTCTGTGATAAAAGACATCAAGAACACGACTCAGAAGAAGTACATGGACTATGGAAAGACCCCGGGATCACCTGACAACGACTTCCTCTTCATGTACTCCGTAGCTAGGTGAGATCAGTGTGGCTCGTGCCCTGACTTTGCACAAAACTGAGATGTACTCCATCCATCCATCCATCCATCCAACCATCATAATAGATAAGGTTGGACAGGACAGGACACGAGGCTGGGAACAACTGGAACAGGATGCCAGTGTGCTGGAGGTCATACTCGTGTAAACACACAGTTACACACCATGGGATATATAAGACTCCTCTTCATCTAGCCGCATGTGCTCCAGATGAAAACCTGTGCAAATGCAGGAAGAACTTGCAAACTCAACAAAACGGTCGGCAGTGAGAATCATATGCCGAATCCTGGAGGCGTGAGGCCACAATGCTACCTACTGAGCTTCATAGAGATTATACTGTCAGGAGGTATAATGTCCATATTGAAATACCTTGTACATCTTAATAAGATGTGAGTTAAGCCAAATGGTTCTATATGACTAAGCAAAACTTAAAAAAAAATTTATAAATGTATGAACATCAGGGAAAAAGAGGTGTGTTCGGCCCTCCCCCATACAGGCGACAGAAGTACTGGGAGGCCCTCCAAATGTCTCTGCTAAATATCTTCACATATAAGTAAAAACTTAAACTAGACAGGTGGTCTTCCTGAACCCCCCCTCCCGACACTGATCCTGAGGAATGGACCCTGGCATCGGGTTAATCATAATTAATTTTGATACGCTAAGAAATCTCAGAAAACTGAAAAGTTGCACTTTCATTGGCTGGATTGAGTAGCCATTTTATGTTTTTGTTTTGGTAACCACCTTAAAAGGGCTTTTCTAAAATGATTGTGCTCAGAGCCCATGATAAGGCTTAAACTCCTCAATTAATACTATGGGGAAGGTGTATCGGCCCATTGCAGTGTGACAATTTTATACAGGTTGTTGGTTATTCCTTGTATTTCTTGCCTCCTTTGTCTGAAACACACATGTTCAGAAATAAACTGAGTGGAGACAGTGCAGCCCTCAGCGACAATGTTTAAAAATTTGCCTTTGCTCCTCATATTAGCAGCATTTAAATCAAGTGCTTTGTTTCTATAAGGACCTCCTGCTAGCCTACAGCTGGCATGGCTCGCGTCCCCTCCGCCTGCCCGAACCCTGCACATCCCCTTCCCCATAACCCGGCATGGCTCGCGTCCCCTCCGCCTGCCCGAACCCTGCACATCCTCTTCCCCATAACCCAGCATGGCTCGTGTTCCCTCCGCCTGCCCGAACCCTGCACATCCCCTTCCCCATAACCCAGCATGGCTCGTGTTCCCTCCGCCTGCCCGAACCCTGCGCATCCCCTTCCCCATAACCCGCCAGCTTTCCTAAATTCAGAAAGCGGCACAGATTGCCTGCGGAGTGGAAAATTCCTCTGTCGCACTGGGGTTCTTATCAGCGGCAGGCAGATGGAGCTCCGCACCGCCACATTATCAATGTGAAATGGCTTTTTTCCTCCCAGAAAGAGAGGATTAGCCTCCCCCTCTCCGGCCCTACGGAATAAGCCCAGGACTCCGGCATAATAACACCCCACGCGATTTGCTCTTATTTTAGCAACATATGCAATGTATAAATATCCCCTTTTAATGGGGAGGGGGGGGTGATTATTTAAAAACTGTCAGGGCTTTGTTCTTAAATGGGCAGACTGGATTGTTACCTGATATGTTGGTATTGCGGGTGGGGTCCTGTGGATTGTCCAGGAATCTTGCAAGGACGCCATTGGTCAGTCTGGGTCAGGTGGTCACAGAAAGCTTTGTTTTTTTTTTTTATTTGTTTTCTGTATTGAAGAAAACGAGGGGAAATTGTGTGTATTTATGAAAAGCTAGTGTAATGGCATGAAAAGGAAAATACAAAGACAAAAGGGGATGAGTAATTTGTTATAACAAAATGGCATGATGCCCCATAAAGTGTCATTGCTGGAAGGGAATCTTGTCTGATGGTGTTGCTCTGACACCGTTATCATCTCAAGGATGCAGTAAGGTTAAGCTGGGGGTCCGACCGCTCAGGCAGAGCACCTACTCTCTGCTCCATCGTCTTACCCATATCCCAGCCATGTTAAGCTGACCCGCGCGGCTGATCGGATGCTGGTGTCTCTTTCCTCCGGCAGGACGAACCTGGAGCTGGAGCTGGTGCACCGTGGAGGGGACCTGTGCTGCGGGGGGGCCAGTGCTGCTGCCAAGCGCTCCTGCCTCAGTGAGTGCGGCTCCCCACTTCCTCCTCCTTTTACGCCTCTCTCCTCTCTGTCCATGTTGGCCATTTGACACTGCCATTGGGGGAGGTTCAGGTTACAGGAGGCACTGTATACCGCTATGCATTCTCTTTATTCCAGGTCAGAGACTTACACGCAAAACATTATCATAACCATGTTTGTGCTTCTACCAAACTGAGTATCAATACAAACAATTTCCCCCAAATGAGGTTTTTGTCACATAGGTTAGAGTTAGGTTTAGGGTACAACCTAGCATACTGTTAGCAAACAGAAGTTTGCACCTAAAGTCTGAACTCCGTAGAGGACAGGTCAGTTAATAACCTTTGTTGCTAGACAGGAGTTTCCAAATCTATTAAAGGTGGCAGGGAAAGGGAAGCAGTGTCCCCTTCCCAAGAGAGCTGTGTAAGACGTGCTGTCAGGAAGGAGGAAACAAATGAGCGGGCTTTAGAGGGCTGTGCGGCCAAGGCGGCCTGCGGAATGGAGATGGAGGGTGACTGATGGAGCTGCCTGCGCCCAGGACTTTAACCTCTTTGACAAAACCGCTAAAGGCTAAACACTTTGGCTAACATAGCAGCAGCTGTGGGCAAGTCTTGAAGCGGTAAGCTTTGGAGTTCTTTTTTTTTTTATTTGATGAAGGTTTGGAAGAAAGTTGTTGCAAAGTGCGTAAGGGATTTCAAATGGGACTGAAAAACAAAACGTAAAGGAGGAGAACAGCTGGAGCTTTAGTCCTTAAATACAGCTGCAAACAATATATTCTTAATATCTGAAAGTTGGGCTGGGTATCACAAATGTTTTTCCCAAATCAATTAATTTCCGATTCTCAGGGTCCCTTTTGAATTCGATTTCCACTTCCATTAGGGATATTTCAGTTACAATACCAATTTTGCTTGGATAGGAATGAGATACTCAGAGAATTCATGTTATAAATTGTACAAGGAACCCTCTAACCTGGCACATTATTAAAAATTCTAATATGTGCATTATGAATTAACCCCAGGGCAGCTACATTAATGAACTTGTTATTCTACATGACCAGTAAGTTTTGTCTTGGACGTTTGTGCAAATTGCTTGTCTGGATAATGTATGAGTAAGTGGTATTCTATAGAGTGTTTCACCTCTGCTTTGCAAATGTTACATATGACTTTGCTTTTGTCCAGCTCCTCACTGAAATCCAAAATACACCCAGACACCTGCTGTAGGCTTGACTGTACCTTCAGTGGAGCAGCTCTCACCATGAGTATCTCACATGAGTCTGGCCACGTGAGACTATCGGGGTTAAAGCTTCACACATCCACAGGAAAAGGCCATAGACTGTAAGGCATATATTAAAAAATCGATTGTGGAATTTCATTAATCGATATTGGAATATTCCAATGAAGATCGATTTGAATCATAATATGATCTTTTAAATGCATATTTAAAGATTTTTACATCCTCCATAGATATATAGCATAGTGTAGCTGTTCAATGAAACGCACATACCCATTATTTCTTGAGTATGAAAAAATGCATTTTCCCTGAAACCGCTTTACAAAATAAATCTTAGCACTTCAAATAGAAACCGAGGTATTGGATATACACTTACATAGCTGTAAGTGAATAGTTTTAAACGTTGTGTTTTAAATGGACTTATGTGGATTGTTTATGAGGTAGATATGTCAATGTCAACAAGATACGAACTAATCTCACTTTATATTCATAATTGACAGTATTAGCTAGTTATGTAACCATTATCGAGTTATTAAAATATAACAGTGTAAGGTAATCCACCCAAACAACCACCATGAATGCAAATGTTAACTAGTGGTTAAAAAATGTCTTCACCAAACATCTTTTCATTCATCAGTTAGACACTATCAGTAGACAGAGGAGAATGGGTGTATTCCCTCTTTAGTAAAAAATCACATACTTTGTTTTCACCGGACAGCGATATTTTGTTTCTAGGCTTGAGTGTGCTGGCATTGTCTTACCTTATAAAGCAAACATTATTGCACAAGGGCAGGATCAGTCAAGCCTGTTGTTCTATGGGCTGTTTTACCCACAGAATTCAGGCAGACCCAGCGGCTTTGTTCAAGGAGTTTGTTCAGATGAAATACATCACAAAAATTCTCAGAGCCCATCGTCACTGAGCCCTGGGGGAGTCCTCTTCTGAGGGATGCCCGAAGGTTCATTTATGGATGGATGGTACTCTGTGCGGTTTTCCATTTATCTACCCCCCCACCTCAACGGGAGGGGTGCAGAAGCGGTCGGTATTGATGAACTGGCCCAGAGGGGCATGTCTGTCGAGCCTGTCATGGGCATGAGATGTTCTTCTTGGGGCAGAAACCGGAAAGCTGTAGCAGTAACACGTTGGTTATAATGAATCTACTTGTATCGCTCCAGGCTTATTTGTAGATGCATGTATGACCTATTTTCAGAGTAACGCTGGGTGTATGTGGAGTTGTACTTAGAAACCAGGCATGCCTTTCTACTATAGGGCTAGTGCAAGTAGGTAGGATGAAGTCGTCAAGAGGAACATGGTGATTCGGTCACCTGGGCATCACAGGTCCATCTCGGACGGATAATACAGCGGAGAAAATGATAGGGAGAAGCTGGGCTGTTATCTGCAGTCAGAGGGCATCTCTGCTAGCAGCAGATAGGCTGTGCTCATGGGGGGCATCTCCCTGCCTGCTCTGCACGTGTCTCTGCATCTATATGATGGGGTCTGTAGAATCTTTGCGTCCTTCGACACTGAGGCTGCGACTAGAAATAAAACTGCAATCCAGTGAAGTCAAAGACTTGAGAAATTGTTTGGGGGGGGGAAAATGCATTGCCGTCTGTAGTAAATCATCCATGGTAAGATTGTCGAGAACGTCCACAGATGAATCATCGGTGTAGTGTGATGTCCTTCACGTACACAGCCTGGGTGCAGATGGCGATGATGGCGGATATGACCGCGCCGGTGACGTCAGGCTGCGAGACGTTGCGTCAAAGTGACGGGGGTCTTCTAGGAGGAGGTTGACGCATGTGCTGCGAAGCTTATGGCTTCTGTCACCACCCTGAGGCTGGAGCGGAGTGCAGGTTTGGGGCGTGTTTGTTTGAGCTGATGGGGGGAAAGCTCTTGGGTACAGTCAATGGCGTTCTTTCTACGAATCGCCTTGTCCCCGCCCGCCAGCATCTGCTGTGCAAGTGCTGACACGTTTATCTTGTCAAAGTCAGCCACCCGCTCAGGGCCAAAGCCTACAGAGGATGCGAGAGCCCATGTCGCTTCACATCACTGACTTGAAATTTGGACAAAGCCACTAGATTTTATTCTGGGGTGTTATACAGACTTTTGCCTCTAGAGGGCACTATTGCTCCAGTTTTTCATAATTCTAGTTTATATTGTACATTCACAGTCAGACAACTTGTAATTTTGCTGTTCATCAGATGTGTAATGTTAAAATATCACTGCAGGTTTACATACAGTGGACTTCTAAAGGTGATGTCTGACTCAGGATTTTGCTCGGTCTTCCTGTCCATCCATCCATCCATCCATCCATC
>JAODKN010000001.1:30646565-30666868 GCA_026774425.1 Petrocephalus zakoni
CATCAGTAGCGGTTTTTAAAACAAGGCTGAAGACCTATTTTTATGATCTGGCCTTCAACTCCGTGGGCTAGCTGTTGTTATTTTTATACTTTTATATTTTATATCTTATATGAACTGTACTTTGTAGTTTGTAATTTTGATTTTGCTGGTTTTTTATCCTAGTTTTATACAGCACTTTGGTGACATGAGTCATGTCTGTAAGGTGCTATATAAATAAAGGCTGAGTTGAGTATTTACTCTGGTTATCTTTATCTAATATAAAATTTGTTTGATGATCCGAAACATGTGTGGCAAATATGCATAAATATAAAAAAGGGCAAACTCTTTTTCACAGCACTGTATATATATGGGTATTTATTATATACATGCAATACCCTACAATATATAGCTAGAAAACTGAACAACTGGCTGGACCAAGGATATTCTCCATTAGATGGTGAGGAACTCAGCTGAAGCGACTGTGTTAGCTTTGAGCCTCCCAATTAACAAAGCGTTCCTCGGAGACTTAAAAATGTCAGAAGCAATTACCATTCTGCTGTGCTGTGTCATTGCCCAGAGGAATATAGTGCTCAATGTGTGGAAATTTCCCATCATAAACGTTTAGCTATGATAATCTGGATTCTAATGTGTCCCAACCCTGAGTACCAAATTCAGTGCTAATGAGGTCCGGGGTTAACTCATAAATGTTACTTGTAAATAAGGACAAAGGCCATACAATCACTGTTTCTGTGGGGTTTCTGTAGTGTGGAACTGAAGCTGTGGTCTTCCATTTCGCAGAAACTTCTAGGGTCTTTGAGGGTAAGTGACAATTGGCCAGCTCAGATTGGCCTGGAGGTACTTTGGGCAGTGCTTTGTTCAGCAGCAGAAAGCTCAGGATGGGCAGCTGTAGCCATGGTGATAGACCTTTGTGGAAAAGGTAATTACATGGGGAAAGCACCATCTGCACCGAAGCGGATGAGAGCATCACCTGTGGATGGCGCTTATGAGTCATTAAACTCGAGTGCAGTGGAATAAACATGAAAACAGGCATATCCTAAGGCCCTCTTTCTTCTTCATTACTGTAGAATCTGCTCATTTCAAAAATACCATTGTAAAGATTCTGAGTTGTGGTAATTATATAAATTACCAATTTGTAAAACAAAATGTTTTAAACTGTTGCCTTTTAAAGTGAAGTAACAAAATAAATCATTGTGCATCATAGCTGCTATTGTGCTCGGGATGTTCAACACTTGCTTACTCAGAGTCTGATTAACGTGATTTTTACTTGACTTTGAAAGCACTAAGTAAACCTTGATTCGGGTGATGTTTCTTGACTTGGTCTTTCTGTCATTTCTTGCTGTGCTCAGGGGGTCATTTTACGGACTCTACCCCTACAAGTCCAGTATGATCGGACTGGAATCTCTGGCTGATCCCACTGGAGACTGGGATATTGTGGAGACCATCGGGAAGGGGACCTACGGGAAAGTCTACCGAGTGACCAACAGGAAAGACAAGAGTCAGGCTGCCGTCAAGGTGCTGGATCCTGTCAATGTAAGTTCTTTGTGAAGACTTTTGTTGTTGTTAAGTCATTATATTTGTTAGTTTGCTGATTCTTTGTTTATATAGCCATACCCCGCCTTACGTCATTAATTGGTTCCAAGAGCCCTGTCGTAAGCCAGTTTTTAACAAAACCAGAAAATAATGCCTTAAAAACGCCTGTGAAGGACTAATAAATAAGCGTAGTCATTTCTATTGACGTAAATGCACCATTAATTCATTATAAAAGTCAGTGTTCAATTTGCGATCTTAAACGTCAATGTTCACCTAGCATTCAGAAAAACAAAATAGAAATTACTGTCATAAAAGTGACTACATTAAATATTTCGTAGTGTTTCACCAAAATAAATTACATAAGTTTTGTCAAGCCCCTCCAGTCGTCTGCTATCGTGTATATCAACGTAAATGGACCATGTTAATTTAAGTAAATTCTGCTTGTTTACTTAAAATCATTTAAATTACTACAGACAGGTGACGTAAAGTTATGTTTGACGTACAGTATGCCTAAATGACGTATACTGGGGTACTACTGTATTCATGTTCCTTTTTTGGCTGAATTGCTTAGAATATGAATTTGTCCTGGGCATTTTCCTTACAGTTCTTCAAAGCCATCTACTTGACATGATTAGCAAATATGCTAAATTCCTGCAAAGCCAGTGATGAATGTGGTTGCCTGCATGAGTGCTGAATAAATGTTATGTAAATATTATCTATGCTGAAAATGACTCAGGGTCATGTATGGTTGAATAAATAGCAACGCGTATGTAGTGGAACTAGGTAAACAGAAAGGATTGATGCACTGAATCGCCGCCTTAATAACTGAGTCATCACAATGCATCGATGCATTTTTACACCCCAAGTCAGAACTGATGAAAACGTTTTGCATTTCGGTAAATGCTGCTTAATCCAAATAAAACCTGTTCAATGTGAACATGACATCAGCCGTTGCTTTGTCTGTATTCTATGTGAAAGGATGTCGATGAAGAGATTGAAGCTGAATACAACATCCTGAGGTTCTTATCCAACCACCCGAATGTGGTCAAGTTCTACGGCATGTTCTACAAGGCAGATAACCTCTCTGGGGGGCAACTTTGGCTGGTGCTGGAGGTGAGGGTCCTTCGTTGTCATGGGTACCATAGAGAACAAAGGAAATCGTCTTGTTTGGCATGGGCAGCTCAATCCATCCAACAATCAGTGACAAAAGTTTTATGGCTCTAGGATCAGGGAGATTTTGAACATCCTGCGCTAGGGTAGTATATCTACCCACCCATCTTCCATAACCACTTCTCTAGTACAAGTTGTGTAGAGATAGTGAGTCTAGTGCTTGTCAGAGGGCACACAGCAGGTGGCATCATGGGTAGGATGTCATTTGTTCACATGATATATAGTCACACACTCACACTCATACAGTACCAACGGGGTACCACTCAACCCTAGTAGTATGCTCTGTGAAAATCACACTTAACCCATGTGAAACTTGGCAAATTGATTATCTGCTTTAGCAGGACTGCTTCTATGTTACCTGAATTTTGTGGTTTGTTTTTTTGATCTATTTTGATTCTACGTTATTGTAATTGCATTGTTTTCAGGTTAATTATCCTGTTCTGCGGCTGATTAACATCTGTATCTGTTATTGTTTTTGTTACATTTTTGAGTCAGACTGAGACACTCTTTTTAAAGAACCTAATCTCTGAGTTTTTGGTTTTAAAATAAACCAGAATTTAATACCTCAGATTTTATTTAATGGTGGGAATGATGAACAGATCAGATAACATGCTGCACCATGGGACATATGTAAACATTAGTTTGCTTCTAACTCAGTCGGGTCTTAAGTCTGGAATTTTCCCAAAAATGAAGACAGCTTTCTAAACTGTCCCCGATTTTCGCTTCTCCTGCCAAACACAGATTTCTAAATAGCAGGATGCATCGTGTATCTGAATGATAATGGGGGCAGTGGTGAGTGCAGCGGAGGAGAGGCTTCCCATCTCCGGGCACGAGGGCTCGGCTAGATCGGGCCTCTGCTAAATGAGTGGGACTGTACAAAGGCCGTCATTAGGAGAGGCTGGCTGACTCTTTCCTCGGGCCCTGTCATTTGACATTTTTTCCTGCCCGCTCTTGATGTATTCTTTTCAGTTACCAGCTGCTCATTTGCAGTGAGACACTTGTGTATCCATTAGCTTTTCCTGGCATAAGGAGCCCTTATGGACTGTGTAAAAAGCATCAGTTTGTTCTGTATTTTGTGGTAGATGCCTTCCATCCATCCATCCATCCTGCCCAGTATGGGGTTTGGGACTTTTTGGTAATTGTGTCATAAAAATCCCTTCCCTCCTTTTTGTACTGAAGAATTCATCTGAGAATTGATGACCTTTGTGCTACAAAGTAGGCAACTTAACTAAGAATGTTCTGGAAATTACCTCTAACAAACAGAAGAGCAGTGCTGCGTAACACACTTTGGTACTATCCCTTGCCTCCCCGCACCTGGGATAGCTGGTGTGCAAACAGTCCGTGAGGACAGTCGTCATGTGTGATAGCTGAGATGGAGCAGGTGCTTGGGGCCACGTTTCCCCGCGCATCATAAGTAAGGGGCTTCATGAGTAACTAAGTCGTGTCTGTCTTCTCCGTCTCTGCGCAGCTGTGTAATGGGGGCTCCGTCACTGATCTCATCAAAGGCCTGCTGGCGTGTGACCAGCGTCTGGAAGAGCCACTTATCGCTTACATCCTATACGGCGCCCTCCTGGTAAGGCGTCTGTCATCCAAGTGTCCAATGAGATGGTAGGGTGTTGTTTTCCCTCCTTTATATTTAGGAATACATTTGGATAGCTTAAAGGCTCTGACAGCAGGGGGCACTGCAGACACACATGACCAAGGACCATTGTATTTGTACCTCCTACACAGCCTGCTCTCACGACACAGGCGGCTCCATCGATTACTAATCCCCACCCCCTCCTCTTTTTTTTTTTTCTCTAACCAGGGGCTGCAGCATTTGCACAACAATCGGATCATTCACCGTGACGTCAAAGGGAACAATATCCTTCTGACGACTGAAGGAGGAGTCAAGCTGGTTGATTTTGGTAATAGCTGCTTCCAATTGGCTTTGCTCCACGGGGAGGTATTCTGCTTAGGTGGGACCAATCTGTATTTTCCTGTGGAAGAGGAGGCATGATTTGGGGTGGGGTACAGATACTCCCCCTTCTGCTGTCGCGGTACTTGTAGGTCATTGTTTAGTCCTCTTTGTGACCTTGACAGGTCATCTGTTTGATTGTATTTTTTGCTTAAATTGCTGAGTAAATAACTTGTATATTTGGGTGACAGAAGTGATGGTCAAATTCTAGCGTTCGCCCAGTCACTGTGTCAGCCATGTCTCTGATTTTCACAGCCTATCACATCACAACTCAAGGCTATCATTCCTAATTTAAATTTCATTGTTCGATCCTTTGCATATAAAAAGGAATCTGCTGTAGCAAATGACTGTGACTTGCTTAGGGCATGTTTACTGTGTAAGAAATTAACTCCTGCAGACTCCTGCAAATAAAAAGAATTCACCCCACTCAATTTGAAATTATTATTAATGATGTTTTTTTCTGGCTGACCGTCAGGTCAAATTATAAGACACATTTTATTGGCACTCTGCCTTTACATAATGCAAGAATTTGTATGAGTTATCAAGAATACTTTACAGAAATTAGAATTTAATATTTATGTATGAAGACTTTTAAAATGGATTTCATCTTCTTTGCCTTGAAAAGCAAATTTCAGCTGGATAAGTTAGCAGAAATATTTTTATGGCAATGAAAGGTAAATGTCATAGGTATTATTTTTGATTCTGCATTTACTGCCGCATCACTCCTCTTACATTATCACGCAGGGGTCTCGGCACAGCTCACAAGCGCCCGTTTGCGGAGGAACACGTCAGTGGGGACCCCCTTCTGGATGGCTCCTGAGGTCAGGCTGTGACGTCGCCCCCAGCCCCAGAATTACAGCCCCCACTTTGCAGATGGAGTTCTCTCTTTGAAAGCATGACTGGCATTATATAGTCAGTTCCATAAAAACGATTTCCCTACTTCGTAGCTGACGTTAGGTCGCTCTTAATATGGTGCGCCGTTGCCATGGAGAGCAAAGGCATTGTGTCTGGTACAGAGCTGGGGTGGTGCAAGCCCTCACAGTCCCACCCCCGTCAATCAGCATTCCCCTCCACTCACCCCCCCCCCCATTCTGGAGGGCACGCCAAGGTTAATAGATGGCAGTCTGTGGCCAAGGGCTGTGTCTTTTCCGAAATGAGGCGTGATCAGCAGACCACTTTTGAAACTGCCCTGTGGGGCAATTAGAACCAAATCAGCCGTGGGTTTTGATTATCATCATCAAATGAGGTGATGATAGAAATATGGGGCAACATAAAGCATTAAAAAATCCCATTTAAATGACAGTGTGCATTTTAAACCAGGTCAGTTTCAATATGAAAGCAAATTAAAATAAATGTTCAACTAATATTCAGTTCTTCTGTATTTTAGAGAAAAAAAAATGTTAAATGCACTTTTTAAATTTCCTTTGTACACAGCGTTAAGTACTAAGCCTTTCTTAGCTGAGGCACATGAAACACCACCTCGGTATTATCACTAAGATTTCACGTTTAGCTTGCTGCAAAGAGTCATCATTTCTTATGTATCTACCTCTGTCAGGCCATTTTATTTTTAGGAACCTATGTTATGGAAGCTAGCATGGTGTTTGTTCGGAGGGCTGCACAGCACAGCACAGTCTTAGATTAGATACTTGTATAAATCCTTACATGCACTGATTTTCTGGTGATAAGAAAATGCTTAATGGATCATCATAGCTGACTGTGACTATATCTGAAGGGGCCTGGGATGTCCACGGACTGTGTTTATAGCCATGCACATGTGCTTACCACCCCCGATTTTCGATTTCACGCCACAGGTCATCGCCTGTGAGCAGCAGTACGACTATTCGTATGATGCTCGCTGTGACGTCTGGTCGCTGGGCATCACGGCCATCGAGCTGGCTGAAGGGGATCCCCCTCTCTCCGAGATGCACCCAGTCAAAGCCCTCTTCAAGATCCCACGGTGAGACACTAGAGGGCGCTCTCAGCACACCTCTGCCTAATACTGCCGGAGACATACAGCTGCCCTTGTCTAAAGTGGCCTGTTAGAATACAGGCAGGATAATAGCTAGAATGATGGCTGGCTGTCAGGGAAGCTGCCAACATTAAAAATGATGCCAATCTCTGTTTTATAATATTAATGCCACAAGTGCCCTATAACTAAATATGGAATGTTAAGTCACTTCATTTTTCATAAAATGGTCCTCTGTTAGAGTTTATTTAGAGGTGATGTTATTTTAAACTAGTTTGTGCTCTATTCCGCTATACCTTGCCTGCACAAATATCAACTTTATTATTTAACCAGTGCAACAGTACAAAAACTGCGATTGGTTTATGGACGCAAAGGCACCATAATCAGGCCCTTTTGTTTCCAGATTTCCTCTTCCTGATTGCAATTAGCATTCGTGATTAGCTGTATTCATATTCAAATGAGGCCATCCACGGGTCCCCATCAAAGGGGGGCATGAGGCGGGTGCCAGCATGTCACGGGAATGAAACTGTCCTGTACACGCGGGTGTGAGTGCCGGCTGTAATCGGTCACAGGAAGTCACCCGGCATGCAGCAGCATCTTTGGCTAGAGGGGACTGCTCATACCGTCCCTTGGAATTCAGAACAGATCTCCGTTTTAATTTATCTGTCTCTTTCGTGAGGAGTAGGCAGTTAGGGGTGGGAAGCCGCTTTGGAGAGGCTGAAGTCTATAATTAATTTTTTGAAATGTTTTCCAATAAGCCATTTTCAGCTCTTATTTACAAAGTTCAATTCAATTCAATTCAGTTTGTTTTTATATAGCGCCCTTCACAACAGGGTTGTCCCAGGGCAAAGTCACTCATTAATAGTTTGCCAATAAGTTAATCACTTCAAAGCGTTTACCTCATTTTTGCAGTGGTTTAAGGGTTGAGAATATTGATTGTGGATGAAGGGGGGACATGCACTGTAGTCTGTTCGGTTTTTGTTTTCCTATGAGATGACGGTTTCTTTTTTATTTTTTATCAAAATGGGTATTTTTTTTTCTGGCCCAGCACATAAATCTTGTCGTGGCCCCTGACTGGGCAGCCACAAGATGAATCACTGTGCTGAACCATGAAATGATTCTGTTAACATGTCATCTGTCTGGAATACGCTTTCCCATCAACCCACAGAAGCAGCTGAATTTATATGAATGTTGGGGGGGGGGGGTGCTTGGGGTTGGGTCATCATGACTTTTTGTTGCTGCGGTGGTATTTTATACTTTGAACCCAGAGCCTCAGGGTTGTAGTGCTGTCCTGGTTACCACGGCAGCTACAACCACACTCTGTGCGAGATGCTGCTTTGCCCGTCCTGATAAAGCACGTAATCCTGCTGACGTCACGAGCTCAGCGATCTTCACTAGAGGGCTCCCCAGCGTTTCCATGACGAGTGTGAGGCTGTTCCTTCAAGGTCATCACAATGCACAACATCAGCGCCTTCCACTTATATATATACTTCAGACAGTAGAAAAGCTTCTGATGTTTAGTGCCACTTAACTGTTTTAATGAGGATATGTAGGGAGGATTTCTGTCATTTCTGTGCCAGAAAATCACTGCCAGCCTGGCTGCATATGCACTCTCAGCAAATGATGCATTAAAAATGGCCTGTTTGTGCCTCTCTTGGCAAATAGTTCCCTTTGTGCATTGACCTTTCTGTCTTTTACATAAACGTATTTTTTCCAGTGAGTCTGCAACACCTTGATTTCGTGGGGTCCTGACTCCTACAGGTCTATGCCTTCTCTCTCGCTGGTGCCGTATATGTAAACAGTGCCTGGTATCTTGTGATGGAGGGTTCATTGAAATTGTCACTTAGCATGGCTGCTTTGACCTGGAAGTCCTAGAAATTAATTTCCATCTTTATTTCCCCCTGTCACTCTACCTGCAGTTGTTTTGATGTATGCACAGGCATGACTTGATATATTGAAATTGCCAAACTTTACAAAGTTGATTCCATTGCCCCCCCCCCCCAGAGGTCCATTTCGAAATCATAATATCCTCACCTACCCCTGCATAATCACAGCTATCAGTGGCTTTGTGAGATGAGTATAATACCTTTATAGTAATGCGTAATAATCTTTAATGGATTAAAAAAGTTTTGTTAAATAGTTTCTGTTAGTACTAACTTAGTATCATACTGGCATTGTAAAACAATTTTGTCCAGGAGGAAATTTAACATTTAAAACTTAAACATTGCATTAAAAAATTAAATCTGACTTTTCATCCTTTCTTCCTTTTCTTCCTTCTTTCTTTCTATCAAATAGAAAGATAACTGCGCTAATAGTACTAAAACTCTCTGCTGTGTGGGTTTGCATATAATTTGTGCCTCTAGGGAAAGTAAGATATCAACAAACTATGGAGCAATGCTAAAACTGGAATGTAAACAGAAAAATGAAAAGTACAGACTAAAATTAATGTAAAATTCCAGCATTTCTGAAACTTTTCTCTCCCTGCTACAGAATTTGTAAAATTCACTGTTTAATTCTATTAATATGCAAGACATCTAGGTACAGAAAAGCATTAGGGCCAACTAAAGGGGTAAAAAATTATAAGACATTTTGAGATTAAAGTCAAAGTCGAAATAAACTTAAAGTCCCAAGTTAAATAGTAGAAACCTGTCAGTGACTTGTTGTCAGTAGCTTGATGGTCTGGGTCACTTTATGATTGGTTAATTTGGAGTTTTACGCACCACATCAGTATCTCCCAGCTGCTTTGGCTCAACACTGCACTATAAGGCATCCCCTATTATATATGCCTTACGCATGTTGAAGTTTGAGAGCCTCTGATAGTTGCAGTCACACTAACCCTGCGCTCACCAAGTCGTTCTTTTTATCGTCTTTCTACCTTCAGATCTGACTGTTTTTTGGGGGGTGTTTTGCAGAACTGACTGACTTTACTACAGTGGCAATGTGTTACCAGTTAGCACACTTTTAAAGTTTAAGCATTATTATCATGGCACATATTACCATAAGTACTCTGACAATGAAATCCAGTTTGGTGCCTCATCCGAAAGTGCAAAGTAGTGCAGAAGTACTAGAAACAGCTGTACCTGTGCGATAAATAAATTGTTAGAAAATATACATCTGTACATTTTTTTGTTTGGGATAAGTGTGGGATAAGTCCCACAAATAAAACATTTTGTCCTGCCGCTGCCTCACGCTGTTCGAAAGTCCTCTTCTTGGCTTTTTATTTACAGTGGCTATCATCAGAGTGTCATGACATTTGAGATGAAGGCAGGCATTTGGCAAACAAACGGGATTTTATTGGGGCTGAAACAGGAACTGGGAAATTAACAGGACAGCGAGGGGTCAAAACAGGAAGATGAGTATTGGGACTGACTTCAGTGACTGGACTGAGGCTAACAAGACAAACAGGTGCTTAAATAAAAAGACTAACGAGGGGCAGCAAGCAACAGGCGTGGCTCATCAGGGCCACATCAGGGAGGCGACAGGGGGGTCATGCGGACATGACGGGAAGGACCTTACACAGTTAACAATTAAAATAATTTCTTTTACAGTTTTGCTGTCCCTCTCACACCTGTTGCCTTCCCTGACTACTCTTTTATGTTGCCTCATAATTTTTTACGTTCCCTTGCAAAACGTTTGCATTCCCTTGCAATAGATGCGACTGGCATTCCACAACATTGCCACTATATCGCATGAAGTTGTGTGGTAAAGCATGAAAGCATCAATACTATATCTGTCCGACAGCATGTTAGAGAGTTTGATATTGGGGAGACACAACTTAATGATTTAAATACAAAAACCTATTTATTCAGGGGACGAATTAATCAAAATATAATTGTGTGGGGTACCCCTGTATGCCCCACTGTATGCTTCCAATGCCCCATGTGTGGCAGTGCATAGGAGCAAGTGAGGGCTAAGGAAACCAAAATCATATCAAATAGGGGAAGCATCATTTCTGTGGGGACCAAACAAAACATGCGTTTTGGGGGCCACATCTTCCCCCCACTTCTTAGGCCCTGCACCTGTGTTTCAGCCCAAGTTCAAAGTAAAAGTCAGTAAGGTAGCGTTGGATCTGGTGGAATGCATGTGGATTGCGCAGCACATATACGTCGCAAGGCATGACTGCGGGGGGATTGGACAACACTCGCGAGAGACTGCAGAACTTTGGAAAGGGACCTCGAAAATGTTGATATTTTGCAGCCCTGACCCTTTAGGGGCTTTGTACCCTGGTGTGTATATATGTGTTTTTATTTTTTGTGGACAAATTCTGAAATAAAGTAACCATGAATCAAATAAATGCTTAAAAGAGAAATGGGTAAACTGCCAAAACATTGTCGTTTTGTTAGGAGTCATTGATTGCAATAGACTGATTCATTGATTAAACCACATTATCTCAGCAGGAAGGGCCCACAATGACAGACTCATTTTTCACTTTACCCCAAGAATCATCACACCGAAAACACAGATAACAATGTTCACTGTCTGCCTGTTAAATACATCACATAGTCATAAGTGGTGCTGGCCATGGACAAAGGCGATAAACCAGGGTAAAGTCATAAAATTTAAAAGAGCGGAATTAATTACTGAGCTTGGAGAGAATTTTTGGTGAAAAGTAATCTGCGGGAGGCTTAATTGCATGAGGTGATTTTCTAAGCTACTTTTCCTTGAAGCAGGAATGTCACGAGGCATAGCTTTGCAAAAGAAAAGTCTTAAAAAATTACAGGCTGCTGAATAATTAGTGGAAGGAAAGGTGTCCAAGGCTGTTCAGTCAGCTAGATTGGACACTGTTAAATAAAGCTTACAATGGCGGGGCGTCCGGCTTTGTCAGTCACCGTGATACCGTATTAACCTGAAGAGAGAGGACTTCATCTGGATATATAACGGCAGATTGCTACGTGAAAGGAAAGTGAAACTGGGAGATACTGTGTGCCCAGAAGACCAGAAGGAGATGCAGACAATCCACGCAGAGCTCAGAACCCAGCCCTGCTGCTCGTGTTGAGGGCATCTCAGGATCGCAGGCTGATTTCTGAAGACTTTCCCAGGCCAGGCCAGGACAGCTGTGTGCCCGGTACTGATTGTCGACCTGCCGTCCTACTGCTGTCCAGAGTTGTGGGAGCTGAACTTGCACTCTTGTGCCGTATTAGACATGGGGCTTGTATCATTAAACTGGGTTTCTTGCTTAGCCGGGTAACTTCGCTGCTATATAGTGGTAACACTATACAATTGATATCACAATGCTGGTTCTCCTCTTAGCAGGACATATCACCATGGTAACTCACGCTACAGCCCAAACTTGCTCCAGAGCAGGTTAGGTTTCAGGGTCACAGATCTTAAACATGCTTGAGCCAAACAAAGGGAGGTGCGTTAGTTGACATAACAAATGGATTTTCCCAAACTGTCCAAATGGCTTGCTCATGAGATTTCTGTGTATTTGGTATTCAGTCGTCAAGCTGTAATATCCTTCGGCAAGGAAGCCAGGCCATTTTTAATTGTAGACCTTTGATATCCACAGAGATGTACACTGATCATAGCTTTTTACGTAAATCTTGTTAATATCTATAAAAAGAGGCGATCTCTGCTGTAACAAGATATCAGTTCAGCATTTTAAGTTCATAGCAACTCTTGCACGCTCCTTGGTTTACTGATTACTTTATGGGTGAATTTGGATTAATATTTGAATGTTTGCTCTCTTACAGTCACGGGTGGTGTTTGGACATAGTGCCTTTATTAATGGAGATGCATGGAAATACATAATCTGAAAATCAAGTGGTCTCCCATAATTCATTACTTAAACTAGACTTTATTGACCATGCCTATCTCATTTAGTTTGACAGTTATTACACTTACATTATTACATTATTTTCATTTACTGTACACTTTCCACTTTCAATGGTGTACTTATAAATGAACATGGATGTCGCTCTTAAAAATTATGTCAACACCATGGTCACCTTCCCTGGTCACATAACCATGCTGTGTGTGATGGAAAAAGGAATATTTAATGGGATTTCAAGGGTGACAAGTAATAATAAAAAAAGGATTGCGAATATGAATAAATATATATATATATTTTTTGAAGTTCAAAAACCACAAATCAGATGTTTGGAAATTAACACAATTGTTGGCATTTTCTTATTGAGAATCAAATTGTATGTCAGAAATCTGCTGTGTGTTTCACGTGCGCATGCTCAGGTAGTAATTCTGATTTCAGTAAGAAAACCTAGCTTGGCGTAGATGGCTTATAGTCAGCGTCGTCATACTGTTTATCTCGAATTGCGTTTGTTTGCTTTGTCAAGCTGGAAATTATCTTTGAACCCTGACCTTGTTCTACCAGCTTTGGGATACAGACCCTTTGCAGTGTTTGTCTGCCGTCTGATTGGCTCCTTTCTTCTGCATAGTAACATAATCCCTTCATAACTGTAAATCTCACACATTGTATTGCTGTCAAATTAATTTCCAGCTTAAAGTTGTATAAATCTATTTGTGATGTTAAAAAATCAACAACTAGGGGGTAAAGGGGGAAAAACAAGCGTTAAAATCCTCCAGCTGTTGCATACCAGTCCAGAAGGAGCCCCACTGATGTCACTTGGCTCACGTAGGGATTCTTTGGCCCAGCAGCCATGCCCTCCAAGGAATCTCTGCCCGAGTGCCCTGTCCAGCCCTGCCTTAGATTCCCTGGTAATTTATATTTTCAGCTGCATCTCTTCCTCTCACTGATTTCTCTTACTATTTTAGTTTCCTTAGCTTGTGGTATGAATGCTAGTTTCCTGAGCCTTTGAATGCTTCCCTGCTGAACAGTCCGCAACAGTGGGGCAAAACTGGTGGCAGGCTGAACTGTCCCCCCCCCACCCCAAATTCTATCTACATATATATATAGATTATAGAGATTTTAAAGTTACATATATAAAATTACATGGGTTCTAAAGGCTACTCTGTTTCTGAGCTATGATCTGCGTTTGGTTATTCAAATTTGTTTGCCAATGCAGTGTGTTCTTACACTGACAAACAGCATTCTCATGATGACAAAAGCCTACGGTCTCTTTCTGGAGCTGAGCCCAGGCATCACTCTGATTACGTATTGCTTTCTGTTGCTGAGCCCAGGCATCACCCTGATTACGTATTGCTTTCTGTTGCTGAGCCCAGGCATCACTCTGATTACGTATTGCTTTCTGTTGCTGAGCCCAGGCATCACCCTAATTACGTATTGCTTTCTGTACCTGAGCCCAGGCATCACCCTGGTTACGTATTACTTTCTGTTGCTGAGCCCAGGCATCACCCTGATTACGTATTACTTTCTGTAGCTGAGCCCAGGCATAGCCCTGATTATGTATTGCTTTCCATTGCTGAGCCCAGGCATCACCCTGATTATGTATTGCTTTCCATAGCTGAGCCCAGGCATCACCCTAATTACGTATTGCTTTCTGTTGCTGAGCCCAGGCATCACCCTGATTACTCATTGCTTTCTGTAGCTGAGCCCAGGCATCACCCTAATTACGTATTGCTTTCCATAGCTGAGCCCAGGCATCACCCTAATTACGTATTGCTTTCTGTAGCTGAGCCCAGGCACCACCCTGATTACGTATTGCTTTCTGTAGCTGAGCCCAGGCATCACCCTAATTACGTATTGCTTTCTATAGCTATAGCTGAGCCCAGGCATCACCCTGATTACGTATTGCTTTCTGTAGCTGAGCCCAGGCATCACCCAGATTACGTATTGCTTTCTGTAGCTGAGCCCAGGCATCACCCTGATTACATATTGCTTTCTGTAGCTGAGCCCAGGCATCACCCTGGTTACGTATTACTTTCCATAGCTGAGCCCAGGCATCACCCTGGTTACGTATTACTTTCTGTAGCTGAGCCCAGGCATCACCCTGATTATGTATTGCTTTCCATAGCTGAGCCCAGGCATCACCCTGATTACGTATTGCTTTCTATAGCTGAGCCCAGGCATCACCCAGGCATCACCCTGCTGTTGCTAATCCTAGGCATTGCCCTGGTTACATATCGTTTGCTGTTGCTAACCCCAGGCATCGCCCTGGTTACGTATTGCTTGCTGTTGCTAACCCCAGGCATTGCCCTGGTTACATATCGCTTGCTGTTGTTAACCCCAGGCATCGCCCTGGTTACATATTGCTTGCTGTTGCTAACCCCAGGCATTGCCCTGGTTACATATCGCTTGCTGTTGTTAACCCCAGGCATTGCCCTGGTCACGCATTGCTTGTTGTTTCTAACCCCAGGCATTGCCCTGGTCACGCATTGCTTGTTGTTTCTAACCCCAGGCATCTCCCTGGTCACGCATTGCTTGCTGTTTCTAACTCCAGGCATCTCCCTGGTCACATATTGCTTGCTATCTGAACCCAGGCATGGGCCTGGTGACATGCAGCCCAGTTGGTAATGCTTCCTCAGAGGTACTTTCTGTGTTACAGATTGCCTTTTTGAATTGCCCTTGACGGAGGAATCACTTGCCCACATAATTCTGGCCTCCTCTCAGCAGATGTTTCCTGCCAGACAGTGGGGAGCCAGTGTAATTTATCACTCTCTGTCTCCTCAGTGTATCCCGCTTCCCACCACTGTGCGCTCTCCTGTTTTGACTTTCGGGTTTTGCATGTGGCTGGGGGGTGGATCGGGCCTTTCTGCACACCCAGAGTGCCATATCCTGGAAGGTCTACTTTTCATCCAGTGGCTCAGCTCAGTGTTTTTCCTGTTAACAATAGGAATGTAATCATACACGAAGTTCACGCTTTAGTACAGACCTCTGTTTTGGGTTCACATATTTTGCGGTTTCTGTAAAATGGGGAAAATAGAGCTGGTTTTGCAAAGTATTATTAAAAGTGGAACTGCAGTTAGGAACAACACTCCAGTGACAATCCGAAGCATTTGTCAATGTAGTTGAATAACAAAACCTAAAAATAAATATAACTATAATAATGAATATAAAATAAATATTATATAAATGGGCTCTAAAATCCAATCAAAAGGGAAAAGGTCTAAACTTAAACTTAACTACACTAAAAAAAGAGAAGGTACAAACAATATTCCTGAAGGAGAGACATTTAAATGATAAATACCATGAGAAATGTAACAAATCTGGCTTTCTTTAGCACAGCAGCCATGCACTTCCGGGAATCCCGGGAATCTCCGCTGGAATGCCCCGCTGGAATGCCCCGCCCGGTCAGGGATGCCCTGTCCAGCCCTGTCTTAGTTTCCCCGATGATTTCTATTTTTGGACGCATCTCTGAAAGAATGTCTGGATCTGATTCTTCGGAGTTCATGTGTGAAAACGGCTTTTAAAGATGATTACCAATCAGTGTATAAACTACGGCCACTCTGCATGAAGATGTTGAGTCTTTTGTTTAGCATTAATAACTAGGATCATGACCACATCCACAAAGTTTGCTAGCTAGCTAACTGTACATCAACATGTAACGTAACTGTCACCTTTAGCTAACAGTGTAAGTAGAAGTAAGGCCTACATATCACAGTCACACAGAAGCCAAGGGATTCATTTGTTTTGACTTCTCAGGGCTTGAACTGGCTAATGCTATCTGTCAAGTTAGCTAACTAGCATTATTAGCCTGTGTCTTTATTATTTAATTTAAAATTAATGTCTTTGATACAAATGTGAAAATAATGTAAGCATTTGAATTGACTACACACAGTAGGAGTAATAGCCGTGGTATACGCAGCATACCGTCCTTCAAGGTCACTGTTGGGACTCACAGCCAAGGCCCCGGGCCACAGATCCCACTGGCCCGGTCCGTAACCCAACTGTGCCTCTCTGAGACTAGCTATGCTGCCATCAATAAGAATACCCAAAAACATGCTGAAATACGGCCCACTTTCGGTATGGACCTTAGCTCTAAGATTGAGGCCGTCAACTTAGATCGCTTTCAATTTCTACCTGTGAAGGTTCCACAACATCAAGTCACAGCATGGGATAAACAAATATCCTGATTTGGTATGGCAAATACCAGAATAAAATGTACACCTCTGTAGCCTGTAATTCTGTTTTTTTAGCCCGGACTGAATTTCCAGGCGGTAGCGATGACTTGCAGTGATCGTTTCTGCCTTGCTCCAGTTTCATTCACACTCAGTTGATGTTGTCTCAAATGAGTTAATATGTTACATATGTTTACATGCGTATAGCAGAGAATCGCAGTAAGGAGAAAATCAATCTGCCACTAGAAATGTATATAGGTTATACAGTGCTGTATAAAAATACATTTAAATGCTTATTGCTGTTTGGTCTAACATGGCATCATTTTTATAGGTATGATACAGTAAGACTGTAAAGGGGGGAGCAGAGCATTTTAATAATTTATTATGTTGCCCTTGGCTATGTTTGATTGGTGGGACGTGTGCTTCGCAGGAATCCATCACCCACGCTGCGCCATCCGGAGCAGTGGTGTCGAGGCTTCAGCCACTTCATTGCCCAGTGAGTACGCCTCCCCTCAGGACCAATCCCCCACCTCCTGCTGGCCTTACCCACCCCTACATGGCTCTGGGGAAGCATGTTTCGGGTCATGTGAAGACCCCCTTGGGAACATTTTATCCTAAGCTGTATCATTAAGGAGAAAATTGTTTTCCGGCTATGATTTGTTTCCAACGCTGATCCTGTGAGACAAAGGGACTTGGCATCGTTTATGGACTGTTAACTGGCTGTGTGGGGCTGTGCTTATGCCTCTGAATTATTCATCATAACCTTTGTTGGATGATGTTCAATCAGCTCCAAGACTGTGAAATGTGGCTTCGTGGTGGGTAATATTTTTTTCTCCTAGAGGTGCAGTATAAAAGCTTGTCTGTGATGTGATTAACAACAGAGCTGGGACCTCACTTTAAAATTGTGCTTCACTTAACTCTGATGGCACAGTATAATTGCATTCAGTACATAAAAAAAAACTTACAGAGCACTGATATTTTTCTCCAGGTGTTTGACAATCTCACCCTGAACCCTTTCCCTACTCTCAAAGTTCAGTAAATTTATTTAACTTCATGCGGACTGATAGGGCCCAAATCCTATAATCTGCTTATCTCTAGAAACTACTCTCACTTTGTTTGCAATTAAGCTGATTAAGAACAGACTAAATATGTTAATGAAGAGGGCAGTAGAAAATCCTAAGTGAAATGAGAGCTATATTACACAGAGGAGCATCCCTTGATTAAAATGCTTAGATCTGTAGATTGCAGTGCTTCCTGAGGGCTGTAAAAGCCCACCTCTGTAGTAGATGCTATGTTTTATTTCAGATCTCAGATCTTTTTCAGTGAGTAATGCTTTAATCTGGATAACTTGAAGTTGCAATATTTTTGAAGATGTGTATAGCATTAAAAATTAATAGTGAGAGATAAATGTGTGTGTTCAATCATAAATGTGAAAAAAATGAATTATTAGTACTTGTTACTCTTTTCTGCAAAACTGACAAAATATTTTTTCAGCGAAGCTGTTTTCCCTCCATCAACCTTCTGTTGTGCTGTTAGACATAACAGTTGTAGGACTGGAATGGAATGTGGCAAAAGCTTTCACATTTCGCCTTTGCCTGTGAGTCAGAGGCCTGAAGGTCTGGTCCAATAGCGTGTGAGCTGCTGTTCCGACACATTCAGATTTAGCCCAGTGAGGTAGTGAGTGGGGAGGGGGGGCATGTCTGGCCTCTTGCCGCGTTAGCAATGTATGTATCAAAACAGGAGAGGATTATATTCTGGACATTTTTAATTCTACCCAAGGCAGTTGTGGGTAGGGAGATGTTTCTGCCTAGCGAGGTCTTTGAGAGAATTTACAGTGTCGCCAAGCCGAGTTGATCACTTTTTAACAAGATAGCATCAACTTGCCCTGTATCGTGTAGCGCTTACTGCATTCCATTTGCGTAAATTTTCACAAGGACCAAATTTGAACTGGGAATTATCATTTACATCACAGAGGGCAGGTACACATTCAGCCCCCCTCCCCAGAACCAATGGGGGCCCTAGTACTTTGTTCAAATATATGCCCTCAAAGTCTTGAGTCTGGCTTAGATTTAAAGTCCCAGGTAGGGGGTGTAAATGAGAAAGAGCTCGATTTTCAGCCCCGTGTTATTTTCCAAGCGGTGATTTCTGTCGGCCCCCCTGCCCTGCTGTTACCATCGCTCCTGAAGTAGGCCCTTATTTCATTATTTATAATGAAAACATCAGGCGCTACAGCTGTGGACCTGCCGCCATTAGAGGTAATTGACTCATTTATTTGTGTTAGTTGTGCATTTGTCACTGTGCCACCTCCCTCGGCCCGGCAGTGATGAAGTAAAAGCAGCGGCTAGCTCAGATCCATAATATGCACGCCACACTTTATTCGTTCATTCTTCTTGTCCTTCTTGGCGTCCTGTGGGTGGCAGTTCTGCTATCCACTGCCTGTGAGGTGGTGCTGGGAGGGTGGATGTTTAGGGAAGACAGAGCCTATAAATGTCAATGATTTGAATGACCACATCTGAGCAGGGCTGCACATAAACAGGCCCCAAACACTAGCAGAATGTACAGTCTTCGGTATAATAAGTGCATATGACAGTAATGGTTTTAGCCTTTTCCTATATTGGTATTGAAATCTCTTTTCAGTTCTTCTGTGGAAACAACGGTGGCTAAATCAGTCATTTTATGGAAGGACCTTTGTCAGAGGGATGAAGGGTTCATTTGGCTGGTGCCTTAGAGAGAAGCATTTTGATGTAAACAACAATTGAAAAATACAATATTTTTTATAGTTTTGCCATGAACTCTTTGTTTTGTTGTGGCCTCAACCTCAAGTTTTATAGAAATGTGTCAGTTAGAAAGTTCACTAAAGCATCCTGCCTAGAGGTGCCGTGCCAAGCACTCTTCCATGCCAATGTCGGGGTTCCATGCCTATGTCGGGGTTCCATGCCTTTGTCGGGGTTCCATGCCTTTGTCGGGGTTCCGTGCCTATGTCGGGGTCCGCAGAGTGAGGGCAGCACTTCAGGTGCTCGTCCATCCAACCGCTCATTCCGTACAGCTGAGGGCTGGTATCAAACCCACAACCCAGGGAGTCTGAGGCCTAGTGAATGCCAGTGAGCCTCCCTAGACAGATGTATGGCTCTGTAAACAGAGGCTGACAGGTGCTATCGCACAAGTTGCTGAATGTAGACAATGTTATCAGGCAGTGCAGGCTGCTTCTGAAGGCCCTGTCACGCAGCCCCGGCCTGATGGTGGGCCTCTGCCGCTCTGCCCGCTAATAAATGCATCATCAGCGGCAGTAATTGTGTGAACTAATAGCTACCTTTTGTGACAGAGTGGGCCTGGTGTTTAGCATCCCGACAGTGGCATCTGCACTAATGGCTGCATCCCTTGCTTAATGTTCTGACACTAATGAATTCTGGGAAATCATTTCCAGCATGGAGATACTGATAGAGGAGAGGAGCGACGTTTCAGCGTCGATTAAGGAGGTGCAAGGCAGAATGTCGCCAAATTTTAAAGAGTTGCGACCTGAGTGTGGAGAAAGTGAAGACAGGTGGTTAAGGCGCATACAGTACCGTATGTCAGACTCTGGTTAAGGCGCATACAGTACCATGTGTCAGACTCTGGTTAAGGCGCATACAGTACCGTATGTCAGACTCTGGTTAAGGCGCATACAGTGCCGTATGTCAGACTCTGGTTAAGGCGCATACAGTACCGTGTGTCAGACTCTGGTTAAGGCGCATACAGTACCGTGTG
>JAODKN010000001.1:30698258-30712905 GCA_026774425.1 Petrocephalus zakoni
TAGAAATAATGTAGTGCAAATTTCTAAACTCCTCTTTATAAAACTCTGCACTGGGAGACCTCTCAGACTCTACACTGCATACCACAAATAGTCAAAACCTTTAGCTGCAGTGTGAGGAGATACCATTAAAAAAATGTGTGCACCTTTCTCTGCCGTGACGGCATCAAATATTAAGATATGCACTTTGCTGTATAGACTTGCTGTAAAATATTTATTGTTTCATTAAATATGATGAAGTTGTGGAGAAGATAGACCATCAGAATTCTAATATTATGTCTTTTTTAGTACAGTGTTGTGCTGAGATCCTGGTTCATATATAGATCACTTTGTTCCAAACCTTTTCTGTAGCCCACATTTTTCTGTGGATTGTTGATTATCTCTGTATGCTGCTAAAATGAAGCCTTAGTTAAACCGCTCGAGCACTAATGGTATTCACTTGCAAACTCTGTGCAGTCGCATTGAGACGTGAGCTTTATTCGTAGCTAATTTCTCAGCCACATTTTTCACGATGTGCGTAAGGTTTGCAGCACTGCTTTCAGGGTTACTGCTGGGATGTCTGTGTCTCCTCTTGCAGCTGTTAGCATTTAAAGATAAACTTTGTTTTGTGGGATATTTTTTACACTGCATTTCTTTGTTTAACATATTACATGCTTCGGGCTGTTCTTCTGCCATGAGCGCTGGGGATTGCAGACTGACTGCGCTGGGTGTCACCTCTGTCCAGGTGGACACCATGGAGATGATGCGGCATCCAGAGGAGACCACCAACATGAGGAGGCAGACCGTGGCCTCCTACTTCCGCGTGCGTATCCTTCCGTGTATGGGATCCGGTAGCCGCCACCTTTGGGGCTGTGCCACACAACCAAATGGCACAGGCATAGTGAAACGGCCTGATGCTCTTTTTCCAAGCTCTCCATCATTCCAACACGCTCCTTAATGGCAGCTCCCCAATCCCACTGAATAAACTCTCATACGCTCCCCTGTGGGAAGTCGATGCTGGGAAAACTGTTCCCTAACGCTACCATAATGTACAAGGGACGTCTGGAACTAAAGTGCCGCTACCACAAGCAGGCCGAAAGCCAGTCGCTCTTGCTCGTGAGCGGCACTGCGCTGATGGCTTCTCTTTTTGCCTTGCGCTGCCAGTACTCGCTGATGGACCTCCTCTCCAAAATGGTGGTGGGCCAGCCGCACTTCGTGCGATGCATCAAGCCGAACGACGACCGAAGGGCACTACGCTTCAGCAAGGAGAGGGTGATGGTGCAGCTGCGCTACACCGGGATCCTGGAGACGGTTAACATCCGCAGGCAGGGATACTCACACCGGATCCTTTTCGATGAGTTTGTTAACAGGTAACAGCCACAAGTCACATGGGAGGTCATTCATATTTCACAGGGATCTAGTGACTGGCAACTATTAACCGCATTGCCGTCGCATCATTTTGGAAATTGTACAGGTGCTCCTGGTAAGAAATGTTCCCAGGAAGGATAGGAAGATGGTGTAGAAATAAAACACTGACAACAAACAAAGCCTTCAAATAGTCAGGGATTGAATACATACAGTCATGGATCCTTCTGCATTATAAATTCAGGTCTGCTGATTTATAGTAATTCACAAAAATGATCAGTATTTTTGAAGTTTTCAATTCAGGAACTTTTGAATGATATTTAACTTGTTTAAATTTGTGAGAACACGTGGAGTATATGTAACCAAGGCAAACTTTGATACGCACATGGCTGAAAAGCAGCCTTTAAGAATAGAGGGACATCTTGGCCATTTAATAATTCCTCTGACCTTGATATCCAAGAAGCCTCTGTTATCCATTTGCTATTGCATACAGTGCTATTTGCTATTGCATAGTGTAAAGAGTTAGATGCTGGAGGAGTTCCAGCAGTTATGGGTTTATATAGTCTAAATAAACGGCATGTTTTCTCCTCAGCATGCCATTTCCAGTCAGGCAAGTTAAGATCCATAATTATGTTGGACCAAAGACTATGGGAAGACAATAGAATCGCTATGAAGTAACGGTACATCCTTTTCTCTGCAAAATCTTACAATTGAAATTGAGCACAGTATTTTCTATTTTAAAGTACAGGGCAGCCATTCAATTAATGTGTTTTTTGAGTGAGAAGACAATGATACGTTCATCATATCAAACTCTTTTTATTACGAAGAACACCCAATTTAGAGTGTCCTTTGTGTTATATCATTGGCTGAAATGAAACAGACAAATGATACAGTTAAAAACCTGGAGCCCGCATAAAAATTGATTTAAATGTGTTCTTTCATATCAAAGGCTGCTCTGAAGTTGGCAAGGAGTACAGTTTATCTTCACCATCAAAGGCCTTGCAGGTATCAACAGGAATTAAAGTAAAACGTGGCAAATCATGGGGATATCAAAGACGTGTTCCATCCAGTGCCATTGTAATTTCTCCTTTTTTGTTACCAGCTTCTAAGCACGCAAGCAATCCAGCAGTTTTAATAGCCTTTGATACTGAATAAACTTGTAGAGACCTCTTCCTGTATTCCAGAATCATCCTCCCTTGTCCCAGCAAGCGTAAATGCGGGCAACAGGAAATTCTCATAGACCTTAAATGGACGTCCTCTTTCATGTGTGAAAGAGGAGTTAAGTAGGAAGGGCTTCTACAGTGAGCCCTATAGAAAAGCCGAAGGAGGCGACAATACTGTGCGATGGAATCTGGATCCCTTTGCAAATCACCTGCCAGGAGATCGCAACCTGATACCCTTCTTTACCCCCTCCCAGGGGGGAAACAATCGCATTTCCCTCAAGGGCCCTTTGCTGAAACTATGATGTTTGAAAGCTTGAAAGCGTTACACCTCTGACATCGGGCTCATGCCCTTGTAAATATGGTGAAGTATCTGTTTGTTTGCCATTCGCTAAGATTTTGCTGTGTTTACAGGAAAACCAGCACTTTTTTCTTTTTTTTTGCGGCTAGGCATTGTGGTCAAGCTCTGCATAGAGGCTCATCAGAGGGATTTGCATTGCATGCACCTTGTATTTAATTGAATCTTCATATACTTTAATGCTGTTTCAGTATCATGCTACTTTCTTTGTAGTCTTGACTTTGGACTGTGTTTAAAGTGTTTTGTATCAGCGATAGGCCATTGCGAAACACTTGCTGACTGATGCCTCTTAGAGATAGAATTTGGTTTTTGATTCGCGGCAGAAAGCAATTTTCCTTTCATTAGCTTATTTTAACTGTTCAGAATAAAAGAACATTTTCTGTGAAACAGCCAGAGCCTACATAAATGATCAGCAATGTGTACATTTCCTTCCCTGAGTAGTGAGGGATGGTCGCCATAGGGCTTACTGATATTGAATAACATATCAGAGAAACCTTTACCCACAACGTATTCGACATATTGTAATCCCATTATGAATAGTACTTGTAATATGTTTCACTTCACAATTAATCACGGAATATTATAGCATGCCATTACTACATGTGTTTCATGATAAAATTATATCAATATCAAATGTCTGGAGTACACTTTTGAGTACCCCGAAGGAGCAGGTGTGTTTTGGCTCTTAGATTCGTCACGGAAGTTCTCCAGGAGTTGTGGGCTTGGCATTGTTGGTATTTTTTCAACAACCCTCCTGAGATACATTAGACAAATAATGGAATATCTGTTGTACATATAAAATCTACAATGAGTGGATGTTATTAGGGGCAATATGATATTCCGCTTTACAAGAGGTACATGAAATGCATGTCTGCCTTGCTCCAACGTGGCTGTAGCACTTTAATGAGTGCCGCTTTATGTGGTAGAGGGGGACTTTGATCACCCAGCTCGAGTCCTCAATCCTTTAATGTACATCTCCTCTTAACATTCATTTCAAGACCACTGGAAGACTTGTTGAATGGAGTTAAATCCAGACCTACTGAGGGCCAATTAGCTGCCCTTGGATCTTTGTACCTTGGAAACTTTGCTCTGAGGAAGTTCTCCTGAATGGACCGGATGACTTTGCTTAGTTGAGTTGAGTCAGAAAAGGTGTGACTGTGGAGCAGGTTGCTCTGTCTATTTTGTTCACAATTATCGATTCCCTTCATGCAGATTAAAACACTGAAGATGGCATCACACGCTCTAAAAGGAATAATGTCAATCGGCAAATTTGATTTATTTTGAAACAAAATAGAAATGGTGAGCAGTCTCCGTGTGAGGATTATGCACTTTCGTCCCTTTAGATATGCCTGCATTGGATAAGATGCATTGGAAGATGGGCAGATGGACACATTTTGGGCAGATGGGCAGATGAATAAATTTTTATTCACCTTTTGTTGTACTTTAAGACAAACATATATGTCAATTATTTTTTATAAAATGTTGTGAAACATATCCCAATGACCAGGTTATATTACACGGAATCATTTTGTTTTTTGTTTGCTTATTCCCTTGAAACACACACCCTTTCTCTTCCTCAGGTATTACTGCCTGGCTTTTCGGGTACATCTGGTGCCAGAGGCCACTAAAGAGAACGTCATCATCATCCTACAACAGGCCAAACTAGACAACTGGGTCCTGGGGAGAACTAAGGTGAACTTAAAGTGCGGTGTGGTCATGTTTGTTCTATGCAGGCATTTTAGAGGAGCACTTCAGGAACCAGGTTTAGGGCATCGTTTTTGAAGAAATCATCCAGTTCAAGGACAAAAATGTAAGGTTCATACTCCCATTGCTGGGATAAATGCTGAACTTCTAACTGGTGTCCTTATAAGCCTGAGGAGGTTTTGGAGAAGGGACCCAAACTTCATTATTAGTGATTTCCCTGTGGTAAGCAACAGGGAGAGGGAGCGTAACTTTGCAGCCAAAACATCTGGGAACAAACTCATCCTCAAAGAGAAATGAACAGAGTGAGGGGATTAGAGACATAAAGCGAATTCATGGGGCAGGCAGTTAGGACCAGCATATATCACTCAAATCCAGGCTTACTCAAGGGGTAAAAAGAAGCACACCAACAGGCACTTTCCCACTGCAGGAACCTATTTCAGGAACCAGAACCTTTTTCAGGAACCAGGAAGTTCTGTAGTGTTCCTACCGCAGGAACGTGGTCTGATTGTAGTTCCTGGGAGGTGAACCTTTTTAACGTCCCTGTTCAGTAGTAGGTCAATTTGCAAGAACAAATGGACTGATACTTCGCTTGATTAGGAACTACTGAGTGGACCTTTTAGTGTTAAACTTTGCTTATTGATTGACCACTAGCAATGGTGCTAACTTGGAAGCTACGCAGGAGTACAGGGAAAAGAGAAAAAATGTCCCATGCTTATTTTGCATAAGGGCACAGTTCCAGATGAACGGTTGGAAAGCATGGACTGGTTTGAGTGCTGTTCCTGCCCTCCGGCCAGATGTGGGGCCACTTTGAAAGGCAGGAGTCTAGTCCGCATTGTACATGACAAAAAAGTCCCTGGTCGATGCAGCCCAGGAACTTGGAGCCAGGGTTAGGTGGAAGGATAGCAGCATGACCTTGTGCAGTCTCTTGACTCCTGACTTTAATGGAATGGATGGTGGCCTCCTTCTCAACTAGTCTTGTAAAAGCTTTGTTGGCACAGCACAGCACCTGTGTTTCCTTATAGGTGCTTATATCTCTATAGGCGCTTTTACACAGTAGTTCCAGAACCTGGTCACTGGTTAGGAGTTCCTGGGCTGTCTTGTCTGGTAACTTTTGTAGCTCCTGGCCACTTTCACATATAACAGAGCTGTTACCTGTATACTAAATAAGCATGGAGGATTCAAAAGACTTGTGGGTTAAACTTCACACATAATTCAAAACTACACCACCACCCCAAAATAATGGAAGTTATTTGTTAGTCAGGCTATTTGTTACTAGTTATGGGTGGGGGGAAAATTGTGAATGTGACAAAAGTTCTGGAAAAGGCTCAAGTTGAAAGTGCCTTATAAAGCCAAAGAACCACCACACGATTTTGATTGATTTCTGTACCTGGGGACCCGAGTTTGATGACTAAAGCGTAACTCTTGCCTGGCTTTTGTCAGGGTGGGGGGTTAGGACGACTCCAGTGACTCCTGAGTAAAAGTCACCCTAAGTATATTGGAGCATAATTGTATTGTTTTGATTGGGGGCCCAGTATGATATGCTTTCCTGGGGCCCAAAATTTCTAGTAGGGCCCCTGAAAGACTCTACCGGAATGCAGCTGGTTCAGATCCCAATGGGAGCGCCGTTGTGGTAGCCTGAGGGAGGGCACTTTATCTGGATTACTCTCGTAAAACATAGAACTTTGTAAATAGAATAAGACCCGTCATCTTCGCCGGGAACAGTCTCTTTCTTGTTCAACTTTCATCCATTTGCCTCCCACCAAGCTTATTATTTGAGCTGCCATTAGCCCTGATATAATGGAATTGAATCTTTTTGAGTTTTCTTTGGCCTGGGCTGACATGGTCCCCGGGGGTTGGCAGGTTTTCCTGAAGTACTACCATGTGGAGCAGCTGAATCTGCTGCTGAGGGAGGTTATCGCACGGGTGGTGCTGATGCAGGCCTGCGCCAAGGGATGGCTGGGCGCCCGGCGCTACCGCAGGGAACGCGAGAAGCGCGCACACGGGGCGACTGTTATCCAGTCGGGTAAGGCCAGTGACGGGCTCACACACTACACCAGGAGGAATCGCCGACCAGTCTGTCTGCTCTCCAAGCTACATTTGTCACAAAATCACACAAGTGAATGACACCGGGAAATCACAATTCTAGTGTCGATATGTGACAAACTGTTAAAAAACTTTAATCAAGTGACAGTGTTGTGTTATTCCCTTTGAGCCAATCAGGAGTCACTTGTGTACATTTCCAAAGTCATTCTTTTATTGTATCCACATAGGATACATCCCGGACTGGATATATATATATATATATATATATTGCCAGCGCCAATCGAACACCGATTTGCCTCTGATCTGGGGGTTTTGTCAGCAATCTCCAAAAACTGTCAGTGACCTGAAAATCAGGGCAAAAATCGTGTAGAGGATATTTAGAACAATGGTGCCGGTCCTTTCCATCCTTGAGGCTTCTGCCCAAACTTTCCATGTGACAAGGCAGGGGCATTTAGCCTCTTAAGTCCCAGTGCTATTGTCAATGACAATGAATTTTGGGATTTAAGAACAAAGAGTCTGACAATGCTGTATATATGTTGCTCATCAGGCTCTCTCTTTTCTGCAGCCTGGAGGGGCCACGCTGCCCGTCAAACGGTCCAGCTAATCAAAGCGGAACGGGAGAAGGCCGCCGTCCGCATACAGTCTGGTACACCACAGTTATCGTCCTCCAGCACGACTCGAGAAAGTTGTGTTAGCTTGATCCAACTTGTGCAACAGGCCGATGAACTGAGGTCCTGATAAAGGCCTGTGTGTTTTAAGGTTCATGAAATGCCTTTTTGATCTTGGTAAACCTCTATGAAACAGCAATAATTAATCAATAATGTATAAGGAGAAGCTTTTGAAAGTTTGGGCCGCGTTTGGTGTCTGTGTTTCGGCAGAATGGTGCCCATTGAGCCCCCGACCCCCCCCCCATCCTTTCATCTCTTTCCCTGGAAAAGCGGCAGTGGGGCTAATCCCCTCTGCCTCCCTGCGACTTCCTCTGTCGAATTCCCGCTCTGTCGCAGCCAACCCACATTCCAGGAGCAAGATGCCTACTTTTTTTTATTTTTCTTTAAATACTGTCAGCCGTGTCATCTGGAATGTAAATGGATTCCAACTTGGTGAGGCTCGACGGAGATCAAAGTGGGCACAGTACCCTCTTGCGGGAGCGGCCCCTTCTCCGTGGAGGACAGGGGAAGGTGGCAGGAGGGTGGGGTGTGGGGGGGGGGGGGGCGACATTGTTATCTATGGCAGCCCTCCAGCCATTGACCTCCTGGGCAGGGCCGGCGTCTTAGCAATCCACACCCCTCTCGCTAATACGAGATGAACCCCTAAATCCCTCGTAAGCAGCAGTACGAGGAGGAGGAGGAGAGGGGCAGGTCTGTCTGGGAAGCTGTCTTTTCTAGTTTTGCTAGCAGCTTGTGGTGCGGGATGCTCACGTGACATGGCTGGAGAAGTCTCTCCCTCTGTCTGATCTCAAGTCTATCTTTTATTAAGTAACCAGATGCTGGTAAACAGGCCTCCTCCGGGCCTTTAGGAGATGGCTAATTGCACATCCAAGTGGAAAAGTGTTACTTATTATGAAAAATGTGCCTTGTGTGTGCTGTATCGTATTTCACATGTAAACCCATTCGTGACTATTTGTATTAAAATGACAGCAGTCGCACTGATTTTCCCCATCGTTTTCCACTACTCGAGAACTCCCGTAAAGGTAGGTCTGACCTGTGCTTTCAGCTTACAGGGGGCATCGGGTGCGTAAACAGTACGCGGCACAGAAGCAAACGGCAGCACGTGCACAGAGCCCCCAGCCGGAGCCCAGGAGTGGCGATGCAGGAGGGGAGGGGGCAGGGTGAGCTCCGCATGCCTGCCTCCATCCTGAATGGAGGTTTCCTGCCTGCTTGCAGCATTCGTTTGTTTCTGCAGCCCCCGTAGATTAATGTATTAAAATCTTGCCGCGAGACACAGGAGCCCTGACCCACTGAGGGTAACCCCCCCCCAGATTTACAGGACTGTACGCCTTACTCCCCAGCCCACACCTATCACTCATATGGCCCAGTTGATATCCTAAATGCATTGTTTTAGGCCCATTAGAATTTAGCCCTTCCCAGGTTGTTCTATATCCAAACATTATGTAAAATTATATCTCTGTCAAGATAATGTTCCTGTTAGTTGGGTGGGTAATAACTGGTAATCTCAGATGTGGCCACATGTTAATATGCACCGCAATATACAGCCTGCTATATTGAAGCATTCTCAGCTTTGTTTCAGTTTAGTTTGGGTAAATGGATTTTATTTTATGTTTTTATGTTTTATGTTAACCATACCCAAGTCTCTGCTTACCAGAGAATTGACATGGATTCTTTCAGAAGAGAAAAGGTACACGGCAGCACTCATCGTGTTTGTGTGGCTCTTAAATCATTTATCAGATGCCAACAACGTGAGAATTAGTATTTATAATTAGTACTATAATTAATATTTTGATATTTCATGCTGCCCGCTTTAAGCTCACAGGAAATATTTTACTGGAGACTTCGAGAGCTTTAAAAAGAATGATTTGGATGTTCAGAAAAGTAGCTGTTCCCTTTCTTTCACATCGTAAATCCAGTCCTTGGCATAAAGCCCAACGTTACATGTTTAGAAACTTGGGAGTTCGGGAAATAAGAGAAGGATGCTCCCATCCGGCGGATTTGCATGGACTGGTTTGAGTGCTGTTCCTGCCCTCTGGCCAGATGTGGGGCCGCTTTTAAAGGCAGGAGTCTAGTCCTCATTGTACACCAAAAAATTAATCAGTCTCCCTTTGGGTTGGTTTGTTTGTGGTTATAATTGTATTCCGGATTTAGAGTACTTTAGATCACAGCCTGTTAAGTAAGAATTTCTTTGCACAGATGTGTGAATTAGCCGCATTTGAGGATTATTACCATTTATCAGTGTGTTGTCAGGTTATGTTTACTTTTATTTTAAGAAAAAAAATTTTTTTTTCTGTGTCCTTATTTTAATGATTTTAAGTAGTTTAAATTGTTTAAGACATTTCACGTAGATCTGAGCAGTTTGTGTTATGCAGTGGCCAATGTCATGTTAGACTTTTGGAAACTGGACACTTTGGAACCCTGGTACTAAGAATGCAGTTATGTCTGAGTCACATGTATCTGAGTCACATGTGGAAATTATTGCTATGAAGTAAAATAGTTTTAAAAGCATGTCCACTTGTTCCTCTGCTTCAGATTGGACAGGAGCAAGGTGACGAATGATGTAACCGATCCTCCTGAAAGTGTGGATGCTGGCAAGGTGAGCATCATTTCTGTGCTGCATTTCCATAGCGGATAGAAAGCGCAGGCTGCCAGACGGCAGGCTGCATCTGCACGGCGGCAGCGGAAGTTACAAGAGTTATTCGCAGCGCCAGAGTCCTTGAAACAAAGGATTGCGCTCGCTCCCAACTTTAGCCCTGTGGAGAGGCAGGGTGGTACAGCGGATAGGGGAATCAAAAGGCTGGGAATTCATGGCTGAAAATAAATGCCCGCGCTTCCCGGAGGTGATTTGTCTTTGCGCTTCTCTCTACAGATGTTAGACCCCTTTTTTAGTAAAGACCTGAGGTTCTTTGGTAGTTCTTTGATATCCTGCTCGAATTCAATATGTGAAATAGAAGAGTCACTCTGTGACTTGGAGCACATCGCAGCCTTTGAAGTCTGATCCAATTTTTGCTGCCCGCCATTTGATGTTGAAAGGATGAAATGAAGAAAACGTACAGTTTTTTTTTTCTCTCTCGCCAGTAACTCTGCTGAGCATATGTAAGATTAAAAAAAGCAAAATCCTTCGGAGGATGTACTTAGAAATGTTAAGCAGATTAATACTTTCCTGTAACTCTTTTATTCAAATATAAAATTAAATGTGAGAGGAAGTAAATTTCCACTGCCGTTATTTTCACTGTGACAATAAAGTCAGCATGTGAGGTATATTAAAAAAAAATATATCAGGCCTTTTGTAAACAAATTTTGAAGTGATTGTAAATGCAAGCCAGAATAATAAGCTCTAGTTAAAGAGGTCTCCAGTACGGGATCTAACAAATAGGAGATAATTCCACTTGGATCACTACTGAGTTAACTGTTTGCTGTTTCTGTTGTTAAGAGCCTGCTGAGTCTTTTCCATTTTTTCTAAGGAGACTCCTAACAGCGAAGACAGCCCACTTAAGGTCAACACTCAAGATGAAGGAACAGTGGAAGAGGTGACAAGGCGTCCCAAGGACAATGGTGGTCCGCAGGAGTCTCACTGTAAGCAAGGTGAGGCCTGAGACGGGGGGGGCAGCAGGTAATTAGAGAGACGCTCCGGAGATGGCGAGATTTAATAAGGGAAATGCGATAAGAAGAGTGGAGTCCTCTGCGCAAAAGGGCGGCAGTGTCAGCACAGATTATTTGTCCCTGTGGAGCCCGGCCACGTGGGTTTCATTTGGCTCCACTGCCTGGACCATCTCACACCGGCGGCCATGGTGTGAATCTAGTGGCTCACTGGACCTGGTGGTGCCAGAGGCCTACAGACTACGGGATATGCGGGATATTTGTGCGGCTAATGCTTGCTGGGGGAGGCTAAAGGGTGACCATGGGGTGGGGGGGGTCCACCGGTCCATAGATGACGAGGAGTGAGTGAGCACCGGCACCATGGTAACATGTCACCCGAAGCTGGAGGTGAGAGACAGAGGTGGAACAGCTTTCTGGAAGCACAGCTGGGGATTATGGGAATTAGATGTGATAATGTAACACAGGCAGGGTTCTTCGGCGCGTGTGGGATTACTGTCAGCTCACCACAGCAGGTCTGGGTTAGATAGCGGTTAATGCGCAAATGTGGGGAGCAAATGACCCTCATTTTATCCCCCCCCCCTCCCCCAGTTTAAACCGAAAGGGGGTGTTCCATGTGTTATATGCGGCTTTGCTTACTCAGAACTAAAGACTGGCGTTACATTCATTAGGAGCGGTGGCACACAGCACCTCATCCCTGTCAGCCCCCTAAGATCTGCCGCGGCCTCATTCTGTCGCTCTTAATGGCTCTTAATGGCCCAAATGCCGCGCTGGAAAGAGTTTTCAGGTGTTTGTTTCCTCATGCCTCATGGCCCACCTATCACTTACGCTCCTGTGGCCACAGGATGTGAAGCAGGCCTGGGGGGTGGGCTGTCTGGATTGGAGGCCATGTTCAAACCCATGTGTCAAAGGCAGCTGTGAGACGGTGCATTCTTAGGCACTGAGGGGGCTGTCCATCCTTATAAGGCGAGGCGGTACACAGAGCAACCAATAGATGGCCACTCGCACCACACTCTGTGAGCCTAAATGCCGGCCAAGGGGCCCGCATGTGTAAAACACCCCAGCCCACCTGCTTCTCTGACCCCAGCTTTGACATGGGGTGAACAGAAGTTGTTTAAAAACAAATACAAAATACAAATAAAGGAGAGTGAGCAGCTAAACCTTCGCTGGGAGAGGAGAAATGCGGATCGGGGGGGCTGCCCTCGCGCCCGGCTCAGTAAGCAGGACAGCGCCGAGGATCAGTCAGCGCTGACTTTATGATTTATGAGCCCAGAGCTGCTTATGTTAACAAGCTTTTTGAAGATTACGGTTGTGGTAAACATAAATGTCAGGAGGGAGGCAGCGGTGGAGGGGAGATGTATCACAGAGACCAATTAGGGCTACATGAGGGAAAGCTTCCTCTGAACCTGGCTGTGGAGCAAAAAGCAGATGGGCAAAAACCACGGGGGCATAGGAGTGTTTGGTCGTGCCGTTCCGGTAAGTCCCAGGTAGCACTCCTCTTTGCAGACAACAATACCCACGTTGCCACATTTTGGGGATTGTGTGAATCTTACAATGATAGCTTAGATCCTTTTACAAGAGTTTAGCAATTAAGTTTGCAGTCTGAGATTTTGTGTGAGACATTAAGCCAGGAGGTTTTCTTGCACTGCCATGGAATACGTTAATGTGTTATGAGATGGTTTTAAGATCAACTGCATGATGTTATGGCCATGTCCTGAAAGGACAATGGGAGTGTGTATTCTGCCTGCTGGAGAAGCACCAGTGGTGAGAAGCCATGATCCAGACAGAATCACACAGGAAGTGCTCCTTCCACTTCAGCTCCTTATGGAGAGTCCATACAAAGCGATTCCTAGGGAGTCTCTATTAAGGGACTTCTAGAGAGTCTATACTAAGCAATTCCAATGGATGATAGGATTCCTAGGGAGTCTATATAAAGTGGTTCCTAGGGAGTCTGAACGAAGCAATTCGCAGGGAGTGCATATTCAGATTCAGATTCAGATTCAGAATACTTTATTGATCCCTGAGGAAATTATTTGGACACAGTTGCTCCCGGACAGTAAGTGAAGTACCAATAACAAACATGACAGTACCAAAAAAAAAAAAATACAAATGGCTCCAGTACAAGGAACTCAATATACGAAGCAATTCACAGGGAGTCTATACAAAGCAATTTGTTGGAATTCCATACAAAGTGATTCTGTCCTAAAACTCTGTGTGTACATGTGTGCGGAGGTCATGGACGGAGTAGCTGTGGTCCATGTCCGGCGCCTTGCCTTAGCCTTTGTTTATTAGTGTGCTCATCATGCCCATCATGCCCAGACCCCACACTGTGGCCTCTGAAGCCACAGGGACATCCAGTCAGTCCCAGCTCCTACAACTGTTATGGCTTCCTCCTACCACTCATACACATGTAGATATGTAAACTACATTCCTAAATTGTCCTTAGGGCTGTCAGTCGAATAATTTTCATAATCAGAGATGGGCAGTGTTTCAGTTAAATGTATTTAAAATACGACTGGTGGTGCAAGAGGCCCACAGACCGTGCGACCTGGTGAACATTTAATTACTTTGAAGTATTTTGTATTTTGCTGGATGGAAGAAAATCTGATGTAATTTGTAACAAAATATTTTGAGACATTGTATTTTATGTACTTGAAATATTTAAAATACTTAATAAAATGTAATTTTTAAAGTAATTTTTAAGTTTTTAAGAACCTTCATCACCAGACTTACCGGCTTTTAAATAGAGCCTATCTACATCAGTGGCTAGATGCAAATAAATCACATAACGCATCCTGTTGGGCCCAGCTTATTCGCTCTTTGGTGCATGTTGCAAATTGCCTTAAGGTAAAGTACATAGTAAAATATTGCACACTGAATGTCATTATGGGATAGAAAATTAGAGCAATTAGCAGATAGCAGTGCTGTGCTCTTGAATTAACTTGCTAGCCTGCTAGTGGCATTCTAGTTAATTTCATATGTGGAAGACTTCTTCAGTAATAAATCAGGCTAGCTACTTTTGTTACTAAGGACAAAATGTATTTCTATCAGCTAAACATGGGTGTCTTTTATAGCCAATGTGTAAAAGGGAGAACCGACTTTTGAACTTGGCGTCGCAATATTATATGCATGCGTCCTTTTGTTTGACATGATTCAAAAATAATAGCACACCGTTTGTTTTAAAATTAATTGTCCATATTAACACACTCACTTTGACGTCCCTAATCTGTCAATCCCAAATCTATACAGATGAATGGGAATATGACAGTATACGCAGGGCAGATTATATAAATATAATAAGATAATACATCTTTGGAAGGTCTAATTTCTCCATATTGAATGTGCCCTAATTTTAGTCTGCTATGGACAGGAGGAGTAATTTATCTGCTAGACTGGCTATAAATTAGGGTGGGACTTTCTGGCACCGTGTTAAACTGGTTTTAATCGTATTTACAAGATCGGGATTACTTTGTGTCAATAGGTAACTATGAATTTGAACAAACAAAAATCACTTGTGGAGTTCCTCAAGGGTCCATTCTTGGGCCTCTATTCAACATCTACATGCTCCCCTTGCTCAGATTATGGAACACTATAACATCTCTTACCATAATTATGCAGATGATACACAAATCTACATTAAAGTGTCACCATGTGACTACGATCCTTTAGATTCACTGAATAAGTGCATGGAATAAGCTGAGCATATCACATCCATCCTAAAATCACTGCACTGGCTTCCTGTGCATCTCAGGATTGATTTTAAGGTGTTATTACTT
>JAODKN010000001.1:30727454-30747638 GCA_026774425.1 Petrocephalus zakoni
ATATCACAGCACCACCTACAGTCTTTGCACTGGGCAGCCATCTTGAATACGAAACTCGGTGTACTCTGCGCTGCACCAAGCTTTTGTCTCGTTTTTTGGGGAGACGGGAGCGCACATGTCATCACTTCCGGCCTCTAGGCTCGTCATCTGACTCGGATCCCGACTTCCCGAGAGTAAAGGAACGCACGATTAGTCTTTTGTACTGCAAAATCTACACGGCAAAAATGTATCAAGTAATTCATTATAAATAATAATTAGTAACACTTTGTAATGCTAGCTAATGTTTAAGGAAAAACATTTGACGTGTCCTAACTTAAGAACCTGCGCCTAAGTTAGCATTAGCCTAAACATTCTCTGTCAAAAAACATAATTCAACAAGCTGAAAATTGTTAATGCCCATCATCGTGTGTGTACTCATGGTCTGTCATATATATTGTTTATAACCAGTGGGAATGCGGGCTGCTTCCCAGGTCTGTCACTTCGCCAACACCTGAGAACCATTTTCAGGCAATTTCACAATACCAGAACTTTTTTTTGGAACAGAAACTTTTCCCGGACCAGAGACTTTTGTTGTGTTCATACCGCAGGAACTCGGCCTGATTGTAATTCCTCAGTGGCAGGTCCAGAACCCTTTTTAGTTCCTACTCCAGGCCAGGTACTTTTTCTTCGAACATGAACTATTGGAGAGGTGCTCACAGTGACAACAAGCATCTACGGAACTTGGAAGTTACACGGAAGTACAGGAAAATTGAGCAGATTGAATTATTTTTATACCCCAATTACATTTAATGCATCAACTAATACATTTTCCAGATTCAATAAGAATCATGAACATGCTGCAGGTCATATAACTAAAATATAAATAAAAGGCTGTTTCCATTTTGATCACAACTGATCTCCCTAATAACAAATAAGTCACTTTCTTAGTTATTTGTTTATTTTTGTATTATTTTGGCATGGCAGTTTCCTATAAAATTGTCTGAAGTTTTAGCTTTTTTGCATCTCCCACGCTTATTTAGCATAAATGTTCCAGGTCCTGTTGTGTGGCGTAGAAGTGACACACAAAAGTGGCCAGGAGCTAAAAAAGAAACAAGTTCCAGCCCAGGAACTAGTAAACTGGGAGCGGGTTTCAGAACTTCGGTGAGAAAGCACCTTCTGTCAGTACCGGTAACAGTGCTGGCACAGCAGTAGTGGAGGAGAGGTATTAGTGTAGGATAATGTCAGGTCGTGAGTGGATGGGCCAGCACACATGCAGTTCAGACCTACAAGCCTTTCTATAAACCTATACACCAAGTCCGTGTTCATTTCTAGAACAGAACAAGCCATGTTTCTCAGGCCTAAGATCACTCCCCAGAGATTCACAATTCACCTAATTTATTTATTTTTTTTTTTTGACGAGAGCTTTTTAACTGAAAGAAACTGGAGAAATTCCACACGAATATGTTTCACTCAGGCCTGGAAATTCCCGCTTCAGCCTTCACAAACGATAAAATGTGTCTTTACCAGAGCACGCTCGCATGTCTGACTTCAAAGAGCAAACGCGTATTCTCTTTCATTGTCCTGTTTCTCTATCCGTGGAGTTCAAAGGCAGCATTTGAATGGTGATGTTTTGGTGGCAGGCCTTTCATACAGCACCAGCCCCCCCCCCCCCACCCCCCCGGCTTAATGCAGGTAACGTGCTTTTGAAATACGGGTGTTTCGCACGCTTTTGAGGAATTCCAACAAGGAGTTTTAACAGATGAATGCAAATGATGTAGGCACAATAAAACACTCACTTCAATCGCACTTCAGTTCCTGAAACACATCCTGCATTTAATGTTATCACTGTATTTTTATTTGCTTTCTATTTTCCCATGCTGCTTCTGGTCACGTCTGACAAACATGGCCAGATGCGGATCTATAAACTAGGGAGCTGGATATTGACGTGGAAAAAAAAAGTCATTTACATTGGAGCAGTGGGAGCAGGGTAGGAAGAAAGGGCCTGGGCTTGGACAACACATTAATAAAGAAGCTGCAGAAGGGGTAGAGAGCAACTGAGGAGCAGGGGGATGAAAGGGAGAAAAGAAGGTGTTGAACATGCACATCAAAGGGCCCTTAATGACGAGAGATGCCATTAGAGTTACGGTGGCCATTGTTTTGCCCGCCTCACACCTGTGATTTGTCGGTGTCCTCAGTGATCCTTCACAGGGCTGAATTGTCTGAATTTGCATTTGCACAAAACGCATGTTAAGAAAGGTACCAGGAAACTTTTAAGTTATTTCTTTCCTGAAGAGTATTTCCCCCCCCCCCCAATCTGGTCAATGAATGAAGGTTCCCGGGGCCAGTCCTGTTTCCTGTCTGTGAATTACAGGCCTGGACATGCACATACTTGGTCAGCTTTGTTAAAGACATTGGCCTCCTTCTGGGAGGTTCGAGAGAGCGCCTAGGACAAACAGCCGCAGCAGACTCAGTATACGGAAGAGCATACAGACTTAATTACTGTTGCTTTTACATGGATTCTGCGTTAAATCTAATGCCACATCGTAGGACTGTGCCCGTTTTTGTGTGGCCTTGGTGAATGAAGGTTTGGTGTGTAGCTGTTCGCATAAGTGGGCTTCTATCCTAGGCAGTCTATCCTGCAATCACAACCTGGAGGCACGGAAAATATCACCTAAAAATAATTAACGAAGGAAAGAGCGGGGAAATTAATACATTGCCCAAAAAGGTGTGATTATCACCATGCAATTTTAAAATGTGGAATATATTTCCTGCAGGTATTTGCAAATATGAACATCTTATAATTTTCTTATTATAAAGTACTTTTCCAAAGGCATACAACAGCTCCATTTTGCTCCTGTCCTTGATAATATTAACTCCAAAACCCCAGCACCAGAACTCGGATTTCAGCCAGGAATCCCTTTGCAGGAAAGCGCTGTTGGATGGCACAGATGCCAACTACTAACACAAACAATGCTAACAGAAACAATGGCATAATTATTTCACTCCAAAATTGGGAAAGTATCAATGAACATTAATTAAATATTTTCAGTTCCAGAGTTTGTTCTGTATTTTATTTGAAAACTGGGACAAAATGAAAACTGAACCTGGCTTTCACATACACTCTTTTTATTATAATTGTCATAAGCATAAATATAAAACTGTGAAATGTGCTGCTTAAAGCATTATTGAAGGACTCAGGGGTTTAGGAGGGGCATGGAAAATGCTTTATATACTTGGGAAACATTATACATTGGTAAATTCTACTGTGGGGACCCCCAGTTAGACAACTTCAATGGTGAGGCCCCAAGGTGACATTTGGGCCCAGAACTGGGGCTCAATCACATTTTGCAAACACTAGTGCTGACTGGTAAATCGTATTTTCATTATTACAATATGAATATGCATGATAAACAAAATGTAAAAGACAGCCTGAAATGAGCAGAAAAATAATCATATATAACAATATATACTATAACATATAATACTGTATATGGAATATATTATGAACCTCTCAGATGGAGGGTCATTCCACCGTACCAGTTCCTACTTCCTGCAACATCTTGATCAGCTATTTGGCTGATGTTGAGTTTCAAGTTTAAAAAAAAAAAGGTGCGTTTTTGTTAATTATTATGAAAAATCTTTACATTTACCTTGATATGTAAGACACGTTTTAGTAGATAATGTATAGTTAGCTTGTTAAGGACATACTTTATTGATTACGATGTATATTTAGCTTTATAGGAATCGTTACACCAATGTGTTTTATTAGATTTATAATGTATGTTTAGCTTCACAGCAGCGTTTGTTCCAGTTATGATAAGCACACTTCAATATTTGTTTTTCACAACTGATATCATCATCACAATATTGACCAATGATACAGTGCATCGCAGATTTCCCTCATATTGTGGAGGCCTATTAAACACTAAAAACATTTGAACGCAGTTTATCCTTCCTATATCAGCTGCGTTTAGTACGTGTTCTATATGTCCCAGACCACATTACTGTGAGTACCAGATGGCATAATGCCTGGCTTTATTATGCCGTTCAGTTTTGCAGGTGACCATATTACACAGCTGGTGGTCTTTATTGAATACGCAGGGGTATTCAATAAAGACCTTTTTTAAAAGACCTTGAGACCTTTTGGTCACAAACCTGCTTCCTTAATCTGCCCTTTGAATATGTGTCATTACCTGTAGGATATGGCATCAATATTCAAGTAAAAATAAACTGCCAGGTAATATTGAAAGAAATGCATTTCATCCACTGTCCCAAAAGTTGCCAAATTAAACTGCCAAATTAAAAGCGTGCCTGGTATTTTGATCATTCTTCAGCACTTTGCGCTGGTGGTAAGTTTCCTCGTCAGCATCTGTCTGCGCCACCTTAAGTGCCAACAGTGCCCTATAAATGAAGAAGAATCAAATAAGAAGGAACTTCCCAGGCTCTTTCTAAAGCACTGTGGTTTCCACTCTGTGGTTCTTCCTGCTGGGTAATGCCGCTGTCGTCTTACTGCTCTGTCTTCTCTTTGATGCACTAACTGGGCTCTGGTCTTCAAATGCGACCAGAACTTTCCTCCAACTGGAGACATATAACACATGGAGAGGGGGCTCCTGCCCCCCCAGGTTGGATGTTTTAGTGTTTTATTCCAAAGTTAGGACCACATATCAAACCAAGAATCCCACGCACAGTTAGCATGGCTCTGCTGAGATGCCTGGTTCAGGCTCAGACTACAGGAAGCATATGATTATGTATTATTCTACCCCCAGGTCACAGCGGCATCTGTGTTAATGAATATTTCCTTGTAAAGGGCCAATACATTCTGTCGCTGTGAAACTATGAAGTTCTACAAAAGCATTTTTGATATTTCCCATTAAATTCGTAACATGGTGCATGGAGATTAACAGTGGGCCAGCGATAGGAGAACTTCCCCATGTTTATTGCCAAGAATGATTAAAACATCAGAATAACACTTTGAAATAATGGGGTGGGGGGAATATTCTCATTGAACGTGATGAAAAGCACTGTAGCCTGTCATGTACAACACCCAGAAATGTATTAGAAATATCAAATGTAGGTAAAAGTCACCAAACAAAATACTAAAATCCTTTGATGGCGTATCCTGTTGTATCAGTAATGTGAGTACAGGCCTGGAAAACCTGATGCCATTTAGCCAGTTCACCTTCCACGGGGCAGTGTGCTCTGACCCCAGTGGTGATCGGGTCAGGAGAAATGCACACTTTAAAGGAAGGTGTACCGCACGCAACGAGACCCAGCTTTCAGCGAAATGACCTCGCCCCTCCGGCCTGCCTGACCTCGGGCTGCCCGGCATGGCGGTGGACTCTGACTCTTAAATACACACTCTCCCCAACCTCAAAGATGTAGAAGTTTAAAAAATGTGTGGTATCAGATTGTGGGGTTGGTGGGGGGGGGGGGTCTTGAAAATTAGGAAGACCAAAGTTGAAGCTCCACAGTGTCGGGGGCTGTTAACAATGGCAGCTATTCTGTCGGAGTGGAACATCAAAGGTCTTCTGAATGACTGCTCTGAGTTATACTTTGTTGTAGATCACTGTGGAAACTCACAGATGTTGTTCCCATACGAGGCATCATTATAGCTGTTCAAGTACCCTGGTAGCCTCCAGCGTCTCCCTCTCTCTCTCCCTCCCTCCCTCGCTCTCAGCAGACCAGTAGCAGACAGATGCAGAACCTGCTCTCCCTTGCTCCCCGGTCTAGGGAGCTGAATTTAAAATTGAGCCGATACGTTTCACGTTGCTGCCTCCAAGTTGCACTTCACACTGTCGGTTTTATTTAAATCACGTTTAATGCATGACTGAATTCAGCTAACCCCCCCCCCCCCCCCAAAAAGAAAAAAACATAACCCCACTTGCACCAACAAAATGTTTTCCTCTGTGCTGCTGTCCTTGATATTGCAGAAATCCTTCTTACAATGAATGAATTGAATCCAAATTTTTATTCCTTCTTTAAGGTTTCCTCTTATGTGCCTATTTTTGTCTTTTATTTGTGGGTGCTGAATTTATGCACCGTTTGCATGCATGACAGTTTACATTAATGGACGGATTAGTGAGTAAAATTAATATTTTTCCAGTAAATGATGTATATGAGATTTAAATCTGCTTTCAAAGGCTGATGCTTTGGAGGTGGGGTGTCTTATCCCACAGCCTTGCATGCAGGTGTTATGGTCCTATATTCTTCCTGTTATACTTATGAAAATAGTTTGTCTGATTGTACCACAGTTATGTGTAAGAATTTATGTCATGTTTTCATATGCATTACGTACCTAAAGTTCTCTCTTTCTGTCTCATTATAGAACAACTACCTGAGCATAAGATTCTACCAGCCAAGAACATATATTCCTGCAGACTTGTTACAATTATACACTTACTGCTGCAAAAATGGTTGTAAAAGATGACATTTCACTTGTGAATTTAATCATTTTTTTATACTTATGAGGGAAATATTACATTTGAAAACTTTTCTCTGGAATAGCCTTTTTAAGTTCTTAATTTTATTTAACATTCTCAAACATATGTGCAGAGAAAAATTAGATGATATAACACATTCATTGTAAATAGTAACATGACCTGTTTGTAATAGTATACTTCATTTTAAGGTTTTCTTCATGTTAGCAGTTTTTCAGAGCTTATGTGTTACTGATGATGGTTCACTCCAGAATTAGTTATCCGTTATCATATGTAAATGAGAATGAAAATATAACATAGTGAGTTACACTAGCTGTTTATGGTGATAATACCATACAGTTAGCCATGGTTATATTCTCCTATCATGTAGCCTCCTCAGTAATGCAGAGATCTAAGTAGGGAATGGGGAGTGTGTATGTCCTGTAGCGTACTCACAAAGCATAATGCTGTGTCTTGTCCTGTGCAGCCAGCTCATGGTTTTATTTTATATTAAACTCAAATTTAAATGAATTTTATGTGATTTTAGCCTTTTTAGAGTCTGTTAATAAAACCTCAGTCTTCTGAGAAATGTTTGTCCTTTCATTCATTTTCCGTAGCTGCGTCAGCAATGCAGGCAAGTCCAGAGCTTAGCCCAGGCTGGGAAAGGCGTGGACTGTGGAGGTGTGAGATCACAGTGCGTGCGTGCATGCGTGTACGTGTGTGTGTGTGTGTGTGTGTGTATGCGGTAAACTGAGCATAACTGACAGCTGCCTGGGTTTTTCTGGGTGATGTACTTGAAAGTATAAACTTCTACTTTATGCAAAGTTAAACTTGAACTGTTAAAAAACATATTTCATTGATGAATTAGAGGAAGGGACAATGTAAATATAATTGCAGAAATTTTTAATTATTAATGGATAAAAAGCTGCACATCAGCCAGTAAATTTGAAGTTATTTGGAATTTGTTACATTTTCATTTTTAGCAAGTATTTCACAATGTTCTCAAAATTCTAAGTAATTTTCAGCCTGTAATTAAATGCTTATGACACAAGAGGTTCTAATTGTCACACATGTCCAATAAATCTTTTGTAAATATTATGAAAGAATCATGTTATATTCTCCCAATGGCTATAAATGATGCACATTGATATGAACGAACTAGAACCGGATTAATACAAAGTGATCCAAGCTTATGGAGTAATACAGCATTATAAGCCGTCGTTTCCATTTAGCCTGTATGCGGGTCCACTTACCTTTTCTGGAGCCCTAGGCAAAGCTGGGATGTCCCCTATATGAGCCTCAAGCAACTGCATACTGCTAGAGCTGGCCCAGCACATAGAAATGTCACATTCCTGAAGTATGTTAATTTATATTTGATTTATTTAATAGGCACTTTTTCTCTAAAATGATACCCAAGTGAGAAAGTGCCAGGAGAAATAGCAGGCTAAGGGCCTTGCAGAAGGACCTAAAGGCAATTCACTCTGCCAGCCATGGGATTTAAACCAACAACCTTCTGATCACAGGTATGGGGTTCTAACCCACCAAGCCACCCTGCTAAGATGTAGCATGACTTTGATTAAAAGATATTGCAATGGGAAATATAGCTCATGCCAGGTGCCTGCAGCAGCACAGTTCATTCACATCCTAGCCAGTTATTTTACGTTACACCTACAGTCAAACTCCTCATAGAAATTAAGGAATGGGTGGGTTATGTCATTGCTAATAATCACTGCCCAGCAAAGCAGCCCTCCAACCTACCTGTGTAATTTCATTTTGTTATGCCACAGCACATGAAAGGCTCCGCATGTTTGGTATAATATTTTAATATCTCTGTCTATTCCACAGACAGGATCACAGGACAGCCATAAATTAAGCAATGGTACATAAAAGTGCTATCCATTTTTGCTGCAATACATGAATTTCAAAGGTCTCTTAAAGGCTGATAAATCAATTGCAGCACTAAAGTTTTAGTGTGTTGTTTTTAGCGAGTTTGGCTTTTTTAAAATATATTTTTGGTGTATGAAAGGACTTTTTTTCCAATAGGTAAAGTAAACCGTCCCCTTTAAGCTCATGTATGATTTGCAGATTTACTCTGCATCAATGAAACGCGTTATTAGTTCTTTACTACGTAAGAAAGTCTTTTACCGTTATATCCTGACAGAAACGCTGAAGATTGTTGTTACGCACAATTAAAAGTGTAAAGGGCACTGACCCTACGACATAAATTTAAGCCACGCACTGCAGGACAAACTTCTTCGGCTTCCAGCTTTGGCAAGATTGGCGGAGCTAAAGCAATATTCATTTTTTACTTCAAATTTAAAAATTCATTGTAAATTGTTTACGCCTGATTGATCAGATCTGGTAACGTCCGTTACATTTCGGTATTTTTACAGTGTAAGCAGCTCCGTATTGGTAACGTAGCGCTCCAATGTACAAAAAAAGAGGCTATATTGACCCAAATCGATACGCTAGGTTATTCTTCACTTTAAAATACTTTTCCGTGTATAATCATATATGAAGGTGAAAATGCTTATACGGCTTCTGAAAGGGTGCTGCTAAACCCGAGTGCCGTTTGCCCTGTTCCTTAGAATTAGCAAGCGCGGAGGTTACCGCTTGCCCCAAGGGGAATCTCCTTTCCCCCCAATGACTCTATGTGGAGCCCTGGGAGAGGACTTGGCACGCTAATCCCCTCAAAGAAAGAACCCGATCTAATTCATAATCTACAGATCCAAAGCCTTTGAGAGGATAGCGATTGTTTCTAACAGGAAAGCCAGATAAAGATCTCACTGCTGGTATTTAACGCTTCAGTTCACGATTTGACTTAACAGACTGAAGTAACCGTTTCCTTCACTTGTCTTCATTTATTTTTCGGAAACGTTACGTCTACTTAATGAATAGGCGATTATGCGTATTTAAATATGCATATTTTTGACCAGGGACATCTATATCAGTCATCAATTCCGACTTGACCTCGCCATCTAAGCAGTGCCATATGTATCTAGCCTAATTTACGGTTAATCTTTTCCCCTGCCGTATTAGTGAGGTCGTTAAGATCTTGTTCACCTTCCAGGAGGGCAAAACCTGCTCAAGGCGGAGGAGCAGGCGGGATTTAAAAATTGTTTCCACTTTCTTGATGTTGGGAGCACCTCCCCTCGCAAAACTGCTTCGCAGGCGTCGCTTTCTACAGAGTGTAAATGCCATCAGTAACTGCAGGAACAGTCGGGGCGTATCACGTCCCGTAAATTGGATCGTTTGGGTTACCGTGTTAAACTTCCTTACTATTTTATCAAACCAATCTCTTTTAGGCTGGGCGATTAGAAATACGTCTTGCTCTTGCCAACCGAATCTGGGCTTTTTACAATATAATATATGCCACAGCAAACTTTTACTTCATTTACAACTGTATGACAATATGCCTATAATGTAACTATCGAATAAGTAGACAGACTTTAGATCAAAACATCAGGAAATATTTCACTTAGATATTAAAGCCCGCAATGTAACGGTAAAGCACGCAGAAAAAAAACTATGTATAGGCCTATTTGTAGGCCCACGTATATTTCATGCACATTGATAATAATAGAAAGTCAATGTCCTGCCTTCTATTTCTTTAGTATTTTAGCGCACTAAATGTGAATCGCATATGTAGAACTCCAGTTGTAGCTCAATCGCAAACGAGGTTAACTTTGTATGAATATGGAGTCACTTTATATTTTTTCAAGCTACTCCACACTGCTTCAACATATCAAACAGACGTAGCTTACTAGAAGATCTCAGTAGATAACAATGTCACATTGTCTCACAAGGCACCGCTACAAATCCTTAATTACAAAAAGGGGGATCAGATGACTATAGCGTCCAATACTGGGGTCTCCGGGCGGCATGGTGATCTTTGATCAAGAAAATCCAATTATTTGTGTATATACATTTCCCACATAGCGATTACTTCATTAATTGTCCCGCCTTTATCTCCTCCCTTCCCATCCCCCTAATAATCAGTCCTTTTATCCAGACCAACAAACACACCATAGGAGCTTTGTGGATTCAAAGGATTTGCTTTCCCCTCTCAAAGAGCCGCTATTCTTTGATGATTGGGCAGCGGCAAACTTCAAAGTAATAAATCTTATTTCTGACTGGCTGGCGGCCCACCAAAGTCCTTATCAAATTCTAAGAAGTGATCCCTCACTCCTCAGATAGTCCAAGGATATCTCTCAGAGAGGCAGCACACGAGAGAAGGGAGTTTCCTGCGCAAAGACATTTTCGCTTATTGCTAAATTCTCTGAAATTATTATTTTTGGGTAATTTAAAGAAGGGCAAAAGTTGAGCATGGCAGCAGTAGCTATACTGCGGAATGAAACACTTCAGACATTTCTTCAGGTTTGTTTAATACGTTTTCAATTATTCTCCATTATTACGCATTTAAATAACTTGAGTTCGCCTTCGTTAACTTCTCTTTGTCGGTATTTATAAATGCGACTTTGCACTTTTAATCCAAATTCCATACGTATCGATAAAATAAAGCGTACTGTATATATGTAAATAGGTGCATGTTAAAATGCTTTCTGTTCTCGTCTTTAATGTAGTCTACCATCAAATTTTAAAACTGGCTGAAATCCTTTTGCTTGGAAACGACGTGGAGTAATATTTAACTTCAAATGCACTTTTGCCTCTTCACATCGTTAATCTTTCCGTTTAATTTCGCGGAGGTTTGGCTGACGCGCTGCTTATTTCTTTGAGCCCGTTTATACCATGTAAGCAAAGCAAACCTAAAAGTTTTGTTGTTGTGCAGGATCGCACCCCGAACTCCTCACCGGAGACCTCCGCGCACTCTCCTCTGGCGCTTCTAGCGGCCACTTGTAACAGGATCGGCCATCACCAGGGATCAAGCGCAGGTGATTTCCTGCAGGTCCAGTACGACACGACCCTCGGCTCTCCGTCGCGAATCTTCCACCCTTGGAGTAATGAGGGGAACACGCAAGCCGCCCTCGGCAATCCGACGCTAGGACTATCCCCCAAGTCTCAGCTGTCGGCGCACATCCAGTCCTCCTTCGGGTCCCACCACGAACTCCCACTCACGCCGCCGGCGGACCCGACCTATCCATATGACTTCTCGCCCGTGAAAATGATACCGTGTTCAATGCAATCACTGCAATCGAGCTGCCCACCAACCTACGTCCCTGCTGTCACTTACGCAGCGCCAACTCCCATTTCCCCCGCGATGCCAGGCTTCGTCCCCACGCACTCCGGCCTCATCCATCAGCAACCGAGACAACTGTCTCCGCATCCAGCAGACGACATTCCGTGGTGGAGCCTTCAGCAGGGAAACGCAGTCGGCCATCCGTCATCTATCGGTTCCCATCGCTTTCCTTTACAGAGGAGTTTGATGCTGGGGCACTCGGATTTCGCGCAGTACCAGACGCAGATCGCCGCCCTCCTCCATACGAAATCTCCCCTGGCCACCGCGCGGAAATGCCGCAGGTGCCGGTGCCCCAACTGCCAGTCGTCCAGCTCCACCGATGAGCCCGGGAAGAAAAAGCAGCACATCTGCCACATCCCCGGCTGTGGGAAAGTATACGGGAAAACGTCGCACCTGAAAGCGCACCTGCGGTGGCACTCGGGGGAGAGACCGTTCGTGTGCAATTGGCTGTTCTGTGGCAAGAGCTTCACCAGGTCCGACGAGCTCCAGAGACACCTGAGGACGCACACGGGTGAGAAACGCTTCGTCTGCCCGGACTGCTGCAAGAGGTTCATGAGGAGCGATCACCTGGCGAAACATGTCAAAACGCACCAGAACAAAAAGAGCAAACCGCAGGACAAAAGTGCAGAGTACGTCAAGCGGGAAGATCTGGGGGGCATTTAGTGTGCAGAAAGCCGCTCAAGTCACATTTTTATTCCCCATCAAAAGCCAGCGCATCGTGCAATATTACACATGACGTATTCAGCGGATCAATAACATTGCAGACCTTTGGGTGTGGTTTGCAACGACTGGAGAGAATATATTCTGTGTAAATATATTTAGGAATGTGCACGGGGAAGCTCCAGAAGGTCCCAGCAGCTGGCGTTCCCTGTGTATATCACGTAACGCGAAACAAGTTCTGAACTTGGGATTTAATCACTGTCTTCGGTGGAAGATTACACATCTTTGTAAATGTTATTTAATAGCTTTTGTTGAATGAAAGTGTCCGGTTTTAGCCTCGTGCGGGGCAACTGAGCATGCTCTTGAAAAGATATGCTGTTGTAAAAAAAATGACCCAAATACTGTGTGAAAATAAAGACTTTATGCTTCCCTTCATTATTTAGCCGTTTTCAATGACGAGCAACTGCAAACGTAAATGAACCACGACGCATGCGTTCCGCTTACATTTAAGGGAAAATAGTGTTTTGGGTGATACGCGAGTTTAATAGAGCTGCTTGCATACATTTGTATTTCTTATACAAATGAAATACGGCCTATTAATGTGATCCTAGAAATCTCTTCTATATTCTCACATTCTCGTCTAAGTAGCCTCCGAACTTACTTTAACTTTTCAGAGCGTGAGTTTGCCTCATTTAACATGAGCCAGTTCTCACACTGCGCGCAATTCCAGTCAGCTTCCTCTAACATGCAACTATCGATGTTATCGTTAAGGGTTATAGATAGCGTTTCAAAGGAGATGTGTAATTACGTCACAATACCGCATTTGTTTTTTATTTTTAATCACTATGTAAAACAGGCCAGGCAGTAATTATCAAGGTGTAAAAAAGTGTAGAATCATTTAACTTTATGTTCACTGGCAAGTGCTTAAAAATGATGTACAATTGAGAAGAAGACATTAGGCAATGGTGTATATCTTACAGCATTCCTATACTTAGTATCGTGTGTCACCTGAATGGTCTGATAGCAGTGCAACTCCGCAAACTGAACGACTAGCAGTCAGTTTAATCCTACACTCAGTTTACAGCCATTACTCTTGCTGTGATATCAACCAATTGCTTGAAATGTTCACATAGTGGTGCAACAAAATAGCATTTTGTTTCCTTTTCAATTTTCATAAACTTGTGCAAGACACCATGGAGGGGAGAAAAAGCACGTAAACAACGTTTTTCTCAATTAAACAAAGCAAACCAAATTTAAATAGTACACAGAGAATACTCCCATAGTCAGCGATTAGAAGCATATGACTGTGCTTTTTGCATTTCAGCATTTGGCAAGAACACTGTAACAGGAGCTCATTTACATGGTAAATCTGTATGCTAAGGGTGTATTTTATATAATTTGATCTGTCTACAGCTTCTCTTTGATTTGTCATAAAAGATGAGACTTCAATGTCATTGGTTTGTGTGTTATGAATTTCAGTCTGGTTATTTTGTTAAAGACAACTCTATGAAAAGGTAGCACACAGACAAAGAACAGAATAACTATGAAATTGTTTAAGATATTTCATTGAGCAGCTGGAGATTTTCAGCTTAGTGTTTTACGGCCTAATATAGTACTGGGTCAGTTTGAAGGTTAAGTACCCTGGAGAAAAACAGAAGGGCCTTCATGCCCTTTCTACAGATGCTACACAGTGACTATTTTTCTCATTCATGTATTAGTTTCTTCTATTACCTTTACTTTGTCTGGTAATATTTATTGTGGGAATAATATTAAAACTTTGACAGTGAAACATGAGAAATTTGATTCGATACCGGTGCCTAGCAGCTCTGCCCCCTATTGTCACTTTATATTTCAGAATATCAAGGTAAAATTAGTTTAGCATAAACCCTTAGGTATCCCGGGGTCCTGTCGTGTACGCTGAGGTATCTTAGGGTCCTGTCGGGTACAGTGCGGTATCTCAGGGTCCTGTCCGGTACGCTGAGGTATCCAAGGGTGCTTTTGGTAAGTGGAGGTATCTCAGGGTCCTGTTGGGTATCTCAGGGTCCCATTATTTCACTGGGAACTGATGTTAACTGTTGTCTGTTTAGATGCTGTGCTGCACAAAATAGTGCAATTTTAACACTTTAAATAAACTAATTGAGATTACATTACAAGAGGCCACTTCCCTTTCGTAATTGTTTGTATTGTTGTGATAAGGACCTACATATTTTGGCTAAATCTTTTTACTGATTAAGCGTTCAAACTTAAGTTAACATTTAAATCGGTGACTATATATGACTGCATAACGCAGGGAAAGTGTCTTTGTCTAAAAACAGAATAGGTCTATATCCAAGCTTATTAAAGAGATGTTGCTTATTCCGGACAAGAGGTATTTATTTGGATTGCAATTAATTCCAGGTAACTAGGCCTAATTGGCTCGACTGTAGTAAACTTTTTCTACTAAACAACGTTTAGTTGCGTTGCACACACTTTGAAGTGCACTATGTTCCTCAAGCATCTCTTGAATTCTGACAAAATAATAACGGGAAACCGAGGGAAGCGCGGCAGATGATTTACAGATATGCAGGCAGCAGAGTGAAAGTGCGGTGAAGGCGGCCACTTTTTGTTGCGGATTTTATTTCTCGCCCGGTTTCCTTTTACCGGTGCGCAGAGAAATGCGGCGACGTTGCTATGGAGACATTCTGCTGTAATCGTGCGCACTGATCAAAGGAGCATAAACTATTAGTAATTTATCGTTCGATTTCCAACGTATGTCATTTACAAGCTGAAAATAATTTACAACCATCGAAAAGTAATCCAGCCGTGGACGATGAACAGGTGTGTGTATATAATATATGAAAAAGACTGCTTTGTCTCACTTTAGGTGAAGTTTCGCGGAAGTTGTAAATTCATTGACTTTGTTGTTTTATTTAGGACAAGATGCGTCGGGAAAACCCAAAAGGTATGTTCACTTCCGTCCTATTCACGGTTGAATTGAGGCTTGGAGTGTTACTATGGAAATACATTTGTTTTGGCGTCTTTAGCTTTGCTCTGCACTCAGTGCTGTAACAGATTCGTAGACGCATGTGTTGCGTGAAAAATTAGGTTAAGAAGGAAAAAAGTAAAAGCAGCCTCCTATGCACACCCAGAGACCGAGGACACACAGGAGCATGCAAGACAAATACAGTCAGGTTCAAAGGTAGACAATAAATCTGCCAATAAATGGTCCGCCTACGTCAGTACAATTCGTTCCCCGATTTTAGACGGAGAAAAGCGAAAATTGGTCTTTTTTTCCAATTTGACTATTCCAATCGTAAAATGACAACTGGAAAGCGGGTTGTCTGTTTAAAGAGGTCAGAAGACGCCTCGTATTCCGTTTAACTGGGATCTGTTATTGTCCGGGTACATGGCAATAAGACCGCTCCTCCCGCGGGTCACACCTGGCTGCAGGGGTACCTGAGAGTTTTCAGAACTTTCTAAATTATTTATGAAAGTAGTCTGCATGTTAGCAACTTGCGTAGCTGGAACTATGAAAGTACGACGCAGGTGTTTCTGAAGCCATATAGTACGAACTATGGAGGTAACGATGGCGAACTAACAACCATAAATGTTTCCGCGTACGCACTGAAGCAATTGTTAATTGAGCTAATTAGTAAGAAAGAAGGGTAATGCAAGCTAACCATTCACTCACGTTTTATACCAGTGTTTCTCAACCCAGCCGTTGGGGACATGCCCAGAGTCCACATTTTTGCTTCCTCTCCAGCCCCAACACACCTGTAGCAGGTAGTCAGTCCTTGGTTGTTTGGTTCAGTGTATTAGGACACAAGTTTATATTTGCGTGGTGGTGCTTTTTAAAAATAGATTTCTGTTTACGCTCCACTGCATGTGTATGTGTGGATATATTTGAAGTAAAGAAATAATGATTAAAACTACATCTTGATAATTCAAATGATCATGATATAATACCATATCAAACTGCCCAAATTACCTTCACAACCAAAACAAGGCAGAAACGGCCAATGCAATTTATTCTCCCTTTGACATTTAAGATGCTTTTACAGGATATGTGGTCAGGGACAGAAGGTACTCCCCTACTGGGTCCGATAAAGATATCACTTGCCTGGAGTCTGGACATCCGTTGCTGTTATGTTGGAGTGGTGGAGCCCCGCCTCGGCAGCCAGGACATATAAGCTGCCGTTACACTTCACGCAACCCCACACATACGCAGCGGAAATAGCTTACCGACTAAACTTACGTGCGTAGTTTATGTGAGTCTGGAGGATTAAAGGTCGCGTCCATCAGGGGGCAGTGCAAGAGAACCATTTTGGTTGACTCTTTCTGGTCTTAGTTGTTTGTATTAGGATGTAATGCTCATTTCGTAATAGTGTTGCAGGGTTCTCTGTACTCTAACCACTGCTCCACGTAGTTTTAGTACTTCGTACCTACCCACTCTGCCCCTGGTCTAGGGGCACTCCAACTCCGATCCTGGAGAGCTACTGTCCAGTAGGTTTTCTATTCCACCTGGCATCTGATGAGCCACACCTGTTCCTGGTATTTACCTGAGAACAGTTGTGGCTCATCAGAAGGCAGATAGGAGAGAACCTACTGGACAGTAGCTCTCCAGGCCCCGAGTTGGAGACCCCTGCCCTGGACAGTAATATACTCACTGACTACCTCTGTCCTTTTATTTGCACTATAGTCTGCACTATGACTGTTTACATTTCACACCCTTACTATTTGCACTACTGCCTTATTTATTAGGGGTCCAAAGCACGAAGTGCATTGGACAACTATTGTTTTTGTTAGAATTTTTCTCTTTTACTACTATTATTTTTCTTCCCTAAAACTGATTGTGCAGCCTAAACCATAAGACCTAGACCTACCAAAATATTAGACTACAGACAGACTCTCCAACTTTGGTCCCAATCAGTCAATAGGGGGGTGCTATGGCCACTGTACATATGTGTGTATTGTCCACCTTGGCTAAGTCAGCTGAAATATCCTCCCTAAATCTTAACCAGTAAATATGGCAGATAATATGTTGAAGCGAGTTATAATCACCTGCACATTGTCAACTTTTTTGTGACACAAATGACCGTTGGGGTCATTGCTTTATCCTAACTGTGCTTGCTTGACTGTCAATGGTCAGAGTGTGGCTCAGTCGGGTAAACTCGGTACCTGTGATTGGAAGGTCGTCGGTTCAAGCCCAGTCTTGGTGCATGTGTGGATTCTTGATCAAGGCCCTTAATCCCCAGTTCCTTGGGTGCTGCTCTTCATGGCCAAACTTGCTTACAAGGTGAGCAATTACATTATTTCTACTGTAATGTCAGTATGTTAGGTCTCATCCTATTATAATAGTATTTCCTACTTTTTGACTATTTAAATGCATTGGCCAGTAGTTACAGTCTGTACTTTATTTCCCATCAGTACTGAATTACTGATTTTATGCAATGGACCCTGTCCATTAGCCTTGGACCCCTTTGTCACTGCTTGCAGTTACTAGTTGTTGTTGTTATTATTGTTGTTATTTCAATAAAAATTGTGTATATAGATTAAACTTCCAGTTCAAATTGGAGGGTACGCACATCAGTGAGCGAGAATCGGCATTTCAGTTCACATGTATGTCTTGCACATAAAATGTGAATTGATAATAAAAATCCTTTGAATCCTCTGAATTTTGGAATTAGGATGCAGGATATTGACATAAAAATCGAGATAAAAAATCTATTTCTACAATTAGTATTGCAAGTATTTATGAACAAATAATTAGTTCAAAATAAATACATTTCTCACAAACGCGTCTGTTAATGGATGATTTAAACACCAAGTACGAAAATGATTTGCAAGCTATTTTGTAATTTGCAGAGCTATTGCAAAAGTAGTATTTATCTGGCATATAGGTAGTGTTAGGTATGTTATTTCTAAAAAGTAATTAGTTATAGTTCCTAGTTCCTTCTCCTGAAAAGTAACTGAGTTTGTAACTGATTTACAGCATTATAAATGTAACTAGTTATCAGGGAAAGTAACTATTGCATGACACTCTTTTTTAAATGTTGAAATATATCAAAGAATTTGGATTTCCTCGCCTTTAATAAAACTTTAAATTCAACCGTATGTTTAATTATTTATAATAAAACTGAATATTGAATATGTTTAATGAATGAAATGGACACAATAGAATGCATTATTAACATAAAACATTGTACATTAATCTACGCTATTTTAATGTTGCTGTGGGACAATGTGAGACAAGACACATATCAAATTTTATATATTATAGTAGACATTCAAAAACTCAAAGCTCACTTCCAGAACACCAGAGACACTCGAAGCATGTAGAGGGCCATACAGGTTGTCACTGACTACAAACCTGCACCATCTCTTTGTGAAAGCGATGCCTCCCTCCCCGCACGCGGAATGTCTTCTATGCATGTTTCGATGTTCTCAACAATGAGCCCACATGGAAATATACTCCTCATTCAGAAGAGCAAGCATCTGTCTCACCACAGCTGCAGAGATACAAACTTTCCCCAAAGTGAACCCACGGAAAGCTGCTGCACCTAACAACATTCCTGGACGGGTGCTTAAGGAGTGCGCAGTCCAGCTGGCCAGTGTCCTCCTGACGTGGTCAACACCTCCCTGAGTCAGGCCATGGTTCCAAAGTGTGTTAAGCCCACCACAATTGTACCAGTCCCAAAGAAATCATCTGTGACCAGCCTGAATGACTACCGGTCTGTGGCACTCACACCAGTCATCATCAAGTGCTTCAAGAGGTTAGTCATGAGCCACATCAAAGTCGCACTTCCCAGCTCATTAGACCCCCTCCAGTTTGTTTACTACCCCAACCAGTCAACTGACGATGCCATATCCACTGCACTGCACCTGTCACTGACCCACCTGGTAAAGGCTCAGCACAGGTGTGCCACATGGATCTTAGTCCTCTGTTCTTCACACTACTCTCCCATGACTGCTCAGCAGAGTTCACCTCAAACCAGCTCAAACAGATGACATGATTGTGGTGGGCCTTATCAAGAACGACAACATCTCAGGATACACACAGGAAGTAGCGAGAGTTGCTGAGTAGTGTAAGAACAACAATCACTCTCTGAATGTTGATAAAGCTAAAGAGATGATAATGGACTTCAGAAGGTCCAGCACAGCTCACCCACTTCTCACCATTGACGGCACATTTGTCGAGAGGAATAATAACATCAAGTTCCTGGGCGTCCATATCACAGATGACCTCTCTTGATCCCTCAACTCCACCTCCACAGCCAGGAGAGCTCTGCTGTGTCTGGACTTCTTGCGGAGACTGGAGAGAGCAAGCCTGTCCCAACCGACTCTCACCACATTCTACACAAGCACCATCACAAGTCTGCTCTCTAGCTGCATCACGGTCTGGCATGGGAACTGTAATGTGTTGGAGTGTAACACACTACAGCGAATTGTGAGAGCAGCAGAGAAAGTCATTGGTGTGCCCCTAGCCCCCCTGAAAGACATTTACCAGAACCGCTGTATCAATAGAGCCTAAACATTGTGAAAGACCACTCCCATCCACTACACGGACAGTTTTCTCTATTACCGTCTGGTAGACGGTATCGAAGCTTCCGCTCTGCCTCTGCTAGGCTGTGGAACAGCTTCATACCACAGGCCATCAGAACTCTTAACACACACAATTACCTCTTCTCTGCTTAATCTACCTCTACTCATGTCCTTGACACTTGTCACACTATGCTGTGACCTTTCATTTCATCTGCACTTTACCTTACAACCTTATAACCTTAAATACACGTACTCTCATTGTTGTTGTTTCATTGTTGCATCTGACTCTTGTGCAACATACACTCACCTAAAGGATTATTAGGAACACCTGTTTAATTTCTCATTAATGCAATTATCTAATCAACCAATCACATGGCAGTTGCTTCAATGCATTTAGGGGTGTGGTCCTGG